>OY787609.1:14502268-15092517 GCA_963678935.1 Umbilicus rupestris
GTATCAAAACTGCAGGAATGATTCGCCCAAGCCAGTGCACGAATCACAATTGATTCGTCCAGCTTCAGAAGTTACTGACCCTTTGATTCGATCAACCCTGGTTGAATAATTTGGTGCAGCATGAATCACAATTGATTCGCCGTGCTCGGAACCCATTGACCATTTGATTCGCCCAACCCTGGTCGAATCACTTGCTGAGCCAGCCAGCACGATTCAAGTTTGATTCGGTCAAATATGGCCAATCCGGCCCAAAATCAAAGGTATAAATGGAAAGAGATGGAAAAAAACCTAGCGCCTCTGCTGGAAAAAACTCTAGACTAGAGAATTCAAGACAGAAGTCACCAGCACCAGCTGCGGATGTTTTAGTATTTCTGAACTCAGTTATTTTTCATTATTACTAGATGAATTGTAGTAGCTAAACCCTCTCACTTTGGGGATTTGTATTGCGACATATGGTTTGAGATCTTATGCTTCATAATTCTATTCAGTGAATTACACTGTTCTTCGTATGAATTGTATGCTTTGATCATCAAGTTAGTATAGCCTAACGGTGAAACTGAATTGATATCTATTACGTGATAATAAGATTGACTGCCCTATTAGAGAAGCCTAGCAATAGACTTAATTTGGCATTGTTAGTTAAGTAATCGTTAATCTATTCGAAAACTTAGCGGTTAAGAATAGGTCAAACATTGAAGTCAACATTACCTTAGTGACAGCGCGTCGTTGTGCGCCTCAAATTTGTATTTATAGTTACCTGTTAACACTTAGCAAGCGGTAAGCAGGATCGAACCCAAAGAGAGCAAGTGAGCTAGAATTCTAATGATAGTCACAAGAAATGTTTCAATACTGAGTTTATCAATTCAGAGATATCAGTCAGGGGAAATATACTGCAACTAGTTATCATCGATCGAACAACATTCATCAGTTGATGATCACTGTTCTAGTCTAACAATCCGGCTAAGGCAATGTCGACTCCAATGTTCTACCTATTCTTAACCGCTAAGTTCTCAAATAAGTTCAACAGTTACTAGATTAATACCACTAATTAAGTTCCACCGCTAGGCTTAGCTAACAAGGCAGTTCACAATTAATATCAACCCAACTCACTGCTAAGCTATACTAGATTGATAATCAAGGGCATGTAGTTTCAATAACAGAGCAGTCTTCACTAACTCAGAGCACCAATCATTGATCTCAAACCAAGCGTTGCAATGTAAATCCCTGATGAGTCTATAAATTTACTCATCAAGTACGTCATTTCTTACAATATTTGTTCATACTTCTCGAATACAATTTGCTCTTTGATGTTTTATTTGATCGTTTCAGGTTTAAACCGCAGAACCAAGGGATTTTGGTGACTTTGTTGAAAAAGAGTGAAAATCAAGATAAAAAGACCGAAAGTTGCACTCTAGGCCGGGCGAGCCGTGTAACCCAGA
Source organism: Umbilicus rupestris (assembly GCA_963678935.1). Lineage (NCBI taxonomy): Eukaryota > Viridiplantae > Streptophyta > Magnoliopsida > Saxifragales > Crassulaceae > Umbilicus > Umbilicus rupestris. The sequence continues at coordinate 14,503,708 of OY787609.1, forward strand.
GAAACTTGGCCATTCCGGGCATAAAAAGGATTAGTATCCAATATGAGGTAATCTGAAGCCGGGTTAGCCATGTGGAGGAATGAAAACCGGGCAACCCGGGCTAGAGAAAAGAGCAGCAGCAATCATAGAAATACTGGAGCCAGGTTGGCAAGGTTAAATAAGAAAACCTAGGCTGGTAAAAGAGGCAGAAGGTTCTGCCATTTTATGTGACCTGTGTAAGCCATGTGAACAAGACAAACTTGGCAAACCCCCGGCCTGGACCAAAGGAGCTGGGTTTGCTGAGTTTTGGGGAGCCCGGGTAACCCAGGTTAAATCAAGGAAACCCGGAGGACCCGACCGGGTTGCCCAGGTTGGATACATTCTACATGGTCAAACTGGGGAGGACTGTTAAAGGTCATGTATAAACCTGCTCAAATGGAAATGAGGGGGCAGATCTGATTTTGGGGGATTGACGAGCTGGGACCGAGAGATTAAGCCAGAGAAGAGAAGACGGAAGAAAAGAGGTGTTTCGATTCTTTGTTACTCTAGTGCATGGTTGTAATCGATTGTTTTCATTAGAGAATTAGATTTGTAATGAAAACATTTTCCATGTATCGTGAGTAATCTACTTTGTTCTAAGGTTCTAGTGTGTTCCAAAGTATTGTGATGATGTTCTAAATGAAAGTTTAGGTAGATGATTGATGGATTACATTTTACTCAAGTATGTTAAGTTATGCATGCTAGATGTTTGAAAGAATGCCAGCATGAAATCTTTGTTAACTTAAGTACGTTATTGAAAGATACATACTTAGGAAAGACAAGAGTAAAACCGACTTCGATCTTATTGACTAATACAGCCTATTTATACGCGCTATTTAGATCTTAACACTGAGCTTGTTTGCATCATTTTGTGTACAAGATTACTGGTTTCTGGTGTTTTGTATTCCAGGACAAAACAAGGGCCTGAGTCGGATACGTGCTAATAGGCAGCGTTTAAGGAGCGCAACACACAGCCTGCGGAGCTCGCAGCGCAAACAGAATAGGAAGTGGTAGAGTCAGACTACGGTGCGCAGACCGACTGCGCGAACCAATGTGCGCAGTGAGCCATGGGCAGGATATTGGTGTTTCCAAATCTTGACACCATCGGATTTGGAAGTTGCCAAGGCCGTCCTTGGGCCTCTTGAGAAGTATATAAAGAGAGGAAGGCTAGGGTTTGAAGAGAGGATCACAGACACACCACAACACACGAGAGAGAGGCAGAATTGAAAAACACACGAGCTACTGTGAGGACCTGCGCTAGCCGACTGCGCGAACCGAGACACAGCAACCCGCACGCACCTGCTTGTTACTGTTTTCTTGGATACTTTAGCTGTTATTTACTATTTCTATGATGTTTACTACTAGCATGTCTAGCTAAACGCTTTGTATCGGTTGGGCATGATTCTATGAGTATTTCCTTTGAGACTTGTGCTTAATGCATAGTTTGTTTGCTTGTATTAATTCTGTGCACACTGTTGACAGCTAGTTGCATGAGTAGGGGAAGCCTTGAACCGCAATCTTACTCTTGCCACTTGTTTGTTATATGTTAAACTAGTTGGTAGCTTGACGGTGACAACTAGGAGTAACGCGCTAGGATAATCAGCTGCTACTGTGACAGGATTCGTAGCTGCTTAGGCTAGTTTTAAGAATTAATAGCTCGTGAACTTTGATCGGAACATGCACACATGTTAGGAAGCCTTGATCGGACACTAACTTCAGTGAATCGAACTATAGACGTTTAGAGTCGATGATAAGGAATACATTCATAGAGGATTGTCTGCACCGATACTTTTCATAGTCATAGTACTTAATTTCTACTGCCTGCGCACGTCTAGTGCAAATTCTGCGTTAACAACTGTTTATTTGCGCACCTGCGCAACCCAATCACTCACACCCCAATTTTCGTAAGTGTAGGTTACTAGTTAGAACGAGTCTGCTTGCTCCTTGTGGGATCGACCCTGACTTAGCCGCTGTACTAAGTGGAGAAGGAAGGATTAATTTGACGCGCACAACGACGCGTGGACCAAATTTTGGCGCCATTGCCAGGGAGTAACACAGATAAGCTTTAACTGGCTTAAGTTTTCTTTTACAGTAGTTAGTTATTTCTGTTTGCTTTATTTTTCTCGTTGTTGTTTCTGACAGCGCGCAATCAACATCAGCCTGCGCAACCTTGAAACAGTTGCGCTGCACAGATTCTAGGTGCGCACTGACAGACGCGACAGCTTCGTTGTCTTTTAATTTCGTTTTCTTTGAGCTTCAGAACAGCTCATGGAGGATAATAGTGTCGTTGGAGATAACTTAGGGGATAGGACCCCAGACAATGCGAGGGCAGACAACCGCGCAGCTCGGTTCAGAGACGAAGTGCAGCGCGAAGTTGAAGCAAGGATGGCTGCTGAAGTGTATAATGCGCCACCCGTGCGACAGGCCGCGAGACGCAGAATAGTGCGCGAGATGTCCGCCCCAATCACGGTTAACCAGCCATGGTGCATAGTGCTTCCACCAGACGGTCATTTTGAGCTAAGGAGCTCGCTCATTCATCACATGCCCAAGTTCCACGGGATGAACAATGAGAACCCAGTCAAGCATGTGCGAGAATTCCTAGTCATTTGCGAGAACATGAAGGCCGAAGGGGAGAGCGACGAAGCGCTGAAGATGAAGGGGTTCCCGTTTTCATTGTGTGACACGGCCAGACATTGGCTGATGAGCTTATGATCGCACGTCGTCGTGCGCGTCAAATATAATTCCTTCCTCTCCCACTAATACAGCGGTTAAGTAAGGGTTGATCTCCACAGGGAGCAAGCAGTGAGTCTTAGCCAGTAACCTACACTTAAGAAAACGGGGGTTGCGTGAGTGATTGGGGGTTTTTTGCGCGATGCGCGAGTAGCAGTGAATATCGTAACGCAGGAAATTGCACTAGACGTGCGCAAGCAGTATAGATGAGATACTATGTTTATGAGAAGTGCTGGGCAGACAATCCTCTATGAATGCATTCCTTATCATTGACTCTAAATGTCTATAGTTTGTGTCCTACTTGGGTTAGTGTCCGGTAAAGGCTTCCTAACACACGCGCATGTTCCGTTCAAAGTTCATGTGCTATTAATCCTAGAACTAGACTAAACAGCTGCGAATCCTGTCACAGTAGCAACTGCCTACCCTAACTCGTTACTCCTAATTGTCACGGTAAGTTTGCGGTTCAAGGCCTCCCCTACGCATGCAACTAGTTTAACAGGTGACAAGCAAGCAACACAAGTAAGATTGCGGTTCAAGGCTTCCCCTACTCATGCAACTAACTGTCTCAGTACGCACAGAATTAATACAAGTAAATAAACTATGCATTAAGCTCAAGTCTCAAAGGTAATACATCATAGGTTCATGCCCGACCAACACTAAGTGTTTAGCTAGACATGCTAGTGGTAAACATCATAAATAGTAAATAACAACTACTGTATCAGAGAAAACGGTAGCAAATAGTGCGTGCAGTGTCTTCTCTTGGCTGGCGCAGTCGGCTGGTGCAACTCTCCTTGACAGGTCCGTGTGTTTTCCAGTTCTGCCGCGCAGTGCCTCTGGAGTGCCACTGAGTGATGATGTTCCGATCCCTTAAAACCCTAGACTTTCTTTGTTTAAATAGTGCCCAGGAAGTTCATCTTTCGGCAACTTCCAAATCTGGTCACTGGGACTTTGCGCCTGGCGCACGGCATTGGTTGGCGCAATCGGGTAGCGCACCTCTGCTGTCTTTCGCCATTTCTTTTCTGTTTGCGCCGCTAGCTCCACAGGCTGATCTTTCACTCCTAGAACGCTGCCTGACAGCGCGTATCCGACTTAAGGACTCGTTCTGACCTGATATACAAAAACATTGGAAACGAGTAATCTTGCTCATGAAATATTGCAAACAAGCATAGGGTTATGCTCTAAATAATGTGTATAACTAGGCTCTATCAAACCCCCCACACTTGCCCCTTGTTCGTCCCGAACAAGTACTGAAACGCGGATACAATTACCTTTTCTGGAGACTAGCGCACAGCCTTGCATTCTAGCGCAAAATGCACAGTTGCTCAACTTGTGCTGCTCTATCACCTGCGCACAACTGTACTCAACAGTTCTAATATAATAATCCCGAAATTTCATTACCTCTCAGCCGGGATGAAGATCTTTGGATGACTGGGAGATAGCTCTTCTTAGGCTCCTGGTTGTCAGCTCCCGCTCCGAAGATAGGTATATGGTTTCTTGCGCGAGCTTCTTCCAGTGCGTGATTCGTTCGCACACTTCCTGGGAACCTGAGCCTTTGATGATATCCTTTTGGTCTTGCGCACGCAAGTACGAAGTAGTGCGCATGCTGATTCTTTGTAACGCAAATCATCTGCTTCTGCTGGTATTTTTCTTTTGTACAGCTTCCTTTCCAATTTGTTTCATTCCCAGAACAGTTCCAATCTCAGCCTTCGGATAGCAGCTATGGAACTCGTTCCGCTCTCCCTCCTTGGTCTGTCTGCGCCGGTCGGCGCACGCGTTTACATCCGCGCCCGCTTTCCTTAGCTCGGCTTCCAGAGGGAAGGTGGTCTGTTTTCCCACCTCGCCACGCTTTGGGTATTTCGCCTTTGGCATCTGCGTGACTGAGCGCGCTCTTTTGTTCCGAAGGTTGCGAAGCACCGGCCTCCACTAGCGCACTCGACCTTATACCTCGCCTTCGAAGCACAAGCGACTAACCGCCTCTCTGGAGCATTTCTATCAACTCCACATCCCCTGTATATCCCAACTGACAGGAGCAAAAAAAAACGAAAAAATTATGCTAAAACAGTAGAGAACGGTGCACGCAATACGGATAGCGCAACACAAGCTGGAGCGCATGCGCATCCTGCACCTTAGCGCACTACTGCTACTAATTCTCTTCAACTTAAACTAAGCTATACTAAAAATGCTCAAAACATGAAATGTAAGAGTAACGCCCCCCCCCCCCCCCCCCCCCCCCCACACTTGAACAGAGACGTGTCCCCACGACTCAAGCTCAAGCGCACGGAGGCTGCGCACATGCATGCAATGCAACGAAAATAAAGAACATAAGAGTGAACACAAATAGTCACACAAAATATAGCAAGGGAGTCACAGAATGTAGGGCACAAATATTCAGCACACATAATAGTCAACTAGACGCAGCAAAATAAAAGACACCACCCTAAAGAAAATCACTGCGCCTGCCCTCGGCCTTAGAAGTTCCCCGAGCTAGACGCTGCTGCTGACCCTAGCGCCTCATCCTCTGAAGAATCAGTCAAGGAGTCGGTGCTGGAGGCTGGTGGTACTATGGTGAGGGGATCAGGCTGCGCTACGAGGTCGTCCTCGGAAAGTGACTCCCATATGGAATCGGAGTCTACGCTGGGAAAGTTAATGGGGGACTCCGGAACAGAAGGCCGGGCAGGGGAAGCTACTGGTGGTGGTATCGGTGCTGGTTCAGGTTCAGGGGTGGGCTCTGCTGCTGGGGCTGCTGGGGCTGATGCAGGTGCTGACTCTGCTGGGGGTGCTGGGGCTGGTGCTGGCGCGGGTGCTGCTGAGGGCTGAGCAGGAGGGCTGGCTGGCTGGGCTGGGGTTCTGGTAGGAGGAGGATGGTGGAGGCTGAGGAGAGGGGGAATCGCGTCTCCAAATTTCCACCCGGATGGTGGACTCATACTTAAATCCGCCCCCTCTGGCGCTAAGTATTCGAGCACGCGCATGACGTTGAACAACATGCGCTGCTCGGCAGTGGCTTTCTCGGGCGCCTCCTCAGTCTCAGTCCTTGGGCGCTTGGCACGTGCACGAGGGGGAGAATCCTCGATGGAAATGGTCACTGGCTCCCCCTGTGGTGCACGGGCCCTCTGGTGCGCTCCCATCTGCGCCCGGGTCCTTGGGCGCCTGACTAGAGGCACCTCTGGTTCTAGGGCCTCCTCCCTCTCTTCATCTGCTGCGGCGGCTGCTGCTGCGCCTTGCGCACTGCTCTCTGCTCTGGCCCGCGGTGGTCTGGCTGGCTGCAGACGGTAGCACCACTCTAGTGTGCCATTGTCCCGAACAGCTACCGCCCTGATTTGCAGCATGTAGGCGCGGTCCAGAGGTATAGGCTGCACCAAGGTGTGCTCTGGCACCTCGGGCTCTCCATGTAAGGCCCGCAGCAGGTGCGTGGTAAGGCCTCCACACGTCAGCGGCCCCCTCATGCTGACTCGGCTCCAATGATGCACCATGTTCAGGATGAACAGCACCTTCCGCCCATAATAAAGCCCCGTCAAAATCTCCATATCCAGGAGGCTGATCTTTGGTGCGCCGTTGAAACGGCCAATGACTGTGTAGGCCACGATGCGCCATAAGTATAACAGCCATGGGTCGCGCAGCTCTCGGCCCCTGCTGCGCCCCGCGGCGAATGCTGGCCCTGTTGCCATGTCCCGCCAAGCCTCCTGGTTATTGTGCGTGTCTAACTCCTCCTCACGCACCTTGGCGCACCCGAATGCGCGCCTCAGCCTCCTTTCCGAGGCTATGAACCAGACACCCCTGTGTCTATATCTGATCTCCCTGTCCCCTGCCTCCAGAGACGCCAGGAACTCACACGTATCTTCCTGGTCTGATGCGCTGCGGAGGTCCATTAGCGCCTCCCAGCCGGCAATCGCTAGCCTCTGCGCCACGAGGTCCTCTAATCCTACCTCGCGCAGGAAATCTCGGCAGATGTACGGTGTCCCGTACATGTCCAGGCTGATGAACGCTGCATACTTGTTAGCGAAAGCCGCTGGGGTCTCCTGGTCTGTGGCGGGTTTCATCTTGCGCTGGGCTCCGGTCAATCGCGGTCAATGCTCCCCAAAACCCTAAAAATCGAAACTGCCCAGAATCCTCTGAAACTTGCACCGAACGAGCGCCTACTGGTCGCCTACTCAACGCACAAAACAGCACTCCAAGCCGCGCACTTTAGCCTGGTGCGATTTCAAAACCCTAAAAACTGTCGCCTCCGCGCAAACCCTAACAGAAGCGGCTCAAAGCGGAATCGGGGGGTTACCTGGGTGCTGTGCGGTCGTGTTGTCCTTGAATCCCTCTAGACGGACGGTGGGTTGGGCGCTGATCGACGGCAGAGGTCTGAAGGCGGGAGCTCGTGTGCAACGGTCAAGTGAAAAGTGCTGGGAATTTTTTCTAAGTCTGGCCTTATATACCCCCCCTGGCTAGCGCAACTGACCTGCGCATTGATAGGCGCACGGTCCTGCGCACTTGTGTGACTAAAAACTACCAAACCCTAATCTAACTAAAAACACTAAAAAAAAACAAAACAAGCAGAATAAAATGTGCCAAAATAAAATGTGTCGGGTTACCTCCCGACAAGTGCCTTTGTTTAACGTCGTTGGCTCGACGGTACCTCGTTACGTGCCAAGACGTGCGTCTGCAGCCCCCCCCACTCTTGCTCCTGAGTGTCCTTGCGCCAGTGCTTGTGTTACGATCTCATTGGTCCTGCGCAAAGGATACAAGGGAAGGTCAGCATGTGATACATTATTCGTAATGAGGGTAGATGCAGAGGAAGAGGAGATATAGGCGATGGGTGCTAGTTCTCCCTCTGAAGCATCTGGTGGTGCGTCTGGCGCAGCAGCTTGCGCGTCCACTATCTCTGGCTCGGCCAAGTCAATGTTGCGTGTTGCGCCATCCCAAGGTTCGCCCAAGTACCGTTTGACTCTCTGCCCGTTAACCTGAAAACGATGCTGGTGCCCGTCTTCTAATTCAATTGTGCCGTAGGGGAAAACCTTGGTGACGGTGTAAGGTCCCGTCCACTTGCTGAGCAACTTCCCAGGCATGAGCTTCAGGCGTGATGAAAATAATAATACCTGATCGCCTGGTTCAAATGTGCGCCGGAGGATGTGCTTGTCATGAAACGCCTTGGTGCGCGCCTTGTAATCGCGCAGTCCCTCATAGGCGTCTAATCGCAGCTCTTCGAGTTCGCTCAGCTCAAATGCGCGTTCTTTTCCTGCCTCATCCAAGTTCAAGTTGCAAATACGTAAGGCCCAATATGCCTTGTGCTCAAGCTCTACTGGCAGGTGGCATGCCTTCCCATCGACCAGCCGGAATGGTGAGGTTCCAATGGGCGTCTTGTGTGCAGTGCGGTATGCCCATAGCGCATCATCCAGGCGCTGGCTCCAATCCTTGCGCGACGGCCTCACAGTCTTTTCCAAGATGCGCTTGATCTCTCTGTTAGAAACTTCGGCCTGTCCATTTGTCTGCGGATGGTAAGCGGTGGACGTCTTGTGGCGCACCCCATAGTGCTTGAAAACTTGCGCCACAACCCTGTTGCAGAAGTGCGTCCCCTGGTCGCTGATAACTGCCTTAGGCACTCCGTACCTGCAAAATATGTTAGTTCTGAGAAAATCAGCGACAGTCTTACCATCATCCTTGCGCGTGGCCTTAGCTTCGACCCATTTGGATACGTAATCCACGGCCACCAGAATGTACTCGTAGCCGGCAGATGGGGGAAATGGACCCATGAAGTCGATTCCCCAAACATCGAACACTTCATCCACCAAAATCGGGGTCTGCGGCATCTCGTTGCGCGCGGAGATTCCTCCAGTGCGCTGGCACCTGTCACACTTCCTGCAGTGGTCATAGGCATCTCTGAATAGGTGCGGCCAGTAGAATCCGCAGTCCAAGATCTTCCTGCTCGTGCGCTTGGGACCGAAATGTCCTCCACAGGCGTGCGCATGACAAAACATCAACACAGAGTTAATCTCATGGTCAGGCACGCAACGTCTTAATATCCGATCTGGACCTATTCTAAGCATGTAAGGATCATCCCAAAGATAATGCTTGGACTCATGTTTCAATCGCATGCACCGAGTTTTATTGAAATGAGGAGGGAACGCACCTGTGACCAGGTAATTTGCGATATGCGCATACCATGGTACCTTACCTGTTAGCGCCATCAGATGCTCGTCAGGGAATGTCTCCTTGATCTGCCCTGGCTCCTCATCCTTTACGATCCTGCTCAGGTGATCAGCGACGGTATTTTCCGTGCCCTTCTTATCTTTGATCTCTAAGTCGAATTCCTGAAGCAGAAGTACCCAGCGCATCAGGCGCGGCTTGGTCTCTTTCTTGGACATGAGGTAGCGGATAGCTGCGTGGTCCGTGTAGATGATGACTCTGGCGCCTAGAACATATGCTCGGAACTTCTCCAGCGCAAATACAATTGCCAGAAGCTCCTTCTCCGTGGTGGTGTAGTTCTTCTGCGCGGAGTCCAGTGTGCGCGATGCATAGTAGATGGCATGCGGCTTCTTGTCCTCGCGCTGCCCCAAGACTGCTCCTACTGCGTAGTCACTTGCGTCACACATCAGCTCGAATGGCAGGTTCCAGTCTGGTGCGCGCATCACTGGCGCACTGGTCAGCGCTTCTTTCAGCTTATCGAACGCCGCCCTGCACTCATCAGTAAAATCGAAGCACACGTCTTTTTGCAACAAGTTAGACAGGGGTATGCAAATTTTAGAGAAATCCTTAATAAAACGCCTGTAAAACCCAGCATGCCCTAAGAATGATTTCACGTCGCGCACGTTGGTGGCATAAGGCAGATTAGAAATAATATCTATCTTAGCCTTGTCTACCTTAATACCCTCCTCTGAAATGATATGACCCAGTACTACTCCGTGCGTTACCATGAAATGACATTTCTCGTAATTTAGCACTAAGTTCTTAGAGATGCAGCGCGCTAAGACTTTATCTAGATGTGTTAAGCATGCATCAAAGGTACTCCCATATACAGTGAAATCATCCATGAACACTTCTATGCATATACCAATCATATCAGAGAAAATGCTCATGACGAGGCGTTGGAACGTACCTGGCGCGTTGCACAGCCCAAAAGACATACGCCGAAACGCAAATGTTCCGAAGGGGCATGTGAACGTGGTCTTCTCTTGATCCTCCGCAGCTATGGGTATCTGATTGTAACCTGAATATCCGTCCAAAAAACAAAAGTAAGGCTTACCTGCCAAGCGATCCAGCATCTGGTCCATGAAGGGTAGCGGGAAGTGGTCCTTGCGCGTTACAGCGTTCAGCTTTCTGTAGTCGATGCACATGCGCCAGCCAGTTTGTATGCGCTTGGGAACTAGCTCGCCCTGCGCATTCTCCTCCACCGTGATTCCTCCTTTCTTTGGCACAACGTGCACCGGGCTGACCCATTTGCTGTCTGAGATTGGGTAAATGACCCCTGCGTCAAGCAACTTCAGGACTTCCTTTTGCACTACCTCCATCATATTTGGGTTTAACCTGCGCTGAGCCTCCCTGGATGGTTTGGCACCATCTTCCAACAGGATCCGGTGCATGCACACGTCTGGGCTCACTCCGCGCAGATCAGCAAGAGTCCATCCAATAGCGCGCTGGTTCCTGCGCAGCACCTGTTGTAAGCGCGCCTCCTGCTCTTTTTCCAATCCCTTCTTGATGATAACTGGCAGGGTGTCCTCATCTCCCAAGAAAATGTACTTGAGGTGCTCCGGGAGTTGCTTCAGTTCGATCTTGGGTGCCTGTTCAATAGAGGGCAAGATTTTGTTAGCGGTGCAAATATGAACTATATCAAGTACCTGCGTGGGTGCTGGTTCAGCACTGCTTAGCTCCTCCTCTTGCTCCTCCAGCTCTGCCTGTGTCAGTAGCTCTGGTCCTATGGTTGCGCTCGCACACTGCGCTTCTGTGACTAAATCGTCAAAGCTGTCCATTGCGTGCACGGTAGCGTCCTCATGTGGGTGCTGCATCCCTTCGAAGATGTTGAAATGGATTTCTTCGCCATCTACCTCCATGGAGAGCGTGCCCCTCCACACGTCTATCTTCGTGCGCGCAGTCATCAGAAACGGTCTGCCTAGGAGGATCTGCGCACCGCTGGCGCTTGATTCACCCTCCATTTCGAGCACATAAAAGTCTGCTGGGAACACCAGCTCTCCCACTCGAACTAGGACATCTTCTATCATGCCTGCAGGTTGTTTGCACGATCTATCTGCTAGCTGAATTGTGAGACCTGCAGGTTTTAGTGGTCCAAGGCGCAAAGTCGCATAGAGAGAATATGGTAATAAATTGATTGATGCGCCTAAATCGATCATGCAATTGCTTACCGTGGTTTTACCTAAGGTGCAAGGGATAGTGAATGTACCTGGATCTCGGCACTTAGGTGGTACCTTTTGTTGCACGATTGCTGAGGCCTGCGCATTTAGCATTACCTGTGCGCATTCGCCTGTCCTCCTTTTATTTGTGCACAGCTCTTTTAAAAACTTCGCATACCTAGGAATCTGTCGAATAGCTTCTATGAGAGGTATGTTGATTTCCACCTTGCTGAACAGCTCATATAGTTCCTTGTCCAGTGCTTCTTTTCTCGCCAGTGGTGCCTGCACAGGGAAAGGAGCAGGTATGTTAGTACAATTTTTGTCCTTGTTTGTCGAGTGAGACATACCTGGCGCTTTGCCCTGTTGGTTCGTGGTTGGCGCTTCTGATTGCGCCTCTGGCTCTTGTTGCGCACTCTGAGCTGCTGGATCTGGGACTTGCGCAACTGGTTGCGCGGGCGCCTGCGCGGTCTGCTCTGTTCCCACTGTGCGCCCAGTCCTCAGTGTTACTGCATTAACTCCTCCCTTAGGGTTCTGAATCACTTGCGAAGGCAGGTTGCCATCGCTCTTTTTCAGCTCATACACCGTGGTTGCAATTTGTGATAGATGCTTCTCTATGGATTCGAACCTCTTGTCATACTTTTCGTCATTCTTGCGCACTGTGTCTGCTAGCTGCCCCATGATATCTTCCAAGGATCGCTTTGGTTGCGGATTGTTCTGCGCTGGTGCGTCTGTGCGGCGATGCGGTGGGTTGTAGGGTGCAGCTTGTTGCGTCTGCTGTGGCGCGCGCTGATCAGTGGGCTGCCTCTGGAAATTGTTCTCTTCTCTCCATCTGAATCCATTTGCAGCAAGCCCAACGCGCGGCTGATTCTGCCTCTGCGGTCCTCTGTTGTCCCATCCTCCAAGGGCATTTACATCTCCAGTTTCTTCAAAAAGTGTTGGGCATTCGTCTGTCTTGTGCTCAGTGGACCTGCAGAATTCACATACCTTTGGCGCAACTGGTTGTGCGCTCTGCGCACTCATCAGCTTCTGTAGCATGGCCTTCATTTCCTTGATCTCAGCGCTTGCCTCTACCTGATGCACAGAACGATTACGACTACTTTCAAGTGTCAATTGATGTCTTACCTGCCCAGCAAAATCTTCTATCAGCTGCCATGCATCCTCCGGGTACATGTTGCAAATGTCCCCTCCTGCGCATGCATTCAGTAGTCGCAGCTCCATGGGCAGCAGTCCATTCAGAAAGTTCTCTATCAGCACATTCTGGGGAAGCCCGTGATTGTAGCAGTTGGCTTCTAGCTCCCTGAAACGCTCGTAGTATTCTGACAGAGACTCCCCTGCGCCTTGCCTTGGCGCGGCCAATTCCCTTCTGAGCAGCGCAATCTTCGCTGCTGGATAAAATTTGTCTAAGAACTTCTTCTGCAGCTGCTCCCATGTGTGAATAGATCCTGCAGGTAAATTCATTAGCCAGTGTCTAGCTGTATCACTTAGTGAGAATGGAAATGCCTTCATTATTAGCGCTTCATCGCTTTCCCCTTCGGTCTTCATGTTTTCGCAAATGACCAGGAACTCTCGCACATGCTTGACTGGATTTTCATTGTTCATCCCGTGGAACTTGGGCATGTGATGGATGAGTGAGCTCCTTAGCTCGAAGTGACCGCCTGGTGGAAGCACGATGCACCATCGCTAATTAACAGTGATAGGGGCCAACATCTCGCGCACTGTTCTGCGTCGCGCGGCTTGTGGCACGGGCGGCGCATGATACACTTCAGCGGCCCTCCTTGCTTCAACCTCGCGCTGCACTTCCTCTCTGAATAGGGCTGCGCGGTTATGTGCCCTTGCTTCCTCTGGGGTTCTGTCTCCCAGGTTATCTCCAACCACACTGTTATCCTCCATGTCCTAATCCAAACTCAAGAAACGAAATTAAATGGCAACGAAGTTGTTGCGTTTGTCAGTGCGCAACTAGAATCTGCGCAGCGCAACTGTTTCAAGGTTGCGCAGGCTGATGTGATTGTGCGCTGTCAGAAACAACAACGAGAAAACAAAACAAAATGAAATAACTAGTTACTAAAATGAGAAATGTAAGCTAGCTAAAACTTAGCTGTGTTGCTCCCCGGCAACGGCGCCAAAATTTGATCGCGCGTCGTCGTGCGCGTCAAATATAATTCCTTCCTCTCCCACTAGTACAGCGGTTAAGTAAGGGTCGATCTCCACAGGGAGCAAGCAGTGAGTCTTAGCCAGTAACCTACACTTAAGAAAACGGGGGTTGCGTGAGTGATTGGGGGTTTTTTGCGCGATGCGCGAGTAGCAGTGAATATCGTAACGCAGGAAATTGCACTAGACGTGCGCAAGCAGTATAGATGAGATACTATGTTTATGAGAAGTGCTGGGCAGACAATCCTCTATGAATGCATTCCTTATCATTGACTCTAAATGTCTATAGTTTGTGTCCTACTTGGGTTAGTGTCCGGTAAAGGCTTCCTAACACACGCGCATGTTCCGTTCAAAGTTCATGTGCTATTAATCCTAGAACTAGACTAAACAGCTGCGAATCCTGTCACAGTAGCAACTGCCTACCCTAACTCGTTACTCCTAATTGTCACGGTAAGTTTGCGGTTCAAGGCCTCCCCTACGCATGCAACTAGTTTAACAGGTGACAAGCAAGCAACACAAGTAAGATTGCGGTTCAAGGCTTCCCCTACTCATGCAACTAACTGTCTCAGTACGCACAGAATTAATACAAGTAAATAAACTATGCATTAAGCTCAAGTCTCAAAGGTAATACATCATAGGTTCATGCCCGACCAACACTAAGTGTTTAGCTAGACATGCTAGTGGTAAACATCATAAATAGTAAATAACAACTACTGTATCAGAGAAAACGGTAGCAAATAGTGCGTGCAGTGTCTTCTCTTGGCTGGCGCAGTCGGCTGGCGCAACTCTCCTTGACAGGTCCGTGTGTTTTCCAGTTCTGCCGTGCAGTGCCTCTGGAGTGCCACTGAGTGATGATGTTCCGATCCCTTAAAACCCTAGACTTTCTTTGTTTAAATAGTGCCCAGGAAGTTCATCTTTCGGCAACTTCCAAATCTGGTCACTGGGACTTTGCGCCTGGCGCACGGCATTGGTTGGCGCAATCGGGTAGCGCACCTCTGCTGTCTTTCGCCATTTCTTTTCTGTTTGCGCCGCTAGCTCCACAGGCTGATCTTTCACTCCTAGAACGCTGCCTGACAGCGCGTATCCGACTTAAGGACTCGTTCTGACCTGATATACAAAAACATTGGAAACGAGTAATCTTGCTCATGAAATATTGCAAACAAGCATAGGGTTATGCTCTAAATAATGTGTATAACTAGGCTCTATCAGCTTACCAGCATGATCTATTCACACATGGGAGCAGCTTCAGAAGAAGTTCTTGGACAAGTTCTATCCCGCAGCCAAGATCGCGCTACTCAGGAGGGAATTGGCCGCACCTAGGCAGGGCGCAGGAGAATCACTATCGGAGTATTACGAGCGTTTCAGGGAGCTGGAGGCCAACTGCTACAATCACGGCCTACCCCAGAATGTGCTGATAGAGAATTTCCTGAATGGATTGCTACCCATGGAGCTGAGATTATTGAATGCATGCGCAAGAGGCGACATTTGCAACATGTACCCAGCGGACGCATGGCAGCTGATAGAAGACTCTGCTGGACAGGTAAGACATCAGCTAACACTTGAAAATAGTCGTGCTCGTTCAGTCATCAGGTAGAAACAAGCGCTGAGATAAAGGAGATGAAAGCCATGCTTCAGAAGTTGATGAATGCGCAGGGGGCGCAACCAGCTGCGCCAAAGGCATGCGAATTCTTTACGTCCACTGAGCACAAAACCGATGCATGTCCCACGCTTTTCGAGGAATCAGGAGATGTCAATGCTCTAGGAGGATGGGATAATAGAGGGCCGCAGAGGCAGAATCAGCCGCGTTTTGGACTAGCCGCAAATGGGTTCAGATGGAAGGAGGACAACAATTTCCAGAGGCAGTCCGCGGATCAGCGCGCACCACAGCAGACGAAACAAGCTGCGCCCTACAATCCACCGCATCGCCTCACTGACGCGCCAGCGCAAAACAACCAGCAGCCGAGGCGATCCTTAGAAGACATCGTGGGGCAGCTAACAGACACAGTGCGCAAGAATGATGAGAAGTATGACAAGAGGTTCGAGTCCATTGAAAAGCAGCTGTCACAGATCGCTACCACGGTGTATGAGCTGAAAAAGAGCGATGGCAACCTGCCTTCGCAAGTAATCCAGAATCCCAAGGGAGGAGTGATAAAGCCTATTTATTATACACACTATTTAGATCCTAACCCTATGCTTGTTTGCATTATTTTGTATACAAGATTACTGGTTTCCAGTGTTTTTGTATTTCAGGGCGAAACGAGGGCCTAAGTCGGATACGCGCTAACAGGCAGCGTTTAAGGAGCGCAACACACAGCCTGCGGAGCTAGCAGCGCAAACAGGATAGGAAGTGGCAGAGTCGACTACGATGCGCAGACCGATTGCGCTAACCAAGGTGCAGTGCGCCATGCGCAGAATAGTGGTGTTTCCAAATCTTGACACCATCAGATTTGGAAGTTACCAAGGTTGGGCCTCATGAGCAGTATATAAAGAAAGGAAGGCTAGGGTTTACAAGAACACCATAACACCAAAAGAGGACCACAGCACACAAGGGAGCGGCAGAACAGAAAAACACACGAGCCTACTGAGAGGACCTGCGCTAGCCGACTGTGCCAGCCGAGATACTGCAACCTGCACGCACCTGCTTGTTACTGTTTTCTTGGATACTTTAGTTGTTATTTACTGTTTCTATGATGTTTACTACTAGCATGTCTAGCTAAACGCTTTGTATCGGTTGGGCATGATTCTATGAGTATTTCCTTTGAGACTAGTGCTTAATGCATAGTTTGTTTGCTTGTATTAATTCTGTGCACACTGTTGACAGCTAGTTGCATGAGTAGGGGAAGCCTTGAACCGCAATCTTACTCTCGCTACTTGTTTGTTATATGTTAAACTAGTTGAATAGCTTGATGGTGACAACTAGGAGTAACGCGCTAGGATAATCAGCTGCTACTGTGACAGGATTCGTAGCTGCTTAGACTAGTTTCAAGAATTAATAGCTCATGAACTTTGATCGGAACATGCGCACATGTTAGGAAGCCTTGATCGGACACTAACATCAGTAAACCAAACTATAGACGCTTAGAGTCGATGATAAGGAATATATTCATAGAGGATTGTCTGCGCCGATACTTTTCATAGTCATAGTACTTAATCTCTACTGCCTGCGCACGTCTAGTGCAATTCCTGCGTTAACTATTGTTCATTCGCGCACTTGCGCAACCCAGTCACTCACACCCCAACTTTCGTAAGTGCAGGTTACTAGTTAAAGCTAATCTACTTGCTCCCTGTGGAATCGACCCTGACTTAGCCGCTATACTAAGTGGAGAAGGAAGGAATTAATTTGACGCGCACAACGACGCGTGCTATCAAATTTTGGCGCCGTTGCCGGGGAGCAACACAGATAAGCTTTAATTAGCTTTAATTTCCTTTTACAATAGTTAGTTATTTTATTTCTGTTTGCTTTATTCTCGTTGTTGTTTCTGACAGCGCGCAATCAACATCAGCCTGCGCAACCTTGAAGCAGTTGCGCTGCGCAGATTCTAGTTGCGCACTGACAGACGCAACAGCTTAGTTTTCTTTTAATTTCGTTTTCTTTGAGATTTAGAATAGGTTATGGAGGATAACAGTGTCGTTGGAGATAACTTAGGGGACAGAACCCCAGACAATGCAGGAGCAGATAACCGCGCAGTTCGGTTCAGAGAGGAGGTGCAGCGCGAAGTTGAAGCAAGGATGGCAGCTGAAATGTATAATGCGCCACCCGCGCGACAAGTTGCGCGACGCAGAACAGTGCGCAAGATGTCAGCCCCAATCACGGTTAACTAGCCATGGTGCATAGTGCTTCCAACAGACGGTCATTTTGAACTCAGGAGCTCGCTCATTCATCACATGCCCAAGTTCCACGGGATGAACAACGAGAACCCAGTCAAGCATGTGCGAGAATTCCTAGTCATTTGCGAGAACATGAAGGCCGAAGGGGAGAGCGACGAAGCGCTGAAGATGAAAGCGTTCCCATTTCCACTGCGTGACACGGCCAGGCATTGGCTAATGAGCTTACCAGCAGGATCAATTCACACATGGGAGCAGCTGCAGAAGAAGTTCTTGGACAAGTTCTATCCCGCAGCAAAGATCCCGCTACTCAGGAGGGAGCTGGCCGCACCTAGGCAGGGTGCAGGAGAGTCACTATCGGAGTATTACGAGCGTTTCAGGGAGCTGGAGGCCAACTGCTACAATCACGGCCTACCTCAAAATGTGCTAATAGAGAATTTCCTGAATGGATTGCTGCCCATGGAGCTGAGATTATTGAATGCATGTGCAGTAGGCGACATTTGCAACATGTACCCAAAGGACGCGTGGCAGCTGATAGAAGACTCTGCTGGACAGGTAAGACATCAGCTAACACTTGAAAATAGTCGTGCTCGTTCTGTGCATCAGGTAGAAACAAGCGCTGAAATAAAGGAAATGAAGGCCATGCTGCAGAAGTTGATGCATGCGCAACCAGCTGCGCCAAAGGTATGCGAGTTCTGCACGTCCACTGAGCACAAAACCTATGCGTGTCCCACACTTTTTGAGGAATCAGGAGATGTCAATGCTCTAGGAGGATGGGATAATAGAGGGCCGCAGAGGCAGAATCAGCCTCGTTTTGGACTAGCCGCAAATGGGTTCAGATGGAAGGAGGAAAACAATTTCCAGAGGCAGTCCGCGGACCAGCGCGCACCACAGCAGACGCAACAAGCTGCGCCCTACAATCCACCGCATCGCCGCACTGACGCACCAGCACAAAACAACCAGCAACCGAGGCGATCCTTAGAAGATATCGTGGGGCAGCTAGCAGACACAATGCGCAAGAATGATGAGAAGTATGACAAGAGGTTCGAGTCCATTGAAAAGCAGCTATCACAGATCGCTACCACAATGTATGAGCTGAAAAAGAGCGATGGCAACCTGCCTTCGCAAGTGATCCAGAATCCCAAGGGAGGAGTCAACGCAGTGACACTGAGGACTGGGCGCACGGTAGGAACAAAGCAGATCGCAAAGGCGCCCGCGCAACCAGTTGCGCAAGCTCCAGATTCAGCAGAGCAAGATGCGCAACCAGAAGCACCAGCCACAAGCCAGCAGGGCGAGGCGCCAGGTATGGCGCAATCAAAAGACAAAGGCATGAATCGTACGAACATACCTGCACCTTTCCATGTACAGGCACCATCGGCTAGGAAGGAAGCGCTTGATAAGGAGCTCTACGAGTTATTCAGTAAGGTGGAAATAAACATTCCCCTTATTGAAGCAGTTCGGCAGATTCCTAGGTACGCCAAGTTTTTAAAGGAGCTGTGCACAAACAAGAGGAGGAAAGGCGAGTGCGCACAGGTAATGCTAAATGCGCAGGCCTCAGCGATCGTGCAGCATAAGGTACCACCTAAATGCCGGGATCCAGGTACGTTCACCATCCCCTGCACTTTAGGTAAGACCACAGTGAGCAATTGCATGATTGACTTAGGCGCATCTATAAATGTGCTACCCTATTCCCCATATGCGTCATTGCGCCTTGGACCGCTAAAGCCTGCAGGTCTCACCATTCAGCTAGCAGATCGGTCGTGCAAGCAACCGACGGGCATGATCGAGGACGTCCTTGTCCGTGTAGGAGAGCTGGTGTTCCCAGCAGATTTCTATGTCCTAGAAATAGAGGGTGAGTCGAGCAAAGGCAGTGCGCAAATCCTACTGGGCAGACCATTTCTGATGACAGCGCGCACCAAGATAGACGTGTGGAGGGGTACGCTCTCAATGGAGGTCGATGGCGAGGAGATTCATTTTAACATATTCAAGGGGATGTAGCACCCTCATGAGGACGCCACAGTGCACGCGATGGACAGCATAGATGACTTGGTTGCAGATGCGCAATGTGCAAGCGCAACAGAAGAACCTGAAACACTGGCACAGGCAGAGTTGGAGGCGCAAGAGGATGAGCTGAGCAGTGCTGAACCAGCATCCAGACAGGTACACGATATAGTTAATGTCTGCACTGCTAATAAGATCTTGCCCTCTATTGAACAGGCACCCAAGGTCGAGCTGAAGCAACTCCCAGAGCACCTCAAATACATATTCTTGGGAAATGAGGACACCCTGCCAGTAATCATAAAGAAAGGATTGGAAGAGGAGCAGGAGGCGCGATTACAGCAGGTGCTGCGCAAGAACCAGCGCGCTATAGGATGGACACTTGCTGACCTGCGCGGAGTGAGCCCGGACGTATGCATGCATAGGATTCTATTGGAAGATGGTGCCAAACCATCCAGGGAGCCTCAGCGCAGATTGAACCCGAATATGATAGAGGTGGTGCAGAAGGAGATCCTGAAGCTGCTTGACGCAGGAGTCATTTACCCAATCTCGGACAGCAAATGGGTAAGTCCAGTGCACGTTGTGCCAAAGAAAGGAGGAATCACAGTAGAGGAGAATGCGCAGGGCGAGCTAGTTCCCAAGCGCATGCAAACTGGATGGCGCATGTGCATCGACTACAGAAAGCTTAACGCAGTCACGCGCAAGGACCATTTTCCGCTACCCTTCATGGACCAGATGCTAGATCGATTAGCGGGGAAGCCCTACTTTTGTTTCTTGGACGGATACTCAGGGTACAATCAGATACTCATAGCTGCGGAGGATCAAGAGAAGACCACGTTTACCTGCCCATTCGGTACGTTTGCGTTTCGCCGCATGTCATTCGGGCTGTGTAACGCGCCAGGTACGTTCCAACGTCTAGTCATGAGCATCTTTTCTGATATGATTGGTATATGCATAGAAGTGTTCATGGTTGATTTTACTGTGTACGGAGGTACCTTTGACGCATGCTTAACTCATCTTGATAAGGTCTTAGCGCGCTGCATTTCAAAAAACCTAGTTCTCAATTATGAGAAATGTCATTTCATGGTATCACATGGAGTAGTATTAGGACATAGTATCTCGCAGGAAGGGATCAAGGTAGACAAAGCCAAAATAGATCTTATTTCTAATCTGCCTTATTCCACTAACGTGCGCGATGTGAAATCATTCCTTGGGCATGCTGGGTTTTACAGGCGCTTCAAAAAAGATTTTTCTAACATTTCTATACCCCTGTCTAACCTCTTGCAAAAGGATGTGTGTTTCGAATTTACTGATGAGTGCAGGGCCGCGTTTGACAAGCTGAAGGAGGCGCTGACAAGTGCGCCAGTGATGCGCCGCCAGACTGGAGCCTGCTATTTGAACTGATGTGCGATGCAAGCGACTATGCAGTAGGTGCAGTTCTGGGACAGCGAGTGGACAAGAAGCCGCACGCCATTTATTATGCATCGCGCACACTGGACGCTGCGTAGAGGAACTACACCACCACGGAGAAGGAACTTCTGGCAATCGTGTTTGCACTGGAGAAGTTCCGCGCATATGTTCTTGGCGCCAGAGTCATCGTCTACACAGACCACGCAGCAATCCATTACCTAATGTCCAAGAAGGAGACTAAGCCGCGCCTCATGCGCTGGGCGCTCCTACTTCAGGAATTTAACTTGGAAATCAAAGATAAGAAGGGCACGGAGAACACAGTCGCGGACCACCTGAGCAGGATCGTAAAGGAGGAGGAGCCAGGGCGGATCACGGAGACATTCCCTGACGAGCATCTGATGGCGCTAACAGGTAAGGTACCATGGTATGCGCACATTGCGAATTACCTGGTCACAGGTACGTTTCCTTCTCATTTCACTAAAACCCAATGCATGAGATTAAAGCATGAGTCCAGACATTACATTTGGGATGATCCGTATATGCTCAGAATAGGACCTGATCAGATTTTGAGGCGATGCGTGCCTGACCATGAAATTAACTCTGTTTTGACGTTTTGTCATGCGCACGCATGTGGAGGACACTTTGGTCCAAAGCGCACGAGCAGAAAGATCCTGGATTGCGGATTTTATTGGCCGCACTTGTTTAGTGACTCGTATAACCACTGCATGAACTGTGACAGGTGCCAGCGCACAGGGGGCATATCAGCGCGCAATGAGATGCCGCAGACGCCAATACTAGTGGATGAAGTATTCGATATTTGGGGGATTGACTTCATGGGCCATTTCCTCCATCTTTCGGATATGAGTATATATTGGTCGCGGTGGATTATGTCTCCAAATGGGTTGAGGCTAAGGCCACCCGGAAGGATGATGGTAAGACGGTCGCTGACTTTTTGAGAGCTAACATTTTTTGCAGGTACGGAGTGCCTAAGGCAGTCATAAGGGACCAAGGGACGCATTTTTGCAATAGGATAGTGGCGCAGGTGTTCAAGCATTATGGAGTGCGCCACAAGACGTCCACCGCTTACCACCCTCAGACGAATGGCCAGGCTGAGGTTTCCAACCGAGAGATCAAGCGTATCCTGGAGAAAACTGTGAGACCATCACGCAAAGACTGGAGCCAGCACCTTGATGATGCGCTGTGGGCATACCGAACCGCACATAAGACACCAATTGCGACTTCACCGTTTCGGTTGGTTTATGGAAAAGCGTGCCACCTGCCAGTGGAGTTAGAGCACAAAGCATACTGGGCATTGCGCGTTTGCAACCTGAACCTAGACGAGGCTGGTAAGGAGCGCGCATTTGAGCTAAACGAATTAGAAGAGCTGCGCCTGGATGCATATGAGGGACTGCGCGATTACAAGGCGCGCACAAAGGCATTTCATGACAAAAATATCCTCAGACGCACTTTTGAGCCAGGAGACCAGGTACTATTGTTCTCCTCGCGCTTAAAGCTGATGCCTGGGAAGCTGCGCAGCAAATGGATGGGACCATACACGGTTACCAAGGTTTTCCCCTACGGAACAATCGAGTTAGAAAACGAGCACCGGCATCGTTTTCAGGTCAATGGGCAGAGAGTCAAAAAGTATTTAGGAGAACCTTGGGATGGCACATCGCGCAAAGTTGAATTGGCGGAGCCAGAGATAGCAGATGCGCAAGTCAGTGCATCTGCTTAGTAGTGCGCAAGTCAGTGCGCAAATTCAGTGCGCAGATCAGCTGCGCCAGTCAGGGGGTATATAAGGACAGTACTTAGAAAAAAATTTCAGCACTTTTCACACTCAACCGTTGCAAGAAGCTCCCGCCCTCAGCATCCGCTCACCATCCAGCACTCAACACAGCTTCCGTTTAGAGAGATTTGAGGAGCATACAGTCGCACACTCACCAGGTAACCCTTCCCCTCAGATTTGAGCCGATTGAGTTAGGGTTTGTACGATAAGAGGAGTGCCCTAGGTCTGAAATCGCACCGAGCTAGCGTGCCCCATTTGGAGTTTTGGTTAGGGGGTTTTGTAGGCGGACAGTAGGCTATCATTTGGTGAGAGTTTCAGGGCATTTGGTGGAGTTTAGAATTTTTGAGCATTTGTGAGCGTTGACCTTAGTTGACCGGAGGAACCCTAGCGCACCATGCAGCCTGCCGAGGATCAAGCGACCCTAGCTTCTTTTGCCAGCAAGTATGATGCCTTTCTGAGGCTGGAGATGTACATCAGCAGGGACTTCCTGCGAGAGGTCGGGATGGAGGACCTCATCGTGGAGAAGCTCGTGCTGGCGGGCTGGGAGGCACTGTTGGACATCAACAGCGCAGCGGACAAAGAGGATACCTGCGAGTTTTTAGCGTCACTGGAGACGGCGGATCTGGAGATAAGGTACCGGCACAGAGGAGTATGGTACATTGCCTCGGCTAAGAGGCTGAAGCGCACGCTGAGGTGCGCAAAGGTGCATGAGGCGGATATAGACACGCACACGAATCAAGAGGCGTGGCGCGAGATGGCTACCGGCCCAGTTTTTGCCGCAGGGCGCAGCCGAGGACGCGAGCTGCGTGACCCGTGGATGTTCTACCTCTGGCGCATGGTCGCCTATGCAATCATCGGGCGCTTTAATGGTGCGCCGAAGATCAGCCTGCTGGACATGGACATATTGAAGGGATTCTATTATGGGAAGGGGCATGGTGGTGCATTGGAGTCGGGTCAGCACGAAGGGGCCACTGTCTTGTGGAGGAATGATCATGCACCTGCTGCGTGCGCTGCATGGAGAGCCTGAGGTGCCCGAGCACACAGTAGTGCCGGCCGTTCCCCTGGACCATGCCCATATGCTGCAGCTCAGAGCGGTGGCCGTGAGAGAGGACGGGTCCTTGGAATGGTGCTACCAGCTGCAACCGGCCAGAGCGCCGAGGCAAAGAGCAGAGAACAGCGCGCAGCCAGAGGCGGCCGCTAAGGACAGGGAGATGGAAGAGGCCCCAGAGCCAGTTGCGCTTCCAGTCAGGCGCATGAGGACTCGTGCGCAGACTGGAGCGCGCCGGAGGGCAAGTGTGCCGCAGGGGGAGCCAGTAACCATAGCCATTGATGATTCTCCCCCGCGCACACAGGGAAAGCGCCCCAGGACAGAGGCAGAGGAGGTGCCTGAGGAGGTACCAGAGGAGCAGCGCATGATGTTCAACGTCATGCGCGTGCTAGAGTATTTAGCGCCAGAGGGGGCAGACCTGAGCGTAAGCCCACCATCAGGGTGGAGATTTGGAGATTCCATCCCCCCTCTCCTCAGTCTGCGTAGGCCGCCTCCAGGATCCCCCAGCGAGCAGCGCCAGCCAGCCAGCCCTCCTGCCCAATCACCGGTCCATGCAGCCGAGCCCACCCCAGCAGTAGACCCGGTCCCAGCACCTGCAGCATCCCCTACGCAACCCTCTGTACAGAGGTCCCCTGAGGCCGATCCCATCATAAGTTCCAGCTCAGATTCGATATGGGACCCTATCTCAGAGGACGATCTCTTGACTCAGCCCGTCGCAGTTTCTGTTGTGCCACCTGCCTCCAGTACCGAGTATGAGACAGATTCTTCAAATGAGGAGGTGCACGGTTCCGCGGCTGAGTCCAGCTCCGAGGATATCTAGGGCTGCAGGGAGGGCGCGCATTTCTTTCGGGTGGTTTCTTATTTTTTTGAAAACTATTGCTCGGTGATGTTTTACTATCTTGTGCTGAATATTTTGTGAACCCTTGACCTTGTCTTTGCTGCGCTGACTATATGTTTTTTCTTATGTTCTTCGTTTTGATTGCATGCATGTGTGCGCTCTCCGTTGCGCTTGAGCGTGAGTCGTGGGGACACGTCTCTGTTTAAGTGTGGGGGGGGGGTGAGCGTTACATTTACATTTCACGTTTTTTTGAGCTTTGTAGTGTAGCTTAGTTTAGTTGAAGGGAATAGTAGCAGTGGTGCGCTTGTGTGCGGATTGCGCACACTTTTCAGCTTGTATTGCCCTATTCATCTTGCATGCGCTGCTATCAACTGTTTTAGTATATTTTTTTCGTTTTTTCTGCTCCTTTTAGTTGGGATATACAGGGGATGTGGAGTTGATAAAAAAGCTCTAGAGAGGCGGTTAGTCGTTTTTGCTTTGAAGGTAAGGTATATGGTCAAGAGCGCTAGTGCAGGCCGGTGCTTCGCGACCTTCGAAACAATAGAGCGCGCTCAGCCACGCAGATGCCGAAGGCGAATACCCAAAGCGTGGCGAGTTGGGAAAACAGACCACCTTTCCTCTGGAAGTCAGGCTAGGGAAGGCGGGCGCGGGTATAAACGCGTGCGTGACCTGCGCAAATAGATCGAGGAGGGAGAGCGGAGCGTTGTTCCATAGCTGCTATCCGGAGGCCGAGACTGGAACCGTTCTGGGAACATAGGAACCATAGATTAAGCTGTACAAAAAGAAAAAAAACACCAGCAGATGATTTGCGCTAAAAAATCAGCATGCGCACAACTCCGTACCAGCGTGCGCAAGTTCACAAGAAAATCATCAAGAAGGCTCGAGTTCCCAGGAAGTGCGCGGAAGAATCACGCACCGGAAGAAGCTTGCGCTATTAACCATATACCCGTACTCGAAGTAAAAGCTGACAACCTGGAGCCTATGAAGAGCTATCTCCCAGCCATCCGAAATGATCTTCATCCCAACTGAGAGGTAACGAATTTTGAAATTGTTATATTAAACTGTTGAAGGCAGATGCGCACAAGTGATAGAGCAGCACAAGGTGAGCGGTAGTGCAGATCGCGCCAGAGTGCAAGACTGTGCGCTAGACTCCAGAGAGGTAATTGTATCCGTGCTTGAGTGCATGTTCGGGACGAACAAGGGCAAGTGTGGGGGTTTGCTAGAGCCTATTTATACGCGTTATTTAGATCTTAACACTGAGCTTGTTTGCATCATTTTGTGTACAAGATTACTGGTTTCCGGTGTTTTTATATTCCAGGACAAAACAAGGGCCTGAGTCGGATACGTGCTAATAGGCAGCGTTTAAGGAGCGCAACACACAGCCTGCAGAGCTAGCAGCGTAAACAGGATAGGAAGTGGCAGAGTCAGACTACGGTGCGCAGACCGACTGCGCGAACCAATGTGCGCAGTGAGCCATGCGCAGGATATTGGTGTTTCCAAATCTTGACACCATCGGATTTGGAAGTTGCCAAGGCCGTCCTTGGGCCTCATGAGCAGTATATAAAGAGAGGAAGGCTAGGGTTTGAAGAGAGGATCACAGACACACCACAACACACGAGAGAGAGGCAGAATTGAAAAACACACGAGCTACTATGAGGACCTGCGCTAGCCGACTGCGCGAACCGAGACACAGCAACCTGCACGCACCTGCTTGTTACTATTTTCTTGGATACTTTAGCTGTTATTTACTATTTCTATGATGTTTTTTACTAGCATGTCTAGCTAAACGCTTTGTATCGGCTGGGCATGATTCTATGAGTATTTCCTTTGAGACTTGTGCTTAATGCATAGTTTGTTTGCTTGTATTAATTCTGTGCACACTGTTGACAGCTAGTTGCATAAGTAGGGGAAGCCTTGAACCGCAATCTTACTCTTGCCACTTGTTTGTTATATGTTAAACTAGTTGGTAGCTTGACGGTGACAACTAGGAGTAACGCGCTAGGATAATCAGCTGCTACTGTGACAGGATTCGTAGCTGCTTAGGCTAGTTTTAAGAATTAATAGCTCGTGAACTTTGATCGGAACATGCGCACATGTTAGGAAGCCTTGATCGGACACTAACTTCAGTGAATCGAACTATAGATGTTTAGAGTCGATGATAAGGAATACATTCATAGAGGATTGTCTGCACCGATACTTTTCATAGTCATAGTACTTAATCTCTACTGCCTGCGCACGTCTAGTGCAAATTCTGCGTTAACTACTGTTTATTTGCGCACCTGCGCAACCCAATCACTCACACCCCAATTTTCGTAAGTGTAGGTTACTAGTTAGAACGAGTCTGCTTGCTCCTTGTGGGATCGACCCTGACTTAGCTGCTGTACTAAGTGGAGAAGGAAGGATTAATTTGACGCGCACAACGATGCGCGGATCATTGACATACGAAAGTAGCATAAAGAGATAAGCTAGAGGTTAGGTACACTTAATCCGAACTCTTTCACTGATCATCATAGCGACGGTTCGTGATTAGTGGAGGATGTTAGAACGAATCAACATATCGAAAGATTGAAGTTCGATTCCCTTAATATATTGATATTCGAAATTGAGCGAAAGTTAGTTTCAAAGATTGATCTATTCATAACTTCTATAGTTCTCAATCATTTATTCACATTTATCACTCTATTGGAATACACTAGACAAGTGAAATCAACCTTGGAATCTTCTTGAAATTTGATAATTGAATCTTAGCTTGCTTGCCTTAATTCGGATCATTACAAAAATCAATATACGAATTGAGATAGCTAAATAGAACTAGATTTAACATAGTGCACAAGCTTAGTTTGCTCCTTGGACGACCCGAAATACTTCGGTTTATAAATTATTTTTGACTTGCATTGAAACTTCATATTCACTGAATTTGGAGTACAAAAAAATAATACTCGTCAATCCCCAAACTGAGTTTGGGCTTAGCTACTTATACAATCCACCGAAGATGATAAAATTACTGAGTTTTCTACACTACACTGAGATAAGAACACGAAACTGAACTAATACGAAAAACAGCGTGAATAGTGTTTCCGGCAGTGAACAGTAATAGATGAGCAGTGCGATAAATAGTAAATGAGTAACAATAACCGAGTGAACAGTAACTCTGACGACCACCACGAGCAGCAGCAGCTGCTCCTTCTTTCTCTCTCTAAGCCGCCGCTGCAATCCCCCGAGATGACTTGTGTGTTTTCCCTTTGTCCAATGTGTTAACATTTTAGGGTTTGGGACTTGAACCGGTTGAACCAAATTTGCTTAAACCGATACTGGTTGAACCAATAGATCTTCTGTTCAGCTGCTCTTGGCATTGCTCTTCTTGATCTTGAATGAATGAGAGTGACAATTCTCTAAATATGCAATAAAATCCGATGCGATCTTGAGACACCTGAGATGCGAAAACACTATAAAAGAGTAATCTATCTCACGCAAAATGTAATAAAACTATGGCAATAAACAACTCATTGGAGCATATAAATACGCTCCATCACTTAGCATGATTGTTAGAGTAGGAACAATAGCTTTTACTAGTTGATGCATGTACGATCGATGATTACTAGTTGCAATGCATATCCCTGAACTGATTATTTCTGAAATTGATCAACGACACTCTTCTTGAAAACCCCCCTTTTTGTGTGACAATTAGTGAAACTCCAGACTATTTGCTCTCTCTTGGATTCAACCCTGCTTATCACTAGCTAATAAGTAGTTAATATAAATATATTTTTGGCACACACAACGACGTGCCGTCAGAGTCCCAGTTGATCAAAGTTCTTCGGAAAGAGGCTCGGATGAAGGCAAGTAAGATTTGTTTCTAAACCATGTTTTAGGAAACAAGATCGCAACATATTCTAGGAATCCAGGGGAGGATTCGAATCTCAACAACCTTCCTGGAATCCAGGGGAGAATTCGAAAGTTAGCATTATCTGTTGGGACTAAAGCTGCTGAGGTGCAAAAGATACGTATGTTGGGCAGAGACCGAAGCGATAAAGATCAAATTCACATCAAAGAAAACACACACACACACACACTCAGCAGAGAACAGAGTTCGCGGAAGTAGAGAAGTGCTGGAGCATTAGTTATGTTTGAGCTGAAGAGTGATTAGGACTGGTGTAGTATGATCCTATATTGAATCCAGGGAGTTGACTATAGCGGAGCCTCGTTGACAGACCAAAGGGTTGACAGTTGCAAAGTGCAGCTTGCGCAGACTGTCCCAGCGTGCTCCTTGATAGTGACAAGTGGTCATTGATAGAGGGGGAGCAGCACAGAGTGTCCTTCTGCTCAGCAGGGAGTGCTTGGAGAAGTCGACGATAGAAGCGTCAGCAACTTGGCAGAAGAAGTTGTTGCAGCATCCTTTGTAACACATTATAATAGGAAAGGCTCAGCCTGTGTGATCAGGTCGTTAGCTACCTATTACTGGAGTGTGTTGTTAGTGAAGGCTAGTCTGTGTTGACAGATTGAGCTGAGATTTTGACTAGGTTAGAGGTAGTGGTGTACTTAAACTGAGGTAGTGAAATCTTGAGGACCAAGAGTTGTCCTCCCCAGACGTAGGCTATTGCCGAACT
Organism: Umbilicus rupestris; assembly: GCA_963678935.1. NCBI lineage: Eukaryota > Viridiplantae > Streptophyta > Magnoliopsida > Saxifragales > Crassulaceae > Umbilicus > Umbilicus rupestris. The sequence continues at coordinate 14,532,443 of OY787609.1, forward strand.
GGGTGAACAAATCTGTTTGTGTTCTTCAGGTTTGGTCGAACCAAAGCGTCAGAAGTTGCTGAAGCAACCTGCAATATCTTAACAATATCAACGCAGTGCCAATTTCAATTGGTATCAGAGCCGGTCGCTCGACACACAGAGTGAGGTCCGGGAAAGGCATTGCTATCTATCACGGGCGTCAGAATGAGAAGACAAAGCTCAAGTTTATCACTACTATCCGAAAAGGGAAGACAAGACAATGATTATGACAACAGTGATGAAGAGGAAATAACTGAAGAATCTATTGCCAGTCATTACACGCAGATGGTTGAAAAGTTTATGGAAGTAGTAGAAATGAACAAGGGGCTGATCGTAAAAGTATCAAAACTTGATGATGAAAAGGAAGAACTTCTGAAAATCATCTCATCCATGACATAACAGGCTAAACAACGAGAGGTAGAGCATGCTGAGATTATAAACGAAGTAAATTTGTACAGAAAGACATTCAGAATGCTCATCAACGGAACAAATAGTATGGAAGAAGTCCTAGCTCATCAAAGACCTGTAAATAACGATTCTGGACTCGGGTGCACTGGAGAAGAATGCATTGGTGTAACAAAGTTTGTCAGAACAGAGACATCAGAAATCCATGATTGTGAAGTTCTGAAGAGGAAGAGAAACCAGTGTCGGAAGAGAAAGAACCGGAAGATGGTACAACAAACACTTCCGCTCCGAGGTGGAGTTTCACAAAACAAGCACATATGTTATTTCTGCAATCAACCTGGTCACATCCAACGAGTTTGTCCCATTCTGAACAAGTACTAGAGATTAGAGAAACCATCACAAAACAAATCACTAGCAATATAGAAGACAATATGCCTTCGTATCTTACAACTCATCGAAGGAGTTCAAGGAAGGAAGCTGGTATTTTGACAATGGATGTTCGGGATACATGACCGGAGAAGATCCTTCCTAACAAAAATTTAGCCTTGCAGAGAACAGAATGTAACATTTGGCAACGGGCTAAAAGGGAGAGTTCTTGGGAACGGGACACTAGACGTACTCGGGTTGCCCAAACTGAAAAATGTGATGCTTGTGGACGAATTGAAAGCAAATCTCATCAGCATAAGTTAGTTATGTGAAGGTACACATTTTGTAATGTTTACTGAGAAATTATGCTAAGTATTTGATGCAGGGGGAAATTGCTTGATGAAATGAACGAGGTCTGTAAACAATTGCTATTTGCTAGAGGATGCTTTAGCAACCTCTGTATCAACTTGTCTAATGTCAAAATCCAAGGAGATAAACATATGCCACAAATGGATGGGATACCTGAACCTGAGAACACTAAGAAAGCTTACTGCAGATAAACTAATCCGTGGGATTCCCAATGTCAGTAGGAGAGGCAAACTCGATTTGTGGGGAATGTCAAATCGGCAAGCAGAGGAGTTTCTCACTCAAACGTTTCAGAGACTGGCAACACAAGACTGCTGCACATGGATCTGATGGGCCCTATGGAAGTTGAAAGATGTGGAAGAAAAAGGTATGAATTCGTACGTGTCGATGACTTCACTCGGTATTCCTAGATTGAACTTTTAAGAGATAAATCAGAAGTAGTAAAAAATCGTAATCAACCTGGTTAATCAACAGGAACAAGAAAGGGGTCTAAGAGTGGCCTCCATAAGAAGTGACTATGGGAGGGAATTTGAGAATGAGGCTATGGAAAGGTTCTGCCATGATAGAGGTATCACCCATCAGTACTCATTTCCCATCACTTTATAGCAGAATGGCATAGTGGAACACAAAAACAAAACCATACAGAAGATGGCCAGAGTCATGATACATGCCAAGAAGATTCCTTTACGTTTTTGTTATGAACACAACATGCTCCATCATCAACGGAGTGTCTATCAGAAAAGGAACAAACTAGATCTGCTATGAACTTTGGAGACAGAAGAAGCCCATTGTAAAACACTTTTACATCTTCTGAAGTGAATGCTATATCCTTAGAGACCATGAGTAATAGAAGAAGTTAGACCCAAAGAGTGACAAAGGAATATTTCTGGGTTATTCCATGAATAGTAGGGCGTACCGAGTTTACAATCAACGGACAGAGACCGTTCAAGAATCCATAAATGTTATGGTCAAAGATATAATTGAAGAGAAAAGAGATACACCGTATACTGAAAGTGATGAATGTAGTTCTAGTACCGACGATAGAACTTGTCCCAGCTGTTGTTATGACAACTGCTGAAGAAACGCTTTAGGAATATTTCGACTATTTTGAGTGAAAAGAAAATACTGTAAAGTAAATACGAGACGCAGGGATTTGGTAACCCACTTCGGGACAATGTGTCCGTAATGTGGGGGGGCGGGGGGGGGGGGGGGGGGAGGGGGAGGGGTTCTTCTAATCCCAACAAGCAACAATCCACTAGTAACAATTGAACAACGAAATACAAACTTGCAAGACTCCCTCTTCAAGTCCCTCTACCACCGACTCGCCTGGATACGCACTGAGCTCCTCTCAGTGTAGAGATTCCTCTCTATAGCTTGTCACAACATCTTAGTTCTCCCGAATAGCTGCTTGTCTACTAAACGTCCTCCCGAATAGCTGGACAGATCTATTTTGCAACAGGGTTTGTGGAGCGTATTGCTTCAGCAGATACTCCTGGTTCTCGTGCTTGAGTGATAACTTTGCTCCAATTTTCGATGGGTGCACTCAATCACTTAACCTCGACCTCTCTTGTATATTGCTATAAAGCAAGAGAGCTGCTTGAATGTTCGTTGTGTTATGTCGGCTTCAACTTTGTTCCCACTTCTTCTAAAGCCTTTGCCAATCTCCTTAAAGATCAACAATATTCAATTTGAATATTTGTTGATCTTATCTTGTTGCCAAACAAAGATATAGCTTATCAAAGATGTCGTTGAAGAATATTCTGTGTAGCCAATACTCCGGTGATCTCGGGGATATGCTTCACGACCTTGATTCTCGGAATCTGCTGATTCCCGAAAATATACACCTTTGGTTCACCGCTAGCGCGTACTTTAGCACTTGCTATAACATCTTGCATAGCATCTCTTGACTTCAGTTTTGCAGTTTTCATATCTAACTATTCTACGAATATATCTAACTTACTTGAACAACTCTTTACACAAAAACAAGCCAGACACAAACATGGGACTAATAATCTCCCCCTTGGCAGTTTTTGGAAAGATACATCACTACCTATGCTATCGTAGTTGTTCAAGCAGATTCACAAAGAAAGCCAAACTGTTAGTCCCATATTATGAATGGCATATGTTCGTGCAAAGAGTTGTTCAAGTTAGTTAGAAAGCTCGTATTTAATAGCCAAAGAACAAGTACATCACTGAAGTCAGGCGTTGCAAAACAAGATGTTGTAGCAAATGCTGAAGTTGAGCTAGCTGTCGTCTAGAGGAGGATATCGGCAGATTCCACGAATCTTCTGCAGATCTTGAAGATCAAGGAATCTGAGATCTCCGGAGTATCAGCTCCACAGAATATCTTCGACGACATCTCCGATTCGCAATCACCTGGCATGGCAACAAAATAAGATCATACAAATATTCTGATTAAATATTTGGATAAGATCTTTTATAGGATTGTCGAGAGCTTTAAAAAGATTCAGTCTAGAGTGGAAGTGGTCATCAAGAAATTCATTCAAGCAGCCCTCTGGCTTTATAGCAATATACCAGAGAGGATGGGTTAAGTGCTTTTGAGTTCACCTATTGGAGAATGGAGCAAAGTTGTCACTCAAGCACAAGAATTAGGAGCACATGTTGAAGCAACACGCTTAACAAAACCTGTTACAAAACATATATGCCCACTCGAAACAAATCGTACTATTCCTAATGCGTTTCCTCAGCAGTTGTCATAACAACAGCTGGGACAAGTTCTGAGCAACACTACAACTACAAGTGGTATCAGACAGACATCCGACACACAGGGTGAGATCGGATGAAACCCAGAATGAGTGGAAGAGACATGGAGAGACCTCCCAGCTTGGAGGAAGATGACTTTGGCTACTGGAAGTCAAAAAATGAAAGCATACATCAGGCCAGTGAATGAGTATGCTTGGAAGGCAGTTGTTGAAGGTTGGGTTGCACCATCAAGCGCAGCAGATGCTCTTGGAGATAAAGCACCAAAACCAGAGAAAGACTGGACTGAAGATGAGAAGAAACTATTCCAAGGAAATAGTTAGACTCTATATGCTATTATCGCTGCAGTGGACAAACGGAACTATAAATTAATTGCTGGTGTTGAAATAGTAAAAGTAGCATGGACCATTCTGGAAACAAACTTTTAAGGAGATGCCAAAGTAAAGAAGACCAGAATGCAGATGCTGAGGCTTAGCTACGAACAACCGATGATGAAAGATGATGAGACCATAGCAGACTTCAACAACCCCCTGATGGATATAGTAAATGAAATGGGGATTCTTGGAAAGTATGTATCAGAAACCGAACAAGTTGAAAAAGTCCTCAGATCACTTCCTCAGAAGTTTGATGTCAAGGTAACAGCCATTGAAGAAATGGCTGACTTGGAAAAAATGAAGTTGGACTCTCTCATGGGATCTCTCAGAGTCTATGAGATGAAGATAAACAGCAGGAAGTCAGCAGGGAAGAAGACTAGATGAATTGCTTTAAAGGCCGCTGCAGGAAGCCATGATGGCTAAACAGTTTGGAAGGTTCATGAATAGGATGGACAAGAAAAGAACCAATTACAAAGCTCGTGGTGAGCAAGGATATCAAGGGAAGAAGGAGGAGCAGAGTGACCAAAGGTACCCTGGAAGGAAAGATGAGAGATTTCAAAAAGGCGAACATAGAGAGAATGATCAAAATCCGAGTGAAGAGATTCAGTGCAGAGCCTGTCAAGGATACGACCACATATAAAGGTATTGTGCCAACACTCTGATGAAAAGGAAAGCCATGGTAGCGACTTACAGTGATGATGAGTCCGCGGCAGTGATACTGGAGAAGATCAGAGTAACTTTGTTGCACTGACTACTATAATTGAAGATGTCACAGATCTTGTCACACTGACTGCTAAGGAAGCCGCTGAGGAGACTAACCCTAACAGTGACTCTGACTCCAGTGATGGAGAATAAATTGATGAGGAAACTCTAAGGAGAAATCTGAGGAATATGTATGACAAGTGGAAGCTGGTTGCAAAGACAAATGAAAAACTTAGAGTCAATATCACAGAACTGAAGGAACACAAGAAAGGTCTGGATGAAGCCCTTGCTGAAACAAAGACCAGACTCAATAATGAAATTTATGATCATGGTAAGACCAAGAAGAAGTTGGATAATCTGAGAAAGAGAGTGAGAATGATGAGCTCTAGAACGAAAAACTTGAATGAAATCCTTGGTGCTCAGAGGTATGAAACATGAAGGTCTGGCCTTGGAAACATATCTGGAAGCAGCAAAAGCAAGACACAATTTGTCAGAGGAAAGATGTTGAGTCAAAACTCTAGCTTCACCTACAATAATCATTACAACACTCTATGGACTAAAGATACAAGGATCTGTCACTACTGTCATTCTAGAGGACACATACAAAGGAAGTGCAGAAAATTCCTAGCTAAGTATGGGCACACTGAGACACGCATCACAAAAGAATGGAGACCAAAAAGACATGCAAAGGAGGTATGTCTAGTTGCCTATAGTTCATCATTCAACTCGAACAAATATATGTGGTACTTTGATTGCGGTTGTTCAGCTCATATGACAGGAAATTCAGCATTTCTTAAGCACCTAACACCTCTGGAGGGAAGATTAGTGACGTTTGGAGATGGTGGAGAAGGAAAAGTTGTTGGAGCAGGTCTTCTGGAACTACCTGGATTGCCCAGTCTAACAAACATTCTTTATGTCGAGGGACTGCATGCAAATCTGATCAGTATTAGCCAGATATGTGATGACTTTTGTGACGTAAAGTTCACCAGAAACTCTTGCAGAGTTCTCAATGGTGATGAGGACTGCGTGATGCGTGGTAGTCGCTCCACTAACAACTGCTATCTGTTGGATGTTGCAGGAACTAGTTCGAGTACAAAATGTATACTTACCAAAACATGTGAGATGAATCTGTGGCATAGAAGGTTGGGACATCTGAATCTGAAAGCTCTGAAGAAGCTATCAAACAAAAAACTGGTAAGAAGGCTTCCCGTTATCAAAGGAGAAGATAACAGAGTTTGCAGACGATGTCAGATTGATAAGCAGACCAGAGCAAGTCACCCAGCAACCACTCAGATATGATTTGTGAGCTACTTCATGTAGACCTTGTTGGAAAATTTCAAGTAGAGGGGATTAGTGGAAAAAGGTACGCCTTGGTAGGTGTTGATGATTTTTCCAGATATGCTTGGGTTGAATTCCTTAGAGAAAAATCAGAGATTGCTGAGCATCTTGTTGAGCTAATTATCAGATTATAGCGTGAGCAAGATCTATCCCTTGTGTTCATCTGAAGCGATCATGGCAGAGAATTTCAGAATCAGTCATTTGAGGAGTTTTGCAAAAAGGAAGGCATTACACATAAGTTCTCCTCACCACTGACCCCGCAACAGAATGGAGTTGTTGAGCGGAAGAACAGATCAATTGCGGAAATGGAAAGGACGATGTTACGGGCCAAAGAAGTAGCACTACACTTCTGGCCAGAGGCTCTTAACACGGCTTGTCACATACTTAACCGTGTAACACTGCGGGGGAGTACTGACAAAACGTTCTACGAGATCTGAAATGGTAAGAAGGCTACTGTGAAATATTTTCATGTATTTGGTTCCACATGCTATATCTTAGATGACAAGGAGTATAAGCAGAAGCTGGATGCTCGAAGTGACGAAGGAATCTTCATAGGATACTCCCGTAACAGTCATGCCTACAGAGTCTACAATAAAAGGACAAAAACTATTATGGAGTCATCAAATGTTGTATTCGATGATGGAGAGCCTAACATCACTGACGATGCAGAAGGTTGGATTCCCCAGACAACAGATAAAGATATATCAAGTAATGCTGAGGTCCCAGTAGAAGAAGCTGTAACAGAGACAGATTCACAGACACCAGCTACTGAGGAACTTGCTGAGGATATTGCTGATGCAGAAGAAGAAATTGAGATGATTCCTTCTCGCCACGTTCAGAAACATTATCCTTTGACGACATATTCATCACACAAAGCAAGTACGCAAGGAATCTGGTGAAAAAGTTCAATATGAAGAAGGCAAGCCACAAGCGTACCCAGCTGCCACAAACCAGAAGGTGACTAGAGATGATGCTGGAACAAATGCTGACCAAATGCTGTACAGAAGTATGATTGTGAGTCTACTATACCTGACAGCTACCAGACAGATATTGTCTATGCCGTGGGAGTATGTGCCCATTACCAAGCTAATCCCAAGGAGAGCCATGTATCTCAGGTGAAGAGGATTATACGATATGTTGCAGGTATTGCTGACCTTGGACTTTGGTACACTAAAGACACAACATCCAGCATTGTAGGATATTGCGATGCAGATTGGGCAGGCAATGCAGACGATTTGGAAAAGCACCTCTGGAGGATGCTTTTACGTTGGAAATAATCTTGTCTCTTGGTTCAGTAAAAAATAGAATAGCATCTCCCTATCAACAGCGGAAGCGGAATATATAGCAGCTGGGAGTAGTGCTCAGCAGATGATGTGGATGAAGCACATGCTGGAGGAATATGGTGTTGAACAAGATGTCATGACATTGTACTGCGACAACATGAGCGTAATCAGCATATCGGAGAATCCAGTTCAGCATACACGGACAAAGCATATAGAGATCAGACACCACTACATTCTGGAACTTGTGGAGAAGAAGGAGCTGAAATTGACACATGTTCGCCCGGACAGCCCTTGAATTTGACACATGTTTACAAAAGCACTGAGCACGCATTAATTTGAGACCTTGAGGTCTGAGCTGGGACTATGCGTGATCAGACCTGATCACGGCATGACCTCTGGTAGCCCTTGAATAAAGAAAAACGCTAAAGTCTGAGCTACCATAAATTCTAAGAGGCAATGCAACAACTATCCTTCAGCTAATGTCATAACATTGCCTGGTTACGTGCTGTTTCAGATCTATGGGTAATTTCTGAAGGAATTATGGGTGGGCCGAATCTGGGCCAGAATATTTGAGGTGGGAAATAAGGGATATACGGGAGTTTCTTTTGGAAACTGCATTAATTTTTGGAAAATCTATTTTTATCTCAAAGCAAGCCCTAGAAGTTGAAGTTTGAAATTCACTCATCCAACCCTCATCTCTTAGTCGATCAAATCTATAATCAGTATGGTGATCAAAGCTCCGGCGCGTTGCATGCCACTACGAGTTCCACAGAGCCTGACCTACTCATTCCTCTCACTGTAGTGCCGCCACCAAAATCCGACAAGATAGGGCAACGCTCAAAGACTAGTCGCAAAGCTCAGCCGTCAAAGAAAACATGAAGAAAGACAGCTTCCAAAAAGGGCACACTTGCCGAGAAGTCTAGAGAAGGATATGAATCTCATGTACTAGCCGAGAAAGAAGCACCAGCACCCAAGCCTAAAAGAATTGGCTCCAAGGAAAGTTGTGGACGAAGGTAAAAAGAAGAGAAAAGTAGAGAAAAAGGGAGACAAGAAAAAGGCTGAACATGATGCTGAGACCCAAAGAAAAAATGGAAGAAGAAAAGAGGATAGAGACCGAGTTGATTGAAAAAGAGAAGGCTGACAAATTAGCGGCTGAGATGGCCAGAGCTGAGGCGGAGAAAAGGGCCTCTGAAGAAAGGATTCAAGCGGCCAGAGAGAGGGCAGAACAACTGAGGCGTGAAACAACGGAACTTGAACTGCTGATTAGGGGGTCAGAGAATGCTGATCCAGTTGTTGAAACAACTGTCGAGGATATTGCGCCGTCCGTTGAGGTAATATCCACTTCTGCTAATATTTTGAAAATTATTAAAGGTGTTGTTGATCTCATTGTTGAGGAAACTACTGTAACGGTCGCTAGACCGTCTGTGAACAAAGAAGCCACGGAGGGTGCTATTGAGGAGACTGTCAAGACAACTGCTGATGAAGTGCCTGAAGAGAGCTCTGCAGGGGGTGCAGGCCCTATTGAAACTTTTCTTGCCAGTCTTGAATCAGAGTACGAGGAGGAAGGCAAGAAGAGTCCTGCAGAGGTTGATGCTACGGCACAGACCCGTGATGAGGAAGGGAGAGATCCATCCAAATAAGTCGATGTAGAGGAGATAGAGACATCTGAAGACAACTTGGTCCAACTAGAAGAAGAAGGACCAGATGCAGAGGTAGAGCAGCCTGCTCAAACTGTAAAAGTAGACCAGCCTGGGCCCAGCAGGCAGAAAAGAAAAGGAAAGATCCTTGCAGATGCCCCACTAAGTAAAAGATCAAAATCAATCAAACTGGTTGGAGTAATGAGAAACCAGGTGTGGTTTGTGGATAGACCAAGAGCTGATCGCTGGAAAAATGTACAGAAAAAATGTGTTTGGTCTCTGAAAGGGTACTGAGTGAGGACAGATTTTCTTCCAAATACATGGTGGAGCTATTTAAAGAATAGATTTGTATCATTCCCAGAAAAAGGCAAAGAGATTTGATGAATCAGTGGTGAGAGAGGTGATAGCCAATTTGAGTGAGGAATTTAGTAATGAGACAAGCTCTGAGTAGGGGCTGATATGGGTCGGGGGAGCTTGATCAAAATCACACCGGAGATTATTAACAAATTCTATGACGTTGATGCCGAAGAACCTGTTGAAGTAAAATTTCAGGAGTCTACTGATTGGGATGCGGTAGCCAAGAAGCTGACTGGGGGTTCATTGTTTGGATGGTCTGCATATCTGACATCTGGAGTATTTTCTGCAAAACATGCAGTAATTCATGCCGTGAGTTAGCACAATTGGTGAACGTCCATAAATGTCACCAAAATCAATAAAGGTTATGCCCTGCTGCTGGAAGCTATTGTAGATGAGAAGAAGGTCAGTCTGAGGAAAGTGATCTTCGACCAGATAGCAGAGCATGCAATCTTGAAAGGGGTAGATCTAAATATTGGGTTTTCCTCATTAATCTATGAACTTGCTATTGATCAATGTCCAAAATTAAAGAAAGGTGGACCCAAGCTTTTTAGCATTCCAGAAGCATTAGTAAGCAACCACAAGCTTTTTAAGGGATAACATGTTCTGGATATCCCTTTGCCAACTGGTGAACATCCGACTCCAGTACCTGTTGGAGCTCTTGCTGAGGAATGCAGCTCGTCATTTGCTGCTATTGGTCAAATGATGGTGTTTTTGAACACGACGTGAAGGAATCACCTCGATCTCCTCTGCCTCATCAGCACTCTCCTTAGCATGTTCCTCTATAATAGGTGTCTGTGCGTCAACATCTGCTGTTGTGACCTCAGCATCACTTACATGATCTACATCAGCAACCTGTGTAATCCAACCTTCTGCATCATCAGTGGTATTCGGTTCTCCATCATCTACTACAACATTTGACGACTCCATAACAGTCTTTGTCCTCCGATTATAGACTCTGTAGGCACGATTGTTGCGGGAGTATCCTAGGAAAATGTTGTTCCAGATCTCGTAGCACGTTTTGTCAGTACTCCCCCGCAGTGTTACACGGTTAAGTGTGTGACAAGCAGTGCTAAGAGCCTCTGGCCAGAAGTGCAGTGCTACATCACTGTTCTCCTCTCCTTTGATAATAGGAAGCCTTCTCACCAGCTTCTTTCTTGACAACTTCTTCAGAGCTTTCAGATTCAAGTGTCCCAATCTTTTGTGCCACAGATTCATCTCATATGTCTTAGTAAGTAGACAGTTTGCATCAGAAACTGCTCCTGCAACATCTAACAAATAGCAGTTGTTAGTAGAACTACTGCCAAGCATCACACAATCAACATCAACATTGAGAATCTGCACGAATTTTTGGTAAACTTTACGTCACAAAAATCATCACATATCTGGCTAATACTGATGAGATTTGCATGTAGACCCTCAATGTAGAGCACGTTTGTCAGACTGGGTAATACAGGTAGTTCCAGAACATCTCAAACAACTTTTCCTTTTCCACCATCTCCAAAGGTCACTGATCTCCCATCCAGTGGTGTTAGATGTTTAAGAAAAGCTGAGTTACCTGTCATATGTGCTGAACAACCGCTATCCAAGTACCACATATCTTTGTTCAAGTGACAATTGAACTATAAGCAACAAGGCATACCTCCTTTCCATGTGCCTTTGGTCTCCATTCTTGCATCATGCGTGTCTCAGTACGTCTATACTCAGCTAAGAACTTCCTGCATTTTCTCTGTATATGTCCTTAAGTATGGCAATAATGACAGATCCTAGTATCTTTAGTCCAGGGAGTGTTATAGCGGTTGCAGTAGATAAAGCTGGAACTTTCCCGTAACATCTCTCCTCTGACAAACTGTGTCTTGCCTTTGCTGCTTCCAGATGTGTTTCCAATACAAAACCGTCCTGAACCATGCCTCTGAGCACCAAGGATCGTTCAAATATTTCGTTTCAGAATTCATCATTCTTACTCTCTTTCTCAAATTAGCCAACTCCTGCTTTGTCTCACCATGATCACAAATTTCCTTGTTGAATCTGGTCGTTATTTGATCGCGCATCGTTGTACGCGTCAAATTAATCCTTCCTTCTCCACTTAGTACAGCGGTGATAGAGCCTAGTTATACACGTTATTTAGATCATAACCCCTTGCTTATTTGCAATATTTTATGGGCAAGATTACTCGTTTCCAATGTTTTTTGTATATCAGGTCAGAACGAGCCCCTGAGTCGGATACGCGCTAACAGGCAGCGTTCTAGGAGTGAAAGATCAGCCTGTGGAGCTAGCGGCGCAAACAAAAGAAGAGATGGCGAAAGACAGCAGAGGTGCGCTACCCGATTGCGCCGACCAATGCTGTGCGCCAAGCGCAAAGTCCCAGTGACCAGATTTGGAAGCTGCCAAAAGATGAACCTCCTGAGCAGTATAAGAAGAAAGAGAGTCTAGGGTTTCAGGGAGTTCGAAAAGACGGCTGTTCCAGAGGCACCAGAGGACGCAAGGAGGCACTGTGCAGCAGGACTGGAAAACACACGGACCTGTTGAGAGGATTTGCGCCAGCCGACTGCGCCAGCCGAGAAGACAAACTGCACGCTCTGTTTGCTACCGTTTCTCTGATACATTAGATGTTATCTTACTATTTTATGATGTTTACCACTAGCATGTCTAGCTAAACACTTAGTGTTGGTCGGGCATGAATCTGTGATGTATTCCTTTGAGACGTGAGCTTAATGCATAGTTTATTTACTTGTATTAATTCTGCGCGTACTGAGACAGCTAGTTGCATAAGTAGGGGAAGCCTTGAACCGCAAACTTGCCTGTGTAGCTCGCTTGTCACATGTTAAACTAGTTGCACGCGTAGGGGAAGCCTTGAACCGCAAACTTACCGTGACAACTAGGAGTAACGAGTTAGGGTAGGCAGCTGCTACTGTGACAGGATTCGCAGCTGTTTAGTCTAGTTCTAAGGATTAATAGCACATGAACTTTGAACGGAACATGCGCACGTGTTAGGAAGCCTTTACCGGACACTAACCCAAGTAAAACACAAGCTATAGACGTTTAGAGTCGATGATAAGGAATGCATTCATAGAGGATTGTCTGCCCAATACTTCTCATAAATATAGTACTTCATCTCTACTGCTTGCGCACGTCTAGTGCAATTTCCCGCGTTACGATATTTGCTGTTACTCGCGCATCGCGCAAAACCCCCAATCGCTCACGCAACCCCCGTTTTCTTAAGTGTAGGTTACTGGCTAAGACTTACTGCTTGCTCCCTGTGGAGATCGACCCTTACTTAACCGCTGTACTAGTGGGAGAGGAAGGAATTATATTTGACGCGCACAACGACGCGCGATCAAATTTTGGCGCCGTTGCCGGGGAGCAACACAGCTAAGTGTTAGCTAGCTTACATTTCTCATTTTAGTAACTAGCTATTTCATTTTGTTTTGTTTTCTCGTTGTTGTTTCTGACAGCGCACAATTACATCAGCCTGCGCAACCTTGAAACAGTTGCGCTGCGCAGATTCTAGTTGCGCACTGACAGACGCAACAACTTCGTTGCCATTTAATTTCGTTTCTTGAGTTTGGATCAGGACATGGAGGATAACAGTGTGGTTGGAGATAACCTGGGAGACAGAACCCCAGAGGAAGCAAGGGCGCATAACCGCGCAGCCCTATTCAGAGAGGAAGTGCAGCGCGAGGTTGAGGCAAGGAGGGCCGCTGAAGTGTATCATGCGCCGCCCGTGCCACAAGTCGCGCGACGCAGAACAGTGCGCGAGATGTCGGCCCCTATCACTGTTAACCAGCCATGGTGCATCGTGCTTCCACCTGGCGGTCACTTCGAGCTAAGGAGCTCACTCATCCATCACATGCCCAAGTTCCACGGAATGAACAATGAAAATCCAGTCAAGCATGTGCGGGAGTTCCTGGTCAATTGCGAAAACATGAAGACCGAAGGGGAAAGCGATGAAGCGCTAAAAATGAAGGCATTTCCATTCTCACTAAATGATACAGCTAGACACTGGCTAATGAATTTACCTGCAGGATCTATTCACACATGGGAGCAGCTGCAGAAGAAATTCTTAGACAAATTTTATCCAGCAGCAAAGATTGCGCTGCTCAGAAGGGAATTGGCCGCGCCAAGGCAAGGCGCAGGGGAGTCTCTGTCAGAATACTACGAGCGTTTCAGGGAGCTAGAAGCCAACTGCTACAATCACGGGCTTCCCCAGAATGTGCTGATAGAGAACTTTCTGAATGGACTGCTGCCCATGGAGCTGCGACTACTGAATGCGTGCGCAGGAGGGGACATTTGCAACATGTACCCAGAGGATGCATGGCAGCTGATAGAAGATTCTGCTGGGCAGGTAAGACATCAATTAACACTTGAAAGTAGTCGTAATCGTTCTGTGCATCAGGTAGAGGCAAGCGCTGAGATCAAAGAAATGAAGGCCATGCTACAGAAGCTGATGAGTGCGCAGAGCGCACAACCAGTTGCGCCAAAGGTATGTGAATTCTGCAGGTCCACTGAGCACAAGACAGACGAGTGCCCAACACTTTTTGAAGAAACTGGAGATGTGAATGCCCTTGGAGGATGGGACAACAGAGGACCGCAGAGGCAGAATCAGCCGCGCTTTGGGCTTGCTGCAAATGGTTTCAAATGGAGAGAAGAGAACAATTTCCAGAGGCAGCCCATTGATCAGCGCGCACCACAGCAGACGCAACAAGCTGCACCCTACAATCCACCGCATCGCCGTACAGACGCACCAGCGCAGAACCATCAGCAACCAAAGCGATCCTTGGAAGATATCATGGGGCAGTTAGCAGACACAGTGCGCAAGAATGACGAAAAGTATGACAAGAGGTTCGAATCCATAGAAAAGCATCTATCACAAATTGCAACCACGGTGTATGAGCTGAAAAAGAGCGATGGCAACCTGCCTTCGCAAGTGATTCAGAACCCTAAGGGAGGGGTTAATGCAGTAACACTGAGGACTGGGCGCACAGTGGGAACAGAGCAGACCGCGCAAGCGCCCGCGCAACCAGTTGCGCAAGTCCCAGATCCAGCAGCTCAGAGTGCGCAACCAGAGCCAGAGGCGCAATCAGAAGCGCCAACCACGAACCAGCAGGGCAATGCGCCAGGTATGTCTCACTCGAAAAACAAGGACAAAAATTGTACTAACATACCTGCTCCTTTCCCTGTGCAGGCACCACTGGCGAGAAAAGAAGCACTGGACAAGGAACTGTATGAGCTGTTCAGCAAGGTGGAAATCAACATACCTCTCATAGAAGCTATTCGACAGATTCCCAGGTATGCGAAGTTTTTAAAAGAGCTGTGCACGAATAAAAGAAGGACAGGCGAATGCGCACAAGTAATGCTAAATGCGCAAGCCTCAGCAATCGTGCAGCAAAAGGTACCACCTAAGTGCCGAGATCCAGGTACATTCACTATCCCTTGCACCTTAGGTAAAACCACGGTGAGCAACTGCATGATCGATTTAGGTGCATCAATCAATTTATTACCATATTCTCTCTATGCGACCTTGCGCCTTGGACCACTAAAACCTGCAGGTCTCACAATTCAGCTAGCAGATAGATCGTGCAAACAACCTGCAGGCATGATAGAAGATGTCCTAGTTCGAGTAGGAGAGCTGGTGTTCCCAGCAGACTTTTATGTGCTCGAAATGGAGGGTGAATCAAGCGCCAGCGGTGCGCAGATCCTCCTAGGCAGACCGTTTCTGATGACTGCGCGCACGAAGATAGACGTATGGAGGGGCACGCTCTCCATGGAGGTAGATGGCGAAGAAATCCATTTCAACATCTTCGAAGGGATGCAGCACCCACATGAGGACGCTACCGTGCACGCAATGGACAGCTTTGACGATTTAGTCACGGAAGCGCAGTGTGCGAGCGCAACCATAGGACCAGAGCTACTGACACAGGCAGAACTGGAGGAGCAAGAGAAGGAGCTAAGCAGTGCCGAACCAGCATCCACACAGGTACGTGATATAGTTCATATTTGCACTGCTAACAAAATCTTGCCCTCTGTTGAGCAGGCACCCAAGATCGAACTGAAGCAACTCCCGGAGCATCTCAAGTACATTTTCTTGGGAGATGAGGACACCCTGCCAGTGATCATCAAGAGGGGATTGGAAGAAGGGCAGGAGGCGCGCTTACAACAGGTGCTGCGCAGGAACCAGCGCGCCATTGGATGGACTCTTGCTGATCTGCGCGGAGTGAGCCCAGACGTGTGCATGCACCGAATTCTGTTGGAAGATGGCGCCAAACCATCCAGGGAGGCTCAGCGCAGGTTAAACCCAAATATGATGGAGGTCGTGCAAAAGGAAGTTCTGAAGTTGCTTGACGCAGGGGTCATTTACCCAATCTCAGACAGCAGATGGGTCAGCCCGGTGCACGTTGTGCCAAAGAAAGGAGGAATCACGGTGGAGGAGAATGCGCAGGGCGAGCTAGTTCCCAAGCGCATACAGACTGGCTGGCGCATGTGCATCGACTACAGGAAGCTGAACGCTGTAACGCGCAAGGACCACTTCCCGCTACCCTTCATGGACCAAATGCTGGATCGCTTGGCAGGTAAGCCTTACTTTTGTTTTTTGGACGGATATTCAGGTTACAATCAGATACCCATAGCTGCGGAGGATCAAGAGAAGACCACGTTCACATGCCCCTTCGGAACTTTTGCGTTTCGGCGTATGTCTTTTGGGCTGTGCAACGCGCCAGGTACGTTCCAACGCCTCGTCATGAGCATTTTCTCTGATATGATTGGTATATGTATAGAAGTGTTCATGGATGATTTCACTGTATATGGGAGTACCTTTGATGCATGCTTAATACATCTAGATAAAGTCTTAGCGCGCTGCATCTCTAAGAACTTAGTGCTAAACTACGAGAAGTGTCATTTCATGGTAACGCACGGAGTAGTACTAGGTCATATCATTTCAGAGGAGGGTATTAAGGTAGACAAAGCTAAGATAGATATTATTTCTAATCTGCCTTATGCCACCAACGTGCGCGACGTGAAATCGTTCTTAGGGCATGCTGAGTTTTACAGGCGTTTTATTAAGGATTTCTCTAAGATTTGCATACCCCTGTCTAACCTGTTGCAAAAAGACGTGTGCTTCGATTTTACTGATGAGTGCAGGGCGGCGTTCGATAAGCTGAAAGAAGCGCTGACCAGTGCGCCAGTGATGCGCGCACCAGACTGGAACCTGCCATTTGAGCTGATGTGTGACGCAAGTGACTACGCAGTGGGAGCAGTCTTGGGGCAGCGCGAGGACAAGAAGCCGCATGCCATCTACTATGCATCGCGCACACTAGACTCCGCGCAGAAGAACTACACCACCACGGAGAAGGAGCTTCTGGCAATTGTATTTGCGCTGGAAAAGTTCCGAGCATACGTTCTAGGCGCCAGAGTCATCATCTACACGGACCACGCAGCTATCCGCTACCTCATATCCAAGAAAGAGACCAAGCCGCGCCTGATGCGCTGGGTACTTTTGCTTCAGGAATTCGATCTGGAGATCAAAGATAAGAAGGGCACGGAAAATACCGTCGCTGATCACCTGAGCAGGATCGTAAAGGATGAGGAGCCGGGGCAGATCAAGGAGACGTTCCCTGACGAGCACCTAATGGCGCTAACAGGTAAGGTACCATGGTATGCGCATATCGCAAATTACCTGGTCACAGGTGCGTTCCCTCCTCATTTCAATAAAACTCAGTGCCTGCGATTGAAACATGAGTCCAAGCATTATCTTTGGGATGATCCTTACATGCTTAGAATAGGTCCAGATCGGATATTAAGACGTTGCGTGCCTGACCATGAGATTAACTCTGTATTGATGTTTTGTCATGCGCACGCCTGTGGAGGACATTTCGGTCCCAAGCGCACGAGCAGGAAGATCTTGGACTGTGGATTCTACTGGCCGCACCTATTCAGAGATGCCTATGACCACTGCAGGAAGTGTGACAGGTGCCAGCGCACTGGAGGAATCTCCGCGCGCAACGAGATGCCGCAGACCCCGATTCTGGTGGATGAAGTGTTCGATGTTTGGGGAATCGACTTCATGGGTCCATTTCCCCCATCTGCCGGGTACGAGTACATACTGGTGGCCGTGGATTACGTATCCAAATGGGTCGAAGCTAAGGCCACGCGTAAGGATGATGGTAAGACTGTCGCTGATTTTCTCAGAACTAACATATTTTGCAGGTACGGAGTGCCTAAGGCAGTTATCAGCGACCAGGGGACGCACTTCTGCAACAGAGTTGTGGCGCAAGTCTTCAAGCACTATGGGGTGCGCCACAAGACGTCCACCGCTTACCATCCGCAGACGAATGGACAGGCCGAAGTTTCTAACAGAGAGATCAAGCGCATCTTGGAAAAGACTGTGAGGCCGTCGCACAAGGATTGGAGCCAGCGCCTGGATGATGCGCTATGGGCATACCGCACGGCACACAAGACACCCATTGGAACCTCACCATTCCGGCTGGTCTATGGGAAGGCATGCCACCTGCCAGTGGAGCTCGAGCACAAGGCATATTGGGCCTTACGTATTTGCAACTTGAACTTGGAAGAGGCAGGCCAAGAACGCGCATTTGAGCTGAGCGAACTAGAAGAGCTGCGCCTGGACGCCTATGAGGGACTGCGCGATTACAAAGCGCGCACCAAGGCGTTTCATGACAAGCACATCCTCCGGCGCACATTTGAACCAGGCGATCGGGTATTATTATTTTCATCACGCCTGAAGCTCATGCCTGGGAAGCTGCGCAGCAAGTGGACGGGACCATACACCGTCACCAAGGTTTTCCCCTACGGCACAATTGAATTAGAAGACGGGCACCAACATCGTTTTCAGGTTAACGGGCAGAGAGTCAAACGGTACTTGGGCGAACCTTGGGATGGCGCAGCACGCAACATTGACTTGGCCGAGCCAGAGATAGTAGACGAGCAAGCTGCTGCGCCAGACGCACCACCAGATGTTTCAGAGGGAGAACTAGCACCCATCGCCTATATCTCCTCTTCCTCTGCATCTGCCCTCCTTACGAATAATGTATCACATGCTGACCTCCCCTTTTATCCTTTGCGCAGGACCACTGAGATCGTAACACGAGCACTGGCGCCGGGACACTCAGGAGCAAGAGTGGGGGAGGCTGCAGACGCACTACTTGGCACGTAACGAGGTACCGTCGAGCCAACGACGTTAAACAAAGGCACTTGTCGGGAGGTAACCCGACACATTTTATTTTGGCATATTTTATTCTGCTTGTTTTGTTTTTTTTTTGAGTGTTTTTAGCTTAGTTTAGGGTTTGGTAGTTTTTAGTCACACAAGTGCGCAGGACCGTGCGCCTCTCAATGCGCAGGTCAGTTGCGCCAGCCATAGGGGGTATATAAGGCCAGACTTAGAAAAATTCCCAGCACTTTTTCACTCGACCGTTACACACAAGCTCCCGCCCTCAGACCTCTGCCGTCGATCAGCGCTCATCCCACCGTCCGTCTAGAGAGATTCAAGGACCACACGACCGCACAGCACCCAGGTAACCCCCGATCCCGCTTTGAGCCGCTTCTGTTAGGGTTTGCGCGGAGAAGACAGTTTTTAGGGTTTTGAAATCGCACCAGGCTAGAGTGCGCGGCTTGGAGTGCTGTTTTGTGCGTTGTGTAGGCGACCAGTAGGCGCTCGTTCGGTGCCAATTTCGGAGGATTCTGAGCAGTTTCGATTTTTAGGGTTTTGGGGAGCATTGACCACGATTGACCAGAGCCAGCGCACGATGAGACCCGCCGCAGACCAGGTAACCCCAGCGGCTTTCGCTAACAAGTACGCAGCTTTCATTAGCTTGGACATGTACGGGACACCGTACATCTGTCGAGATTTCCTGCGCGAGGTAGGGTTAGAGGACCTCGTGGCGCAGAGGCTAGCGATTGCCGGGTGGGAGGCGCTAATGGACCTCCGCAGCGCATCAGACCAGGAGGACACGTGTGAGTTCCTGGCATCTATGGAGGCGGGGGACAGGGAGATTAGATATAGACACAGGGGTGTCTGGTTCATAGCCTCGGAAAGGAGGCTGAGGCGCGCATTTGGGTGCGCCAAGGTGCGTGAGGAGGAGTTAGACACGCACCCTAACCAGGAGGCTTGGAGGGACATGGCAACAGGGCCAGCGTTCGCCGCGGGGCGCAGCAGGGGCCGAGAGCTGCGCGACCCGTGGCTGTTCTACTTATGGCGCATCGTGGCCTACGCAATCATTGGCCGTTTCAATGGCGCACCAAAGATCAGCCTCCTGGATATGGAGATTTTGACGGGGCTTTATTATGAGCGGAAGGTGCTGTTCATCCTGAACATGGTGCACCATTGGAGCCGAGTCAGCATGAGAGGGCCGCTGACGTGTGGAGGGCTTATCACGCACTTGCTGCGGAGCTTACATGGAGAGCCCGAGGTGCCCGAGCACACCTTGGTGCAGCCTATACCTCTGGACCGCGCTCACATGCTGCAAATCAGGGCGGTAGCCGTTCGGGACGATGGCACACTAGAGTGGTGCTACCATCTGCAGCCAGCCAGACCACCGCGGGCCAGGGCGGAGAGCAGTGCGCAGGGCGCAGCTGCAGGCGCAGCAGCAGCTGCAGCAGCCGCAGCAGCAGACGATGAGATGGAGGAGGCCCTAGAACCAGAGGTGCCTCTAGTCAGGCGCCCAAGGACTCGGGCGCAGACTGGAGCACAACAGAGGGCCCGTGCACCACAAGGGGAGCCAGTAACCATTTCCATAGAGGACTCTCCCCCGCGTGCACCTGCCAAGCGCCCAAGGACTGAGACTGAGGCGGCGCCTGAGGAGGCCACTGCCGAGCAGCGCATGTTGTTCAACGTCATGCGCGTGCTCGAATACTTAGCGCCAGAGGGGGCGGATTTAAGTATGAGTCCACCATCCGGGTGGAAATTTGGAGACGCAATTCCCCCTCTCCTCAGCCTGCACCATCCACCTCCTACCCGTACCCCAGAAACTTCAGCAGCTCCAGCTCCAGCACCAGCTCCAACCCCAGCCCCAGCAGAGCCTACACCCGCACCAGCAGCCCCAGTAGCAGAGCCCACCCCTGTCCCAGACCCAGTACCTTCACCAGTAGTTTCCCCTGCCCGGCCTTCTGTTCCGGAGTCCCCAATTAACTTTCCCAGCGTCAACTCCGATTCCTTATGGGAGTCACTCTCCGAGGACGAGCAGCCTGACCCCCTCACCATTGTACCCCCATCCTCCAGCACCGCCTCCACGACTGATTCTTCAGAGGCTGTAGCGCAGGATTCAGAGGCTGCATCTAGCTCGGAGGACTTCTAAGGCCAAAGGGCAGGCGCAGTGATTTTACTTTAGGGTGGTGTCTTTTATTACTTGCGGCGTCTAGTGACTATTTTGTGCGCTGAATATTTGAGCCCTACATTCTGTGAACCCCTTGCTATATTTTGTGTGACTATTTCGTGTTTTCTCTTATGTTCTTTATTGTCGTTGCATTGCATGCATGTGCGCCGCCTCCGTGCGCTTGAGCTTGAGTCGTGGGGACACGTCTCTGTTCAAGTGTGGGGGGGGGGGGGGGGGGGGCGTTACTCTTACATTTTATGTTTCTGAGCATTTTTTTTAGTATAGCTTAGTTTAAGTTGAAGAGAATTAGTAGCAGTAGTGCGCTAAGGTGCAGGATGCGCATGCGCTCTAGCTTGTTTTGCGCTATCCGTATTGTGTGCACTGCTATCTACTGTTTTAGCATACTTTTTTCGTTTTTTCTGCTCCTGTTAGTTGGGATATTCAGGGGATGTGGAGTTGATAGAAATGCTCCAGAGAGGCGGTTAGTCGCTCGTGCTTCGAAGGCGAGGTATATGGTTGAGTGCGCTAGTGGAGGCCGGTGCTTCGCAACCTTCGGAACAACAGAGCGCGCTCAGTCACGCAGATGCAAAAAGGCAAAATACCCAAGCGTGGCGAGGTGGGAAAACAGACCACCTTCTCTCTGGAAATCAAGCTAAGGAAAGCGGGCGCGGATGTAAACGCGTGCGCTGACCGGCGCAGACAGACCAAGGAGGGAGAGCGGAACGAGTTCCATAGCTGCTATCCGAAGGCTGAGATTGGAACTGTTCTGGGAATAAAATAAAAAAATTGGAAAGGAAGCTGTACAAAAGAAAAAATACCAGCAGAAGCAGATGATTTGCGTTACAAAGAATCAGCATGCGCACTACTTAGTACCTGCGTGCGCAAGACCACAAGGATATCATCAAAGGCTCAGGTTCCCAGGAAGTGTGCGAACGAATCACGCACTGGAAGAAGCTCGCGCAAGAAACCATATACCTATCTTCGGAGCGGGAGCTGACAACCAGGAGCCTAAGAAGAGCTATCTCCCAGTCATCCAAAGATCTTCATCCCGGCTGAGAGGTAATGAAATTTCGGGATTATTATACTAGAACTATTGAGTGCAGTTGTGCGCAGGTGATAGAGCAGCACAAGTTGAGCAACTGTGCATCTTGCGCCAGAATGCAAGGCTGTGCGCTAGTCTCCAGAAAAGGTAATTGTATCCGCGTTTCAGTACTTGTTCGGGACGAACAAGGGGCAAGTGTGGGGGGTTTGATAGAGCCTAGTTATACACGTTATTTAGATCATAACCCCTTGCTTATTTGCAATATTTTATGGGCAAGATTACTCGTTTCCAATGTTTTTTGTATATCAGGTCAGAACGAGCCCCTGAGTCGGATACGCGCTAACAGGCAGCGTTCTAGGAGTGAAAGATCAGCCTGTGGAGCTAGCGGCGCAAACAAAAGAAGAGATGGCGAAAGACAGCAGAGGTGCGCTACCCGATTGCGCCGACCAATGCTGTGCGCCAAGCGCAAAGTCCCAGTGACCAGATTTGGAAGCTGCCAAAAGATGAACCTCCTGAGCAGTATAAGAAGAAAGAGAGTCTAGGGTTTCAGGGAGTTCGAAAAGACGGCTGTTCCAGAGGCACCAGAGGACGCAAGGAGGCACTGTGCAGCAGGACTGGAAAACACACGGACCTGTTGAGAGGATTTGCGCCAGCCGACTGCGCCAGCCGAGAAGACAAACTGCACGCTCTGTTTGCTACCGTTTCTCTGATACATTAGATGTTATCTTACTATTTTATGATGTTTACCACTAGCATGTCTAGCTAAACACTTAGTGTTGGTCGGGCATGAATCTGTGATGTATTCCTTTGAGACGTGAGCTTAATGCATAGTTTATTTACTTGTATTAATTCTGCGCGTACTGAGACAGCTAGTTGCATAAGTAGGGGAAGCCTTGAACCGCAAACTTGCCTGTGTAGCTCGCTTGTCACATGTTAAACTAGTTGCACGCGTAGGGGAAGCCTTGAACCGCAAACTTACCGTGACAACTAGGAGTAACGAGTTAGGGTAGGCAGCTGCTACTGTGACAGGATTCGCAGCTGTTTAGTCTAGTTCTAAGGATTAATAGCACATGAACTTTGAACGGAACATGCGCACGTGTTAGGAAGCCTTTACCGGACACTAACCCAAGTAAAACACAAGCTATAGACGTTTAGAGTCGATGATAAGGAATGCATTCATAGAGGATTGTCTGCCCAATACTTCTCATAAATATAGTACTTCATCTCTACTGCTTGCGCACGTCTAGTGCAATTTCCCGCGTTACGATATTTGCTGTTACTCGCGCATCGCGCAAAACCCCCAATCGCTCACGCAACCCCCGTTTTCTTAAGTGTAGGTTACTGGCTAAGACTTACTGCTTGCTCCCTGTGGAGATCGACCCTTACTTAACCGCTGTACTAGTGGGAGAGGAAGGAATTATATTTGACGCGCACAACGACGCGCGATCAAGCGGCTAAGTCAGGGTCGATCCCACAAGGAGCGTGTAGACTCGTCTTAGCTAGCAACCTACAACTTACGAAATCGGGGTTGTGAGTGATTGCGTTGCGCAGGTGCGCGAATGAACAGTAGTGAAAGCAGAATTTGCACGATACGTGCACAGGTAATAGATTTTAAGTACTATGGCTATGAAAAGTATCGGTGCAAACAATCCTCTATGAATGTATCCCTTATCATCGACTCTAAACATCTATAGTGCAGTTCTACTTAAGTTAGTGTCCGATCAAGGCTTCCTAACGTGCGCGCATGTTCCGATCAAAGTCCATGATCTATTAATTCCTGAAACTAGTCTAAGCAGCTACGAATCCTATCACAGTAGCAGCTGATTATCCTAGTGTGTTACTCCTAGTTGTCACCGTCAAGCTATCAACTAGTTTAACATACAATAACGAGCAGTTAGAATAAGATTGCGGTTCAAGGCTTCTCTTATTCGCACAACTAATTATCACCCATATGCATAGAATTAATATAAGTAGACGAACTAAGCATTAAGCACAAGTCTCAAAGGAAATACTTCATAGAATCATGCCCAACCGATACAAAGTGTTTAGCTAGACATGCTAGAAACAAACATCATAGAAATAATAATTAAAACTAAGGCAGCAAGAGAAAAGTAGCAGGTCGGTGCAAGTGCAGATTGCTGTTCTCGGCTGGCGCAGGTGGTTCGCGCAGAATCTGGGCTGGAGTAGCTCGTGTGTTTTTGCTGCTGTGTGTACTATATGCTCTCTCTCTCCCCCAAACCCTAGCTTCCCTCCTCTTATATACTGGTCTTGAAGCCCAAGGAATGCTTAGATTTAGCCCAAGAGAATTTTAGCTACTTCCCAAATCTAGGAGATCAATATTTAGAAACTCTGCTATCCTGCGCACGCTGATTGCGCTACTTGCTTCGCGCGGTCGGTTTGGGCACTGTAGTCTGAATCAGCTATCTCCTTTTGCGCTGCTAGCTCCGCAGGTCGTGCATTGTGCTCTAAAAACCCCCGTTAGCGCACATCTGACTAATGCTCCTGTTTTATCCTGAAATATAAAAATACCGAAAACCAGTAATATTGTACACAAAATAATGCAAACAAGCACAGTGTTAAGATCTAAATAGCGCATATAACCAGGCTCTATCAAATCCCCCACACTTGCCCTTGTTCGTCACGAACAAGCTCTGAAGCACAGATACAATTACCTCTCTGAAGTCTAGCGCACAGCCTTATACTCATGCGCGATTCGCACAACGATCCACCCTGCATTGCTTTATCACCTACGCGCACAAACCCTTAACAATTCTAATATAATACTTTTGAAATTTGTTACGGCTTATACGGCTTCGTCCACTTTTCTTATATTCCCAGAACGGTTCCAGTCTCGGCCTTCGGATAACAGCTATGGAACAACGCCCCGCTCTCCCTCCTCGGTCTACTTGCGCAGGTCAGCGCACGCGTTTACACCCGCGCCCACTTTCCTACACTCGACTTCCAGAGGAAAGGTGGTCTGTTTTCCCATCTTGCCATGTACCTTACTCTCGAAGCAAAAACGACTAACCGCCTCTCTAGAGCTTTTTCTGTCAACTCCACATCCCCTGTATATCCCAACTAAAAAGACAAAAATCGAAAAAAATTATACTAAAACGGTTAATGGCAGTGCATGTAGGATGGATAAGGCAAAAAAAGTCGAAAGGTGTGCGCAATCCGCACACAAGCGCACAACCGCTACTATTTCCTATAACTACACTAACTAAGCTAAACTACAATGATAAATATGAAATGTAAATGTAACGCCACCCCCACACTTAAACAGTGACATGTCCCCACGACTCAAGCTCAAGCGCAACGGAGAGCGCACACATGCAAGCTACTAGGACAACTAAAAACTAAATGCATTATGAACAATGAAAAACAAAGTCAATGCAGCAAACGAAACAAGGTCAGGAGTTCTCAAAATATCCACACAAAATAGGAACAGAATATCTAGTGATAGTTTTCAAAAGCAACAAAGACAACCCGAAATGATTTGTGTCTAGCCCTCTATGCAGCCCTAAAGATCTTCTGAGCTGGAGTTCTGCGCAGACCCTTGTGCCTCCTCGTCCATGGACTCGGTCTCATACTCAGAGCTGGAGGATGGCTGCGCAACTGAAACTGCTGCGGGCTGGTTTGCGGGCTCCTCCTCCGAGTCAGTCTCCCATATCGAATCTGAACTTAACTCTTTGATGGGGGTGACCTCAGAGGGAAATCTGATCATCTGGGCAGAGGGTTGCGGAGGGGGCTCTGATGGCATTGGCTGTGGGTCCATGACTGGGGTGCGCACTGAGGATTGGGCCGGTGACTGCGCGGGAGAACTGGCTGGCTCGCGCTGCTCTAAGGGTGACCCTGGAGGTGGCCTGCACAGACTGAGAAGAGGGGGAATGGGATTTCCAAATTTCCACCCAGCTGGTGGACTGATGCTTAAATCTGCCCCCTCGGGCGCCAAGTACTCCAGCACGCGCATCATGCGCTGCTCTGCTGGCGCCTCCTCAGAATCCTGTCTGCGCCGCTTCGCCTGCGCGCGCGGGGGAGAGTCTCTAATGTCAGTGGTCACAACTTCCCCTGGCGGTCCACTCGCCCGCGCGCGCGTCCTCATGCGCCTAGCTGGTTGCACGACTGGTGCCTCCACATTCTCCATTTCCTCCTCATCAGCAGCTTCCTCTTGCCGCGCACTACTCTCTGCGGGCACTCCTCTGATCGTGGCGTGCCTCGGTGCCCTAGCAGCCTGCAGCCGGTAACACCACTCCAATGACCCATCTTCCTTAGCAGTTACCGCTCGGTACTGCAGCATGTGTGCACAGTCAAGAGGGACGGCTGGAACAACCGTGTGCTCGAGCACCTCTGGCTCTCCGTGCAGCCCACGCAGCAAATGCGTGATCACACCTCCGCAAGTGAGCAGGCTCTTGGTGCTGAGCCGCTCCCAGTGCACCACCATGTCCGACACAAACCTCACCTTCTTCCCATAATACAACCCCTTTAGCACGTCCATATCAAGCAGGCTGACCTTCGGCGCACCGTTGTAGCGCCCAATGACTGCGTACGCGACCATGCGCCACAGATAGTACATCCAAGGGTCGAGAAGTTCTCGTCCTCTGCTGCGCCCAGCCGCAAACGGTTTGCCCGATGCCATCTCGCGCCATGCCTCCTGGTTGGTGTGCGTATCCACATCTTGCTCGCGCACCTTGTCACAGCACAGGGTGCGCTTCAGCCTCTTGGCCGATGCAATGTACCACACCCCTCGGTGTCGGTATCGGATCTCTAAGTCAGCGATCT
Source organism: Umbilicus rupestris (assembly GCA_963678935.1). Lineage (NCBI taxonomy): Eukaryota > Viridiplantae > Streptophyta > Magnoliopsida > Saxifragales > Crassulaceae > Umbilicus > Umbilicus rupestris. The sequence goes on from OY787609.1 coordinate 14,559,152, forward strand.
GCAGGGACGCCAGGAACTCACAAGTGTCCTCCTTGTCGGCTGCGCTATCCATGTCCATCAGCGCTTCCCAGCCGGCCTGCGCGAGCTTCTCTGTGACCAAGTCCTCTAACCTCGCGCAGGAAGTCCCTGCTGATGCACGGGGGTGCCATACATGTCCAATCTCCAAAAGGCATCATACTTCCGTGCGAAAGACGCCGGGGTGTCCTGGTTCTCTGCTGGCCTCATATTTGCAGCGATGACTCAAGAAGCTAGCGGTCAACTGTAGTCAACGCTCTACTAAGGATCCCAAAATCAGAACTTCGAATCAAACCCTCAAATTTCTACCAGATGGGCGCCTTACTCTTGTCAACAAAACCCAGCAATGAAAACACCAAACGGAGCTGGCTAACTAGGTGCGATTTTCATTCTAGGGTTACGTCCTCAGTCGGCTTCTTTCACCAAACCCTCACTAAAACGACTGAAACAAGGAATGAGAGGTTACCTAGTGCGCTGGTGATGTTGTGCTCTTCAAATCTCACTAAAGAACGCCGGAATCGGTGGGCGGACGGCAAACATCGGCTGGCAGCAGTGCAGAGCTCTTAGCGGTCGAAATTGCAGAATGTCTGTGTTAAGGTATGTGGCATCATTGACAAACTCCTACAAAGTGCACTAGAGCCTGCTACAGCAAGTATGTAAAGAAAATAGCTGATGAAGAGCATTCCAGAGTGAGCAAACTCAGTAAGTGGCGCTCCAGATGAAGACATTAAGTGGCGCCTGAGATTAATTTCTTCACCAGGCGCGTCACCTAATGTTGCCTTGGGGCGCTCAGAAAACTGGAAGAGATCATGAAGACATCAGCTTGTGTAATCTGGGCAGAGTGACTATCTCAGTGCTCAAGCAGTGGAGTAAGCAAGTGCTATAGCAATCTCTAGAGCAGAAGTTCAGTAGCAGAAGATCAGCTCTCCTTCAGAAATCCAGTGCATGTATACAAGGCAAAAAAGCTGCAAGTGCTACAGCAGACGCTGGTGCCTGGAGCTGCAGCAGAAGTATCGCACACCTTTAGACAGCATGTGCTACAGCAGATGCTGGAGCTAAAATGCTGTAGCAGAAATTCAAAGCTTTCTCGAAGATTGCGTTCAAACAACAAATCAGTGGACCGAAGGACTTCCGGAAAGAGCTGAATATTCAGGAGAATATTTTCTTGAGTGTCTCTCAAGAACAAGGGCAGACTTGTTGAGTGAAGATTTGATTGGAAAATCAAAACTCCTATAAATTAGGAGATATGATCTTGTAGAGATCTTGGAGGATCTTCTTTAAAATTGATGGGATTGTTTCCTAATGCATTTAGGAAATTCCAGCAGCAGCAAACAACTCCAGCACAAGTGAACAAGGAGCAGCTACAGCAGGGGATGCTATAGCAGGAGCTTGTTCAACTGGCTGCAGCATCTGTCCATGAAGCAGCAGCTACCTGGGCCTTTGGCAAGAAGGCCTGGCAGCCCGGTTGAGAGCCTCAGAAGAATTTCTAAGTTGCTGCCAAAAATTTTCCAGTGAGGTTTCCTAGCCAGAGAAGGATATTTGTATTGAAGATAAAGATCAAATCTGATCTCCTAGATTTTAGGAGATAATTGTTCTTTTTGGGACATTGCTTAAACCTGATCTTCCTTAAAGCTGGTGCTGCTATTTAAGTGAGAGGAGTTCAGAGCTGAGTGATTGATCGAAGCTGAGGGATACACGAGTGCATACACAAAATTTAGAGAGAGCAATTTTGGTGTGTGACGGACGATTTCTTCCATCATCACCCGAGAGCAGAGCGTGAGCGCAGAGCTATGGTGACAGAAGCAGAAGGGGATCAGGACTTGCAGAGTCTGATTCGAGCTTGATCTGGAAGCCAATTCAGAGCAGTGGTGCTTGTTGGTTGATCAAGGGCAGCCGCGGAAGAACTGACGGGTGTGTGGCTCGGTCGAGTGTCTAAGCAGAGGTTCTCGCTAGTGGCAGGTGGTCACTGAGTGAGGGGGAGTATTCCAGAGTGTGCAGCGCTCGTGGAATCGTTCGATCGGCTCGGCAGAAGGCTTTGGAGCGACGCGGACAAATTGTGCTTCAGCTGTGTGTTACAGCAGTTGCTACAGCAACCCTGCTGAGTGAGTGTAGTTTAGAATAGGCTGAGTCTTGAGAAGTCTGTAGCTATTCTAGATTGACATTTGTAGGGGGTGTGCAGACACAAGTCAGAGCTTGTTCTGATTGTGTTAAGTGATCCACACAAGGTTGAGTAGCATAGGTTGCGTGGAGTTGTAACCAAGTGTACTTGGAGACCTTCGTGTTTAGTGGATTGAGGACTGGAGAATAGTCCTCCCCAGACGTAGGCAGTTGGCCGAACTGGGTGAACAAACTTCTGTCTTGTTCATTGTTTGCTGAGAAATTTCCAAGTGAACAAGAGTGTGCTGCAGCAACTGCTTGTTCACATATCTGCCTAACTGAGACGCTGTGAATTTCAGTCTGGAATTTTCTAAGTATCTGTCCTTATATACCCGCCTGACCTGCGCATCTGTCCTGCGCACTGAACTGCGCACTGACTCGCGCATTGCTAAGTGACTCAAAAAAATGCAAGTACTGAACTAGCTAAAAAATACAAATCCTAAGAAAACGGGTAAAAAATAAAACGTGGAAAGCGTGTCGGGTTAGCTCCCGACAAGTGCCTTTGTTTAACGTCGTTGGCTCGACAGTACCTCATTACTTGCTCAAGTTTGCGTTCGGACCACCCCCACACTTGCTCCTGCGCGCTCTTGTGCGTCTGTGTGTGCTATGTCTTCCTTAGTCCTGCGCAAAGGAACATATAGGTGGTCAGTGTGGCCAAAATTATGTGGCACATCATGAGTAACGAGGTTAATCAGTGAGGGAGAAGATATATAATCAGTAGCTCCTGGTTCTCCCTCCGGTGCATCGGGTTGTATTTCTGGCGCAGCAGCGTGCGCATCCTCTATTTCTGGTTCCGCCAAATCAACTTCGCGCGTGGCCTCATCCCAAGGTTCTCCCAAGTATTTCTTGACTCTTTGCCCATTAACCTTAATTCCTTCCTGTGAGACGATATGTCCTAGTACTACTCCATGTGACACCATAAAGTGACATTTTTCATAATTGAGAACTAGGTTCTTGGTAATGCAGCGCGCTAAGACCCTATCAAGGTTCTCCAAACATGCATCAAAAGTCTCACCATGCACAGTGAAGTCATCCATGAATACCTCTATACATAAACCAATCATATCAGAGAAAATGCTCATGACTAAGCGTTGGAACGTACTTGGCGCATTACATAGCCCAAACGACATGCGCCGGAGCGCAAAGGTACCAAACGGGCAGGTAAAGGTTGTCTTCTCCTGATCTTCCGCAACAATAGGGATCTGATTGTACCCTGAGTAACCGTCCAAGAAGCAAAAGTGTGGCTTCCCCGCCAACCGGTCGAGCATCTGGTCCATGAATGGTAGCGGGAAATGATCCTTGCGCGTGACTGCGTTTAGCTTCCTGTAGTCAATGCACATGCGCCATCCAGTCTGTATGCGCTTGGGAGCTAGCTCGCCCTGCGCATTCTCCTCTACTGTGATGCCTCCTTTCTTGGGCACAACGTGCACTGGACTTACCCACTTACTGTCTGAGATCGGGTATATTACTCCTGCGTTAAGCAGCTTCAGGATTTCCTTCTGCACTACCTCCATCATAATCGGATTCAGTCTGCGCTGAGGCTCCCTGGATGGTTTGGCATCATTTTCCAGATCAGGGCTTACATCAGGGCTTACTCCGCGCAGGTCAGCTACTGTCCATCCTATAGCGCGCTGGTTCTTGCACAACACCTCCTGTAATCGCGCCTCCTGCTCCTCCTCTAGTCCTTTCTTTATGATGACAGGCAGGGTGTCCTCATTGCCCAGGAAGATGTACTTTAAATTTTCGGGCAATTACTTCAGCTCAACTTTGGGTGCCTGTTCAATAGAAGGCAGGATATTATTAGTAGCGCAAACATTAACCAGATCACATACCTGTCTGGACACTGGTTCTGTGCTGTTCAGCTCATCATCTTGTGCCTCCATCTCTGTCTGTGCCAGTGGCGCAGGCTCCCTTGTTGTGCACGCACACTGCGCATGCGCAACCAAATCGTCCATACTATCTAACGCGTGCACTGTGGCGTCCTCATGAGGATGCTGCATCCCCTTAAAAATGTTAAAGTGAATCTCCTCGCCATCTACCTCCATTGAGAGCGTGTCTTTCCACACGTCTATCTTTGTGCGCGTTGTCATCAGAAATGGTCTGTCCAGTAGGATTTGCGTGCTTCCCTTGCTTGGCCTCACCCTCCATTTCCAAGACGTAGAAATCTGCTGGGAACACCAGCTCTCCCACTCGGACGAGAACGTCCTCTATCATGCCCGTCGGTTGTTTGCACGACCGATCTGCTAATTGGATGGTGAGACCTGCAGGCTTTAGTGGACCAAGGTGCAATGACACATACAAGGAGTAAGGAAGCACATTTATGGATGCACCGAGATCAATCATGCAGTTGCTTACCGTGGTCTTACCTAAGGTGCACGGTATGGTGAACGTACATGGATCCCGGCATTTAGGTGGTACCTTGTGTTGCACAATTGCTGATGCATGTGCGTTAAGCATTACTTGTGCGCACTCGCCTTTCCTCCCCTTGTTTGTGCACAGCTCCTTCAAGAATTTAGCGTATCTGGGGATCTGCCGAACTGCCTTAATTAGGAGAATGTTTATTTCCACCTTACTGAATAATTAATATAACTCCTTGTCTAGCGCCTCCTTCCTTGCTAAAGGTGCCTGCACAGGAAAAGGTGCAGGTGCGTTTGTATGATTGGTACTCTTTTCTCCTGATTGTATCATACCTGGTGCCACCCCCTGTTGGTTCGTAGCTGGCGTGGCTGGTTGCGCATCCGCAGTGCTGGCTCTGGAGGTTGCGCAACTGGCTGCGCGGGCACCTTCGCGGTCGGAGCTGTCCCAACTGTGCGCCCAGTCCTCAGCGTTACGGCGTTAACTCCTCCCTTAGGGTTTTGAATCACTTATGAAGGCAGGTTGCCATCGCTCTTTTTCAGCTCATAAACCGTGGTAGCAATCTACGACAACTGCTTCTCAATTGACTCGAACCTCTTGTCATACTTTTCATCATTCTTGCGCACAGTGTCTGCTAACTGACCCACTATGTCTTCTAAGGAGCGCCGCGGTTGCTGGTTATTCTGTGCTGGTGCGTCATTGCGGCGGTGCGGTGGGTTGTATGCTTGCTGCGCCTGCTGAGGTGTGCGATATTCCGCTGGCTGCCTTTGGAGATTGCTATCTTCCCTCCATCTGAATCCATTTGCGGCCAGTCCAAAGCGCGGCTGATTCTACCTCTGCGGTCCTCTATTGTCCCATCCTCCTAGAGTATTGACATCTCCTGATTCCTCGAAAAGTGTGGGACATGCGTCGGTTTTGTGCTCAGTGGACGTACAGAACTCGCATGCCTTCGGTGCAACTGGTTGCGTGCCTTGCGCACTCATCAGCTTCTGTAGCATGGCTTTCATTTCCTTTATTTCAGCACTGGAATCCACCTGATGCACAGCGCGCGCACGACTGTTCTTGAGCGTCAATTGATGCCTCACCTGTCCCGCAGAGTCCTCGATCATCTGCCATACATCCTCCGGGTACATGTTGCATATGTCACCACCTGTGCATGCATTTAACAATCTAAGTTCCATCGGTTGTAGCCCGTTCAGGAAATTCTCTATCAGCACATTTTGGGGCAGGCCATGATTATAGCAGTTGGCTTCCAACTCCCTGAAACACTCATAGTACTCTGATAGCGACTCTCCTACGCCCTGCCTAGGTGCGGCCAATTCCCTCCTGAGTAGCGCGATCTTTGCTGCGGGGTAGAACTTATCCAAGAACTTCTTCTGGAGCTGCTCCCATGTGCGAATAGATCCTGCTGGTAAGCTCATCAGCCAATGCCTGGCTGTATCACACAATGAAAAAGGGAACGCCTTCAACTTGAGCGGTTCTTCACTCTCCCCGTCGGTCTTCATGTTCTCGCAGATAACTAGGAATTCGCGCACATGCTTGACTGGGTTCTCGTTGTTCATCCCATGAAACTTAGGCATATGATGAATGAATGAGCTCCGTAGTTCAAAATGCCCATCGGGTGGAAGCACTATGCACCACGGTTGGTTGACTGTGAATGGAGCCGACATCTCGCGCACTGTTCTGCGTCGCACGATCTGTTGCGCGGGTTGCGCATTATACACTGCTTCAGCGGCCATCCGAGCTTCAACTTCGCGCTGCACCTCCTCTCTGAACCGAGCTGCGCGGTTATCTGCCCTTGCGTTGTTAGGTCCCTCTGGGGTTCTGTCCCCTAAATTATCGCCGATGACACTATTATTCTCCATGCCCTGTTCTAAACTTAAAGAAAATGGAATTAAAAGCCAACTAGTTGTTGCCCCTGTCGGTGCGCAACTAAGATCTGCGCAGCGCAACTGTTTCATGGTTGCGCAGGCTGATGTTGATTGCGTACTAGCAGAAACACCAACGAAAAATAAAAGGAAATAACTAACTACTGTAAAAGAAAACTTGAGCTAGTAAAACTTATCTGTGTTGATCCCCGGCAACGGCGCCAAAATTTGATCGCGCGTCATTGTACGCGTCAAATTAATCCTTCCTTCTCCACTTAGTACAGTGGCTAAGTCAGGGTCGATCCCACAAGGAGCGTGCAGACTCGTCTTAGCTAGCAACCTACAACTTACGAAATTGGGGTTGTGAGTGATTGGGTTGCGCAGGTGCGCGAATGAACAGTAGTGAAAGCAGAATTTGCACGATACTTTGACAGCAGATGCTCAAGACACATGAGAGGAGATCGAACCTGCTTAACAAACATCTAGCCATGCAAAGAATTGCATGTAATGTTTGGCAACGGACTAAAGGGGAAAGTACTTGGAAAAGGAACCTAGACATGCAAGGTCTGCCTAATCTGAAGAATGTGATGCTCGTGGATCGACTGAAGGTAAATCTCAATAGAATCAGTAAGTGACGGTACACTTTGTCAACTTCACTAAAGAGTTCTGCCAAGTGTTTGGCAAAGATGGAAGCTACATAATGAATGAAACAAGGTTTGCCAACATTTGCTACTTACTAAAGGTTGGTGCAGCAACTTTTGTATCAACTTGCCTGATGACCAAGACAGAAGAGATGAATCTATGGCATAGACGAACGGGTCATCTAAATCTGAGGACTCTCAAGAAGATTGCTACTAAGCAACATGGTCCATTGAATCCCTGAGATCAAAGGTGAGCTGAATGCAGTATGTGGAGAATGCCAAGTTGGAAAACAAAGAAAAGCTTCTCATCCAAAGACTACTGAGATCAGTACATCCAGACCTCTTCAACTATTACATATGGACTTAATAGGACCAATAGATGTGGAAAGCTGTGGAAGGAAGAGGTATGCCTTCGTATGTGTTTATGACTACTCTCGATTCTCGTGGATTGATTTCATAAGGGACAAGTCAGAAACCATAAAGGTAGTGGCTGCTTTAGCAACCAGGCTGGAACAAGAGAAGAGCCACAGAGTATCTATCATACTAAGTGATCATGGAAAGGAGTTCGAGAATGAAGCCATGGATGAATTCTGCAGCCGAGGGATCACTCATAAATTCTCTTCTCTTATCACTCCACAACGAAATGGCATGGTTGAACTTAAAAATCGGACTATACAGGAGATGACTCATGTCTTGAAACATGCACATCGAGTCTACAACAAACGGGCGAGAACCGTGATCGAGTCCATCAACGTAGCGGTCAAAGATATAGAAGAGGAACCATCGAATACCGATGATGATCACGACCCTGGATCCGGAGAACGCAATCAACATCATCTTCAAGAACTGAACAATATTGATCAAGAAGAAGTGCCAGAGGATGCTACAGTAAATTCTCTTAATCAACCATCTGAAGTAGATGATCTAGATCAGAATGTGGAACTTCCCTCCGAAGAACCCCCAGTCACACCAGGTCCAGCTCGATTACCTCCAAAGAAAATTCAAAGAAATCATCCCCTAACCAATGTCATCGGAGACCTCACCGAGGCACCTCCCACATCAACCTATGTGATGTGATTAGCAACTCCTACAGTCTATCCAGGACCGATCCTAAGAACATCAAGGAAGCCCTGGAAGATGAGTACTTGATAGCTGCAATGCAAGAGGAGCTCGGTGAGTTTGAAAGAAACGATGTTTGGGACCTACGACTGGACCAGTGATGTACGGACAAATAACCTTATATTTGTCCGTATTTTCCTTCTACTTCTTGTTTGTTCCATTAATTTATAAAGTTATTTGATGCTTGCTTTGTCCATTTCAGGTTGAAAAGATGTACTACATGATATGAAATGGCCCGAAGAAAATGTTGATGAATTCAGGTCGATCGAGAGCAAAAATGAGCAAAAGTAAGCAAAAGGCAGACTTGATTCGCCCAAGACAAATTTGGTTCTCCCAGGGGGTGCACGAATCACATGTGATTCAACCAACCTTGGTCGAATCAACCTCTCAGCTGCCCGGATCAGAAATGACTCGAGGAGAATTCTCCCGAAGACCAAATCTGGGCAGATTGACCAGTTCATTGTCGAAGTCTTTCCGAGCGCATGATTCTTATCCGATTGAGGCGTCCAATATCTTGTTGGAACGCTAACTCAAAGGGCTATAACTTCTTAGTTAACATTAAGACGTTATTTGAAGGTTTAAAGGGTCAAACGGGCGAGCTTTGAGCACTGCAAAGTTGATTCGCCCAAGAGGAATTCAAGACTGGGCAAATCAAAAGTGATTCACCCAAGAAGAAAGTGATTTGCCCAGCTCTGTTTGCTACTGACCCTTTGATTCGACCAACCCTGATCAAATCAAATTATTAGGCTGCACGAATCAAAAGTGATTTGTGTAGTGCGGGTAAATCGGTAAACAATTCAGGGTCTAACTAGAAAGAGATGGAAAAATTAGATGTCTGCCTCTGGCGCCTTCTGTGCCTCTCCCGGAAGAAAAACCCTAATTGCAGACTTGGAGAATTGTCGAGGATTCGGAGAAGACACCAACAATTGAAGATTCTACAACATCTTCCTACTCGATTTCTACTCTGTTAGAACTAGGCTGTTCATATGTGTGTGGCATACTTTTTGACAAACAAGGCGATGCTGCTGGAACTGAGGGTGAGACAGCTTATGTTCAGACAGGACGATCGAGTAACATTGTCAGTCACGATCCGCACCCAAAATCGAGTCAGCAAAGGACATATTATGGAGATGCAGCAATGGATATTTTCTGGAGATATACTGAAATATACTCTCCAAGATGCTCTGCAGAGTTGGCGCCTCAAATATTGGATTCGCCCCAAAGTATGGAAAGTGTGATCAAGCGCGATCTTCCTTCCAAAGTGAAGCGGAGTGGATCTAAGCTATTTGTGGATCTCGGGAGATTGGAGATGATTATGATGAATTATCCAGACCGAGATTAAAAAAAAACAATGCTGCGATCTTAATCAGACTTGGCCGGAAACTCAACGGACTAATAGCTTGATCGCCGGAAGCTGGAGTACTTGGCTGAACAGACTGTGTTCAAGGTCTATAATTCTCAGGAAGAGAATCACCGATCTATGGGAGACAGATCAATGTGGGAAAAGGAGGTCCTTCGTCTAAGGGAGTTAGACGTGCTCACATTGCTTCAATTACACAGTGGTAACTAGTGAGATTAAGTTACTTAAAGATCTGTTGTATTTGACTAAACAATTGTGAGTGATTCCCACTTGGGGTTCTGAGTAACCCCCCTTGAGTAGGCTTGTTAAGCTGAACAGGGTAAACATATTCTGTATCGTTTATTGTTCTGCACACTATCTTAGTTTCATCTAACTCTCATCAAAACACAATCTGTTAAAGCTTTGTGAAACAGCTTACAAGCAATCTTGAACAGCGCGAGTTGATCAGACATACAACTTTCAATTGGTATCAGAGCAGAACACTCGTTGAATAGAGTGTGATTCGGGGCTATAACAAAGCTGTTCAAGATGAGTATACGAGAGGGACAAAACATATCTTGGCCTCCACTTCTTGATGGTTCGAACTACCCTTACTGGAAAACGCGCATGAGGGCGTTTATCAAATCAATAGACGATTGAGCTTGGAGATCGATAATTTTCAGGTATGATGCACATATAGTTGCAGACACAGCTGGAGTAATCCATCCTAAGCCGGAGAGTCAGTTGACAGCCGATGAGGATAAAGCTGCTGCAACCAATGCCAAAGCACTCAATGCAACTTTTAATGCAGTTGAACCTGACATTTTCAGACTCATTTCCACTTGTGAAGCAGCGAAAGAGGCTTGGGACATCCTTGAGACAGCGTTCGAAGGGACTGACAAGGCGAAACGTGAAGGGACTGACAAGGGTTGCAGATGATAACTACTAGGTTCGAAAATCTGAAAATGAAAGAGGAAGAATCTATAACGGAGTTCAACGCGAATTTAATGGACATTGCTAACGAAGCACACGCACTTGGAGAATCGATCAGCAATGAAAAGCTGGTCAGGAAAGTCTTGAGCTCACTACCACCGAAGTACGCAATGAAGGTGATTGTGATTGAGGAAGCACAAAACGTAAAGGGAATGAGTTTTACGTCTTAATGGGATCTCTTCGGACGTTCGAAATGAAACTCGCATCTGAAGCACCTGAGAAGAAACCCCGTGGAATAGCTCTCAAAAGTGAAGCATTAGAGACTGTTGAAGATGAGGGTGAGATGTCTGAATAGATGGCTGATAGAGCCTATTTATACACATTATTTAGATCCTAACCCTATGCTTGTTTGCATTATTTTGTGTACAAGATTACTGGTTTCCAGTGTTTTTGTATTTCAGGGCAAAACGAGGGCCTAAGTCGGATACGCGCTAACAGGCAGCTTTTAAGGAGCGCATCACACAGCCTGCGGAGCTAGCAGCGCAAACAGAGGAGTTGGCAGAATCAGCTACGGTGCGCTAACCGATTGCACTACCGAGGTGCTGTGCGCCATGCGCAGATAGTGGTGTTTCTAAATCCTGACACCACCAGATTTGGAAGTTGCCAAGGATGAGCCTCATGAGCAGTATATAAAGAGAGGAAGGCTAGGTGAGGGACACAATTTGATATCATCCAGACACACCACAGCACACGGAAGAGCAGCAGAACAGAAAACACACGAGCTTACTAAGAGGACCTGCGCTAGCCGACTGCATCAGCCGAGACACTGCAACCTGCACGCACCTGCTTGTTGCTGTTTTCTGTGATACTTTGGATATTATTTACTGTTTCTATGATGTTTACTACTAGTATGTCTAGCTAAACGCTTAGTATCGGTTGGGCATGAATCTATGAGTATTTCCTTTGAGACTTGTGCTTAATGCATAGTTTGTTTGCTTGTATTAATTCTGTGCACATTGTTGACAGCTAGTTGCATGAGTAGAGGAAGTCTTGAACCGCAATCTTACTCTTGCTACTTGTTTGTTATATGTTAAACTAGTTGGTAGCTTGACGGTGACAGCTAGGAGTAACGCGCTAGGATATTCAGCTGCTACCGTGACAGGATTCGTAGCTGCTTAGACTAGTTTTAAGAATTAATAGCTCATGAACTTTGATCGGAACATGCGCACAAGTTAGGAAGCCTTGACCGGACACTAACTTCAGTAAAGCAAACTATAGACGTTTAGAGTCGATGATAAGGAATACGCTCATAGAGGATTGTCTGTGCCGATACTTCTCATAGTCATAGTACTTAATCTCTACTGCCTGCGCACGTCTAGTGCAATTCCTGCATTTTACTACTGTTTACTCGCGCATTGCGCAACCCAATCACTCACACCCCCAGTTTCCGTAAGTGCAGGATTCTAGTTAAAGCTAATCTACTTGCTCCCTGTGGATTTGACCCCGACTTAACCGCTGTACTAAGTGGAAGAGGAAGGAATTAATTTGAACGCGCACAACGACGCGCGCACAATGGCCTTACTCGCAAAAAATTTCGGCAGATTTATGAGGAAGCTGAACCAGCGACAGTTTCAAAAAATCAGGAACAGACATCATAAACCGACCAGATGGAAAGTTCAGAAGAGTGAGAACCACTGAGGTTCAAAAAGGAGAAAAAGGCAAGGGAATTCAGTGTCGTGAAAAATTTGGCCATATCCAAGCTGAATGTGCCAACACACTCAAGAAACAGAAACAGACACTCTTAGCTGGATGGAGTGATAGTGAAACAGAAGAGACTGAAACAGAGGAGGAATAATCAAACTATCTGGCTCTTACAACAATTACAGATGTAACCAGCACTGAACCAGATCAACCAGAATCAGACAGTGATACAGATACAGAAATTACTAAGAAATAGTTGCTGAAAAATACAAGGCATTGTATGAACAATGGGAGGAAGCAGTAAAAGCAAATGCCAAACTGTGCAAGCAAGTGGTACGCTTAAAGGCTTAAAAGTATGAGCTGTCTGAGACAGCTAAGAGACTGCAAACAGCACTTGACAAGGAGACGCTGGAACACTTAGAAGCATTGACTGAACTGTCAAGAATAAAAATGTCTGTAAGTATGATGAAACTTGATACTATTTTGGGTGCTCAGCGTACCATTTGTGGCAGTCCTGGTCTAGGCTATGAGTATCTAAAGACTAAGGGTAAGACAATGTTTGTTCAAGACAATGTTTGCCCTAGCCACAGATTCAATACACTATGGACAAGTTGCTACTTCTGCAACACTCGAGGACACATCCAAAGAAAGTGTCCCGAGTTTCTAACAAAGTATCGGTTGAGACAATCAGTTCCTGCCTCAAAATTTCATGACGACCGGTGCTATGTTGCTTACAGCTCATCTACTCATGTGGAGAAGGAGAAATGGTACTTTGATAGTGGTTGTTCAGCACATATGACTGGGGAAGCCAGCTATCTGACCAACATACAAAAACTGAATGGACGAAGTGTTACATTTGGTGGAGGAGGACAAGGAAAGGTTGTTGGACAAGGAACACTATTTGTTCAAGGAATGCCCAAGATTGACAAGGTCCTTCTGTTGGAAGGTCTTCAGGCCAATTTACTGAGTATAAGTCAATTGTGCGATGGGAAGCTAAATGTGCAGTTCGATAAAGATGCTTGTCAGGCTGTGGACAGCAAAGGGAAGTGTGTTCTGAGAGGAACTCGTTCTTCGAATAACTGTTATCTGTTAGATTCTGACACAGAGCCTGTCATAGCTCATTGTTTTCTGTATAAACAGGATGAACTGATTCTGTGGCACAAGCGGCTCGGACACTTGAATCTCAAAACCTTGATGCAGATATCCAGACTCGGATTAGTGCGCGGAATGCCTGAACTGAAAGGCAAGACTGATGCTTTATGTGGTGAATGCCAGATAGGCAAACAGACAAGAACAACACATCCTGGAACTAGTCAAATTCATACCACCAGGATCCTTGAACTACTACACATGGACTTGATGGGTCCAATGCAAACAGAAAGTATTGGTGGTAAGATCTACGTTCTAGTTTGTGTTGATGATTTCTCACGCTTTACCTAGACTGCATTTCTTAGACAAAAGTCAGACACCGTGCAAGCTATAATCCACTTGATTCTGAGACTCCAACGCGAGAAAGATATGACACTGATTGCCATCCGAAGTGATCATGGTAAGGAATTTGAGAACAACGACATGAATGAATTTTGTCTCAAACAAGGGAATTCCATCAGTTTTCAGCACCAATCACCCCCCCCCCCCCCCCCAACAAAACGGAGTGGCAGAGAGGAAAAATCGCACCCTTCAAGAGATGATGAGAGTTATGCTTCATAGCAAGCAGTTAGCTTTATCCTTCTGGGCTGAAGCTTTGTACACTGCCTGTTACACCCTAAATAGAGTTCTGGTACGGCCTGGAACACATAAAACCTACTATGAAATATGGAAAGGTAAGAAACCTTCGGTAAAACATTTTCATATTTTTGGATGTATGTGCTATGTCTATGAAGACAGGGAATACAGAAGGAAACTAGATCCCCGCAGCATTGAAGGAATATTCTTGGGATACTCTACCAACAGTCGGGCATACCGTGTCTACATCAAGAAATCAAAGACAGTGGTTGAATCAGTTAACATGGCAATTCAAGACTCAGACATTTCATCCAGCAAAGATGAAGATGATGGTACCTGTCCTGACACTGGCACTAACAAAACTCAAGAGGAATAGAACCGTAAGACAGTCTCTGTTCCAGACCCGCAGAATAACGAATAAGCATCTGATACAGAATCTAAACAAGCTCCTGCTATCTGTTGAGGATCTAAAACTGGCTGTCGAGCCTAGGCTTGGTCCATCTTCCTCAGCACATTCAGAAGAATCATCAGGTTACTGACATTATTGGAGATCCTCAAGCACCCAGGAGAACCCGTGGCAAGACTATTGACTTTGCAGAGATGCTGAGTGGTTTGTGTTTTCTGTCATCAATTGAGCCAAAGACCATCAAGGAGGCTATTTTGGATGAACAATGGGTCAGCGCAATGCAGGATGAACTCTCGGAATTTGCTAGAAACGATGTATGGACTCTTGTACGAAGACCTGCTGATGCCAACATTATTGGCACTAAATGGATTTACAATAACAAGATAGATGAAAAAGGCAACATCACCCGGAGCAAAGCAACGCTGGTGGCACAGGGGTATGCCCAGATTGAAGGCATAGATTTTGATAAGACATTTGCTCCGATTGCCCGACTTGAGGCCATACGACTCTTACTCTCACTTGCATGCCATCTCAACTTCAAGCTGTTTCAGATGGAAGTCAAAAGTGCCTTTCTCAATGGTTGGCTAAATGAGGAAGTACATGTTGCTCAACCTAAAGGTTTTGAAGACCCGTTTCATCTTGATTATGTTTATCGGTTGAACAAGGCCCTATATGGATTGAAACAGGCGCTCAGAGCATGGTACGAACGGCTCATGATATTTATCGTTCAACATGCTATGTGCGAGGGGGAGTGGACAGGACCTTATTTGTCAAGCACATCCAGCAGGAATTCGTCATTTCTCAGATATATGTGGACGACATTGTATTCGGATCTCGATCTCAGCAGCTCGTTGACCAATTTGTTGAACAAATGAAAAGTGAATTTCAGATGAGTATGTTAGGGGAAATGGCTTACTTTCTTGGTCTACAAGTTCATCAGAAAATCGATAGGATTTTCATAACTCAGAGCAAATATGCCAGAAACCTGGTGAAGAAATTCGGACTGGAGAATGCTAGCCATAAGCATACTCCAGCACCAACTCATATAAAGGTAACAAAAGATGAATCTGGAGTTAGAGTGGAACAGACCCCGTACAGGAGTATGATAGGAAGTCTACTCTACCTTATTGCCAGTTGACCTGACATCTGCTATGATGTGGGAGGCTGTGCCAGGTACCAAGCTAATCCTAAAGAAAGTCATTTGGCCAGTGTCAAACGTATAATCAGGTACATCAGTGGAACAACAAATTATGGACTCTGGTACGCCAAGGACAGCAGCTCTCTTTAGTTGGATACGGGGATGCCGATTGGGCAGGCAGTGCAGAAGATCGGAAAAGCACTTCAGGTGGATGCTTCTTTCTAGGAAACAACTTAGTGTCTTGGTTCAGTAAGAAGCAAAGTAGCATATCTCTGTCGACTGCAAAATCTGAGTACATAGCTGCAGGAAGCTGTTGCACAAAGATGGTTTGGATGAAACAGATGCTGGAAGAGTATGGTCTGAAACAGGGGGAGATGATACTATTCTATGACAACTTGAGCGCTATTAACATTTACAGAAATCCTGTTCAACACTCCAGAACAAAGCATATCGACATCAAGCATCATTACATTCGCGAGTTAGTTGAACAGAAGGTTCTGACATTAAAACACATATTCTTAGACAAACAACTGGCTGACATATTCACTAAAGCACTGAACAACTCTCAGTTTGAAACACTCAGACTTGCCTTGGGTCTGTGTGTTGTCAACAATTAAAATAGCATTCAGAGTTGCTGGACCAGTTTCTCTTTGTAGTACAAGATTTAGTTGAACTGGTTACTGTATTCAGGGGGAGAAGTTCTGATCATTGTTCAAGAACAGTAAGCTATCCAAGAATCTGAGCCAGACAGTTCGGTGAATCATGTTATTTCTATTTTTTTGGAAAGTATTTTCTTTGGAAAGGAAATATGCAGATATCTAACACATTCCAGATTTGACAGTTAGGGCTTCTTTATTCAAATTTTGGAAATCTCCTAAATCCACTTACCTGATTTTAATTTCAGACTAACTTCTCGTGCTCTTGAGTCTAAAGACGTTTTGTCAAAATCCCTCAAAGGAGTTCAGCGAAAAACATGGTGGCCTCCAAGAAGAACTCCGTCAGCACAGCCTAAGCCTCCAAGAAGGTAAGTTCCCCCTTGAAAGCATTTGTATAAACGCAAAAAAAATAAAGCCACTTTTCTTGACTTTATACCTTTTCCGCAAGTTCTTTCGCATGTGTGTAAGGCATTTGCATTTCGCTTTTAGGAAACGTTTATGGGATGACCCTAGTAATCTATAACTTAAGCATCAAGATTTGAACGAGTGAGTTTTAAAATTTTCAATGTCAAAACTCCTCTTCTCTTACAGATTATGACGTATAGTCTAAAACTTGAGAATGAGTCTGTTGTCATGAGCTTATGGAGTTGCCCTTGGCAAGCATATGTAATTGGCTCGACAAAAGTTTTGTGCAAGCGACGCTTTTCTTCATACTACTTGCATAGGAAATTGAGCGATAATTTGAATTTGACGAATGCTAGTTTTGCTATCGATTCTATGAATATTTGTTGTCGTAATGAATTGAATGATTCTTAGAGTTTGCTTGAAGTAAATGATTTGCACAACTCTATTGTTATGTGTGCTGATAGAGAACTACTTGCTTAGAAAACTATATTTGGATTTTTAACTCTTATGGATGATTGCAAGTGGGATTTGTGAGTATTCCCATTCTGAAAACTCTCACGAAACTATAACTCGTCAACTATGGTCGCCTTGGGGTTTAAAAGCTTGATGCATACGCTAAATGCATCCGTGATTTCTACGACAGTGGGTTAGGAGTAGAATAGTTTTTCTTTGTTTAGTTATTTTTAGGTTATGTTACATGAGTAGGAGATCTATGTGTTTTATGTGCGTAAGATTTGCTACGTGCTTTGATACTGTCATATATGTTCTAGCATCTTACTCTCCGCTTGACTTGTGCATATACTTGTTCGGGACGAACAAGACGTAAGTGTGGGGTGTTTTGATGTACGGACAAATAACCTTATATTTGTCCGTATTTTTCCTTTACTTCTTGTTTTTTTAGTTATTTTATAAAGTTGCTTGATGTTTCCTTTGTCCATTTCAGGTTGAAAAGATGTACTACATGATAGAAAATCCGGATGAATTTCGGTCGATCGAGAGCAAAAACGAGCAAAATTAAGCAAAAGGTGTTGGGGAATGCTGATTTGCTTGTACTCCTTGGCTTCGAGAGATGATGGATTCGCCTTTGAGGTTACCTTGTTTGGCAACTTCACTAAAGTAGTAACTGAACTTGGATTCAAGTAATATCGTGTATTCACTTTCCGAAATCAGTATTTCAGCCTTTATAGGAAAGCCATGGGTGTTCTGAAATCTGAAGTGGGATAATATTACCGATGGACTACTTGTTATGGCTTTAAGCAAGTAGCAAAGATAGAGTAAGTAGAGAGAGGAATAACAAGTATTTGAGTGTTATTGGATTGTTTTTGTATCCTTTTTGATTATTCAAAAGTGAGGAATTTGCCCTCCTTTTATAGTGAATGAAATGGCATGAACAAAGGATGTGTCTTGAGCCAAAGAGATGTGTCCCTTTCAGCAAGTAGAGCTCTCTAAGAACACATTAGCACCGCTTCAGAGGAAGACATTACGCACTTAATGTTGCCTTGGGCGCTACTTAATGTTGACTTGACCCGCGGCAAGTGGCGCTCCCCAAGAACACATTAGCACCGCTTCATAAGAAGACATTACGCACTCAGTGTTTCCTTGGGCCGCTACTTAATGTTGCCTTGGGGTGCTTTACATTCTGTTTAAGTACAAATTTTGCTCATAACCATCATTCATGTATTCCTCATATAACATATTTAATGTTACATTATACCAAGATTTTATCCCAGGCTAATTAACCTTAAAATCCATACCAAAAGGCAGATTTGATTCGCCCAAGGGGTGCACGAATCACATGTGATTCGACCAACCTTGGTCGAATCAACCTCTCAGCTACCCGGATAAGAAATAACTCGAGGAGAATTCCCCCGTAGACCAAATCTGGGCAGATTGACCTGTTCATCATCGAAGGCATTCCGAGCGCATGATTCTTATCCGATTGAGGCTTGCCATATCTTGTTGGAAATCTAACTCAAAGAGCTACAACTTTTTAGTTTATATCAAGACGTAATTGAAGACACATCGTTGTGTGCATGAAAAAGGGGGTTGCAGGAATAACGTTTGTTGTTATCAAATTCAGAGAAAAATCAGTTCAGGGATATGCATTGCAACTGGTAATCATCGATTGTGACATACATCAACGAGTAAACTACCGTTCCTAGTCTAACAATTCCGCTAGGGTAATGTCGACTCTACTGTTCTACCTAATCTCAACCGTTAGGTTCTCGAATAGGGTTAACGATTACTCGATCAACAACACCGATTAGGTTACACCGCTAGGCTTAGCTAATAGGGAAGTCAATCCAATATCATGCAGTAGACATCAACTCAGTTTCACTGCTAGGATACGCTAACTTGATAATCAGAGCATGCAATTCAAACGAAGAACAGGAATTTACTGAGTTGAATTACGAAAATATAAATATCTCAAACCGTATGTTGCAACACAAAATCCCCAAACTGAAATTAAGGGTTTAGCTACTACGAGTCATCTAAAACAATGGAAATAAACTGAGTTTAGGAATAATACTGTAGCGGTGAATAGTAATCTCGGTGAATAGTAATTCCGGCCGTGAATAGTGATCCGCCTCGAAATCTGCGCGTAGTGGCTGCTTCTATGAATTCGTCTTATGGGTTCTCGTGCTGAAGATTCTCTCTAAGAAGTGATGCTCAATTGTGTTGTGGCAGGTCTGTATTTATAAAATGGAGAGACTTCTAAATCTTGAAAACTTTTAAATATGATTTTGGGCTGCGGGCCCAATATTGACGTCATCAATTGCATTCCGCTCTGGATGAAGACATTAGTCGCGCTCCCCATGAAGACATTAAATACGAGCTCTAAGTAGACATTAACTCTGCTAAAGTGTGCTGCCGGCGCGGTAGTCACTGCAGTGTCAGAAACGCGCTTTTTTGACCCTTTAGACCTCCGAATCTCGTCTGGACGTAAACTATAGAATTGTAGCCCCTTGAGTTAGCTTTCCAACAAGGTATAACACGCTTCAATCGGATCAGAATCATGCGCTCGGCGAGCCTTCGACTACGGATAGGTCAATCTGCCCAGATTTGCTGTATATCCATCCAAATGCGCAATAAAGTTCTAAGCGGTCTTGATACACCTGCGATGCGAAACACTACCAATAAGTAATCTTTCCCACACAAAATGTAACTAAACAATGGGAATAAATAACTCGATGGATTGTATAAATACGCTCCATCAAACTACCCCACACTTAAACTTGTTCGTCCCGAACAAGAATAAAGACAAGACTCGCAATACTCAAAGCACTTCTAATATGCCAATGACTAAATACTGAATTTACTTGCGATGTCCTCACTAATCAGTTCATCAACATATGCTCACATTCCTTCTTCAATAGAGATCAGCGAGAAACTACAATGATACATGTTACCTGAGATGTCGAGATGGAATGCCAATGGATGACTGGGAGATAGCCCTTTTTAGACTCCTGACTCCATTCTTCAGCTCGAGGTCATAGTCACGTGCACACGCTGAGTTTTCTTTATCTGTCACGTGAGAAATCCAAGTGATGAGGAACTCAACTTTTTTTCATACTTTTCTTTTGGAGGACAGCTTTTGAACTTTCTTGTTTTGTTTGGTCCGAAGACATCACTCAACTCGATTGCCCTTTTTTTTCTGATTTTTTTTTTCCTTTCACATTTGATTGAATTTTTCTTTTTGAGCTTTTCTCTTCAATGTGAATTGCTTGTCCCCCTTTTTTTTTCTTCTTTTGAACCGTTCCAATCATCGCCTTCGAATAAAAGTATATGGAGCGCGCCCCGCTCTTTTTCATCATTATCCTTTCAGCGCGAGTCAAGATAGGGGTTACCCACCCATTCCCGGTTACTAGGACTAGAGATAGGACGGTTTGTTTTCCCGTCCCACCATTGCATAAACGCTGCAATGATGGAGTGAAAGCCTCGCCCCTCATAACTCGAAATGCCAACCTCCGCAAACTCAACGCGTTGCGCGACTAATCCCTTGAACCTTCGAATGTTTGCCAAGTCCTCTAGGACATTTTCTATCAACTCCACATCGTGTAATATCTCACCTCAAAGGAACATATAACATCAAGTCACTAGCATCACAAAATTGTAGAAATCATGTGAAGCATACACATCAAAACCTCATAGCATCAAACATCATCTCATAAAATCAGCATCTTCATCATAGCATAAAAACTGGCAGCATATAGTCGCACGAAATCAGCAGCATCGCAACACCTAAAAATTCAAAAAAACGTGCTCTAGCCACTACTAATGCAAGCTAATAAAAGTAAACGTGCTGACACATACTAACTCCCCCACCCCACACTTTTGAAACAAACCGTGTCCTCATGGTACAATAAGATCGTCGGGAAGGGTAGTCATGCAAGACTCAAAAGAAAAAAACGAAACAAATAAGAAATGCACAAGAAAACTATCCTAACTCAGCAAGTTAACCTCCCCATGCACACATTAAGTTGCGCGCCCTAAGCATACATTAGCAGCGCTAATGTATGAACTCGGAGCGGAACTAATGTTGCCTTGGGGCGCCGTATACACTGAGGTTCACTAAAAATGAAAACAAATAAATAAAAATCGGGTTGCCTACCGCAAAGCGCATTTGTTTGTGCACAATTCCTTGAGAAACTTAGCATAGCGAGGTATTTGTTTGATAGCCTCTAATAAAGGGATGTTGATTTCCACATTGGTGAACAAGTCCCACACTTCTTGATATATCTCTTGCCTCTTAGGGGTCTTGACCTGCATATGAAAAGGCAAAGGAGGGTCAGAAGGGCAAAATTCAAAATCTGAGAAAGACTTACCCGCGCCAGGTGAAGACAGTAGGGGCGCGCTTGGTGAAGACATTACGCTCTGGCGCGCCTGGCTAATGTTCTCTTGGGGCGCTTGATCCTCTGAGTCCGTTTTCTTCGGTGCCTCTTCTGCAACCTGGATCACCTTCCCATGCCTGAGGGTCATTGCGCTCACATTTCCCTTTGGGTTCTCAATTGTTTGGGAAGGCAGCTTGCCCGTGTCGCCCTTCATCTCATACACCGTGGAAGCTAGCTGCGACATCTGCTTGGTTAGCTCGGCTATTGCTCCATCAGTCTTGGCCTGGTTCCGTTGTATGGTATTCTCCAAGTCCTTGAGCGCCTCTTCCCATGACTTACCAGTGCTCGGGGCTGGTTGGTGGAAATTCTTCCTTGGGTACTGATTATTCTGGTTATTGTACCTCTCCTGTTGTTGGAACGGGGGCCGGTAGGGCTGGCCTTGATTCTGATTTTGAGGTTGCCCTTGGTTCTGCGCTGGGGGCTGCTGAAATCCTCCCTTGTTTCTCCAGCTGAAGCCATTTGCTGCCAGTCCAAACTGCCTCTGCTGCGGTGGCCTGTTGTTGAAGTTCTGATAATTGCCTACCGCGTTGACATCCATTACTTCATCCTCTTGGAGTGTAGGGCACTCATCTGTTCTGTGGTTGGCAGCGCGGCAAAACTCACAAACCTTCACTGCGCTGGCTTGGCTCACTGACATCCTCTGGATAGTCTCCTTTAGCTCTTTGATCTCCCTCACCAGCTGGCTGTTATTTGGCTCTACTTGAGACACATTCCTTGTTTTCTCATCCCTTCGACTCGTCTCCTCTCGGAACCTTGCGTTCTCTGCGATCTCGATGAGCAAATCACGTACTTGTCCGGGTGTCAAGTTGAGCACGGTGCCACCAGCTGCGGCATCCAAGAGCATCCTCTCAAGAGGTCTCAATCCATCTAGCAGATATTCAACAAGCATCTTCTCCGGAACACACAAATTGCAACAGCTTTGTTCCAATGCATTGAACCTCTCCATATAGTCATGCACCGACTCACTCGATCCTTGCTTGATCATTGATAACTCTCTTCTACTTGAGTCGCTTTAGCAGGAGGGTAATATTTGTCGAGGAACTTTCTCTGCATTTGATCCCATGTTCTTATACTACCTGAAGGCAAAGAAAGAAACCAAGATTTCGCTAGGTCAGTTAAACTCAAAGGGAACACTTTTAATTTGAACCTGTCTTCAGAGGCTGCGTATGGTCTCAATGTTTGGCAGATTCCGGTGAGCTCTTGTAGATGCCTCGTCGCAACTTCTCCCAGTAATCCTCCAAACTTGGGCAGATGGTGCACCACTGCGGTTTTGATCTCGAAGTTGTCCTCTTCCAGGTCAGTGTTGATGCACCATGGCTGGTTATGGAATGTGGGGGCTGAAAGCTCCCTCATGGTTGGCTCGTGACGAGGCGGCTGTCTATGTAGTTGCTGAAGTGGTGGCTGCCCGTTCTGATGACGCGCATATGGTTGAGGTGGGGCATAGTCATCAAACTCATCCATCCTTCCACCTCTACCATTGTGTCCTCCCTAGAACTCCATCCTCTGACGATTAGCTCTTTGCCTTTGATTGAATACCCGTTCCGGCTCGTCATAGAATGGTGGGATTACCTGTGGGGGCACTTCCGCATTGAATTGGTCGAGGGCACTTCAGCATTGAATTGGTCAGGGGCATGGTCGCCCTCGACACTCTGGTGGGAACTTCCTGCATGGGATATACTGAAAAAGCAAAAGAAATGCAAAAACAGACAAATACTGGATAAAAACCAAAATGCAAAATATGAAAAAAAAAACTAAACAATTCAAAAAGAAAATGTAAACGGTCTCGGATGGCTAAGAAAACGAAGGAGCTCACAATTGTGAGTCCTGACCGGTGGCCCGTTCCGCTCAGAAAAAGGTCTTCGGATCTCTAATCGGACTCCGGTGACACTATTCACACCCCTCGCCGGAAGTACTATTCATCAGGGTTTAGATTTTTTTTTTTCTGCATCACAAAAAGTAAAACAAAGCAAAAACAAGAAAAATAAAGTTCAAACCATATACTGAATGTTGCTCTCCCCGGCAACGGCGCCAAAATTTGACGGCACGTCGTTGTGTGCGCCAAACTTATATTTATAATCTCCTGTTAACACTCTGCAAGCGGTAAGCAGGGTCGAACCCACGAGAGAGCAATCAGCTATAAAGTTCTACTAATTAATTGTCACGATGAAAAAGGGGGTTGCAGGAATAACGTTTGTTGTTATCAAATTCAGAGAAAAATTAGTTCAGGGACGTGCATTGCAACTGGTAATCATCGATTGTGACATACATCAACGAGTAAACTACCGTTCCTAACAATCCCGCTAGGGTAATGGCGACTCTACTGTTCTACCTAATCTCAACCGCTAGATTCTCGAATAGGGTTAACGATTACTTGATCAACAACACCGATTAGGTTACACCGTTAGGCTTAGCTAATAGGGAAGTCAATCCAATATCATGCAGTAGACATCAACTCAGTTTCACCGCTAGGATACGCTAACTTGATAATCAGAGCATGCAATTCAAACGAAGAACAGGAATTTGCTGAGTTGAATTACGAAACATAAATATCTCAAGCCGTACGTTGAAACACAAAATCCCCAAACTGAAATTAAGAGTTTAGCTACTACGAGTCATCTAAAACAATGGAAATAAACTGAGTTTAGGAATAATACCGTAGTGGTGAATAGTAATCTGCGTGAATAGTAACTCCGACAGTGAATAGTAATTTCGGTCGTGAATAGTGATTCCGGCCGTGAATAATGATCCGCCTCGATATCCGAGCGTAGTGGCCGCTTCTCTGAATTCGTCTTTTGGGTTCTCGTGCTGAAGATTCTCTCTAAGAATTGATGCTCAATTGTGTTGTGGCAGGTCTGTATTTATAGAATGGAGAGACTTCTACATCTTGAAAACTTCTAAATCTGATTTTGGCTGCGTGCCCAACGATGACGTCATCAATTGCATTCCGCTCCGGATGAAGACATTAGTCGTGCTCTTCATGAAGACATTATATACTCGCTCTAAGAAGACATTAACTCTGCTAAAGAGTGCTGCCGGCGCGGTAGTCACTGCAGTGGCAGCAACACGCTTTTGTGACCCTTTAGACCTCAGAATCTCGTCTGGACGTAAACTATAGAATTGTAGCCCCTTGAGTTAGCTTTCCAACAAGGTATAACACGCCTCAATCGGATCCGAATCATGCGCTCGGCGAGCCTTTGACTACGGATAGGTCAATCTGCCCAAATTTGCTGTATATCCATCCAAATGCGCAATAAAGTTCCAAGCGGTCTTGATACACCTGCGATGCGAAACACTACCAAGAAGTAATCTTTTACACACAAAATGTGTTAAGGTATGTGGCATCATTGACAAACTCCTACAAAGTGCACTAGAGCCTGCTACAGCAAGTATGGAAAGAAAACAGCTGATGAAGAGCATTCCAGAGTGAGCAAGCTCAGTAAGCTGCGCTCCAGATGAAGACATTAAGTGGCGCCTGAGCTTAATGTCTTCACCCGGCGCGCCACTTAATGTTGCCTTGGGGCGCTCAGAAATCTGGAAGAGATCATGAAGACATCAGCTTGTGCAATCTGGGCAGAGTGACTATCTCAGTGCTCAAGCAGTGGAGTAAGCAAGTGCTATAGCAATCTCTTGAGCAGAAGTTCAGTAGCAGAAGATCAGCTCTCCTTCAGAAATCCAGTGCATGTATACAAGGGCAGACTTGTTGAGTGAAGATTTGATTGGAAAATCAAAACTCCTACAAATTAGGAGATATGATCTTGTAGAGATCTTGGAGGATCTTCTTTAAAATTGATGGGATTGTTTCCTAATGCATTTAGGAAATTCCAGCAGAAGTAAACAAGCACACCAGCACAAGTGAACTAGCAGCAGCTGCAGCAGGGGATGCTATAGCAGGAGCTTGTTCAAGTGGCTGTATCATCTGACGAAGAAGCAGCAGCACCTTGGGCTTGTCCAGAAAAGCTGGGATCGCTACGGAGATCATCAGAAGAATTTCTAAAATGCTGTGGAGAATTTTCCAGTGAGGTTTCCTAGCCAGAGAAGGAGTTTTGCGTTGAAGATAAAGATCAAATCTAATCTCCTAGATTTTAGGAGATAATTGTTCTTTTTGGGACATTGCCTAAACCTGGACATTGCTTAAAGCTGGTGCTGCTATTTAAGCGAGAGGAGTTCAGAGCTGAGAGGTTGATCGAAGCAGAGGGATACACGAGTGCATACACGGAATTCAGAGAGAACAATTTTGGTGTGTGACGGACATTTTCTTCGATCATCACCCGAGAGCAGAGCGTGAGCGCAGAGCTGTGGTGACAGAAGAAGAAGGGAATCAGGACTTGCTGAGTCTGATTCGAGCTTGATCTGGAAGCCAATTCAGAGCAGGTGTGCTTGTTGGTTGATCAAGGGCAGCCGCGGAAGAACTGACGGGTGTGTGGCTCGGTCAAGTGTCTAAGCGGTGGTTCTCGCTAGTGACAGGTGGTCACTGAGTGAGGGGGAGTATCCCAGAGTGTGCAGCGCTTGCGGAATCATTCGATCGGCTCGGTGGAAGGCCTTGGAGCGACGCGGACAAATTGTGCTTCAGCTGTGTGTGACAGCAGTTGCTACAGCAACCCTGCTGACTGAGTGTAGTTTAGAATAGGCTAAGTCTTGAGAAGTCTGTAGCTATTCTAGATTGACATATTGTAGAGGGTGTGCAGACACAAGTCAGAGCTTGTTCTGATTGTGTTAAGTGATCCACACAAAGGTTGAGTAGCATAGGTTGCGTGGAGTTGTAACCGAGTGTACTTGGAGACCTTCGTGGTTAGTGGATTGAGGACTGGAGAATAGTCCTCCCCAGACGTAGGCAGTTGGCCGAACTGGGTGAACAAACTTTTGTCTTGTTCATTGTTTGCTGAGCCAATTTCCGAGTGAACAAGAGTGTGCTGCAGCAACTGCTTGTTCACAAGTCCGCCTAATTGAGACGCTACGAATTTCAATTGGTATCAGAGCGGGAACTCAACACACAGAGTAAAAGATCCTACAGTGTCTCTGAAGAATCCACGACAATGAATGAAGGACAGAGCACAAGCAGACCTCCATTGTTGGAAGAAAGCAACTATGGATGTTGGAAGGCGGGAATGAAGGTCTTCCTAAAGACGATGGATGAGAAGACTTGGAGAGCAGTAGTGTCTGGATGGTCACACCCTCTGATCATCAATGACAAAGGAGTTGCACTGGAGAAACCAAAGGAGACATGGACAGCTGAAGAGGAAGCTGTAGCAACCAGTAACTCAAGAGCCTTGAACGCGATATTTGCCGCTGTTGACGCAAATAATTTCAGGCTGATCTCTGACTGTGAAGTTGCCAAGCAGGCATGGGAGATCCTCCAGACGGCGCATGAAAGGATCAAGACTCCTGCTGCAAACTGGAGAGACGAAGACGGTGAAGCAGATTCTGAACTGATAAGCAATGTTGCTCTGACATCTGTAACTGAATTGGAGAACACCGTTTCAACAAAGCCAGAAATTGTTCATGGTGTTGAGGAGTCAGACAGTGGTGATGATGAGGAAATCACTGAGGAGTCCATTGCCAAAAACTTTACCCTGTTGCACAAAGAGTGTCTGCGAGTCATGGAGATCAACAAAGGATTGACTGCCAAAGTTTCAGACCTGCAAGAAAAACAAGAGGAGCTACTGAAGATGATCACTTCTCTTACGGATCAGGTTGTCCAGCAAGAAGAGAAGTTTGCTGCAGAGAAGGAAGAGCTCAACCTCTACCGGAAGACTACAAAGATGCTTAACAGTGGAACAAGCACTCTTGAAGATATTCTAGCTCGCCAAAAATATGGAGGAGGCTACTCTGGTCTTGGATACACTGGAGAAGAAGGTGCTGAAAGTACTGTATTCATCAAAGCTACGGAGCTAGAAGATGCTGAGATTGCAGTGGAGAAAACGGTCCTGTCCCAGAAACCAGTTCAGAAGAAGGTGCATAGAAGGGTGAACAAGAAGCTGCTACAGCAACCGTTGTATCAACCACCTGTAGCAGAAAAGAAACCCAGGTGCAAAAGTCCCAGATGCTATTTCTGTGATCGAGAGGGACACATTCAGAGAATATGCCCGATCCTGAACAAGCATTGGAGACCTCAGAAATCACCTACAGACGGACAACGCCAGATGAAGCCAAGGATCAGGCGTGGCACGCAGGTGACCTCCAGCTCATCAAAGCCGATGGACTGCCACTGTCCAGTTGTGCAAGAAAACAACAGATACGTTGGAGGGACAACGAGCTGGAGAATGAGGATCGAGAAGGATGCTGGCACAGAGAGGATGAGACACCGAAACAATGCCGGAAGGAAAGAAAGAGTTGCTGGTCACAACAAATCTAGGAAGGAGCATGTTCGAAAACCACTACAAGTATGGGTGGAGAAGCAGCCACCTGATTTTCCCCCAAAGCCAACCAAAGAAGCACATGTTCACACATTGGAATGGCCTCTCCTGTGGATGGAGAAGAGGCATTGGCATACTCGCTGAGTTTAGCTGGTATTCCCCTCTATCATTTGTGACAAAAAGGGGGAGAAGAGGAGAAGAGGAGAAGGGGAGAAGAAGAGAAGAGGTGCTCTTATAAATGATGCTCGGGTTTTGTCAAAAATGCCAAGGGGGAGAGTGTTAAGGTAATGGCATCCTTGACAAAACAAGCGCAAGAAGTTGCTACAACATCCCCTGAAGATTGAAGCTGAGGAAGCTGCAAAAGAAGGAGTTCAAAGATGAGAGGAGGATTGCCTAAGATTAGAAGGGTTCTTGGATTTTGTCAAAATGCCAAGGGGGAGATTGTTAAGGTATGTGGCATCATTGACAAACTCCTACAAAGTGCACTAGAGCCTGCTACAGCAAGTATGGAAAGAAAACAGCTGATGAAGAGCATTCCAGAGTGAGCAAGCTCAGTAAGTCGCGCTCCAGATGAAGACATTAAGTGGCGCCTGAGCTTAATGTCTTCACCCGGCGCGCCACTTAATGTTGCCTTGGGGCGCTCAGAAATCTGGAAGAGATCATGAAGACATCAGCTTGTGCAATCTGGGCAGAGTGACTATCTCAGTGCTCAAGCAGTGGAGTAAGCAAGTGCTATAGCAATCTCTTGAGCAGAAGTTCAGTAGCAGAAGATCAGCTCTCCTTCAGAAATCCAGTGCATGTATACAAGGGCAGACTTGTTGAGTGAAGATTTGATTGGAAAATCAAAACTCCTACAAATTAGGAGATATGATCTTGTAGAGATCTTGGAGGATCTTCTTTAAAATTGATGGGATTGTTTCCTAATGCATTTAGGAAATTCCAGCAGAAGTAAACAAGCACACCAGCACAAGTGAACTAGCAGCAGCTGCAGCAGGGGATGCTATAGCAGGAGCTTGTTCAAGTGGCTGCATCATCTGACGAAGAAGCAGCAGCGCCTTGGGCTTGTCCAGAAGGGCTGGGATCGCTACGGAGATCATCAGAAGAATTTCTAAAATGCTGTGGAGAATTTTCCAGTGAAATTTCCTAGCCAGAGAAGGAGTTTTGCATTGAAGATAAAGAT
The DNA here is from genome assembly GCA_963678935.1 of Umbilicus rupestris. Taxonomy (NCBI): domain Eukaryota; kingdom Viridiplantae; phylum Streptophyta; class Magnoliopsida; order Saxifragales; family Crassulaceae; genus Umbilicus; species Umbilicus rupestris. Next base: position 14,588,035 of record OY787609.1, read on the forward strand.
CAAATCTAATCTCCTAGATTTTAGGAGATAATTGTTCTTTTTGGGACATTGCCTAAACCTGGACATTGCTTAAAGCTGGTGCTGCTATTTAAGCGAGAGGAGTTCAGAGCTGAGAGGTTGATCGAAGCAGAGGGATACACGAGTGCATACACGGAATTCAGAGAGAACAATTTTGGTGTGTGGCGGACGTTTTCTTCGATCATCACCCGAGAGCAGAGCGTGAGCGCAGTGCTGTGGTGACAGAAGCAGAAGGGAATCAGGACTTGCTGAGTCTGATTCGAGCTTGATCTGGAAGCCAATTCAGAGCAGGTGTGCTTGTTGGTTGATCAAGGGCAGCCGCTGAAGAACTGACGGGTGTGTGGCTCGGTCAAGTGTCTAAGCGGTGGTTCTCGCTAGTGACAGGTGGTCACTGAGTGAGGGGGAGTATTCCAGAGTGTGCAGCGCTCGTGGAATCGTTCGATCGGCTCGGTGGAAGGCCTTGGAGCGACGCGGACAAATTGTGCTTCAGCTGTGTGTTACAGCAGTTGCTACAGCAACCCTGCTGACTGAGTGTAGTTTAGAATAGGCTAAGTCTTGAGAAGTCTGTAGCTATTCTAGATTGACATATTGTAGAGGGTGTGCAGACACAAGTCAGAGCTTGTTCTGATTGTGTTAAGTGATCCACACAAAGGTTGAGTAGCATAGGTTGCGTGGAGTTGTAACCGAGTGTACTTGGAGACCTTCGTGGTTAGTGGATTGAGGACTGGAGAATAGTCCTCCCCAGACGTAGGCAGTTGGCCGAACTGGGTGAACAAACTTTTGTCTTGTTCATTGTTTGCTGAGACAATTTCCGAGTGAACAAGAGTGTGCTGCAGCAACTGCTTGTTCACAAGTCCGCCTAATTGAGACGCTGCGAATTTCAAAATGTAACTAATCAATGGGAATAAATAACTCGATGGATCGTATAAATACGCTCCTTTAGTAATTCGAAGGTTTAAAGGGTCAAACGGGCAAGATTAGAGCACTCCAAAGCTGATTCGCCCAAGAGGAATTTAGGCCTGAGCTAAGATGATTCGGGCACCTCCGGTCGAATCAACTTGTCATTAGTATTTACTAGATATACCTCGCCTAGAGGAAAAATCCCAGCCTTATTTAGTAGACTCGCATTAAGCAATACTAGCTAGCTTTAGACTAATCTAGGCTTTTCTCTTGGGTTGGACCCTAGGTCACTCGGATTATAAATATTATTTGCGTATCGTGATTGGACTAGTAACTTTACTACTATAATTTGGACAGTCACTACCGTGGTTGATCTCTTTGTGTACGCTAGTGCTCTCTCTGATCGTCTATGTATGTGTGTTGCGTCCCCGCCTTCCTTTTCAATATCTTCAGTACCCCAAAAATGCCAAGGATCATTATCAGAATCTTCTACTAGATTCTAGCAAGTTTGATGAAAATTCCGTTGCCAAATTTGGACTCTTGGATCTCTATCTTTTTAGACCACATGCTGGCAATTGCTGAGCTCTTCTAGAAATCCATTGGAGGATTCGAAACTCAACAAACTTCCACGAATCTAGGGGAGCATCACAAAGTGGCATTATCGTTTGGGACTGAAGTGGATGAGGTGTTGAAGCTATTTATGTAGGCAGAGACTGAAGCAACAATGCATCGAATCACACACACACACAGTAGAGATCTGAGTTCGCGTAAGCAGAGAGTGCTGGAGCGTCTGTTGTGTGAGTACTGAAGAGTGATCAGGACTAAATAAGTATGATCCTACATTGATTCGAGGGAGTCGATTAGAGCAGAGCCTCGTTGAAAGACTGAAGAGTTGATAGTTGTGGAGTGTGTCTCGAAGGCTATCTGAGCATGCTCCTGGATAGTGACGAGAGGTCATTAATCGAGGCGGAGCAGCGCAGAGTATCCGACTGTGTCAGCAAGGAGTACTTAAAGAAGTCATGGACAGAAGCAGCAGCAACTTGGCAGAAGAAGTTGCTCCATCAGCATCTGTGTACACCTTGTAATAGGATAGGCTGAGAGTTATAGAATTGCTAGTTATATATTATTGAAAGAAGATTACATGTATAGCTAATCTATGAGATCAGATCGAACGCAGATTCTATCTAGGTTAGAAGTAGAGGTTGTTCGAGCGTAGGCTGAGAACGAGATCCTTTGTACTTTGACCAGGAATAGTGGAATCTTGAGGACCTAGAGCTGTCCTCCCCAAATATAGACTGTTGCCGAACTTGTTGAACAAATCTTGTTGTGTTTTTCAGATTTGGCCAAAGCGTCAGCAACTTAGCAAAAGAAGTTAGTGAAGCAACCTGTGGTGAAAATTTGACGCGTTTCGTTGTGTGCACCAAATTTGTATTTATATCTCCAAGCTTTAGCTAGTGTAGCGGCAAGGAAGGGTCGAACCCAAGAGAACTGACTGTGAAGCGATTTCCTGTGGATATTAAACTAAATGGGGTTTAAGTAGGTTGTTGCAGGATGAAAGTAAGAAACGTGAATATCAATTACGAGAACTATTCAGCTCAGGGAATTCAATAGTGACTGTTATCATTGACTTCTAAAGATTGCGATTCTAATCAAACATATGGTCACCCCGACAAAGGTAATAACCTAGAGTATCCCGACAAAGGTGATACTAAGCCTAGATTCTACTACTTGTTTCCACGACAAAGCTTCGATAAGAGTTAATAATCAGAATTGATGAGCGAGTAGTTTCACGACAAAGTATACGCTAATCGCGCAATACAATTCATGCAATTTAAGATCCAGAACTTACGATTGAATAAAAACATGCACAAAACCCAAGTCTCAAACTTGTATGTCACTAACTGAAAACCCTAAACTGAAACAGAAATTTAGCTATTCATAGTCATTACTGAAAAACACATTAAACTGAAAAGAATGAAAAAAACATTGTTCATAAGTAATGTTCACCGCCGGAAAACACTGTTCACGCAAGACTTCGTCTCCTCCCAAAATTCCGTCCGTTCCTCCAATCTTCTTCGTCAAAGCTGCCGTCTCACACTCTGATTCTCCAAACCCTAATTACAATCGGGCGGGCCGCCGGCCCAATGCTGACGTCATCATAAACTGGCCGCGCCCCATGAAGACTTTACGCGCCGCGCCTGGTGAAGACATTAAATGCCTGGCGTGCGACTCTAACGTCTTCTTCGGGCTCCGGGTACTCTGAAATGCATACTCAATTCCTTCGATCATCAATTTTCTCCCTAAAAATACCATTTTGGGTCGCAAGTCTCTTTTCATGTATTCCGGACACCTGAAATGCAAACAACACTAAGAAGTAACTGTTCACAATAAAAACATGCCAAAATAGTTGGGTTTAAACGGTTTAGCGAGTCGTATAAATACGCCTCATCAAACCACCCCACACTTAAACTTGTTCGTCAAGCAATTTTAATATGCGTACGACTAAACACTGAATCTACTTAAGATGTCCTCACTAATCAGCTCATCAACATATACTCACATTCATTCTTCAATACTAATCAGCAAGAAAACGTAATGATACATGTTACCTGAGAGGTTAAGATGGAATTCAATGGATGACTAGGAGATAGTCCTCTTTAGACTCCTGACTCCATTCTTCAGCTCGAGGTCATAGTCACTCGCATACGCTGAGTTCGCTTTCTCTGGCACCTGAGAAATCCAAGCTACGAGGAACTTAACTTTTCTTTTTCTCTTTGGTAGGACAGCTCTTGAAACTTCCTTGTTTTGTTTAGTCCGAAGACTTCACTCAACTCGATTGCTTTTTTGATTTATCTCTTTCACATTTGACTGGATTTTCTTTTTGAGCTTTGCTCTCCAATGTGAATTGCTTATCCTTTTTTTTTCTTTGAACCGTTCCAATCATCGCCTTCGAATAACAGCATATGGAGCGCGTCCCGCTCTTTCTCATCATTATCCTTTCAGCGCGAGGTAGGATAGGGGTTACCCACCCATTCCCGGTTACTAGGACTAGAGATAGAACGGTTTGTTTTCCGGTCCCAGCATTGCGTAAACGCTGCAATGATGGAGTGAAAATCTCACCCTCATAACTTGAAGTGCTGATAAGCGGACGAATAACCTTATATTTGTCCATATTTTCCCCCCTTACTTCTTATTTTTTCCGCTCTTTTGTAACGTCATTTGATATTTTCTTTGTCCATTTCAGGTTTAAAATATGTATTACACGATATGAAGTGGCCCGAAAAAAATCTGGATGATTTCCGGTCGAACAAGATCAAAAACAGCAATTTTGGGGAAGCTGCAAAAGTGATTCGCCCACCAGCTTGGCCGAATCACCCTCAGCTACACGAATCAACTTGACTCGGGGAGAACTTGACTGGTTTGACTGAAACAAAAAGCGATTCGGCCACGGAAGAAGCGAGCTGCCCGAATCAGTTTAGCTCTACAAGGATCTTGACCGAATCAAATGGAGTTTGACCTAATCAGAAAGTAATTCAGCTAGAAGAAATCGATTCGCCCAAGCAGAAACCCCACTGAGTATCTGATTCGGCCTAATCAGAGAGTGATTCGCCCAGGAGGTGCCCGAATCATCTTAGCTCCATAAGGATGTTTGACCAAATCAACTAAGGGTTGACCGAATCAGAAAGTGATTCGGCCAAGGAGAAGTGATTCGGCCAGTTCAAAATAGCTCTGAGTAAATGATTCGGACACTCTGTCCGAATCAGTTCATTAAGGGTTGACCGAATCAAGTGATTCGGGCACTGCGGGTAAATTTTGGAAATCTTTAAAGGGTATAAATAGAATGAGATGTAAAATTAGAATCTCTTCTTCCAAGTTTGAAAACCCTAGGCGAATTCTCTTGGAGAACTTGAAGAATTGTCAAGGATTGGGAGAAGATACACACATTTGGAGAATCTACATCAACCCTCTACTCAACCACTACCTCTTTGCATCCAATTGGTGAACAATTTCAATTAAATATCATGTTTTGTTTCAAACTCACCATGAGTGAGTAGTTGTTCAGTAGTTGGGATCCTTATGGATCCCTTAGGTTTGACTGTAATGCAAGACTTGTCTTTTTATCTATATGAGTGAAGTTTGGTTGAAAATTTTTATGCTTGTTCTTCATATCAATTTTGTACACACCAAGTGTTTGACGAAATATCTAAGTGAGTATGAATTAATAAAACACCTAGGGATGGAATGAGAGTTGAACTTAGGTTGTTTAGGAGATCAAGCATGATTATTTTAGGTTGCGTGTGTGTGCGAGAGTGACATACGCATTCCACTAGGCTAAGTATTGAGCGACTTTAGTTAACTATCAATAGACCGAGATGTTGAGATTAGGAGACTTTTGTTCTACGTGGTTCAATAAAGCGAGAGTTTGAGAACCGTACTATTTAGGTATTATTCCCATTCTAGAGAAGGAGCGAGAGTTGAATTTAGAATGTGTGATACCTTAGCCTAGAACCATCACTCGAATTTACTCATGATTTAGACAAGTTTTGTGTTTGCTAATCGCATGACCTAGGGGTGAAGTAGGATTTCGACTACGCTTTTTCTCTTACTTTATTTCTTCATAAATTTGAACTTGTCTTTAGTATTCACTAGAGATACCTCACTTAGAGGAAAAATCCCCTTTTTATTTAGTAGACTTGCATTAGGCATTACTAGCTAGCTTTAGACTAATCTAGCCTTTTCTCCTGGGTTCGACTCAAGGTCACTCGAATTATAAATATTGTTTGAACACTGTGATTAGACTAGTATTTTTACTACCACAATTACCCACCACGTTTCAAAATGGCGCCGTTGCCGTGGATTAGCCATTAGAATAGTTTGCTTTTTAGTATTGCTTTAGTTAGTCTACTTTATTATTTTCCTTTACTTTGTTGATCGTGATTGTGTGTTTGCGTGCTATTCTTGCCTACTTTAATTTAAGTTCACACTTACTAACGCTTTCTTCGATTGCTTGGTAGGTGTTTGAATGCAAACTCGATCGCGCAGGAAAAAGGCACAAGAACAAGGTTCCGCATCAATATCAAATTTTGATTCCCCCCCTTCCTCAAATTCAATTTTATCAACAAATAATGAAGAATATGGACCAACCACCAGCAAGAATAGCAGATCAACCGAATCCGAGGAGGCTAGGGAATGTTGCTCGTCCGCAAGAGGACGATGAGAGACCGGTTGGGGAATACATTGCCCTAACCATTGGACATTACGGATCACCCATTTATTTGGAAGAAGGTGACGATAAGGAATTCGAAATAAAGTCGGCGCTTCTCCACATGGTAGCCGCGAATCAATTTGAAGGGTATGGAAACCCTAATGCGCATCTGGCGCAATTTACAGAATTATGCTGCACTTACAAAGTGCAGGGAATCAGACCGGAGGCGATATACAAGAAGGTATTTCCATTCTCGTTAAGCGGAAAAGCCAAGGATTGGCTAATGAGTGACGAGCCGAATACCTCCACACATGGGAACAACTTGCCCAAACCTTCCTAATTCAATTCTTCCCGCCGGCAAAGATTAAGAAAATCCGGGATAGAATATGCTAATTCACACAACAAGATGACGAGAATTTTCATGAGGCATATGAGCGCTTCAAAGAGCTACAAAGAGATTGTCCGCATCACGGATTCAGCAAATGGCAGCTCATGCAAAGCTTCTATGATGGAATGGATCAAGACGTGAGAAACCATATGGACCAAGCTAGCGGAGGAGCAATGATGGACTTGAGAGCCTCCGATGGATTCAATATTATTGACAAAATCGCGCGGAATTCACATCAATGGGGTGGAGAAAGGAACCATCTAAAGAAGAAAGGGAAGGAGCATACCTCCAAAGCTGTGACAAAAGAAGATTTCAATTCCCTAGCAAAGACAGTGAATTCCTTGGCAGCTTCAATTGGAAATTTAACTTCAACAAAAAGAGAAAAAACCAACAAGTTTGCGGTATTTGTTCTAGCCCGGAGCATAATGATGACTCGTGCACCGCAAAGCACGCAGACGAGTATGAGGATATTAATTACTTGGTTCGAAATCAAGGGAGAGAATATGCGCCACCGCAAGCTAGCGGTTATCAGCCAAGGAACCCTCCAGCCCATGTGAGATTCCATGAAGATCCAAATTTTCCAAGAAGACCGCGGCTGAATATAGAGCCCAAACCAGCACCGCCAGGATTTGTTCCAAGAAATCAGAATCAAGGAGCCCCCTCCAACACATATCAGCCGAGGAATAATTATCAAAGCGGAAATTATCAAAGACCAAAAAATTTCAGCCATCAAAATCAGGGAACGCACCAAAGGCACGAAGAGAAACAAAGCAACGAGGGGCCGTCCCTGATTTCTATTGTTGCCCAGTTGGCTGCGACTCAAACCCAGCAGCAAAAAGACAACCAGCTTATTCTTCAAAGGCTAGATCAATTGCAAGCGCACAATAAAATGCTCGAAACGCAGATTGCTCAACAAGCTGGCTCGTTTTCAAAATATCAAAGGAAGCTGCCCTCGCAACCCGATGTGAACGCCTCCGAGGCGATTAACGCAATTACACTCAAGAGTGGGAGAGTTCTAGAGGAGCCGCAGCCAAAGGCCAAAGTGGGAAAGGCAGCAGATGGAGTTGTCGAGGAAGAGTCTTTGCCGCTGAATTCAAATGATGTACGGGAGAAGGAAAAGCCGCAGGAGCTAGCACCTTATGTGCCGCCGATTCCCTTCCCTCAAAGGCTGAAAAAGAAGAAGAAGGATGCGCATTTCAAGTGCTTCGCGGAGATGTTGAAAAAGCTACAAGTGACTTTGCCATTTACGGAGGTACTCACTCAAATGCCTATCTATGCTAAATTTTTGAAAGATATTATGTCTCATAAAAGGGAAATGCATGATTTAGACCATGTGGCTTTAGACGCAAATTGTAGTGCGATAATTCAGCGTGCCATGCCTAAGAAGCTTAGCGATCATGGGTCATTTTCTATTCCTATTTCTATTGGAGAAATTAGCATAGCTAGTGCATTGTGTGATTTAGGTGCTAGCATATCTTTAATGCCTTATTCACTTTTTAATAAGCTAGATATGGGGGAATTGACTCCAACCACGGTTTATTTGAGATTAGCGGATCGTTCTTCTCGGGCACCTAAGGGTATCTTAGAAGACGTTTTCATTAAGGTTGGGCAATTTTATGTTCCGGTTGATTTTTAAGTGTTAGACATGGATGAAGATAAGGAAATCCCCATAATTCTAGGTAGACCATTTTTGAACACGGTTAAGGCTATTATAGATTGCGGGAAAGGTACAATCGAATTAAATTTTGGTAGTGAAAAGATCAAATTCGATTTGAAAAGCATGCTTAGGACACCTAGCAATTCTATGGATTGTCACTTGATTGAATCATATGATGCGTATAATGTTTTTGACTCTCTTGGTGAACTAACGAGCTTTGAGTATGAGTTTCTTGCACAAGAGGAAAATAGCTCGTCGTTCACCTCTATAATGGAAATTGATGAGGATCCCGCTGATTTTAATGATGGTGCGGAAGGAATAAATGAGGCGCCAAAAGGTAAGAAATTCGGTGAGGGGTTGAAAACCTCTTCCACCGAATCTAAGGTATGAATTCTTGGGACCAAACGAATCTTTACCCGTTATCGTAGAAGCTTCTGTGAATGATATTGAAACTTCTAAATTGATGAATGTGTTGCATGAATATAAAGGTGCCATTGGGCACTCCATTGATGATTTGAAGGGGATTAACCCCGATGTGTGCATGCATAGAATTCGTTTAGAAGATAATGCGAAGCCTAGTCGTGAGTTCCTTAGGCGTTTAAATCGTAAGCTAGGAGAAGTTGTATTGAAGGAAGTCACAAAATTGCGCAATGCAGATATTATTTATGTTGTTCCAGATTCCGAGTGGGTGAGCCCAATTCATGTGGTGCCTAAAAAGAGAGGGCTCACCGTGGTTAGGAATGAGAAAGATGAATTGATACCTATGCGTACGGTCACGGGGTGGAGGATGTGCGTAGATTATAGGAAGCTGAATTCAGCCACTAAGAATGATCACTTTCCCATCCCCTTTATAGATCAAATGTTAGAACATCTAGCGGGGCATGAATATTTCTGTTTTCTTGATGGGTATAGTGGCTTCTTTCAAATTCCTATCTACCCTAATGACCAAGAAAAGACCACGTTTACTTGCCCCTACGGCACATTTGCTTATAGGAGGATGTCTTTTGGTCTTTGTAATGCACCAGGAATTTTTCAACGTTGTATGATGTCCATTTTTGCTGAATTTTTAGAGAACTCTATGGAAGTATATATGGACGATTTTTCTGTGCATGGTTACTCATTTGATGATTGTCCCACAAACTTGTCTCGTGTGTTGGCTAGGTGTATTGAGATGGACCTAGTACTAAATTGGGAGAAATGCCATTTTATGGTCAAAGAAGGCATTGTGTTGGGACACCTTGTGTCAAAAAGAGGAATTGAGGTCGATAGGGCCAAAATTGATGTTATTGAGAAGCTGCCACCGCCGAGAGATGCGAAAGGAATACGGAGTTTCCCCGGGCACGCTGGATTTTATAGGAGGTTCATCAAGGACTTCTCGAAAATTGCTAAACCTCTTACAAATCTGCTAAGTAATGAGGTAGAATTTAATTTCGATGAACCGTTCCATCAAGCGTTTCAAACGCTAAAGACAGCTTTGGTGTCCCCCCCCCCCCCCCCCGATAATTCAACCACTGAATTGGGAGATTCCATTTGAGCTAATGTGTGACGCTAGCGATAGCGTTATTGGGTCAAAGGGTCGACAAGCGTTTGCACGTGATTTATTATGTGAGTAAAGCCCTTGACTCTACACAAGAAAACTATTCGACCACAGAAAAAGAGATGCTTGCTATCGTTTATGCCTTCGAGAAATTCAGACAATACTTGATAGGGTCCAAAACAATTGTCTACACGGACCATGCAGCTATCAAATATCTTATGGCAAAGAAGGAGGCAAAGCCGAGACTTATCCGTTGGATTCTCCTTTTACAAGAGTTCGATGTTGAAATTAAAGATAAGAAAGGAGTTGAAAATGTGGTCGCGGATCACCTTTCAAGGCTTGAACAAATGGGTGGATGTGGTGAAAGGAGTGTGTCTATTGAAGACTCTTTTATTAGCGAATATTTACTGAGCATTGAAACGACGCAAGCTCCTTGGTATGTTGATTTTGTAAATTTTCTTGCTTGTGGTATTCTATCGAAAGGGGCGAATCACAATCAAAGGAAGAAATTCCTCCATGACGTGAACCGTTATTATTGGGATGAACCATTTCTTTATAGGCTATGCGCTAACGGTTTATATCGGTCATGCATCGCAGAGGATGATCAAAAGGGTATTTTGCGAAGCTGCCATTCTTCCCCTTATGGTGGACATGGCTCCAGCTCCAAAACAGCCGCGAAGGTTCTACAATGCGGTTTTTATTAGCCTACGTTATCTAAGAACGCGTATGAATTTGTAAAGTCTTGTGACGCATGCCAACATACGGGAAATATATCTAAGCGTGACGAGATGCTGCAGAAGGGAATCCTTGAGGTTGAAATATTTGATGTTTGGGGTATAGACTTCATGGGGCCGTTCCCATCATCAAATGGGAACAAATATATTTTGGTTGCCGTCGATTATGTCTCCAAATGGGTGGAAGCCGTCGCTGCTCCTTCTTGTGATGCTAATGTGGTAAACAGACTTTTCACCAAAATAATATTTCCAAGGTTCGGTGCGCCAAGAACAGTGATCAGCGATAATGGATCGCACTTTAAAGAAAAACAGTTAGAGGCATTGCTCCAAAAATATGGTGTCTACCACAAGATAGCGACGCCGTATCACCCTCAGACCAGCGGGCAAGTTGAAGTCTCTAATCGCGAGATCAAGGCAATATTGGAAAAAACGGTTAGTAGTTCTCGTAAGGATTGGTCATCAAATCTTGATGAAGCATTATGGCTTACCGAACGGCGTTTAAGACACCAATCGGTATGTCCCCTTATAGACTCGTGTACGGGAAACCTTGCAATCTCCCCGTGGAACTTGAATATAAAGCCATGTGGGCCGTAAAGAAGCTGAATTTTGACTTGAAATCAGCAGGGGAGAAGAGACTACTCCAGCTTCATGAGCTAGATGAAATCAGACTTGACTCGTATGAAAACGCCAGAATTTATAAGGCAGAGACCAAGCGGTGGCACGACAAGAAAATTCAGAGGAGAACTTTCTTGAAGGGGGACAGCGTCTTACTTTTCAATTCCAGACTTAGACTATTCCTGGAAAAGCTGAAATCAAGGTGGTCGGGGCCTTTCAAAGTCGAAAAAGTGTATGAAGATGGCTACTTCGAATTGGTGAACAAAAAAGGCGAAACTTTCAAAGTGAATGGCCATCGAATTAAAGCCTACCATGGAGATGAGCAAAGCTTGGAGACTTCAAGCTTGATGATTCTACCTAATTCCCACACTATTGCATGCCACTTGAGAAGGGATCCTCGCAAAGGACTTCTCAAGTCTGTTTCTCATGAAGAAGGGAATCGGCTACGTCTTAGCCAAGACGTTAAACTAGGCTTGTAAGTATTTGTGCTTTGGCTTCTACTTGTTGGTAGTGTAGAATTATTTTTGACTTTGTGTTGCGCCATGCCAATAATATTAAGTTCGAGGTTTTAGGGATTTTGTGTTTGAGTGCACTCGAATTACCCCTTTTGGTTTAATTATCTATGTGTAGAAATATTTAAGTGCGGGGTGTTTTGAGTGAGTATTAGGGATATTTAAGTGTTTGCGGACTCTGGTGCATCTCTGTGAAAATTTTTATGCAGATTGGCTGTTAACACACGGCAGTTGATTCGCTAGAATCAGTTTTCTGGCTTGCCCGAATCAATTGATTCGTGTGGCCTGAAACTTTTCAAGACAGCACTGAGTAAATGATTCGGGCAAATCACTTTTAGCCACCCCGAATCACTTTTGATTCGGGCAAAGTCTGCGAACCAGTTTTGATTCGAACAAGAGTTCCCGAATCATTTTGAATTCGGAAAAACAGTTTGATACAACACTGAGTAAATGATTCGGCTGAATCACCTTTGATTCAGGCAATAACCCTTCCCTCACCCTTGCCCGAATCCAATTTTATTCGGGCTTATACACCGAATCGCCTTATTTTTTTATCCCTCCCTTTTATTCCGACCACGAACCCTAATTCCTCTTCCACTCGACCAGACCCCGTCCGTCCCTCCGACCTAGCCATCGTCGCCAGCGTCCATCCCTCCGACCTAGCCCTCCGTCGCCAACACTTCCCTCCCGAGCGAACCCTAAAACCCTCACCCACTTCGCCCGCATCACTCACTCCAGCCACTTCGCCCGTGCAGGACTCAGCTCTAATCTGGCCGAATCACTCTCTACCTGCCCTGCTCCCATGGCTCGCACCAATATGAAGACGGCTGGGAAACCAACATAGCCGCCCACCAAAAAACTGTCCGTAGCTCAAAAACGGAAGGGACTGGCTAAACCTAAAGCCCCAGCCAAAACCAAGACAAAGCCGAGGCGAGCTGCTAGTGGCATTGTCTTTTGCTCCTCCCCCCCCCCCCCCCCCCCCCCCGCCATCTCCAGTCAGTGCCTCCTCATCATCATCCTCCGAGGAATTCAGACCCGTGGGAGAATCATCTAGCGCACGAACCAACTTAGCCATCGCCCCACATGCGAGCGCAGAAAGGGTGATAGAGCCTATTTATACGCGCTATTTAGATCTTAACACTGTGCTCGTTTGCATCATTTTGTGTACAAGATTACTGGTTTCCGGTGTTTTTGTATTCCAGGACAAAACAAGGGCCTAAGTCGGATACACGCTAATAGGCAGCGTTTAAGGAGCGCAACACACAGCCTGCGGAGCTAGCAGCGCAAACAGGATAGATTCAGACTGCGGTGCGCAGACCGACTGCGCTAACCAATGTGCGCAGTGCGCCATGCGCAAGATAGTGGTGTTTCCAAATCTTGAACACCATAGGATTTGGAAGCTGCCAAGATTGGGCCTCATGAGCAGTATATAAAGAGAGGAAGGCTAGGGTTGGAGACATTATTAAGCATCAAGACACACACACAGACGGAAGAGAAAGAGGCAGAACTGAAAAACACACGAGCTGCTGAGAGGACCTGCGCTAGCCGACTGCGCCAGCCGAGACACAGCAACCTGCACGCACCTGCTTGTTACTGTTTTCTTGGATACTTTAGCTGTTATTTACTATTTCTATGATGTTTACTACTAGCATGTCTAGCTAAACGCTTTGTATCGGTTGGGCATGATTTTATGAGTATTTCCTTTGAGACTTGTGCTTAATGCATAGTTTGTTTGCTTGTATTAATTCTGTGCACACTGTTGACAGCTAGTTGCATGAGTAGAGGAAGTCTTGAACCGCAATCTTACTCTTGCTACTTGTTTGTTATATGTTAAACTAGTTGGTAGCTTGACGGTGACAGCTAGGAGTAACGCGCTAGGATATTCAGCTGCTACCGTGACAGGATTCATAGCTGCTTAGACTAGTTTTAAGAATTAATAGCTCATGAACTTTGATCGGAACATGCGCACATGTTAGGAAGCCTTGATCGGACACTAACTTCAGTGAATCGGACTATAGACGTTTAGAGTCGATGATAAGGAATACATTCATAGAGGATTGTCTGCACCGATACTTTTCATAGTCATAGTACTTAATTTCTACTGCCTGCGCACGTCTAGTGCAAATTCTGCGTTAACTACTGTTTATTTGCGCACCTGCGCAACCCAATCACTCACACCCCAATTTTCGTAAGTGTAGGTTACTAGTTAGAACGAGTCTGCTTGCTCCTTGTGGGATCGACCCTGACTTAGCCGCTGTACTAAGTGGAGAAGGAAGGATTAATTTGACGCGCACATTGACGCGCGGATCAAATTTTGGCGCCGTTGCCGAGGAGCAACACAGATAAGCTTTAACTAGTTTAAGTTTTCTTTTACAGTAGTTAGTTATTTCTATTTGCTTTATTCTCATTGTTGTTTCTGACAGTGCGCAATCAACATCAGCCTACGCAACCTTGAAACAGTTGCGCTGCGCAGATTCTAGTTGCGCACTGACAGACGCGACAGCTTCGTTGTCTTTTAATTTCGTTTTCTTTGAGCTTCAGAACAGGTCATGGAGGATAACAGTGTCGTTGGAGACAACTTAGGGGACAGAACCCCAGGGATGCGAGGGCAGACAACCGCGCAGTTCGGTTCAGAGAGGAAGTGCAGCGCGAAGTTGATGCAAGGATGGACGCTGAAGTGTATAATGCGCCACCCGCGCGACAGGCCGCGCGACGCAGAACAGTGCGCGAGATGTCAGCCCCAATCACGGTTAACCAGCCATGGTGCATAGTGCTTCCACCAGACGGTCATTTTGAGCTAAGGAACTCGCTCATTCATCACATGCCCAAGTTCCACGGGATGAACAACGAGAACCCAGTCAAGCATGTGCAAGAATTCCTAGTCATTTGCGAGAACATGAAGGCCGAAGGGGAGAGCGACGAAGCGCTGAAGATGAAGGCGTTCCCTTTTTCATTGTGTGACACGGCCAGACATTGGCTGATGAGCTTACCAGCAGGATCTATTCACGCATGGGAGCAGCTTCAGAAGAAGTTCTTGGACAAGTTCTATCCCGCAGCCAAGATCGAGCTACTCAGGAGGGAATTGGCCGCACCTAGGCAGCACGCAGGAGAGTCACTATTGGAGTATTACGAACGTTTCAGGGAGCTGGAGGCCAACTGCTACAATCACGGCCTACCCTAGAATGTGCTGATAGAGAATTTCCTGAATGGATTGCTACCCATGGAGCTGAGATTATTGAATGCATGCGCAGGAGGCGACATTTGCAACATGTACCCAGAGGACGCATGGCAGCTGATAGAAGACTCTGCTGGACAGGTTGCTGGACAGGTAAGACATCAGCTAACACTTGAAAATAGTCGTGCTCGTTCTGTCATCAGGTAGAAACAAGCGCTGAGATAAAGGAGATGAAGGCCATGCTGCAGAAGTTGATGAATGCGCAGGGGGCGCAACCAGCTGCGCCAAAGGCATGCGAATTCTGTACGTCCACTGAGCACAAAACCGATGCATGTCCCACGCTTTTTGAGGAATCAGGAGATGTCAGTGCTCTAGGAGGATGGGATAATAGAGGGCCCCAGAGGCAGAATCAGCCGCGTTTTGGACTAGCCGCAAATGGGTTCAGATGGAAGGAGGACAACAATTTCCAGAGGCAGTCCACGGATCAACGCGCACCACAGCAGACGCAACAAGCTACAATCCACCGCATCGCCGCACTGACGCGCCAGCGCAAAACAACCAGCAGCCGTGGCGATCCTTAGAAGACATCGTGGGACAACTACCAGACACAGTGCGCAAGAATGATGAGAAGTATGACAAGAGGTTTGAGTCCATTTAAAAGCAGCTGTCACAAATCGCTACCACGGTGTATGAGCTGAAAAAGAGCGATGGCAACCTGCCTTCGCAAGTGATCCAGAATCCCAAGGGAGGAGTCAACGCAGTGACACTGAGGACTGGGCGCACGGTAGGAACAGAGCAGACCGCAAAGGCGCCCGTGCAACCAGTTGCGCAAGCTCCAGATCCAGCAGAGCAAGATGCGCAACCAGAAGCGCCAGCCACAAGCCAGCAGGGCGAGGCGCCAAGTATGGCGCAATCGAAAAATAAAGACATGAATCGTACTAACATACCTGCACCTTTTCCTGTGGAGGCACCATCGGCCAGGAAAGAAGCGCTTGATAAGGAGCTATACGAGTTATTCAGCAAGGGGGAGCGTTACATTTACATTTCACGTTTTTTTTTTGAGCTTTGTAGTGTAGCTTAGTTTAGTTGAAGGGAATAGTAGCAGTGGTGCGCTTGTGTGCGAATTGCGCACACTTTTCAGCTTGTATTGCCCTATTCATCTTGCATGCGCTGCTATCAACTGTTTAGTATTTTTTTTCATTTTTTCTGCTCCTTTTAGTTGGGATATACAGGGGATGTGGAGTTGACAGAAAAGCTCTAGAGAGGCGGTTAGTCGTTTTTGCTTCGAAGGTGAGGTATATGGTCGAGAGCGCTAGTGGAGGCCGTTGCTTCGCGACCTTCGGAACAATAGAGCGCGCTCAGCCACGCAGATGCCGAAGGCGAATACCCAAAGCGTGGCGAGGTGGGAAAACAAACCACCTTTCCTCTGGAAGTCAGGCTAGGGAAGGCGGGCGCGGGTGTAAACGCGTGCGCTGACCTGCGCAAATAGATCAAGGAGGAAGAGCAGAGTGTTGTTCCATAGCTGCTATCCGGAGGCCGAGACTGGAACCGTTCTGGGAACATAGGCACCGTAGATTAAGCTGTACAAAAAGAAAGACACCAGGAGATGATATGCGCTAAAGAAACCAGCATGCGCACAACTACGTACCAGCTTGCGCAAGATTCACAAGAAAATCATCAAAAAGGCTCGGGTTCCCAGGAAGTGTGCGGAAGAATCACGCACCGGAAGAAGCTTGCGCTATCAAGCATATACCCGTCCTCGAAGTAAAAGCTGACAACCCGGATCCTATGAAGAGCTATCTCCCAGCCATCCGAAATGATCTTCATCACAGCTGAGAGGTAACGAATTTCGAAATTGTTATATTAAACTGTTGAAGGCAGATGCGCGCAAATGATAGAGCAACGCAAGGTGAGCGGTAGTGCAGATCGCGCCAGAGTGCAAGACTGTGCGCTAGACTCCAGAGAGGTATTGTATCCGTGCTTGAGTGCTTGTTCGGGACGAACAAGGGCAAGTGTGGGGGGTTTGATAGAGCCTATTTATACGCGCTATTTAGATCTTAACACTGTGCTTGTTTGCATCATTTTGTGTACAAGATTACTGGTTTCCGGTGTTTTTGTATTCCAGGACAAAACAAGGGCCTAAGTCGAATATGCGCTAATAGGCAGCGTTTAAGGAGCGCAACACACAGCCTGCGGAGCTAGCAGCGCAAACATGATAGATTCAGACTGCGGTGCGCAGATCGACTGCGCTAACCAATGTGCGCAGTGCGCCATGCGCAAGATAATGGTGTTTCCAAATCTTGAACACCATAGGATTTGGAAGCTGCCAAGATTGGGCCTCATGAGCAGTATATAAAGAGAGGAAGGCTAGGGTTTGAGACATCATCAAGCATCAAGACACACACAGAGACGGAAAGAAAGAGGCAGAACTGAAAAACACACGAGCTGCTGAGAGGACCTGCGCTAGCCGACTGCGCCAGCCTAGACACAGCAACCTGCACGCACCTGCTTGTTACTGTTTTCTTGGATACTTTAGCTGTTATTTACTATTTCTATGATGTTTACTACTAGCATGTCTAGCTAAACGCTTTGTATCGGTTGGGCATGATTCTATGAGTATTTCCTTTGAGACTTGTGGTTAATGCATAGTTTGTTTGCTTGTATTAATTCTGTGCACACTGTTGACAGCTAGTTGCATGAGTAGGGGAAGCCTTGAACCGCAATCTTACTCTTGCTACTTGTTTGTTATATGTTAAACTAGTTGGTAGCTTGACGGTGACAACTAGGAGTAACGCGCTAGGATATTCAGCTGCTACCGTGACAGGATTCGTAGCTGCTTAGACTAGTTTTAAGAATTAATAGCTCATGAACTTTGATCGGAACATGTGCACATGTTAGGAAGCCTTGATCGGACACTAACTTCAGTGAATCGGACTATAGACGTTTAGAGTCGATGATAAGGAATACATTCATAGAGGATTGTCTGCACCGATACTTTTCATAGTCATAGTACTTAATTTCTACTGCCTGCGCACGTCTAGTGCAAATTCTACGTTAACTACTGTTTATTTGCGCACCTGCGCAACCCAATCACTCACACCCCAATTTTCGTAAGTGTAGGTTACTAGTTAGAAGAGTCTGCTTGCTCCTTGTGGGATCGACCCTGACTTAGCCGCTGTACTAAGTGGAGAAGGAAGGATTAATTTGACGCGCACAACGACGTGCGGATCAAAGGGCAAGGACCCCCTTTCCTTTTAGTGGGGAAATTCAGGCTGCCGATGCTCAGATGAAGGCCCTTCTGGCGCAGCAACAGCTATGAGGTACTAGCTCCCACTTACTCGGATCGTCCCACACTACATGAGCTCAAAATCTTTTACGAAATCTGTCATTATCTAAGTGTTAGTGATCTTCACTACAGCTTGATGAGTGATCCGGGTACTTATCCGCGGCTGGTTAAAGAATTTATGGCCTCATTTGCTGCGACCTGGAAGGATGGAGGAGCTGATTTGCTCTCTAAGGGTAAGAGGAAACGCGAAGTTCACTTTTGGAATTTCCGCTTGGGCGGCCAGGCTTTTAAACTAAACACCGATGATGTCGCGACCGCATTTGGGTGCACTACGTATTGGGAATACACGACATTCAGGGAAAGCGAACGGTACAATTTTTGGAAGGAAATTACTGGGCAGGACATTTGGCGGCTGATCCATCGTTTTATTGCGACGTCTATTCACATCCGCAAAGATGGTGGCCGGTATGTGAACAACGCGGATATAGACATCATGCTTGAAATTCTTTCCGGCCAGAAGGTTTGCATTGTTCATGCTTTGACCCTCCAGTTTGAGTCTTGTCAGAATCCCCAATACAAGGGGCGTGCTTTAGGTGGAGGATCATTTATTACACTTCTCGCGAAGCACTTGGAATTCGATTTGAACCAAGGCACGCCTCTGTCCAAGAAGGTGCTTGACATGGAGGGTCTTCGCAAGATGCACATGATAGACATAAAGACGAATGAATGGATTGTTCGGAAGGATGTCCCGAAACAGTTAGAGAAACAGATAACGAAGAAGAGAAAAGAGCATGGGGCTCCTCGACTTCCCACCCCCCCTAGATCAGCCAGCGAGCAGCTGCCAGCATATGAATCTGCCCCTGCCCCCGCCTCAGCACATACTCCAGATATCAGGCCATCCCCCACTGCCCCTCCTCCCGTTGAGGCCGAGCCACTTGCACATGAGGACCTAAGACTGATGAGCGCACCTCTGGACTCACTTTCAGATTCTCACACCACGATCATTCGCTCCCACAAGGTATTAGCCACACTGGTCCACGATTTTGTCGCATGGCAAGGAGGTGTCATGGCGCGTATGGCAGCGCACATGGGTATTGCAGACATTCCACCACCGCCAGCACCATTTTCCCAGCCACCGCCTCAGCCGACTATGTCGTCCGCAGCTGCGAGTGATGACTCCATTTCAGCCATGGTTGAAGGTAGAGTTGATGGAGGTAACGGTGAGGGAGCCACCCGGGTAGGCAGTGGGGAGCAGCATGTAGACGAGGGGACAGCCACTGAAGAAAGTGAAGACTCCGGTCTCGAGAGGCGCACGAAACGTAGGAATGATGTTTAGATTACTTTTATGTTTGTCATGGTGCTTTTATTGCTATGTGTTGCTTGATTTGTCGATTTGTATTTTGACGCTCTTCGCCGCGATATTTTTTGCATGACAGATGGTTTTCGTACTTGTATGTTTCTTTTATTTGGCAGATTTTTCCTTAGAACAAACTTTTGAACTGTGCTGGAAAATTGATTCGGACACACTGGCCGAATCACCTTTGGCCTTGTCCAAATCACCTGCGATTCGGGGAACCATGCTTTCCAACCTCAAATGATTCAGACACCCTGGCCGAAGCACATTGTTTTGCCTTGTCCGAATTAAATTTTGATTCGGGAAAGCATATATTATCCGAACTGAACTGATTCGACCAGGGTGTGGCCGAATCACATATTTTGCCTTCCCCGAATCAGAAAGTGATTCGGTCAGTTTGGAGCAGCAATTTTCTCAGTTCACTTTGGAAATTTTTGCAACTTATTTGCATTTGTTCGAAAACCTTTTTCAAGCACTATAATACACTAGTTCATGACTTATGATTCACACGGGCATATCTATGTGAACTCATCGTATGCATTGTCACGCATTTGTTTTCCAACCTCATGCCTAGCTATATGTTTCA
Organism: Umbilicus rupestris; assembly: GCA_963678935.1. Classification (NCBI taxonomy): domain Eukaryota; kingdom Viridiplantae; phylum Streptophyta; class Magnoliopsida; order Saxifragales; family Crassulaceae; genus Umbilicus; species Umbilicus rupestris. The sequence continues at coordinate 14,608,003 of OY787609.1, forward strand.
CATTGTTATATATCTTTCATAGCTAGCTATTTAAAATTTGGAATTCAGGCGTTGCGCTAACCTTTTCCTTGAGTTTACACTGCCTAGAGCATCATTCACGGACATGGGCGGATGTGCATTTGGCTACCTCCACACGAGATAAGTTCCTTCGCAACCTTCTCTTTACTATTCTTTATTCTTTATATTGCTTAGGGACTAAGCAAATTTTTAAGTATGGGGTGTTTTGCGCTTTCACTTTTATTTTCTTAACAACACAATTCTATGCTACACATTTATTTTGAGCACATTATACTCGCATGATTGCCGTCATCCTAACTCTAGGTATTGATCACACGAAGTAATGTTTGCTAAGCAATTAAGTAGTATCATTTATAAAAAATTTGGAATGAGTTGTGCTTTGAATTCATGAATCGTATCTTTAAGTTGATTGACATTCTTTGTGATGATTTTATTCACATGATTCGGTGTTTTTGACTAGCTTAGTTTGATTTATTTTTGAGCTCTTTCCATGCATGAAGAATGAAGTTAAGTCTAGCGAGCACAAAAATAAAATAAAAATAGTTTTCATATAAAAACCTTATACTTTTTCTTGTTTGCTTTTAGATGACTTTAACATTCATATTTAGCCTTTGCATTTGTTTAGCTCACACTTCATGCTCCATTATATCTCATGTGGGCACATTGTCAAGTATTAAGTGTGGGGTCAAATAAAGTATTTGCGAAAAAGGCGCAAGACAGAAAAAAATTATATTTTTAAGGTTTTACAAAAGCCGAGGGTTAGGAAGGTAAGTTCCCCATTGAAAGCTTTTGTATAAACACAAAAATATTATTTGTTTGTTTTTTTGTCAAGAAAAGTGATAATGAGTATGGCAGTGTTTGACAAAACCAGAACAAGTGATCAAGGAGTTGCTGCAGCTCTAGTATTTAAGCAGGCCAGAACAAGTGAACTAGCAGCAGCTGCAGCAGGGGATGCTACAGCAGGAGCTTGTTCAACTGGCTGTATCAACCGTCTGAAAGCAGCAGCAACCTGGGTTGGTCCAGAAGGGCTGGAAACTCTATGGATTGCCTCTGAAGAATTTCTAAAATACTGTGGAGTATTTTCCAGTGAGGTTTACTAGTCAGAGAAGGAGATTGGCATTGAAGTTAAAGATCAAATCTAATCTCCTAGATTTTAGGAGATAATTGTTCTTGTTGGACATTGCCTAAACCTGGACATTGCTAAAAGCTGGTGATGCTATTTAAGCAGAAGGGGTTCAGAGCAGAATGGTCGATCAAAGCTGAGGGATACACGAGTGCATACACAGATTTCAGAGAGTGCAATCTTTGGTGTGCGACGGACGAATTCTTCGATCATCACCCGAGAGCAGAGCGTGAGCGCAGAGCTGAGGTGATTGTGGCAGAAGGGAATCAAGACTTGCAGAGTCTGATTCGAGCTTGATCTGGAAGCCAATTCAGAGCTGCTGAGCTTGTTGGTTGATCAAGGGAAGCCGCGGAAGAACTGACGAGTTGTTGGCTCGGTCGAGTGTCGTGCGGCAGTACTCGCTAGTGGCAGGTGGTCACTGAGTGAGGGGGAGTATTCCAGAGTGTGCAGCGCTCGTGGAATTGTTCAATCGGCTCGGCGGAAGGCCTGGGAGCGACGCGGACAAATTGTGCTTCAGCTGTGTGTTACAGCAGTTGCTACAGCAACCCTGCTGTGTCAAGTGTAATTTAGAATAGGCTGAGTCTTGAGAAGTCTGTAGCTATTCTGGATTGACATATTGTAGAGGGTGTGCAGGCACAAGTTAGAGCTTGTTCTGATTGTGCTGAGTGATCCACACAAGGTTGAGTAGCATAGGTTGCGTGGGTTGTAACCGTGTGTACTTGGTGAAATTTCACAGTGTCTTAGTTTGACAGATTTTGTGAACAAGCAGTTGCTGCAGCACACTCTTGTTCACTCGAAAAATTGTCTCAGCAAACAATGAACAAGGCACAGCTTTGTTAACCCAGTTCGGCCAATCTGCCTACGTCTGGGGAGGACTATTCTCCAGTCCTCAATCCACTAACTCGAAGGTTCCCACGTACACACGGTTACAACTCACGCAACCTATGCTACTCAACCTTGTGTGGACCACTCGACACAATCAGAACAAGCTCTAGCTTGTGTCTGCACACCCTCTGCAATATGTCTGATGATGCAAGTATGGCAGTGTTTGACAAAACCAGCATGAGTGAACAAGGAGCTGCTACAGCTCAATCGAGCAAGCCAAGCAGAAGTGAACTAGCAGCAGCTGCAGCAGGGGATGCTGCAGCAGGAGCTTGTTCAACAGGCTGTTTTAACTATCCAAGAAGTAGCAGCTGTCTGGGCTTGTTCGGAAGGGCTGGAAACCTTATGCAGAGCATCTGGAGATTTTCTAAAATGCTATGGAGTATTTTCCAGCTAGGTTTACTAGTCAGAGAAGGAGATTTGCATTGGAGAGAATAATCAAATCTAATCTCCTAGATTTTAGGAGATAATTGATCTTGTGGGTCAATTGCCTAAACCTGGAAATTGCTTAAAGTGGTGCGGCTATTTAAGCAGAAGGTGTTCAGGGCTGAAGAGGTTGATCGAAGCTGAGGGATACACGAGAGTAGACACAGATTTCAGAGTGAGGATTTTTGGTGTGCTACGGACGTTTTACTTCAATCATCACCCGTGAGCAGAGCGTTGAGCGCAGAGCTGTGCTGAGTGTTGCAGAAGAGAATCAGGATTTGCAGAGTCTGATTCAAGTTTGATCTGGAAGCCAATTCAGAGCTGTGGAGCTTGTTGGTTGATCAAGGGCAGCCGCGGAAGAACTGACGGCTGGAAGGCTCGGTCGAGTGTCGTGCGGCAGTACTCACTAGTGGCAGGTGGTCACTGAGTGAGGGGGAGTTGTCCAGAGTGTGCAGCGCTCTTGGAGAGGTTCGATCTGCTCGGCAGAAGGCCTTGGAGCGACGCGGACATTGTGCTTCAGCTGTGTGTTACAGCTGTTGCTGCAGCAACCCTGCTGAGTAGTGTAATTTAGAATAGGCTGAGTTCTTTGAGAGGATTGTAGCTATTCCAGATTGACATATTGTAGAGGGTGTGCAGACACAAATCAGAGCTTGTTCTGATTGTGTTGAGTGGTCCACACAAGGTTGAGTAGCATAGGTTGCGTGAGTTGTAGCCGAGTGTACTTGGAACCTTTGGTTGAGTGGATTGAGGACTGGAGAATAGTCCTCCCCAGACGTAGGCAGATTGGCCGAACTGGGTGAACAAACCTGTGCCTTGTTCATTGCTTGCTGTGACAATATTTAAGTGAACAAGAATGTGCTGCAGCAACTGCTTGTTCACAGAATCTGTCGAATTAAGACACTACGAATTTCAATTGATATCAGAGCGGGAGCTCGACACACAGAGTTAAAGATCCTACAGTGTCTCTGAAGAAGCAAAGACAATGAAGGAAGGACAGAGCACAAGCAGACCTCCATTATTGGAAGAGAGTAATTATGGATATTGGAAAGCTAGAATGAATGCCTTTCTCAAGGCTATTGAGGAGAAGACATGGAGAGCTGTTGTAGTTCAGTGGTCTCCCCCAATCACCATGGATGAGCAAGGAGTGACTAGAATAAAACCTGAAGAGCAATGGACTGCTGAAGAAGGTGCTGCAGCAACTGGTAATTCAAAGGCTTTGAATGCAATTTTTGCTGCAGTGGATGCTAACAATTTCAGGTTGATATCAAACTGTGATTTGGCCAAGCAAGCATGGGAAATTCTGCAAACTGCCCATGAAGGAACTGATAGAGTGAAGCTGTCAAGACTCCAGATAATTGCCACACAATTTGAGAATCTGAGGATGCTGGATGAAGAAACAGTCACTGAGTTTAATGCTAAACTCTGTGATCTTGCAAATGAAGCTCATGCCCTTGGTGAACCTATCCCTGAAGAAAAGCTTATCAGAAAGGTTCTCAGATCGCTGCCCACAAAATTTGACATGAAAGTGACGGCTATTGAAGAAGCTCAAAATGTCAGATTCATGAGGTTGGAAGAGCTGATGGGGTCTCTCAAACAATTTGAGATGAAACTGGTCAAAGAAGACACTACTTCCAAGGACAAGAATGTTGGATTGAAAGCTGAAGCAGAAACCAAGCAGACAGTTCCAGATGATCAGTTGAGCATGCTTGTTAAGAACCTTGGGAAGTTTCTGAAAAACATGGAATCCAGAACTGAGAGCAGCGCTTCCTCGCGAAGACAATTCAGAAGGGGCAGTGAAAGAAAGAAGAAAGGGAAAGAACCAGCTCAGGATGAAGATGATAAGAAAGAGATGAAAAAGGGAGTTCAATGCTGGAACTGTGAAGGGTATGGACACATTGAGGCTGACTGCCCAAGCAAACCACTCAAAAATCCAGAGAAAAAGACCAATAAGTCCATGACAGCAAAATGGAGTGATTCGGATGAAAGTGATGAAGAAAACTGTGTTGTGCTGACCAGTGTTTCAGATGTCAACCTCAAAGAGCTAAAGAAGGTAGAAATTCACTATGGGATTGAAGTTTCTGAAAGTGAAGATGAAGAGGACTCCTCTGACAGTTTTGCTGATCTTCTGAGGAAGATACTGAAACAATGTGAGGGAGTTCTTCAGACCAATCAGGCCCTGACTGACAGAGTCAAGCTCTTAGAAGAAGAACGAAGGAAATGTCTATTCCCATCCAATAATCAAGTTACCATACTGAAAAGCGAAGACTCTGGAAGGCAGATCAACGTTGAATCTTCTCCAGTAACCGCCAAGACTGCCAATCCCCAGAAAAATATCTTGGACGAAATTCTGTCTTACCAAAGGCTTGGAAAAGGGAGAACAGGGCTTGGATATACTGGTGAAGAAAGCTCTAGAGGGACAGTCTTCATTAAAGCCTCAGATGTTGAGATAGATGAGAAAAAGAATTTAGATGACTCTTCAAAAATTGCAGAGAAAGTTGGAACTAGACATGTGAACAAGAGGATGCTGCAGCATCAGGCACAACATTTTTCTCAAACAAAACAAAAAACTCAGAATAAACAGGGTACCTGTACAAGTTTTGGGAATCAGAAGATCAACTCTAATCTGAAGCAGCAGCGCAGAACCTGCTCAGTTGAAAAAGAAAGAGTAAAATCTAGGAACAACACATACTGCATAAAGACTCCGTTTCATGCTGCTTCTCAGAAAAACAGTTCCTGGAAAGAATCACAGAGAAGGATTGCTAAGACTGTTACACAAGGGCACTGGATTGCTAAAAACAAATGTAAACAGCAGTTTTTACAGATTTGGAAACCCAAACATGACAAACGAAGAGATAGGTGGATGGAAGATCAGAAGAAGAAAAACTCTGGTTTATCTCAAGTATGGGTGAAGAAATCTCCACCAGAACCTCTTAAGGATCCTCTGAACAAAGCTGCAGTCTGAATTTAATAGGTGAACCAGCTCACTTGTGCTATAACAACCGGGCCAAGAATAAAGCTTGTACACATGTTTTGGTCGCTAATTACGGGAGAAGGCACATGGGAGGCACGTGACCTAACAACTTCAAAATGGAAAAGAAAATAACGGGTAAATCTTTTCTAGGGCAAAGATCAAGTGCAAAGGGCTTCTCAAAAATCTCTGCCGATCATCCTCTGTGCGTTCCTCAAAACCTCTACATCTCTGCAGCAATGGTGAAGACACGTGGTTTGAAGAAGAATCTGGCTACAGACCGACAAGGGAGATCTGAAAGAAGGACCAAGTCTCGCAACGAAGACCCTGCTCAGCGCCTGGATGTGGTGGTGTGGGAACCAGCACCTCTTCCTGTGTTCCACAGAGAGCCCTCTACACTCAAAGAAACACCCCAGAAGAGGAGGCGATTGGTACGTGACGGAGAACCTGTCTCCAGTACTGCTGTACTGCCAGAAGAGGCTGTGGCTGAGGTTGTCTCTGGAGAAGAACAAGCAGCAGAGGCTGCTGTGGCAGCCTCTGCAGAAGAAGAGTGCAGATCACTTGTCGTGTCCCCAGGCATTATGGGTGAAGGGGTGGAAACAGGGGCTGAGTCTCCTGAACAAGAACCTGCTGCAGCACATCCTCCTCCTCCTTCAGACAAGGGAAAAGCCCCTATCTTGATCCCAGTCTCCAGCAGTGAAGGAACAGCCAGTGAAGAAGAAGAAGAAGGTTCCCTTGGTGGACCTTCTGAGAGAGGACCTCCAGCGGTAGACTTGTCTGCTCTCACAGTGGGAGGTACATGGTTCAGAAATAGAAGCGCCTCTCAATCCTGGAGTGCTGTTGAGAGAAAACACATTGTGCATGAGAAGAGACTGGTCCACGACAAGTACAGATCAGCTGCTATGATTCAGCTTCTGACAGAGGTAAATCTTCTCAAGTCCCTAACCTTTCCTCACCGATTCAATATTATCCTGGTTAGAGAATTTATTGTGAACATGGAGGAGAAATTTGGAGAGGAAGGAGCGGATGAGTATGGGAAAAGCTGGGTACGGGGTAAGTCAGTGGTTATTACCCCTGAAATTATTGATGCATTTCTTGGAATTTCTGAGAATGCAAGAGCTCCCACTGATGTTAAGCCAGAATTTGTGGCGAAGATTCTGACAGGGGGAGTGTGCCTGTCTTGGGGTGGTCCTAACCTCAATGCTGCTGAACTTACCTCCAAGTTTGCCCTGCTGTATCATCTGGGCATTCGAAACTGGATCCCTAGCTCTCACAGGGGGAAGGTTAACAAAGACTTTGCTAACCTTCTCTATTCTATTGGGAAGAAGAGGAAGATCAGCCTGGGCAGTGTTATGTTCCCTCAGGTGGCTACTCATGCCGGGAGTGCCTCCTCCAGCAAGCCTATTGTGCTACCCTCTCTCATCTATGGGATAATGGTCTCTCAGCACCCAGAGTTTGGTGAGATTTCTGAAGGTTTATCTGAGGAGCTGCAGGTCTTCACAGTAGATCACAAGCTATTCAAGGGAAAACATGTAGTGGATGTTGCCTATGAGGACCTTCTAATGGTTGGTTCTTCAGCTTCAGCTCCCTTGGAAGAATCTCTTCCCCCTGCTGCAACAATTCAGCCAGCTCTTCGTGCCAGAATTGTGAGCCATCTCAGGTCTGAGCTGCTCATTCTTGATGCTGAGGCCAAACGGAGGGATGCCAGGCGTGGCCAGATTAGGAGTCTAATCAGAGACTTGGAGTTCCCGGAGGATGAGGAGTAGGCCCCTTGACCATCTATGACAAAAAGGGGGAGAAGATGTTTTTTGTTTTGCTGAACTGCTGCTGATGAACACTGTTTTTTACTGACCCTGCGTGGTCATGCTATGGCCATCTGTGGCCTCACTTACTTACTCTCTATTATTTTTATTTAGAGTATTTTTTTTCTGGTTCACGGGAGAGTGCATATGCCCTAAGGTTTTGTCAAAATGCCAAGGGGGAGATTGATGATGCAAGTATGGCAGTGTTTGACAAAACCAGCATGAGTGAACAAGGAGCTGCTACAGCTCAATCGAGCAAGCCAAGCAGAAGTGAACTAGCAGCAGCTGCAGCAGGGGATGCTGCAGCAGGAGCTTGTTCAACAGGCTGTTTCAACTATCCAAGAAGTAGCAGCTGTCTGGGCTTGTTCGGAAGGGCCGGAAACCTTATGCAGAGCATCTGGAGATTTTCTAAAATGCTATGGAGTATTTTCCAGCTAGGTTTACTAGTCAGAGAAGGAGATTTGCATTGGAGAGAATAATCAAATCTAATCTCCTAGATTTTAGGAGATAATTGATCTTGTGGGTCAATTGCCTAAACCTGGAAATTGCTTAAAGTGGTGCGGCTATTTAAGCAGAAGGTGTTCAGGGCTGAAGAGGTTGATCGAAGCTGAGGGATACACGAGAGTAGACACAGATTTCAGAGTGAGGATTTTTGGTGTGCTACGGACGTTTTACTTCGATCATCACCCGTGAGCAGAGCGTTGAGCGCAGAGCTGTGCTGAGTGTTGCAGAAGAGAATCAGGACTTGCAGAGTCTGATTCAAGTTTGATCTGGAAGCCAATTCAGAGCTGTGGAGCTTGTTGGTTGATCAAGGGCAGCCGCGGAAGAACTGACGGCTGGAAGGCTCGGTCGAGTGTCGTGCGGCAGTACTCACTAGTGGCAGGTGGTCACTGAGTGAGGGGGAGTTGTCCGGAGTTGTCCAGAGTGTGCAGCGCTCTTGGAGAGGTTCGATCTGCTCGGCAGAAGGCCTTGGAGCGACGCGGACATTGTGCTTCAGCTGTGTGTTACAGCTGTTGCTGCAGCAACCCTGCTGAGTAGTGTAATTTAGAATAGGCTGAGTTCTTTGAGAGGATTGTAGCTATTCCAGATTGACATACTGTAGAGGGTGTGCAGACACAAATCAGAGCTTGTTCTGATTGTGTTGAGTGGTCCACACAAGGTTGAGTAGCATAGGTTGCGTGAGTTGTAACCGAGTGTACTTGGAACCTTTGGTTGAGTGGATTGAGGACTGGAGAATAGTCCTCCCCAGACGTAGGCAGATTGGCCGAACTGGGTGAACAAACCTGTGCCTTGTTCATTGCTTGCTGTGACAATATTTAAGTGAACAAGAGTGTGCTGCAGCAACTGCTTGTTCACAGAATCTGTCGAATTAAGACACTACGAATTTCAATGTCAATCTAGAATAGCTACAGACTTCTCAAGACTCAGCCTATTCTAAACTACAACTACTCAGCAGGGTTGCTGTAGCAACTGCTGTAACACACAGCTGAAGCACAAATGTCCGCGTCACTCCAAGGCCTTCCACCGAGCCGATCGAACGATCCCACGAGCGCTGCACACTCTGGAATACTCCCCCTCACTCGGTGACCACCTGCCACTAGTGAGTACTGCCGCACGACACTAGACCGAGCCTTCCACCCGTCAGTTCTTCCGCGGCTTCCCTTGATCAACCAACAAGCTCAGCAGCTCTGAATTGGCTTCCAGATCAAGCTTGAATCAGACTCTGCAAGTCCTGATTCCCTTCTGCTATAATCACCACAGCTCTGCGCTCACGCTCTGCTTTGGGTGATGATCGAAGAATTTATCCGCCGCACACCAAAGATTGCTCTCTCTGAAATCTGTGTATGCACTCGTGTATCCCTCAGCTTCGATCACACTCTCAGCTCTGAACACCTCTCGCTTAAATAGCAGCACCACTTTAAGCAATGTCCAGGTTTAGGTAATGTCCCAACAAGATCAATTATCTCCTAAAATCTAGGAGATTAGATTTGATATTTATCTTCATGCAAATCTCCTTCTCTGACTAGTAAACCTCTCTGGAATATACTCCACAGCATATTAGAAATACTTCAGATGCTCTCCGTAGAGATTCCAGCCCTTCAAGACACGCCCAGGTTGCTGCTGCTTCTCGGACAAATGAACCAGCCAGTTGAACAAGCTCCTGCTGCAGCATCCCCTGCTGCAGCTGCTGCTAGTTCACTTCTGCTGGCCTGCTTAATAACTTGAGCTGCAGCAACTCCTTGTTTACTTGTGCTAGTTTTGTCAAACACTGCCATTCTAACATCATCAATCTCCCCCTTGGCATTTTGACAAAACCTTAGAACACATGAGCCAACTAACAGGAACCAGAAAAGGTTCAACATAAAAATTTAACAAGAGAACAAGGGAGAAAAATAGTCAGAGGGTGGCCACACACTGCCATAGCATGACCACGCAGGGTCAAAAGAAAAAAAAACAGTTCATCAATAGCAGTTCAGCAATAAACAACTTCTCTCCCCCTTTTTGTCACAGATGCTCAAGGGGCCTACTCCTCATCCTCCGGGAACTCCAAGTCTCTGAGTAGACTCCTAATCTGGCCACGCCTGGCATCCCTCCGTTTGGCTTCAGCATCAAGAATGAGCAGCTCAGACCTGAGATGGCTCACAATTCTGGCACGAAGAGCTGGCTGAATTGTTGCAGCAGGGGGAAGAGATTCTTCCAGAGGAGCTGATGCTGAAGAGCCAACCAGAAGAGGATCCTCATATGGAAAATCCACTGCATGCTTTCCTTTGAATAACTTGTGGTCTACTGTGAAGACCTGCAGCTCTTCAGATAAGCCTTCAGAAATTTCTCCAAGCTCCGGATGCTGTGAGACCATCATCCCATAGATGAGGGAGGGAAGCACAATGGGCTTGCTGGAGGAAGCACACCCGGCATGAGTGGCCAGCTGAGGAAACATAACACTGCCCAGGCTGATTCTCCTCTTCTTCCCAATAGAGTAGAGAAGGTTAGCAAAGTCTCTGCTAACCTTCCCCCTGTGAGAGCTAGGGATCCAGTTTCTGATGCCCAGATGATACAGCAGGGCATTCTTGGAAGATAGCTCAGCAGCACTGAGGTTTGGACCGCCCCAAGACAGGCACACTCCCCCTGTCAGAACTTTAGCCAATATCTCTGGCTGAACAATTATGGGAGCTCTGGCATTCTCATGGATCCCAAGAAATGCATCAATTTTTTCAGGGGTAATAACCACTGTCTTACCCCTTACCCAACTTTTCCCAAACTCATCCGCTCCTTCTTCTCCAAATTTCTCTTCCATATTCACAATAAATTCCCTAACCAGAGCTATGTTGAATCTGAATGGAAAGGTTAGGGACTTGAGAAGGTTTACCTCTGAGAGAAGCTGGATCATAGCTGCTGATTTGTACTTGTCCTGGACCAGTCTCTTTTCGGCCACAATGTGCTTCCTCGCAACAGCGCTCCAAGATTGAGACGCACTCCTGTTTCTGAACCAGGTACCTTCAACTGTGAGAGCAGATAACGGTACACCAGAAGCACCTGCATTTTCTTCACTTGCTTCTTCTTCTTCACTGCTGGAGACTGGGATTGGAATAGGAGATTTTCCTTTGTCTGATGAAGGGGGAGGATGTGCTGCAGCAGGTTCTTGTTCAGGAGACTCAGCAACTGTTTCCTCCCCTTCACCCACAATGCCTGGGGACATAACAAGACTTCTGCACTCTTCTTCTGCAGAACCTGCTACAGCATGTTCTCCTTCAGTGACTTCCTCAGTCACAGCTTCTTCAGATAGCACAGCTGGACTGGATACAGGTTTTCCATCACGTACCAGGCGCCTCCTTTTCTGTGAGGTTCCTTCTAGTGAGGTAGGATCGCTGTGCGACACGGGAATAGGAGCTGGTTCCCACACTACCACATCCAGTCGCTGAGCAGGGGCTTCATTGCGAGACTTGGTCCTTCTTTCAGACCTGTTCTGTCGGTCTGCTGCCAGATTCTTCTTCAACCCGCGCGTCTTCACCATTGTAGCTAGATTGCAGAGGGTTTGAGGAACGTTCAGAGGATGATCGGCAGCGATTTTTGGGAAGCACCTTGCACCTTGTCTTTGCCCTAGAAAATTATTTACCCGTTATTTTCTTTTCCATTTTGAAGTTGTTAGATCACGTGCCTCTCATGTGCCTCCTCCCATCATTAGCAACCAAAAGCATGAGAACAAGCTTATTCTCGGCCAGGTTGCTATAGCACATGCGAGCTAGTTCAACTGCTCAGGTTAGACAAACAGCTTTTCTCGGGGAATCCTTAAGAGTTTCTGATGGAGATTTCTTTACCCACACCTGAGATACGCCATAGTTTCTCCTTTTCTGACCCTCCAGCCTCCTATCTCTTGGTCTGTCATGTTTGGGTTTCCATACCTGTAACGCCTGTGGTTTGCCCTTGTCTTTAGCAATCCAGTGCCCTTGAGCAGCAGTCTTAGCAATCCTTCTCTGTGATTCTTTCCAGCAATGGGCATTTCTTGTAGCAACATGATATGCAGTCTTTATGCAGCATGTGTTGATTCTGGATTTTGCTCCCCCTTTTTCAACTGAGGAGGTTTTGTGCAGCTGCTTCAGATTGGAGGTAATCTTTTGATTCCCAACACTTGTACAAGATCCCCGTTTGTTCTGAGCCTTTAGCTTTGTTGTAGAAAAATGGTGTGCCCGGTGCTGCAGCACCCTCTTGTTCACATGCCTAGTTCCATTTTTCTCTGCAGTTTTTGAAGAGTCATCTGAGTTGTTCTTTTCACCTATCTCAGCATCTGAGCCTTTAATGAAAACTGTCCCTATAGAGCTTTTTTCACCAGTATATCCAAGCCCTGTTCTCCCTTTTCCAAGTCTTTGGTAAGACAAAATTTCATCCAGGATATTATTCTGCGGATCAGCTGTCTTGGCTGTTGCTGAAGAGGGTCCAACAGAAGTCTGTCTTCCAGAGTCTTCCCTCTTCAGAATGGTAATTCGATTATTGGATGAGAAAAAACTTTTCTTTCGTTCTTCTTCCAAGAGATTGACTCTGTCAGTCAATGCTTGATTGGTCTGAAGAAGTGCCTCACACTGCTCAAGTATCTTCCTCAGATAGTCAACAAGGCTGTCAGATGGGTCCTCTTCATCTTCACTTTCAGATACTTCAATCCCATAGTGAAATTCTTCCTTCTTTAGTTCTTTGAGGTTGAAATCTGATACACTGGTCAGCACAACACAGTTTTCTTCATCACTTTCATCAGAGTCACTCCATTTTGCTGTCATGGACTTACTGTTCTTTTTCTCTGAGTTTTTGAGAGGTTTGCTTGGACAGTCAGCCTCAATGTGTCCATACCCTTCATAGTTCCAGCATTGAACTCCCTTTTTTCATTTCTTTCTTCGCATCTTCATCCTGAGCTGGTTCCTTCCCTTTCCTTTTATTCTCACCACCTCTTCTGAATTGATTTCGTGATGAGGAGCTTTTCCCATTTCTTGAGTCCATGTTCTTCAGGAGCTTTCCAAGATTCTTGACGAGCATGCTCAGCTGATCATCTGGAACTGTCTTCTTGGCTTCTGTTTCAGCTTTCAGTCCAACATTCTTGTCCTTGGGAGTGGTGTCCTCTTTAACCAGTTTCATCTCAAATTGTTTGAGAGACCCCATCAATTCTTCCAACCTCATGAATCTGACATTTTGAGCTTCTTCTATGGCTGTCACTTTCATGTCAAATTTAGTGGGCAGCGATCTGAGAACCTTCCTGATCAGCTTCTCTTCAGGGATAGGTTCACCAAGAGCATGGGCTTCATTTGCAAGATCACAGAGTTTAGCATTAAACTCAGTGACAGTCTCCTCTTCCAGCATTCTCAGATTCTCAAACTGAGTGGCAATGATCTGGAGGCTTGACAGCTTCACCCTATCAGTTCCTTCATGTGCAGTTTGCAGAATTTCCCATGCTTGTTTGGCCATGTCACAGTTTGAAATCAGTCTGAAGTTATTGGCATCAACTGCAGCAAAAATTGCATTCGGCCTTTGAATTTCCAGTTGCTGCAGCACCTTCTTCAGCAGTCCATTGTTCTTCTGGCTTTATTCTTGTGACTCCTTGTTCATCCATGGTGATTGGGGGAGACCACAGAATTACGACAGCTCTCCATGTCTTCTCATCAATAGCCTTGAGAAAGGCTTTCATTCTAGCTTTCCAATATCCATAATTGCTCTCTTCCAGCAATGGTGGTCTGCTTGTGCTCTGTCCTTCCTTCATTGTCTTGGCTTCTTCAGAGGCACTGTAGGATCTTTAACTCTGTGTGTTGAGCTCCCGCTCTGATACCAATTGAAATTTCACAGTGTCTTAGTTTGACAGATTTTGTGAACAAGCAGTTGCTGCAGCACACTCTTGTTCACTCGAAAAATTGTCTCAGCAAACAATGAACAAGGCACAGGTTTGTTCACCCAGTTCGGCCAATCTGCCTACGTCTAGGGAGGACTATTCTCCAGTCCTCAATCCACTAACTCGAAGGTTCCCACGTACACACGGTTACAACTCACACAACCTATGCTACTCAACCTTGTGTGGACCACTCGACACAATCAGAACAAGCTCTAACTTGTGTCTGCACACCCTCTGCAATATGTCAATCTAGAATAGCTACAGACTTCTCAAGACTCAGCCTATTCTAAACTACAACTACTCAGCAGGGTTGCTGTAGCAACTGCTGTAACACACAGCTGAAGCACAAATGTCCGCGTCGCTCCAAGGCCTTCCACCGAGCCGATCGAACGATCCCAAGAGCGCTGCACACTCTGGAATACTCCCCCTCACTCAGTGACCACCTGCCACTAGTGAGTACTGCCGCACGACACTAGACCGAGCCTTCCACCCGTCAGTTCTTCCGCGGCTTCCCTTGATCAACCAACAAGCTCAGCAGCTCTGAATTGGCTTCCAGATCAAGCTTGAATCAGACTCTGCAAGTCCTGATTCCCTTCTGCTATAATCACCACAGCTCTGTGCTCACACTCTGCTCTTGGGTTATGATCGAAGAATTTGTCCGCCGCACACCAAAGATTGCTCTCTCTGAAATCTGTGTATGCACTCGTGTATCCCTCAGCTTCGATCACACTCTCAGCTCTGAACACCTCTCACTTAAATAGCAGCACCACTTTAAGCAATGTCCAGGTTTAGGTAATGTCCCAACAAGATCAATTATCTCCTAAAATCTAGGAGATTAGATTTGATATTTATCTTCATGCAAATCTCCTTCTCTAACTAGTAAACCTCTCTGGAATATACTCCACAGCATATTAGAAATACTTCAGATGCTCTCATTAGAGATTCTAGCCCTTCAAGACACGCCCAGGTTGCTGCTGCTTCTCGGACAGATGAACCAGCCAGTTGAACAAGCTCCTGCTGCAGCATCCCCTGCTGCAGCTGCTGCTAGTTCACTTCTGCTGGCCTGCTTAATAACTTGAGCTGCAGCAACTCCTTGTTCACTTGTGCTAGTTTTGTCAAACACTGCCATTCTAACATCATCACTTGGGAACCTTTGAGTTAGTGGATTGAGGACTGGAGAATAGTCCTCCCCAAACGTAGGCAGTTGGCCGAACTGGGTGAACAAACCTTGTCTTGTTCATTGCTTGCTGAGACAATTTTTAGTGAACAAGAGTGTGCTGCAGCAACTGCTTGTTCACAAATCTGTCAAACTAAGACACTGTGAAATTTCAAAAAGTTTTAAAAATGCCGAGGGTTAGGAACGTAACTTCCCCCTCGAAAGCATTTGTATAAACGCAAAAATAAATAAACACTTAATTCTTGACTTTGTGCCTATTCTGCAATTTCTTTCGCATGAGTGTGAGTAGCATTTGCATTTGGTTTTTAGGAAACGTCTAAAGTATGACCCTCGTAATTTATTATTTAAGCATCAAGATTTGTACGAGTGGAATTTAAAATTTTCAATGTCGAAACTTCTCTTCTCTTACGGATTATGACGTATAATCTAAAACTTGAGAATGAGTTTGTTGTCTAGAGCTTATGGACTTGCCCTTAGCAAGCATATGTGATTGACTCGACAAAAATTTTTGTGTAAGCGACGCTTTTCTTCATACTACTTGCATAGGAAATTGAGCGGTAATTTGAATTTGATGAATGCTAGTCTTGATATCGATTCTATGAATATTGGTTGTCACAATGAAGTGAATGATCCTTAGAGTTTGCGTGAAGTAAATGATTTGCACAACTCTATTATTATGAGGGCTGATAAAGAACTACTTGCTTAGCAAACTATATTTGGATTTTGAACTCTTATGGATTATTGCAAGTGGGATTTGTGAGTATTCCTATTCGCCCACTAGGGTAGCCTAGGAGTTTAATGGCTTGATGCATATGCTAAATGCATCCGTGATTCCTACGAAAGTGAGTTAGGAGTAGATTAGTTTTCTTTGTTTAATTATTTTCACGTTATGTTACGTGAGTAGGGGTTGGATGTGTTTTATGTGCGTAAGATTTGCTACATGCTTTGATACTGTCATATATAGCATCTTGCTCTCGGCTTGACTTATGCATATACTTGTTCGGGACGAACAAGACTTAAGAGTGGGGTGTTTTGATAAGCGAACGAATAACCTTATATTTGTCCATATTTTTTCCCCTTACTACTTGTTTGTTCCGCTCTTTTGTAACGTCATTTGATGTTTTCTTTGTTCATTTCAGGTTTAAAATATGTATTACACGATATGAAGTGGCCCGAAGAAAATCTGGATGATTCCGATCGAACAAGATCAAAAAGAACAATTTTGAGGAAGCTGCAAAAGTGATTTGGCCGAATCAAAAAGTGATTCGCCCACCAGCTTGGCCGAATCACCCTCAGCTACACGAATCAACTTGACTCGGGGAGAACTTGACTGGTTTGACCGAATCACATATGAGGTTATCTCAATCAAAAAGTGATTCGGCCACGTAAGAAGCGAGCTGCCCGAATCAGTTTAGCTCTCTACAAGGATCTTGACCGAATTAGAAAGTAATTCGGCCAGAAGAAACCGATTCGCCCAAGCAGAAACCCCACTGAGTATATGATTCGGCCGAATCAGAAAGTGATTCGCCCAGGAGGTGCCCGAATCATCTTAGCTCCATAAGGATGTTTGACCGAATCAACTAAGGGTTGACCGAATCAGTAAGTGATTCGGCTAAGGAAAAGTGATTCGGCCAGTTCGAAACAGCTCTAAGTGAATGATTCGGACACTCTGTCCGAATCAGTTCATTAAAGGTTGACCGAATCAAGTGATTCGGGCACTGCGGGTAAATTTTGGAAATCTTCAAAGGGTATAAATAGAATGAGATGTAAAATGAGAATCTCTTCTTCCAACTTCGAAAACCCTAGGCGAATTCTCTTGGAGAACTTGAAGAATTGTCAAGGATTGGGAGAAGATACACACAATTGGAGAATCTACATCAACCTTGATAATGTAGTATGGCAGTGTTTGACAAAACCAGCACTAGTGAACAAGGAGCTGCTACAGCACAAGTGAACAAGCAGACCAGCACATGTGAACTAGCAGCTGCTGCAGCAGGGGATGCTATAGCAGGAGCTTGTTCAAGTGGCTGCATCACCTGTCCGAGAAGCAGCAGCGTCCTGGGATTGTCTAGAAGGGCTGGAAACTCTACGGAGATCATCAGAAGAATTTCTAAAATGTTGTGGAGTATTTTCCAGTGAGGTTTCCTAGTCAGAGAAGGAGATTTGCATTGAAGATAAAAATCAAATCTAATCTCCTAGATTTTAGGAGATAATTGTTCCTTTTGGGACATTGCTTAAACCTGGACATTGCTTAAAGCTGGTGCTGCTATTTAAGAGAAAGGGGTTTAGAGCAGAATGATTGATCAAAGCTGAGGGATACACGAGTGCACACACAGAATTCAGAGAGGGCAATTTTGGTGTGTGACGAACGATTTCTTCAATCATCACCAGAGAGCAGAGCGTGAGCGCAGAGCTGTGGTGACAGAAGCAGAAGGGAATCAGGACTTGCAGAGTCTGATTCGAGCTTGATCTGGAAGCCAATTCAGAGCAGGTGTGCTTGTTGGTTGATCAAGGGCAGCCGCGGAAGAACTGACGGGTGTGTGGCTCGGTCAAGTGTCTAAGCGCTGGTTCTCGCTAGTGACAGGTGGTCACTGAGTGAGGGGGAGCATTCCAGAGTGTGCAGTGCTCGTGGAATCGTTCGAACGGCTCGGCAGAAGGCTTTGGAGCGACGCGGACAAATTGTGCTTCAGCTGTGTGTTACAGCAGTTGCTACAGCAACCCTGCTGAGTGAGTTTAGTTTAGAATAGGCTGAGTCTTGAGAAGCCTGTAGCTATTCTAGATTGACATTTGTAGAGGGTGTGTAGACACAAGTCAGAGCTTGTTCTGATTGTGTCAAGTGATCCACACAAAGGTTGAGTAGCATAGGTTGCGTGGAGTTGTAACCGAGTGTACTTGGAGACCTTCGTGGTTAGTGAATTGAGGACTGAGAGTAGCCCTCCCCAGACGTAGGCAGTTGGCCGAACTGGTTGAACAAACTTCTGTCTTGTTCATTGTTTGCTGAGACAATTTCTGAGTGAACAAGAGTGTGCTGCAGCAACTGCTTGTTCACAAATCTGCCTAACTGAGACGCTGTGAATTTCAAACCTTCTACTCAACCACTACCTCTTTGCATCCAATTGATGAACAATTTCAATTAAATATCATGTTTTGTTTCAAACTCACCATGAGTGAATAGTTGTTCAGTAGTTGAGATCCTTATGGATCCCTTAGGTTTGATTGTAATGCAAGACTTGTCTTTTTATCTATATGAATGAAGTTTGGTTGAAAATTCTTATGCTTGTTCGTCATATCAATTTTGTGCACACCAAGTGTTTGACGAAATACCTAAGTGAGTTTGAATTGATAAAACACCTAGGGATGGAATGAGAGTTGAACTTAGGTTGTTTAGGAGATCAAGCATGATTATTTTAGGTTGTGTGTGTGTGCGAGAGTGATATACGCATTCCACTAGGCTAAGTATTGAGCGACTTTAGTTAACTATTAATAGACCGAGAGGTTGAGATTAGGAGACTTTTGTTCTACGCGGTTCAGTAGAGCGAGAGTTTGTGAACCGTACTATTTAGGTATTATTCTCATTCTAGAGAAGGAGCGAGAATTGAATTTAGAATGTGTGATACCTTAGCCTAGAACCATCACTCAAATTTACTCATGATTTAGATAAATTTTGTATTGCTAATCGCATGACCTAGGGGTGAAGTAGGATTCCGACTACGCTTTCTCTCTTACTTTACTTCTTCATAAATTTGATCTTGTTTTTAGTATTCACTAGAGATATCTCACTTAGAGGAAAAACCCCCCTTTTTATTTAGTAGACTTGCATTAGGCATTACTAGCTAGCTTCAGACTAATCTAGGCTTTTCTCTTGGGTTCGACTCGAGGTCACTCGGATTATAAATATTATTTGAACACCGTGATTGGACTTGTATTTTTACTACCACAATTACCCACCACGTTTCAAGCGCCAACCTCCACAAACTCAGTGAGATACGCGACTAATCCCTCGAGCCTTTAAATATTTGTCAAGTCCCTCTAGAACATTTTCTGTAAACTCCACATCCTGTAATATCTCAACTCAAAGGGACATATAACATCACTTAACTAGCATCACAAAATTTCAAAATTCATGCAAATCATACATATCATAACCTCATAGAGTCGAACATCATCTCATACAATCAGTGTCTTCATCGTAGCATAAACAAATTTGAAAAAAAAATGCCCTAGCTACCACTAATGCATGCTAATAAAGTTAAACATGCTGACACAACAAACTCTACTACCCCACCCCCACACTATGGAACATAGCCGTGTCCTCACGGATCGATTTATGCTCAAGGGCAGTCATGCACACACTACCAAATAACAGAATTGATAAGGAAAGAGATAAATAAGTAAGAAAACGGAAACTCCCCTAGAACTCATCAGAGCCGTCTGTGGAACCGCTGGAGGATGATGAAGGCTCCTGCGCGATCGCGTACTCGGAGGGATCGGCTGTCCTGGAAACCACCCTGACGGTGCTGATACTGGCTGTGCCCCAGGTGGCATGAAATAATACAACACTCTATAGGCGTTGAACGCAGCGTCCAACTGTGCCTGGGCGAAGGTTGGTAGTGGCTGCTCACTATCTCTGGGAGCTGTCCTCCGCGCGGCTCTCCTGGAACCGGCAGTTGAAGACTCAGCCCGCTCTATTGGTGCTGGCTGCCTGCGGCGCCTGTCCGTTGGAAGCTGCTCATGATACCTCTGATCCACATGATAGGTCCACGCAAACTGATCGAGCCTCCGTGGACGAGCAGTGATTGCACGCATCCCAATGAAAGCCTCTCGGGTAAGAAACTGCGGCGGGATACGCTGGTGCGAATCCAAGATAGGGTGACCATGCAAGTGTCGCAATATGTAGATGATCAGACCCCCGCAAAAAATTCCTCCTCTAGCAGACCTCCCATTCCAAAACTTGCTCAATACATCTACGAAATCGAGAACTAATTAGTGGTGGCATCAATGGAATACAAGCATCTCGTACGAGGGAAATTTGTCGCCCCCATTGTCTCGCCCGAAGATTGACCCGGAGAGGAGCTTCTGAAGGTAAAAATAGGCCGGCTCCTGGAGAGTGCGCGCCTTGCTGGCGCTGGGGCTGTAAGCCAGACTATGAGCAGAGATGTCGAACCATGTATGATAAAATCGGGTCGTATGCAATGCCCAGCTGTTATGGTCATCCACCGGCCATCCAAATAATTCACGCAACTGCGGTGGGTGAGTGATATAATACTGACCGCGGTGCCTGTACCGGATACCGAGATGGTCTACGTGGCCCACATAATTAAATGACGCCAGAAACTCCCGCACATCCTCTACACCTGTTTCGGACTGGATAGTTAGCAGTCCAGGCCAACCAACTGCAGTAACCAATTGCAATACCCGATCATATAAACCACTGGCTCTCAAGAATTCTTCATCAAAAAATGTACTGGCACCACATGGCTTTCGACTGAACTGCTCATAACGTTCCTCAAATGCAAGTTCCCTTTTTGGTGCCATCCTGAAAAATGAAACAAGTGAAAATATGTCAGCCAACGCAATTCAGGTTTAACCGCACCGAAAGAAGACATTAACTGGTCTTATTGTATGAATCCGGCACGGATGTAATGTATACACGCGGCGTGGACGTAATGTATAAAGTGGGCGCGGGGTTTCTGCAGATTGATCCGCGAGATCAGCCATGAACCCTAATCTAAATCAACCCCCAAAACCTAAAATTAACACCCCAAATTGAAATCCTAGCACCCCAGAACATGTATAAGCAACCTGCAACCAATAGAAACATCCAATTTTGCCCAAAATTGCAGATCAAGCATAAACCCTAAAACTCCAAAAACTTGAGATCCCGTTGAATATTGCACGAATTGAGTAGGGGATAGGATTAAAGAGTACCTGTGATGTTTAAGCAATTGGAAAACGCCTTCAGATTGTAGTGAAAAATAAAATTTTCCGGTAAGAGTTGGCTGGCGTGGGAGGTGAGAGAGTTGGGGTTATGAGGGGCACCCCAACCGTTATAACGTTGAAACGCGGCCTGCTAAATACGAGCCGCGCCCCAC
Organism: Umbilicus rupestris; assembly: GCA_963678935.1. Lineage (NCBI taxonomy): Eukaryota > Viridiplantae > Streptophyta > Magnoliopsida > Saxifragales > Crassulaceae > Umbilicus > Umbilicus rupestris. Next base: position 14,628,855 of record OY787609.1, read on the forward strand.
GCCAACTTTATTCAAGCGCCGGCTACAAACATTACAATAAATAATGTATACTACTGGCGCGGTTTGTAATGTCTTAAGCTGGCGAGCGATATCTGGACATCGAGGCATGCTTCAAGCTTTATGATGCACTGGTAGAAGCAGATTTGAAGTTTATGGCTATGCATGAGCAGAAACTGAAAAAGTGACATTTGGAGAGCTATTTTTGGATTTCGAAGGCCTATTCTTGATGGGAAACGAACCGCTGGTCAAAATTTACGAGCTTTGCTCGTGAGCCGTGGTGTTTTTCGGTCAAATTCCATCGTTTCGACCTCCGTTTTTACGTTTTATCACTTTTAAACTTTAGGGTCTTTTCGCAATTTTCCGTTTTTGCTATTTTGGGTATTTAAACTTATCTTAGGGTTTGGAGACTCAGTTTTTTGAAGTTGAATGACAATTCGTCTTTTGTTTCCAATTTTTTGGCATTCTCACGAATCAACGATTTTTGATGCCCTAAACCTAGTATTCGTGCAAGTGAATCAATAGGTTTCGGAAGATCGGTGCTGGCATTGCTCGAGTAATCAACAGTCTATTGATTTCTCCATTCTTATCAAGCTTTCGCTACATCAGTTGGTATCAGAATCAGACCGTTTCTGGATTCAAACATGCCCCGTCGAAAAGAGCAGCGTGTGGATGAGGATCGTGACATTCTGCATGAGGTTGAGCAACGTTTTGATGACATGGAACAGCGTATGGATAAGCGACTGGCTCGTCTGATGGAACAGGTGACGGCATAGATGGGTGTCCTAATGAGCAATCGCCACATAAGTGCCCCGTCCCATATGCGCAACCTGCATATGCCACAGGTTTCGGTTCCTGAGTTCGGGGATGCAGAGAATGAAGAATACCATGAACAAGTTCCACTGGAGCGGCAGCGCGAGCGCGTTGAGGATAATAGGCGACGCTGGGAAAGTGGTTTGCGCATCGATATCCCGGAATTCCGAGGGGGCTTCAATCCCGAAGACTTCCTTGATTGGCTGGCCACGGTGGAAGAGGTTTTGGACTTTAAAGAAGTACCGTCCGATAGACGTGTACCCTTGGTGTCAACCAGATTTCGTGATCGCGCATCGGCATGGTGGCAACAATTGAAAGTGACCCGGAGTCGGCTTGGCAATCCAAAGATTGACTCGTGGGAGAAGCTGAAGAAGCATATAAAAGCTGCGTTCCTGCCATTTAATTTCCAGCGATTATTGTATCAAAGGTTGCAGAATTTAAGGCAAGGTACCAGATCCGTGGATGACTATACCACAGAATTTTTCAAGTTGATTGCCGGAAACGACATGCAGGAGACTGAGGATCAGATCATAGCACGTTATATTGGTGGGTTACGGGTGGCCATTCAAGACACGGTTAATCTGTTTGACCCGGCATCCCTTTCTGCCGCACACCAAAAGGCGCTACAGATTGAGAGACAGAGTCGCCGCTCCAGCATCTTTGGGAATTCGACGGTGGCCGGTTCGTCTGGCAGTGGCACCCACTCAAACCTCGACGTGAAACCTGCGAGTGGTCCATACGGTCGAGGTACATCTAATCTTCCTACCGTTCCTAAACCTGCTGGTACGAGTACCTTGCGTTGTTTTAGTTATGGGGAATCAGGTCATCGTCAGGCAGATTGTCGCAAAACAGCTGCCAAGAAAGCTCTCCTTACAGAATCAGATGATGTTGGTGAGGAACAGTTTGAAGTGGTGGGCGATCCGGTTTATGATAAAGAGCTGGAGGAGGAAATTGTTCCCGGTGATACTGGCATTGCTTTGGTAGTCCGGCGCGCTTGTTTGACGCCCAAAGTCGCCGACGAGAATTGGTTGCGTATTAATATCTTTCAGTCTACTTGCACTATTTTGGGCAAAATTTGTCGCTTTGTTATTGATGCAGGCAGTTCAAAAGTTGGGTATTCGGACGGAGCAGCATCCTAAGCCGTATAAATTGGCATGGCTTAAAAAGGATGGCGAGGTGAGTGTCTCATTACGTGCTTTAGTCCTGTTTTCCATTGGTGCACGGTATCGTGATTCTGTTTGGTGTGATGTGGTTAACATGGATGCCTGTCACTTGCTGTTGGGACGCCCTTGGCAGTTCGATCGAAAAGTCATACATGATGGGCATAATAACACTTACAGTTTTGTATTCGAAGGTGTTAAAATTGTTTTGCAGCCTAGTCATGGTATCGAGACACCGAGGACCGGGGAGAGTAGCACTAATCTGTTATCCCTGGCAAAATTCGAGGATGAGCTGCTGACTTCGGAAACAGTATGTGCTGATTGGAAAGGACACAAGTGTAGAATCTAATATACCCTCTGAGATCGCACCATTGCTAGCGGAGTTTGCATATGTGTTTCCAGCTGAGTTACCTCAGGACCTCCCACCCCTGCGTGATATTTAGCATCACATTGACATGGAACCCGGGGGAGTCTTACAAAACAGGCCTCATTACAGGATGAGTCCATCGGAGCATGAGGAGTTGCGGAGACAAGTAGAGGAATTACTTGCTATGGGGCATGTGCGAGAGAGTATGAGTCCATGTGCCGTGCCCGCCCTTCTGGTGCCTAAAAAAGATGGATCTTTTCGCATGTGTGTTGATAGTCGAGCGATTAACAAGATCACATTGCGATATCGTTTTCCTATCCCTCGGTTGGATGACTTACTTGATCAGATCAGTGGAGCAACGGTCTTTACTAAACTGGATTTAAAAACTGGCTACCATCAGATTCGTATCTGAATTGGCGATGAGTGGAAGACGGCTTTCAAAACCCGGGAGGGACTCTACGAGTGGCTGGTGATGCCTTTTGGGTTGTCCAACGCGCCGAGTATCTTTATGCATGTGATGAATCAAGCACTACGGCCATTTATCGATAAATTTGTCGTTGTTTATTTTGATGACATCTTGATATACAGTGCTAATCTGATGCTGCATCTTGAACATTTGCGGGAGGTTTTATCTGTGCTTCGTAGAGACAGTATATTTGCTGCCAGTAAGAAGTGCGCTTTTCTGACTCGGAAAGTGGTGTTTCTGGGGTATATCGTGTCTGCTGAAGGGCTGCAAGTGGACGAGTTGAAAATTGAAGTAGTGCGACAATGGCCTCAGCCGCGTACCATTACCGAGGTTCGCAGTTTTCATGGACTTGCATCCTTTTATAGGCGGTTCATTCCTCACTTTAGTGGCATTATGGCTCCCGTGACTGAGTGTATAAAGGGTACCAAATTTGAGTGGACCGCACAGGCCGAGGAGGAGTTTCAGGAGATCAAAGCGCGATTGACGACAACTCCCATTCTGGTCTTGCCCGATTTTTCTCAACCTTTCGAGTTGCACAGTGATGCTTCGAAGCTAGGGATCGGAGCTGTGCTGAGCCAGAATAATCGGCCAGTAGCGTATTTCAGTGAGAAACTATCGGGAGCAAAATTGCATTATAGCACATACGACGTGGAGTTCTATGCCATGGTGCAGGCAGTCAAACACTGGAGGCATTACTTATTTCAGAAAGAGTTCGTTTTGTATACTGACCACGAGGCATTAAAGCATTTGCATCGACAAGACAAAATGCCACCGCGTCGTGCAACTTGGGTGGCCTATTTGCAGCAATTTACCTTTGTCGTGAAGCACATGGCTGGCGTTACCAATTGAGTGGCAGACGCACTGAGTCGCCGCAACAACCTTCTGGTTTCATTACGTGTGGAGGTACCTGGCCTAGACTCTTTTACTGAATTACTTGAGACTGATCCTTATTTTTTTGCGATCATGAGGCAAATCCGAGCAGGTGAGCACACAGAGTATCTCCTTCATGATGGCTTTTTATTTAAGGGGAGCCAGCTCTGCATACCCGATAGTAGCCTCTGATTGCACATTATTCGTGAGTTGCATGGAGAGGGACATGTTGGGCGTGACAGGACCCTCCAAATGATTCAAGCGTCTTACTTTTGGCCCACCATTCGAAAGGAAGTCGAGAAGTACGTGTAGAGGTGTCGAATTTGCCAAGTCTCAAAGGGTGCTGCGAATATTGCAGGCCTCTGCATGCCCCTGTCGGTTCCATCACACCCTTGGGCGGGTGTTAGCATGGACTTTGTGCTAGGATTGCCACATACGCAGCGAGGGTATGACTCTATTTATGTGGTGGTTGATCGTTTCTCTAAAAATGGCCCACTTTATTCCTTGCAAGAAAACGATAGATGCCGTCTAGGTGGCACAGTTATTCTTTCGAGAGGTGTATCGCCTTCATGGGCTACCCACATCTATAGTATCAGATCGGGACACTAGGTTTCTCGGTCATTTTTTGCGAAGCTTATGGAATATGGTGAACACGTAACTGAATTTTAGTAGTGCTTCCCATCCACAGACTGAGGTGGTGAATAGGTCCCTCGAGAACCTATTGAGGTGCTTGGTTGGCACACATTTGAAGAGTTGGGATCAGAAGTTATGCCAGGCAGAATGCGCTCACAACAACGCCGTCAACCGAAGCATCGGGTTCAGTCCGTTTCAGATAGTGTATTCGATTTCTCCGAAGGGTCCATTGGGTTTACTGCCATTACCAAGCAATGTGAAAGTGCAGTCGAAAGCAGCAGATTTTGTGGATGGCTTACAAGCCGTGCATCAGGCGGTGCAGGCCCATTTACAGCAGGCCAACTCTAAATATAAGCAAGCCGCCGACAGGAAGCGATGTGCAGTGGAGTATGACGTGGGTGACTATGTTTGGGCTGTTCTGACCAAGGAGCGGTTTTCGGTTGGTGACTACAATAAACTAGCTGCCAAGAAGGTTGGACCGCTGGAGATCATCGAGAAGATCAACTCCAATGCTTATCTCTCACGCTGCCAAGTCATCTATAGACATCCGAGTTTTTCAACATTAAGCACCTGATTCCTTTCCATGGGGATTCTTCTGATGATGAGGCTCTTACAAATTCGAGGTAGAATTTTCTCAAACCTGGGGGGAATGATGCACTGGTAGAAGCAGATTTGAAGTTTATGGCAATGCATGAGCAGAAATTGAAAAAGTGACATTCGGAGAGCTATTTTTGGATTTCGAAGGGCTATTCTTGATGGGAAACGGGCTGCTGGTCAAAACTCACGAGCTTTGCTCGTGAGCCGTGGGGTTTTTCGGCCAAGTTGCATAGTTTCGATCTCCGTTTTTACGTTTTATCACTTTTAAACTTTAGGGTCTTTTTCGCAATTTTCCGTTTTTGCTGTTTTGGGTATTTAAACTTATCTTAGGGTTTGCAGAACTCAGTTTTTTGAAGTTGAATGACAATTCGTCTTTTGTTTCCAATTATCGGCATTCTCACGAATCAACGATTTTTGATGCCTTAAACCTAGTATTCGCGCGAGTGAATCAATAAATTTCGGAAGATCGGTGCTGGCACTGCGCGAGTAATCAACAATCTACAGATTTTCCCATTCTTATCAAGCTTTTGCTACATCACTTTATAGGGTTGAAACGCGGTGTGCTGAACATGACACGCGCCCGATGCATACATTAGTCGCGCGCCACCTTTAGACATTACGTAAGATAACGTATGTTTCGGGCGCGGTACAAACTGAGATACGCCTTAAACTTGCCTCCAAACAATTCGATCCCTAACGGCATTCTATCAGGGGAGACTCTATGAAACACTAAGTAGACACACACTAAGAATTAAAATGAAAAAAAAAAACATCTGGTTGCCTCTCGCAAAGCGCCTTTGTTTTACGTCGTTGGCTCGACGGTACCTCAAATCAGTTATCGCCATGGGGCTCGGCTAGCTCGCATTCTTGAGCATCTGGCTGCTGTCCACCGTAGTAATGCTTCACGCGCTGTCCATTGACCTTGAACCAGTCGCCATTCCTTGAGTTCTCCAACTCCACCGCCCCGTGATTGAAAATCCGCGCCACCGTGTATGGACCTTTCCATCTATAACGCAACTTGCTAGGCATTAATCGTAATCGTGATGAAAATAAAAGTAGCTGCTGACCAATCTCAAATGTCCGTCGTAGGATGAACTTTTCATGATAGAGCTTAGTCCGCGCCTTTTAGTCTGATTGGCTCTCATAAGCCTCTAGGCGCAACTCCTCTAGCTCACTCAATTGTAGCTTGTGTTCCATCCTAGCCCTTGCCAAATCCATGTTGCACTGCTTAAGTGCCCAGTAGGCCCTGTGTTCCAATTCTACCGGTAAGTGACAAGCCTTGCCATACACTAAACGATAAGAAGAGGTTCCGATAGGCGTCTTGTAGGCAGTCCTATGTGCCCAAAATGCATCATTTAAGCCCAAACTCTAGTCCTTCCGTGTAGGCTTGACCATCTTCTCGAGGATACCCTTGATCTCCCGGTTGGAAATTTCAGCTTGGCCATTTGTCTGAGGGTGATAGGCTGTGGATGTACGGTGATGAACATGATATTGTTTCAGTGTGGCAGCCATCATCCTGTTGCAAAAATGCGTCCCCTGATCACTGATTATAGCCTTCGGCACTCTGTGTCTGTAAAATATGTTAGTGCCACCACAGTTTTAGCATCATCACACCGAGTAGCCTTAGCTTTTACCCACTTAGACACATAATCTACAACAACTAAAAATGTATAAATAACCATGTGATGCAGGAAATGGACCCATAAAATCAATGCCTCATATATCAAACACTTCATCAACGACAATAGGCATCTGAGGCATCTCATTTTTAGCGGATATGTTTCCTACCCTTTGACATCTATCACATCGTTTGCAATGCTCATATGAATCTCTAAAGATGTGTGGCCAATAAAATCCACTGTCTAATATTTTCCTAGCTGTTCTTTTAGGGCCAAAATGACCACCACATGCATGATCATGACAAAAATTAAGCACAGAAGAAATCTCATCATCAGGGATGCATCTCCTAAGTATTTGGTCTACGCCTATTTTCCGCAAAAATGGATCATCCCATATATAATATCTAGCATCATGCTTAAGTTTTAAACATTGAGCTTTAGAGAAAAGAGGTGGGCATTTACCTCCGACCAGGTAGTTCACTATGTGAGCGTACCATGGAATTTTACATGTGATGGCATAGAGGTGCTCATTTGGAAATGTCTCAGTAATTTGCCCAGCTTCTTCCTCTCTCACTAATCGACTCAGGTGGTCAGCAACTGTGTTCTCAACTCCCTTCTTGTCCTTGATTTCGAGGTCAAATTCTTGCAAGCAAAATCCAACGAATCAGCCGTTGTTTAGCGTCCTTCTTCGTCATCAAGTACCTAATAGCAGCATGATCAGAGAACACAATTACTTTAGACTCAATAAATAAGGTCTGAATTTTTCTAAAGCAAAGACAACAACTAATAATTCTTTATCGGTGGTGGAATAATTTCTCTGAGCGGTGTCCAAGGTACGCGAAGCATCGTAAATGACAACTGACTTCCTATTTACTCTCTGTCCGAGCACTGCTCCCACAGCATAGTCGCTGGCGTCGCACATAATCTCGAATGGCTGGCTCCAATCAGGTTCTCGAATAATAGGCGCATTGGTTAGCGCAATTTTCAGCTCGTCGAATGCCTCCTTGCATTTATCTGTAAACTCAAATGGCACATCTTTCGGCAACAGGTTAGATAAAGGCAGGGCTTTCTTAGAAAAATCCTTAATAAAATGATGGTAAAAACTAGCATGCCCGAGAAACAATTTAATGTTACACACCGTGGAAGGGTAAGGAAGACTAGAAGTCAAATCTATTTTTGCTTTATCAACCTGAATCCCCTCACGCGAGACTATATGCCCTAAGACCACACCATGTGTAACCCTGAAATGACACTTTTTGTAATTCAACAACAAATTCATAGACACACACCGTTTAAGTACTCTACTCAAGTTATCTAGGCATGCATCAAAAGTGTCACCATGCATAGTAAAATCATCAATAACGACCTCAATAAAACTACCAATCATGTCAGAGAATATGCTAGTAACCAACCTTTGAAAGGTTCCAGACGCATTACACAATCCAAATTTCCTCTGAGGAGGTTTGTTGTTGAAAGTCTGGTACCCTCCTAGAGCATTTACCTCTCCTAAGTTTTCTTCGTACAAGGATGGACAAGAATCAATCTTGTGGCTAACAGACCGCAGAATTCACAAGGCTTCACTACATTAGTTTGTCCCACCATCATCTTCTGTATCATGTCCTTCAGCTCTTTAATTTATGCAGCCATCTGATTATCGGACGAGTCGGCCTGTGATACATTCCTTGTTCTGCTCGTATCCTCTCGCTTACTGGTTTCTTCTCTAAACCTTGCACTCTCAGCGGTTTCCTTAACCAGTTCTCGAACCTCTCCGGGAGTCAAATTCATAATTGTGTCGCCAGCTGAAGCATCCAACATCATCCTCTCCAAGGGTCTGAGTCCATCCAGCAAATACTCCACTATCATCCCTCTAGGCACCCCAAGATTGCAGCAACTCTGTTCCAGTGAATTAAAGCGCTCCAAATAGTCGTACATTGACTCACCGAGCCCTTGTTTGATAGCAGAAAGCTCTCTGGACACTTGTGTTGCCTTTACTTGTGGGTAGTATTTGTCCAGAAACTTTCTCTGTATTTGATCCCATGTTCGGATACTACCTGAGGGAAGAGACAAAAACCACGATTTTGCTAGGTCAGTTAAACTTAAAGGAAATACTCTTAGCTTAAACCTGTCCTCCGAAGCCGTGTACGGTCTCAATGTTTGGCAGATTCCGGTGAACTCTTGTAAATGCCTCGTTGCGACCTCTCCCGATAATCCTCCAAATTTAGGTAAGTGATGCACCACAGCAGCCTTTATCTCAAAATCGTTATCTTCTGGGTCAGTATTGATGCACCATGGCTGCTCATTGAAGCTTGGTGCAGACAGCTCTCTCATTGTTGGTTCCGGTCAGCACGCCTGTATGGCTGATGCCCGTAGGACTGCTGCTGCTCATATTGCTGAGGCGGAGGCGGTGGGTTAGGCTCATTGAAACCCTCTGCTCGTGCCCCTGGATCCCTAGCCATAAGTTCTCTTTCACGAAGTTCCCTCTGGCGTGCTCTAAACACGCGTTTAGGCTCTTCGTAGAATGGTGGGATTTGCACATCCTGATTTCCTGGTGGAGGTAATTGACGGTTGTTGTTGTTGACCTGATTTTGTTTGTTATTTTGTCGGCCATCACCGTTAACACTACCTGCGTGCGACATGCTGGGAATAGCAATTTACCGCAACACAAACGAATAATCAAAAACTAAATATAAAAAGAAAAGGAAAAGGAACTCTTCACTGTAGCAGCTCCCTAGCAACGGCGCCAAAATTTGACTCGCGTCATTGTGTGCGCCAAATTTGTATTTATATCTCCAAGCTTTAGTTAGTGTAGCGGCAAGCAAGGGTCGAACCCAAGAGAACTGACTGTGAAGCGATTTCCTGTGGATATTAAACTAAATGGGGTTTAAGTAGGTTGTTGCAGGATGAAAGTAAGAAACGTGAATATCAATTACGAGAAGTATTCAGCTCAGGGAATTCAATAGTGACTGTTATCATTGACTTCTAAATATTGCGATTCTAATCAACATATGGTCATCCCGACAAAGGTAATAACCTAGAGTATCCCGACAAAGGTGATACTAAGCCTAGATTCTACTACTTGTTTCCACGACAAAGCTTCGACAAGAGTTAATAATCAGAATTGATGAGCGAGTAGTTTCACGACAAAGTATACGCTAACCATGCAATACAATTCATGCAATTTAAGATCCAGAACTTACGATTGAATAGAAACATGCATAAAATCCAAGTCTCAAACTTTATGTCACTAACTGAAAATCCTAAACTGAAATAGAAATTTAGCTACTCATAGTCATTACTGAAAAATACATTAAACTGAAAAGAATGAAAAATACATTGTTCACTAGTACTGTTCACCGCCGGAAAACAATGTTCACTGCCGGAAACACTGTTCACGCAAGATTTCGTCTGCTCCCAAAATTCCGTCCGGTCGTCCGTTCCTCCAATCTCCGTCGTCAAAGCTGCCGTCTCACACTCTGATTCTCCAAACCCTAATTACGATCGGGCAGGCCGCGGGCCCAATGATGACGTCATCATAAGCTGGCCGCGCCCCATGAGGACTTTACGCGCCGCGCCTGGTGAAGACATTAAACGCCTGGCGCGAGACTCTAACGTCTTCTTTGGGCGCCGACTACTCTGAAATGCATACTCAATTCCTTCAATCGTCGATTTTCTCCCTAAAAACACCATTTTGGGTCGCAAGTCTTTTTTCATGTATTCCGAACACCTGAAATGCAAACAACACTAAGAAGTAACTGTTCATATAAAAACATGTCGAAATAGTTGGGTTTAAACGGTTTAGCGAGTCGTATAAATACGCGTCATCATTTCTCATCAACAGTAACCGGTGCCAATTTCAGTGTATGTCCTCCCTTATGTGCGACGATGCCCATATATGTTAGTAGCCCACGGAGATTATGGAAATCCTAGCCTCTAGTATTTGATTGCTTTAGAAAACTTCTTAAATCCTTCTTGCGATCTCGATCTATTCCAAGATCTTCCCAAATTGTTGAGATTTGGTTGTAACAACCTCTTCCCAGGTTGTTATCCACTTAGGAACCATATCTTATCCACCATCTTTGTAGGTTGTTAGTAATTCTATTGCAGCATCTGTTTCCTAAAACCATTTAGGAAATTTGCTCTGAGTAGATATATTTGGCTGTCCCGCGGATGTTTCAGGTTGACTGTCTTCAGGTTGCTCTAGCTACTTGCTTCACAGGTTGTTGTAGCAACTTTCCAGATCAACATGTATTTGTTTTGTCACGGATGCCGCTATCCTTAAAAAGGTGTAACTACTCAAGCTGGAGAACCAATTGATGTGGAGACCTCATGCAGCACCCTAGAAGAGTCCAGCGGAATGCTCCAGGGCGTGGTCCAAACACTCCAAGCAAAGCCCAACAGAGGTGTCAAGGGTTATCATGCGAGGCTGACGGCACGTTGTTGTGTACGCCAAATTTGAATTTATAGTGACCTACTATACTAGCAAGTGATAAGTAGGGTTGAATCCAAAGAGAGCAAGTAGTTCTAGAGTTCTACTAATAGTTAATGGGGGTTTGGTCTCAAGAAGAATAATGTTTATCAAATTCAGAACCAATCAATTCAGGGATATGCATTGCAACTAGTAATCATCGATCGAACATGCATCAACTAGTAAAAATTACTATTCTTGTCTAACAATCCTGCTAAGGTACTGTAGACTCCAATGTTCTACCTACTCTTAACCGCTAAGTTCTCGAATAGGTTAACAATTACTTAACTAACAATACCAATTTAGTTATACCGCTAGGCTTCGCTAATAGGGCAGTTCAATCTAGTATCACACAATAGATAACAATCCAGTTTCATCGCTAGGCTATACTAACTTGATGATCAAGGCATGGAATTAATACAAATGACGGTAAATTACTAATCGAATTACGAAACATAAATCTCAAACCAAACGTTGCAATGCAAATCCTCAAACTGAGTTAAGATTTAGCTACTAATACAATCCATCTAACAAAATGAAATACAGAGTTTAGCGAATACAAAAACTGTTGCGCACTGTTCACCAATAGATCTTCGCATCAATCCGAATTGTGTCTCTCTAATCTTTCATCTCTAAATTTTGTCTTCAATTCTCCTGAGAATCTGTGTAGAAAATCTATTTATATGCAAAACCTAGATTACTGGATGTGGGCCTCGGGATTTTGGCATGTGGGCCCTTGGCCCGTATCGATGCTCTCGCGATCGAGCCTTTGCTCTTTGCATTCTCGAGTGATCGAGTGATACACCTGCGATGCCAAACACTACAAAGAAGTAATCTAGCACACGTAAAATGCAATTAAACAATGGGAATGACCAACTCGATGGATCGTAGAAATACGCTCCATCAGAGGCATATGGTTTAGGAACCTAGAGGTAGCAAAAGCTTAAGAGCTTGTCTGAAAGTGTGCTATTGTTCACGAAAAGGTGCTGGAGGTCAGTAAATAAAAGATGTCGGAAATAATCCATTCGCTCGAAAAGGTAAACTGATCAAGTCTCTTACTGTATCTAAAAGGTATAGTACTCAGCTGGTGAGGGAGGTTATAGTAAACCTTCCCAACAGTTTTGGACTTAAAGGAAACTCTAAGTTAGGTGAATGTTATGTAAAAAGAAGGAAGGTGGTGATCACACCGGAAGTGATCAATGAAAATTTGGGGATAGGAGGAGAAGTGAGTCTACCAGCTTAGGTAAACCCTGACGAGGTGGCGGCAATCGTGACCGGAGGGCTGTGCACCGCCTGGGTCTTCTATAATTTGGTAGCAGCAGACTTGACTACCAAATACTCCCTCCTTTACAACTTTGCAGTGAAGAACAAGATTCCCTCACTCATATACGAGTTGGTCACCTCACAACACCCTGAACTTAAGGTGGTGGTTGAAGGGTTATCTGAAGAACCTCATGCATTCTTGATGGACCACAAGTTATTTAAAAGGAAACATATTGTGGATGTGGCGGAAGCAGACGCATGAGCAGACTCAGACATGGAAGAGTTTGCAGCAACTGTTGAGACAAGTTTGTCAGCAACTCAGGCAGCATTATGCGCAAGGATAGTCGGACATTTAAAGACTGAGCTTGCTCACTTGACCGTTGAAGCAAAGAGGAATGTTGTCTGGCGAGCCCAGTTTGTAACGCTTCTGAGGGATGTGAAGTACCCCATCCATGTGAATCCACCTCTGGTCCATGGACAAGAGGCGTAGGCCTAGTTACTGCAGTTGGCATAAGGACCCCCCCCCCCCCCCCGTCCCCCCCCCCCCCCCCCCCCCCCGTCATTTGTTGACAAACAGAGGGAGTAGAAATGTGGTTGTTGGAACGTTTTGTTTGTTAGGCCATATGTTAGGCAAAGAAAGTCTTGTAGCTATTCGTAGTTGTAATTCTGTTACGTATGTTTGCTATAGCTTTTTGTTTCCTAAAATGGTTGTCTCATAGTTGAACACTAACTAAGAAACCAGAGAATTGCTGACGGATCCATCGTCGCTAGAGTTGGATTGCGAAGAAGCTTAGATGGCTTGAGATCAGCAGAATGAAAAGAGTCCTAGGGTTTTGTCAAAATATGTCAAGGGGAGATTGTTAAGGATTGTGGCATCCTTGACAAAACCTGTGCAACTTGATCTAAGAGTTGTTGCAACAAGCAGTAAAGTAAATAGCTAATGTAACCTAAATACAGTCAGCAGACGGTCAAAGGTTTCTAATCAAAGGAAGTTTCCTAAATGGTTTTAGGAAATAGTTGTTGCGATAGAATTGCCAACCATCCTTAGAAGATCTTGGAGAAGATTCAGAAAGGGATCCACTAAGTTTTCTAAAAGGTTTTATGAAATAGTTATTGCAACTCAAGTGTATAACAACCTACGAAGATCTTGGAGTAGATTCGGTTGGTTGAAAAGCTTTTAGGAAGTGTTCCTAATTGAATAAGTCCTAATTGGACTAGAACTTCTATATTCTACCCGAGGCTGCCAGTATATAAGGGCAGCGTCTCTATGAGACCGATGCACATACAAGAATATAAAAGCACGAAGAAAGGGAAATAAACTTAGAGTGAAGACCGAGTGTGCTATTACTGAAAAGCTGAAAGAGATCACGACTGGCTGAGTGTGATCGAATCTTGATCATTGTGTTCAAAGGAGAAGAGTCTCATTGAAGATCAAGTACAAGCCCTTGGGAGAATCATAAAGGTTGAGTTGGTCGTGGACGATCAAAGTGCAGAGAAGCTTTCCCATAAGCTGACAGGAGGTCGCTGATCAAGGGGGAGCGTCACCGGAGTTGAGAGAACTCGTGGAGGTCTGAATAAGCATCCAGAAGAGATAGGAGAGTCTGAGACCTATGCTACGGAAGAGCAGCTTGTCTAAGTAAGTTTCCATAGCATCCTGTCATTCACTAAGTTGAGTTGTAGACAGTGTAGGCTAGTCTGTGTGATCAAACTGAGTAGAGATTCTAGCTAAGTTAAAAGTAGAGGTTGTTCTAGCAATGGATGACAACTGGTACCTATGCACTTTAACCAGCATGTGGAATCTTTGGGCCTAAAGAGAAGTCCACCAGACATAGACATTAGCCAAACTAGGCGACTAAAGTGCATGTGTGCTTTAAGTTTCTGTCTTAGCTACATTATTCTGTAATTGTCACAATCAGTTGCTGTAACAACCTAATTGGCCTAGATACCAGCAACACTTCAATTTCATATTCCAGTGTCATTACTTCACATGTATGTACCGCTCAAGTGGATAATGAATGAAGCATACATGCAATGTCTAATAAAAGTTAAGAATAGACCGTGTATGTACCCCAGTAAATACCAACTGTCGTTACCCTCTACCCTTCAAACATACACCTTTAAAAGGAGTCTCCTCTATCGAGGCTTATACTCGATTCTTTCTAGCTCGTTTAATCACCAACTATCGTTGGGTGATTAACCGAGATAGAAACCAATAAGTCCCCATCTTCCAAGCTAAAATGTCAACTTCCCCAATAAGGTTCTAAGCCACCGTCGTGGTCACTATTACTTAAGGTTGATTCAATAGTTAATTGAGTGTTCTACGCTTTGAGACATTTCATCGAACACACATGCATAAACTAAGACATGTAATCATGTTGAATCAAATTTTCAAATTAACATCAAATATGTATTGTCATAGCATAATCATGAGTTGAGTACAAGTAGGATCCGTAGAATCCTACAACAAGAGTTGCTACTCATACTTGTTATTGGATATGGCATACATCATAGAAGATACATCTGGAAAATACAAAATAATAGAGGAATGATGAAACTTCTCTATGTATGTTGAATCTTCACTTTCTTTGATGTTGCTTTTCTTTCTTTTACTTTGGACTTATGTGAGCTGTCTCTTTTCTCTCAAATTAGGTCAAGAAAACTAATGTTCGGACCTCCTACTTGTAAATACCCTTTTTCTATTTATACTCTTGATTGTTGCGGGTTGGGATAAGTGGCCTATATTAGTCATATCATGTGTCAATACGGCAAATACGACCAACGTGGGGACAAATCCTTCTAGGTCCCGACTATCGCTCGTATCACCGGCCGATACGATCGATACGGGCAATACGACCTCTATGATCTACGCTGGAATCTCTGTCATCTTTGACGCTTTTACACACATTCCTTGCGGGATCTCTTTCAGTTCAAATGTTTGGGCAAGGCATCCTTTTACGTCGAATGAACAACAAAATCTCTATTTAATGATATCCGACCTGAAACACTATTTGAGAGATGAAATGACAGCTAAAAATTCGAAAAACAAACAAAATTCTAACATGAATTAAGTCAATATTCGATCAATAATTCAACCGATCAATTATTGAACCGTCCTTCCCTTGAACCAATCAAATTCCACCTAAACCCAAACAATCCTTTCGAAAGTATTATAATCCCCAATAAGGTGAAAAATTTGACATTTTGCCACCAAACAAAGTTTGGGTAGGCAAAATGCCACAGCTCCAAGTTTTCTTTGCCATATGCAACCTTTTTCGAAAGCCGCTCTTTCCAAGAGCGGAGTTCGGGAATCAGTTTCTTCGACTAGTCAGCGCTGAGCTGGCTCTTATGTGGCAATTAAACTGAAAGCTGCATATCTCAAAAGCGGTTTTCAAGAAAGTCGCCTCTTGAAAAGCGGCTTTCAGTTGGATCAGCGACTTTTGTTTAATTCACACATTTAATTTATTTTATGGCATTTGCATTTTGAAAGTGAAAGTTACGATGATAAATTCTAATTTTGATTCAAAAGTTGCAAGTTTATCAAATGAAGACATGAAATTGTAAGGAATAATAATTCATTCTAATAATGCAAATGGCATTCAATGAACAAAATCCTGCCAGAGTGTACAAGCCCGGTGAACAAGCAGTTGCTACACCGAGCTGTAGCAGCTTGGCAGGAGTTTTTGATCAAAGAGGAATCTGCCCAAATATGACCTAGCAGTACAACGAGAGGTTTCTAAATTTTCCAGGAATATCTCCAGTGAAGATTCTATGCCACAAGCTTGAAAATTTCTTTAGGAAATCAAATCTCCTAAAATTAGGAGATAGGAACTTCTTGAGATCTTTGAGGGCTTCCTAATTTTGATGACGGAAGAGTTCCTATAGAAGGGGGTGGGGCAGAGCAGCAATGGGCATCCATCAATAAGAAAACATAGAATCCAAGCACCTCAGATATTGATAGAGAGCAGAGCGATATTCAGAGAAGATAAAAGTCAGAGTGCCAAGCAGAAAATTGGATCACCATCGTGAGCAGAGCGTGAGCGCAGATCTGAGTGGTTGAAGCAGAGGCTGATCGAAGACTTGTAGAGTCTGGTCAGAGCTTGATCGGAGAAAGCAATTCAGAGCAAGACTTGCTTGTTGGCTGATCAAGGAAGGCGGCAGGAGAGTTGTCGAGTGGAGGAAGTCGGACAATCTGCAGAAGGCCTATTCTCGCTACTGACTGGTGGTCACTGAGTGAGGGGGAGCATCCCAGTGTGAGGATCACTCACGATAGAGTTCTAGCGGCTCAGCTGAAGGCGTTGTAGCGACACGGTTAGAACTTGCACAAGCTAGTTGCACAAGGGTGTGCTATAGGAACTTACAGTGAGATTGTTTAATTAGAATAGGCTGAGTCTGTGTGATCAGAGGAGTAGCTATTCTTAATTAATTTGAGTGTGTAAGTATGTGTGACACAATTCAGAGGGTGTTCTGATTGTGTGCGAAGTGCTAGTTGAGGTCGGGTAGCATAGATTGTCAAGGAGTCGAGTCTGTGTTGTACGCAGTACCTTGGAGACTAGTGGATCAAGGACGACAAAATAATCCTCCACAGACGTAAGCAGATTGGTCGAACTGGGTGAACAAATCTCTGTTCACTGATTTGTTCCTTGTTGCGCCAGACCCGGCTGAACAAGGAGTTGTTTTAGCAATTGCTTGTATACTATCAGTAACTCAGAGGCGCAGCAAATTACACAATCGATAGGAAACCATATTAAACATGTGATAATCATACAAATAAGCATGTTTTAGAACATTTCATCTTAACGATAATCTATTCGGCATCTTCCTTTGACGTCTGCTCTTTCTCGGCGCACCCTCAGTTTGAGTCTCGGCTTGAGTAATCTGAGAAGGCTGGTGTGAATCGTCATAGACGTTTGCCTCCATTTTTATGTCTTGTGGTCCTGCATTATAAAAAAAATGTGATGGTTACATAATGTAATAATTGAAAGGATTTAGGCTTGAGGTTTAGGAGCGTAGGTAGTAAATTGAATAAGTGATGGATCGATACTTAATATACCCTCTTCCCTAACTCTTCCAATTCATGTAAAGAAGCATGAAATAAATCATGAGCTAGGGAAGAAATTAGGGCTTTCAAGAATATTTTCGCCGTTTTATGAGCTGAACGCAATAAAGAGTGTACCTACGAAGTGCATGGATTTGACATATTAATGTTAATATAAAATTAAACAATTATGAACAAATTAATTAGTAAGTAATTACATGGGCGGTGCGTTCAGGTGCATTAGGACGGAATGGCCGAAAGTGATCAGCGAGGATGGATGTATCGCCGTGTGACAATAT
Source organism: Umbilicus rupestris (assembly GCA_963678935.1). Lineage (NCBI taxonomy): Eukaryota > Viridiplantae > Streptophyta > Magnoliopsida > Saxifragales > Crassulaceae > Umbilicus > Umbilicus rupestris. The sequence goes on from OY787609.1 coordinate 14,646,439, forward strand.
TGAATGATGCATAGTACTCCAGGAGATATCCATCATCATCATCTGGATGTTCTTCAACAATGATCTGCTCAGCTGTTGAATCCCACATAGTTATATAAGTTATTAGCTCGGCCGTCCAATTTTTTCTCTTTTTTCTTGTCACACCATGCAACTCATTATGATTTGGTCGCGGAGGTGCTGGCACTGGGTGCTTGTAACCAACCTGTCGAAGTACCCTTGAAGGATAATGCCACTTGATGATATTGAAACATATGAGTGACACTCCCGCTGTCCAAATGCCTCGACCCTCGAAACATATCGGATTAAGCTGGTCAAGACAGCCGTCAAGATAAGGTGTCCAAATCAGATCATCATGTGTTTGACGATCTAACTGATTGCGGTAGAAACACAGAGCTTGATATGGTGTCTCTGTGTAAGTCCTCGGGCCGTCACCTCCTGATATAACCAATCCAAAGTAGAGCGATATTAAGTGTAATATGAATCTTGAACGTAGCACAATATTAAATACAATACACAGATTAATTAGAATAAACTGAGTCTGTGTGATCAAAGGAGTAGCTATTTTTTTCTGAATTAACTCGAGTGTGTAAGTGTGTGTGACACAATTTAGAGGGTGTTCTGAATGTGTGCGAAGTGCTAGTTGAGGTCGGGTAGCATAGATTGTCGAGGAGTCGAGTCTGTGTTGTACGCAGTACCTTGGAGACTAGTGGATTTAGGACGGCAGTATAGTCCTCCCCAAACGTAGGCAGATTGGCCGAACTGGGTGAACAAATCTCTGTTCACTGATTTGTTCCTTGTTGCACCAGACCCAGCTGAACAAGTAGTTGCCATTGCAACTGCTTGTACACTATCAGTAACTCAGAAACGCTACAAATTACAATTGGTATCAGGGTAGGAACTCGACATACAGAGTAAAGATTCTGAGTGCCTAGGTGAGGCGAGCAACAAACATGAAGGTCACAGTACAAGTCGGCCACCTCTGTTGGAAGAAAGCAATTATGAGTATTGGAAGGCTAGAATGAAAGCTTTTCTCAAAACTATTGATGAGAAGACTTGGAGAGCTGTAGTGACAGAAAGGTCCCCTCCATTGACTATTGATCAGAGGGGAGTCACCGGGAAAAAACCCGAGAGGTAATGGACTATCGAAGAGGATGCTAGAGCAACTGGTAACTCGAAAGCTCTAAATGCTATTTTTGCTACTGTAGATGCTAACAATTTCAGGTTAATATCCAACTGTGACATTGCAAAACGAGCCTGGGAAATTCTTCAAACAGCTCATGAAGAAACCGATAAAGTTTAGACATCAAGGATGCAGATTATTACTTCTCAGTTTGAGAACCTGAAGATGCAAGAAGATGAATCCATCAATGAGTTCAATGCCAAGTTGTATGATTTTCAAATGAAGCTCATGTCCTCGGAGAACCAATTCCAGAAGAAAAATTGATAAGGAAAGTTCTCAGATCATTGCTCACCAGATTTGACATGAAGGTGATAGCCATTGAAGAAGCATAAAATATCAAACATACGAGGCCGGAGAACTTATTGGATTCCTAAAACAGTTTAAGATGAAGCTGACCAAGGATGATACACCAATCAAAAATAAGAATGTTGGTATGGAGGAACTTCATTTGATGACAAAATATCAAATTTTTCCAACAAGGTTCAACTCATCTCATCCTAGCTTTTTACGGGTCCTATGCGTCGGCACCGACAACAACCCACAACTCTCGAAAACTCCATACACAAAGCAAAAAAATACACAATTCATTCCATTTTCTCCAACCTTGGCTCTCAATCGTCCACGTATCCTCTTCCCATTGGCCACCCTCTCCGATTTGATTTCCCAAACACATTAAAATACTTGCTCAGATTTATCCAAAGACCACACACACGATAAACCCAGAAAACAAAAAAACTAAATAAAAAAGCAAGTAGAGGAAACGAAAGAAAAACGGAATCTGAAAAATGGGGATTTTAGTAGAAGGGAGTTGCGTCAAAGGTTACCCGATGGTGGGAGGTGGAGGAACTGGTGTGTGGCCGAAAGCCGCCATGCCATGCGACTTCTGCAAGTCGGCTTCCGCCTTGCTGTTCTGCAAACCTGACTCAGCCTTTTTATGCATAGCCTGCGACGCACGCATCCACGTGGCTAACAAGCTGGCATCGAGACACGAGCGGCTCTGGATGTGTGAGGTCTGCGAACACGTCCCAGCGTCAGTCACTTGCAAGGCCGACGCTGCAAAGCTCTGCGTCTCCTGCGACGCTGATATCCACTCGGCTAACCCGCTGTCCCGCAAGCTCGAGCGCGTTCCGCTCGTACCGTTCTACGAGTCGGCTGAGTCGATTATTAAGAATTCGTCTGCTGCAAACGCGGCCAACGGAAACGGGAGCAATCTGGTAAACTTTCTGGTTCCCGGAGCTAATTGGGAGGAGGAGGATGACGTATCTTGGTTTCTGCCACCGCAGAAAGCGGCAGCGGAAACCTTTCCAAGCGAAACGAAGGGTGCCGGCGGAGAGCTCTTCTTCTCCGAGTTTGATCGCTTGCTGGACTTCGAAAATCCGAACCAGGTCTACCTCAATTTAAAAAACAACCAGCGCGTCACGGCAACGGAAAGCGTCGTGCCGGTGCAGATCAAGCCAGAGATAGTCTCCAGAATCACCTTCTCCGATCGCTGCTTCGACATCGATTCCTGCACACCGACGCTCCCGTTATACACCTTCGACGCAAATACACAGGCAATCAACCACAGCGTAAACCTTTACACATCTAAGTCCATATCAACTCAAGTACTCGAGCTCCGATTTCCAAATTTCTGATTCACTGTTAAATTCTTACCTATCAGGTCTCGTCGTCAATGGATATCGGACTTGTTCCAGACGGCAGCGGGACCTCGGACATCTCGTGTTCGCTCGAAAGAAACATCGGCAGCAACGGCGGCGGAGGCGAGGCGCACAGCATCGTCGACTCGTCGACCAGTCGAGCAACGCCGCTAACGGGGCTGGACAAGGAAGCTAGGGTTTTGCGATACCGAGAGAAGCGCAAGATTCGGAAATTCGAGAAGACAATCCGCTACGCTTCGAGGAAGGCCTACGCCGAGACGCGGCCGAGGATCAAAGGCCGGTTCGTCAAGCGGACCAAGCCGGAACAGTTATTGGACCGCGGGCATACCAACGGTTCGATCGATTTCTTCCAAGATACGCCGTCGTTTCATCGTGTTAATTAAGAAGACCCTGTAACAGTTTAACTTTTTTAAACGGCCAGGATGCAGTGTTAATATTTATGATGAAATAATGACCGTTAGATTTTGATAGCTTATTTTTTTTCCGGGTTCGTGGCTTTGTTAGTTTGTCTTGATTATGAACCATTGTATCGACTGCTTTAATTTATTTATTGGAAAATTAAAAGATAAAAAATCAATCCATTATTCTAAAAAATGAATTATTCTAAAAGTTTCTGGAGACATATTCGAGTATTGATTTTCATTTAAATAAAGATTATTGGAAAATGAGTTAAACAAGGTTAATACGGTTTATAAATAAACAGTTTTTCTTAAAAAATTATTATAAATTGGACACGTGTAGATAGTAGTGTAGGCTGTAGCTGCCACTTATGAAAATTTGAGATACGATTTCTCTTTAGTGGATCCCACCGTCACGTCGGTCAATATCCTAGATTCAGTTATCTGTTTCCATTTATATTAAATTCAGGCCCGTGGTAGTTAGACGGATTTAATTTTCTCATTAATTTCTCCTTTTACAAATAAAATGATATTTGGTATTGTCATTAATTTCTCCATTTATTATTGTCAAAGGTTAAAAGCCCAATGGGCTTATTGGGTCGGGTTCGATTTTCAAACTCGCCCCTAGATTTTGAATATACCTTCGCTAATTTACTGGTGCATGTCTCGTATTAAATTATAAAAATGAATAAATACTTCATATATATTAGCCCTCAGTATTGGGCCGATCTTAGGTACATTTTATTAATATCTAGTTCGGTCAGTGAATAAAATCGGACAGGGCCGAACCCGACGTTCAAAGAAATTTAAGCTCATTAAGCATTTGAGGCCCTATCATTTTTCGGGCCGGTCAAATCCCGTTGACTTTTTATGACTTTCAAAAAGTCAAAGAGCCTGATCAAGTCTACGGACTTTTTGACTAGACCGAACTTTAATTTATTAAGCACTTACCCGATTCATGCTCGTCCGGCCGAACTCAAGTCAAGCATTGGACAGGATCGGACTAGACCTTGAGCCCGCGGGCCATCAGACCAAAATTGGTCAGGCGGGCCTCGCATGTCTTTTGGTAAGGCTTAATATATATAGGCATATGTACTTTGCTTGGCTGAAGGGGTAGAAGGGTACAAAAGGCTAATCATTGAAGCTTGGAATAATTTCCAACAACTTAAAATTCGATTGAGCTATCGAAATTAATTAGAATCTTTGCGGCATGAATGTTAATTATGACATGAGCTCATGTACGAAATTTAAAAGTCAATTTGGCTTTAAATGTAGTTGGTCCAAATTTATGATTTTAAGGTCAGATCTAACTGTTAGGGTCGTTGTGCCCTAAAAGCTGATTCCATGTCATCAATGCTCCTGTTGTAATGGAATAATTTATTACTTGGAAATGGTGGGCTGACTAAAGATAAAATGCAGAGTTGAAATAAGGCGAAGGAGACAAAAGCAGAGGTTCCCTCGACAGCTGCAAACAGCTCATTTTCGTCAAGGGAGGAAGAAGCATGAATTTAATTTGCCCCGAAAGTGATGGGGAATAGGATGGTCAGATGGAGCTGTCGGATCCCTAATAAATACTTTCAAAGTTAAAATATTTTATTTAAGTCAATAGAATTTGTTACATTATAATGATATGGTCGCATCCGATTGATAATTTGTAGATTTATTATGCTCATCATAGAACTTGTGAAGTTCAAAGAATCTTTAAAAAAAAAAAAATCGAATTACAAACATCACAATCACAAAAAAGATGTGTCATTATTTCAAATGTGGCGCCAATTTAATTACTGACAATTTGATTTTTAAATAAATAATAATTTTACTATACAATTAATGTTGTCTTCTTTGACTTTCATGTGAACTAGACATCATAAAGAGGATTAACCATCTTGTCGCTAATTGTATAATAAAATAAAATTATGTTTGAAAAGTTAGGTAAACATTTATAAGATGGAGTTTTGAATGATGGCATTTTCAAGGAAATTCTGACTAATTGTTATCAAAGTATAAAAAAAACTAATATTGTCAAAACACTAATTTGTCTTGAAATGGTTACAATATTTTTAAATTAGTAATGTGTTGTAGGCAATATTAGTATGACAATTGCTAGCATCAAAAAAATTTAAAATTGAAAGAAAAAAATAGAAAAGTGGAGCAACTAATCCTTGCATCATCATCATCTTCTTCTGCTGGTTATGCATTTCATATTTTCAAATCTCTTCCTCTCTCTCACTCTCCAAACAAACCGTTATAAATTCCACTTGCCGGAATCTCGCCGTCCTCTCCTCCGGCCGGCAGACTAACGGCCACACTCTACTCTCTATCTCTTGCGGAGATATATAGTAAACAGTGATTAGTGCCTAGTGGTGGTGGGAAAGTTAGGGTTTTTACGACTGGGGATTTTTCCCACGTTGTATTAGGGTTTTGTTAGTTTAATTCGAGGGAGTGGAATTTCTGATTTTCTTGGGAGGGGGAAATGGAACCGCCGGAAGCGGCAGAGAATGGTGGCGTGCGCAAGTCGGAGACGCGGATCGCGGCGAGGACGTCGGTGATTGATTCGATACGAGGGTGTGGGTTGAGTGGAGTGAGGATTGACAAGGAGGAACTGAAGCAGAAGCTGCTGCTGCCTTTATATCTGCGACAGGCGATGATTGACTCGATTAGAGCTAAGGATCCTGGCGCTGGGGCTACTCGGGTCAGTGAGTCGTCCGAAGGTGAAAAAGCGCCGGAAGGTCCGATGGTGATTTTTGTGAATTCCAAGAGTGGCGGTCGGTATGGTCTTGTGCTTAAGGAGAGGCTTCAGGTCTTGATGGGAGAAGAGCAGGTCAGCTTTTTTGATAAAAAAATCCATCAATTTAACGGTTCGGGATTAAGCTGTTTGATTGTAAGGTTTGTCAGATTTGGGAGTGAGTTTTGATATCTTTCGATCTCTTGGTGAGTTCTGCGTAGCGCTCCGTGCTCTACTGATTTTTTCATTTGTCCAGATTTGTGTACGTTTCATGTGGTTGATGAGTAGGCTTTGAGTTTGCAGTGTTTAATTTGTTTGGAATTGATTTTTGCAGGTATTTGATCTTTCGAAAGTGAAGCCTCATGAATTTGTCCAGTATGGATTGGGTTGCTTGGAGAAGCTGGCGGAGTCAGGTGATATCTGTGCGAAAGAAACTCGTGAGAAAATGAGAGTCATGGTATTTTAAGTTTCCGTCTGTAATTACATTATCAGTGTCCCATAGAATCTATGCATTCATGTGTTTTATGATCTCTGCTGCTGATTTCTCTTCAGGTTGCTGGAGGTGATGGAACAGTTGGTTGGGTGCTGGGATGTCTTGGGGAGCTTAGTGTGCAGAGTCGGGAACCTGTGCCTCCTGTGGGAATCATACCACTCGGGACAGGAAATGATCTTTCAAGAAGTTTTGGTTGGGTAAGCTTCTCTTTACAAAGACTTTTGACAGTCAAGTCATTATATTTTTGTTTGTTGGGACATGGTCTTTGTTCTTTTCTACAGGGTGGCTCTTTCCCATTCTTCTGGAAATCTGCCGTCAAGAGATCTCTCCAGAAGGCTATTTCAGGTCCAATCCGCCGTCTAGACAGGTAAGAAGCCTGCTTTTAGGCTCATTGTTTATGCTAATCTTTTTCAAGTATTTGTTTTCAGATAATTTTAGCTTTAACACGTTCCTGTTGGTTGATCATTTCTTTCACTGTAGTTGGAATGTCATAATGTCAATGCCAGCTCATACAAAGGTAGAGACGCCATATTCTTTGAAGCTTACGGAAGACTGTACGTTTGATCAGGTTTGGGATCTTTCCGTCCTCATTTTTACTCACACAGCATCCTCCTCGCTCAGTTAGGTTACTTCTTGTATCATTGGGTTAAAATATTTTTGAGAGATGTATGGTCTTGACAGGGCTTTGAAATCGACGGTGACATTCCTGAGAAGGTTAATTGCTACAATGGAGTCTTTTACAACTACTTCAGCATTGGTATGCCACATTCAGAATACCATATACTGTTGGCTTTCAATTTCTATTTTCTTTCTGTTTTTATGAACCACTGAACAATGTTTATAGTAACTAAAACATCAAAATTGTAACAATGTAGAAATGCTACATCATGTTATGTTGTGGACACATACTGTCAGAATCAAGAATACATTTTATTTGTTGATGGCCTACAGCAGTCTTGATCCGATTTTTACCCTTTCCCAATGTGCATAGCATAAGTTTCATTTTGGCTATACCTCTCACTTTGTAGAGTTGATCTTTCAGGTATGGATGCCAAAGTTGCTTACGGCTTCCACCACTTGCGTAATGAAAAACCTTATCTCGCACAAGGTCCTCTGTCAAATAAGGTCTGGTCGGTTCTATTTATACTTGATCTGTGTACGTTCTGTACCTCAAACTGCTGATAAGGCAGTGTTTTTGTTTTGATTTATCTTGTTTTGTTTTGTTTCACGTTTTGCTGCCCCGAATTCCATGTACAATAGTTTCATGTTTTGAATCATCAATTTCTGTGTTGCAGTTGATATATTCTGGATATACTTGCACGCAAGGATGGTTTTTCACACCATGTACAAGTAACCCTGGTTTAAGGTTAGCGCTTTTACAAGATTTGATTGAGCTTAAGGCTAGTTACTTTATTGACATGTCTTCCATAAGTACAAGATATGGAAACATTACCGAAATTTGAGAATCTGCTATTTGATGCAGAGGTCTGAAAAACATAGTGAGGATGCACGTGAAGAAAGTCAACTGCTCTGAATGGGAACAAATTCATATCCCCAAAAGGTTTGCATTCATTTTCTTTGTTCAATTTTCGCTCTTTCCTCGGCCTCTGTTTAATCTTCCAATTTACTTCCATTTCGTCAATCCGTAATGTTTTCCAGACGGACAATGAATGGCCTAACTTTTACTTAATGCCTGTTTTGTATTCTTCTTTGTTCATGTAGTGTGAGGTCTATTGTCGCTTTGAATCTTCATAATTATGCTAGTGGGAGAAATCCATGGGGGAAGTTGAAGCCGAATTATATGGAAAAGGTCTGTGAAACTTGTCCCATACAACAGAATTGATCTTTTAGTATAGACACACCAAGAGTAGACTACTGAATACTGATACTATTGCCTTGTTTTTTCAGAAAGGGTTTGTGGAAGCTCATGCTGACGATGGCTTATTAGAAATATTTGGCCTCAAGCAGGGATGGCATGCTTCATTTGTCATGGTGGAGTTGATTACAGCAAAACACTTGGCCCAGGTACTGTAACAACTCCATCTCATCTATTCACTCTAAGCCTGATTTATTGACCATACATGATTCGGAACAGGCTGCAGCGATCCGATTCGAACTGAGAGGGGGAGATTGGCGCAATGCGTACATGCAAATGGATGGGGAGCCTTGGAAACAACCCATGGACAAGGAGTTGTCAACTTTAGTAGAAATCAAGAGAGTGCCTCACCACTCCCTCATGATCAATGGAGAGTAATGTCAACCTCTCCATCTGATAAATGCTTATATATCTACTCCATGTTACAAAAACATATTTTTTTTCCATCATGGGATTTGCGATTTATGTCCCCAGAAGTTCCCAGGTTATCAGTTTCAGGTATGTGAGGGTTTCCGGATTAATGCTTAATTTCTGAGAAACAGCTTTCTTCTCAAGACCATATCTAAGAAGTTTTGACATGTACTGAAATGAATAGAATTCCTTTTTTATTTTTTTTGGATTTTATTGAGTTTCGTACAGGAACAAAAGCCTAGTCGTTGTCATGAGGACATCAGACGTGTCGTATGAGATGACTCTAGTGCCCTGAAACAGTCATTGTCAACTTCCAAGTGGCGCGGGGCGGATCTCTCCTTCTCCTTTCAGCCGCGGCCGTTGGGGTACTAGAATGATCAGTTTGAGGAGAACCCATTGGCAAGGATGGGTTAGTTATTGCTGAACTCCTTGTCTGAGAATGCATCACCTATTTAGCTAGCTGCCTAAACAGGCCTGATACACTCCCCATTTCCAACCATGTTTTTTGTTGTTGAAAGAAGAGCTTCTATTCAAAAAAGAATATACAAGGATGATATTACACAAACCAAACCACTAGGCAAGACAAGAGTCAAACCCCTGCCTGACACAGCTTGCAAAACCTACAAAGCAAACTGACTACAACAACACCATCCTGATAAATCTTTTGCAAGACACCAGGACAAGAACAATTTACCATATTAGCAACAACCAACTCAATAAAACACCATCAGGAACCACGAAATTTCCCTTCTGTTCAATGCCTAAAGATGTGAGCATATTCGTGGATTTTTGCACCATCTTTCAAAGTTTTCATAACTTCAATCTTCATTTTGGCGAGCCTCTGGATCTTCAGTTTTACTTCATGGCTCTCCTCTAAAGATAAAGCCATTTCTGTTCTTCCATGTTACACGCATTAATTGTGAAGAATGTCAAAACTTTCTCCTCTTTGCCTTTCCAACTTCTCCTTTCCAACCAAGAGATCGTTTCTGAAATTCGTATGTTTGTTCCATTGTGAGAGTTCCTGATGCGAGTTTATAAAGAAGTGGAAGGCCAGTACGGCACCATATCAAGTCTAAAAAATATCATAACAGTGAAGGTTCATGAACTCAAGATTAGTTTAGTTAGTTTTTGTGACTGTTGGTTTGAAAAACTACCACAGGGCAGTTACTAAGTGTATGTTTAAGAATGCATCAGTGTTAATAAAGATGTAGAAAAGAATTTGCACTCAATCTTATCTATAATCCTTCTGTTCTATCTCCTCTTCTCATTACTATTTCCCATCATTTTGGTGCTTTCATTGAGAGTAAAAGTGATGCCTGAAACACGCAATTCTTTTACAGCGGAGTCATTGCAGGCTCTTTCTTGCAGTTTCGTGGAACTAAACAACAAAACTGCAGAGTTCAGCAGCAGACTCAAACTACGGAAGAAATGGCACAAAATCAAATAGAGGCAACAGCAAAAACTAATGCTACCTTTGAAAAAATGCTTGAAATATTGGAAAAACTGCAAGGTTCAATTATGAATATGCAGGCATCAACACCTCCTGCAGATAAACAACTTGTTTATCCAAATGCATCAAACTCAAATCCTATTTTACCAACACCAATAGTAGGACAACATTACCAGATGGTTTCTGGAAATCAAAGTCCACATGGCCTGCAACAACAACTCTTTAATCTGAGCAGGACAACTAGTGAAGTACTTGCACCAACAATACCTCGCTTACCAAAGTTGGAAATTTCTTATTTTTCAGGTAATGGAGTAGAAGGATGGCTCTTTCAAGCAGAGCTATATTTTGAACATCATCGTGTTCCGGCTGAACAGAGAGTGACATTAGGCTACATTCTATTTGTCGGGAGAAGCTTTAAGTTGGTTTCGGTGGATGCATTCAACGCATCAAGTAACTACATGGGAGGCATTATCGCGGGATCTTGTCTCGCGCTTTGGACCATCTACATATTGGAATGCGGATGTGGCATTGAATAAATTGCAACAGACTTCATCACTTGCAACATGTATATCAGAATTTTAAGCACTTTCCACTCGTACTCCGGAAATTTATTACACAGATTTCTTGCAACAAATATTTCTTCCAATTGAAATGTCAAAACATCTGAATGTGACAATTGGAAATGGAGATGCTTTGGAATGTGAAGGAGTGTGCAAGAGGATTTCTTTATACCTTGGAAAACATTGCTTTGAAGTTGTCCTACATCTCTTACTGATTTATGATGCAGATGTTGTCTGAGGGGCGCAATGGTTAGCTGATACTGGCCCTGCTCTGTTTGATTATAAAAATTTATGGATGCGATTTGATCACCAAGGAAGACAAGTCACCCTTACTGGCATTCCTCAACAAGCCCAATTAAACCAAATGTCCTTAAGTCAGTTACGTCGGGCTACACAGACCGATGCTCTATCTTCTTTTTTCCAGTTGATAGTGCTTGAAAACAAGGTGGCAGAAGTACCTACAATGGAAAACACATCAGATATGGTGAATATACCTTTACTGCCAAATGACTTGAATCCCTTACTTGCAGGAAAAACAAATCAAATTTTGCATACACATGCCGAGGTGTTCACTAAACCCAAAGGACTTCCTCCACTCCGAGGTGTAGAACATCATATCCCACTCATGCCTAACACTGCTCCGGTGAATGTGAAACCTTATAGGTGTCCACACTATCAGAAAATTGAAATTGAAAAACTAATACAAGAGATGATGCAGGATGGTGTTCTAAGGCCAAGTTGTAGTCCTTTCTCATCACCAGTTCTTCTTGTTAAAAAGAAGGATGGAAGTTGTCGTTTCTGTGCGGATTATAGAGCTCTCAATTCAGTGACAGTGAAGGATCGATATCCAATTCCAACTGTAGACGAGTTGCTTGACGAGTTGCATGGGGCAAGTATTTTCTCAAAGCTTGACCTTAGATCCGGTATCATCAGTTGAGAATGAATGAGGTTGACATTTGTAAGACAGCTTTTAGGACGCATCAAGGTCATTATGAATTCCTAGTTATGCCATTTGGACTTACAAATGCTCCCTCTAGCTTTCAAGCATCCATGAATGAGCTATTTCGACCCATGTTACGCCGGTATGTTTTGGTTTTCTTTGATGATATACTTATCTTTAGTTCCACATGGGATGAGTATTTACAACATCTAAATGAAGTACTTAGTGCTCTCAAGAGTCACAACTACTATGCAAAACATACAAAGTGTGAAATAGCTCGAAGTAAAGTAAATTATCTTGGCCATATGATCTCATCTCAAGGAGTTGGAGTAGACCCTGAGAAAATCATTGCAGTGAGGCAGTAGGCATTGCCAAATACACTTAAATGACTTCTTGGTTTTCTCGGACTGACTGATTATTATAGAAGGTTCGTCAAAAATTATGCAAGTCTTGCTGCTCCACTAACACGTCTTTTGCGGAAAGAAGCTTTTATATGGGATGACAAAGCAACTCAAGCATTTGAAAACCTCAAGAGTGCTTTAACTTCTACACCAGTGCTTGTTTTGCCAAATTTTCAGCGTTCATTTGTTATTCAAACTGATGCGTCTGGGACAGGGATTGGAGCAGTTTTATCTCAAGATAGCAGGCCAATCGCCTTCTTTAGCAAGCAACTTTCCACACACATGCAGTCCACATCAGTGTATAACATGGAGCTTTTCGCTGTAGTGACAATTGTGCATAAATGGCGTCAATATTTGCTCGGAGGACATTTTGTGATTCAAACTGACCATCAACCATTGCGTACACTTCTAACACAGTCAATTCATACACCAGAACAACAACGCTGGATTATCAAGTTATTGGGATTTGATTTTGAAGTCATCTATAAACTTGGTAAAGAGAATGGGCCGGCCGATGCGCTTTCTCGCCAAACTGATGCCGAATTTCATTCAAATAAGCTTAACTCTAAACCAATTCTTGAGATTTTGAAGGCTTTGCGTCAAGTTTATAAGAACTATCATCAAGCACAACAGCTATGCAATATTACTGAGGGAACACCTGAGCAGTAAAAAGACTACATTGTGAAGGATGGGATTGAGTTTTATAAAGACAAAATCTATATCCCAGAGGATGTCGCCCTTTGCCATTTAATTATGTATGAGCATCATGACACACTAATTGCTGGGCATGCTGGTATTCGTCGGACCGTTGCTCGTATTGGATCCACTTTTTATTGGAAAGGTATGCGAAATGATATACGTCAATATGTTAGCAAATGTGATGTATGTCAACAGGTTAAGAGCATGAATGTCTCACCACAAGGTCTGCTACAACCTTTGGCAATTCCTGATCAGATTTAGACCGATATCTCACTTGACTTCATCACACATTTGCCTCCTTCTAATGGAAAATCAGTGATCTTGGTGGTGGTAGATAGACTTTCTAAATATGCGCATTTTTCACCCTTAGCTGCTGAATTCTCTGCTGAAATTTTAGCAAAGATATTTCTACGAGATGTTTGCAAATTACATGGGATGCCGCAAATTATAGTGTCCGATCGGGATCCAGTTTTCATGAGTCGATTCTGGAAAGAGTTGTTTCGTTTACAAGGAACGACATTATCTACTAGCAGCGCATATCATCCGCAGTCAGACGGACAAACAAAAGTGGTGAATAGATGTTTGGAGGATTATCTGAGGTGTTATGTCACTGAGAACTATAAAAATTGGGTTGATCTTTTACCGTGGGCTGAGTTCAGTTATAACACAGCACAACATTCTACCATCAAAATGTCTCCTTTTGAAGCAGTCTATAGATACTCTCCGCCAACAATCAAGTCTTATATTCTTAGTGATTCAAAAGTGGAAGCATTAGATACTTTACTTATCAAACGGGACCAGGTTCTCAAACAACTGAAGATCAACATTGCACGTGCTCAAAATCGTATGCAACAACAAGCTAACAAACATAAAACTTATGTTGAGTTTACTCAAGGAGACTAGGTTTATGTCAAGCTTCAACCCTATAAGCAGAATTCTCTTAAGCACAAGTGATCACAAAAGCTTGCACGTCGATATTATGGTCCGTTTTGTTACATTAAGCGTATTGGTAAGGTAGCTTATCGATTGGAGTTGCCCGAATCAGCAAGGATTCATAAAGTTTTTCATGTATCACTCCTCAAAAAATGTCGAGATCCTCAACAATGTGAAGCAGCATCTCTACCAGATTATTTCGCAGGTACTCGACCTATTCACAAGCCTATCAAGGTGTTGGAGTTCCACAAGGTGTTACGTCAAGGTTTCCATGTACCGCAAGTCTTGATTCAATGGCAATTTCAAGGAGTCAGTGATGCAACCTGGGAAGATCTTAATGAAGTTAAACACAACTTTCCTAACTTCCACCTCGAGGACGAGGTCATCACTGATGGGGAAGGTAATGATGCGAGTCTACAAACAAGTGGAAGGCCAGTATGGCAACATATCAAGTCTAAAAAATATCCTATTAATGAATTTGAAGTATAACGGTCAAGGTTCATGAACTCAAGATTAGTTTAGTTAGTTTTTGTGATTGTTGGTTTGAAAAACTACCACAGGGCAGTTACTAAGTGTATGTTTAAGAATGCATCAGTGTTAATAAAGATGTAGAAAATAATTTGCATTCAATCTTATCTATAATCCTTCTGTTCTATCTCTTCTGTTCTATCTCCTCTTCTCTTTACTATTTCCCATTAGTTCCAGTGAACTATGTTAGTTGTTTCACAATACTCTAACAGATAGTGTTTCGATAGTTGTTAGTAAAAACACAAACGGTACGATGAAATGTAAAGGACACAAGATATGGTCACCCTGTCCACGAACCTAATCGGGGAGGGGGGGATGAGGGTTTCTCTGAACTCCAGATGGAAAGAACTTCACTATCAAATGGTCAAGTATAATACATCTTATGTAACATGACTCCCTCTGTTGCAGCTATGTAGTTGCACCACCGTGAGTGCGTCTGACTCCCTCAGACAGAGATCCCTATCTTGTCCACTTCGATCGGCCTCCCACGGATCGTACGTTCTCCTCCCGAGAACTCCGGCACTTCAACACACCCAGTTTGTTCAAACAACAATTGGAGCAGCCTATAATCAACTGATATAATGAGCTCAAATTCCAACCGATCTCCAGTAATAATTGAGCTCCTTCTAAGCGTTTCTTCACCCTCTGATTTTCTTATTCAATTGTGTTTTTTCTTCACCACTACGTCGGCTCCTCGTGATGTATCAATTATACAAATCGGATTCTTGCTTACTTTAGGCACCGAATGATTATCTTTAGATTGAAGATAATCATCTTTTCCTAAAGTGCATCCCAATCTTCTGCATCTTTGTTTTTAGGTCCATATCCATATTCTTACCAAATTCAGGCCACCTCGAAATTATCCTTGACTCTATTTTAGGAAACCCGAGCAAGGTATTATTGCTGAAAATATGATTGCACGCGGCTCTGTTCAAGAAACTCTATCTCATCCTCTGTTTCGAGCTTGAACTTCCTTGACCTGGAGATCCTTGTTGGCCTTCTTCGACACCCTTGTTTCAACTTACAGACACTAGACTATATGGACTCCATTTTCCAAAAACATGCAACACACATCCATGGGACATATGGACTTAACAATCTCCCCCTTGGCATTTTTTTGGCAAAACTTCTCTACTAACTTCTATAATAGTAATTGACAAATTACTCCCCCTTTTTGTCAATAAAAGTGTCTAAGGGAATACAAGACCAACAAAGACAGGAAAAGTTCGTTAGAAGAGTTCAAAAAGAAATAACATAGAATAGAAACAATAACTAGGCAGGAGTGTCTTGGCATCCTCTGCATCACATGTCGGATTCATCATTAGAGTCAGATCATTCCTCAGCTTCTTCCTCCTCTAGCGAATATTTGAGATCCCTCAACATCATCTTTACCTCCCTCTTTGCCGCAGCAATCTGAGATGCCATGGCTTCGAGCATTACCAGCTGCTTGTCAAGCCTCTCTATTATCTTCAAGTTGGAGGATGCAGATGCAGGCTTCTTTGACACAGCTGCTCCACCAGGTAATTCCTTAAGCTTCTGCACTACTTGCTGAGCAGAGAATGGAACAGTGACATCCACTTGATATTTCCCAGTGAGTAGCTTGTAGTCAAAGCTGAGGGGCACGGGAGCATGAGTCATAACCAATCACTCCATCAGTCAAGGCAAGATACTGACTTACCATCATCTCAAACAACATTGAGGGACAGGCAATCGACAGATTTGTGAGGTCAGAGAAAATGTACTGGCACAGTTGGTTGAACACTGTCTATCCCAGATTCACCTCAAGTCCATGAGCAACATAGAAAATGAATGCTGCAATAGGTTTGCTGATTGTTGTTCGGTCCAGTATTGGTATCCAGTTCCTGATACATATCCCATGTAGAATATCATACTTCGTCGTCAGTTGATCTGACTCAATAGAGCTCTTCTTCCATGATTTTATTCTCAAATTTGTAAGCTCCGCTGCTAAAGCTCCCCAGTTCTTACATCTGGCATAGATTCTGCTGGGGTAATGCCAAAGAATTCATTGATAGCTTCAGTTAGGATTCGCTGTCCTCTCACTAGAACTACATCACAGTTTGTATTGCCCTCAGTTTTGAATTCCTCAGTAAGATTTCCTACCAGCTCACAAAGAAGCTGTTCAGCATACTATTGCGACAGCTTTAGGGACTTCATCAGCCAAGCCTCCTCAATGGCCTTGACAACCTCGGGGACTTCAAAGTTTTTCTCTGCCAAAAATCTTTCCTGAACGACTCTTCTCTCTTGAATAATCTTCCACTTCTTGAAAACTATACTGTTGGAGAACCAAACTCCTGACACTGAGATAGCCTCTGTCAGAGACTCTCTACTTAGGGTAGATCCAGATTTATGAGAGGGTGGTCTCTTCACCAACTTCATGGCAACAATCTTGCCCTTCTCATTTGGCATTGCCCCCTGTCTCAATGGCCGCACTCTTTTTCTTTCTTTCTTCACTGTCAGACACCACATCCTTTCCTCTCTTTGGCTTAGACAGTCTCTCTGCAACAGAGGATTCCATCACACTCCTATCCTATATTTCTGCTACTGAGACCGGCTCAGATTCAACAGACTTGAGAGGAGAGTTGACTTGAACAGCCTTAGTGTTGGCCATCTCCTAAGTAACAAGAAACTTTTTGTGCTCAAAGATCACTATTGCCATTGACCCTTCCTCCGCTTCAACGACTGGAGCAGGCATCTAATCTGTTGCCTCTTTGACTTCTACACCAGAAACTATTTGAACCACTGGATCCTCACTCTCTACTGGCACCGCATCCTTTGAATCATGCACCATCCCAACTTCTGCTCCCTTTACCTTCTCCTCAGCCTTCTGGGGAAACATCTTGGCTAATCTCTGGGCCTGACCCTTCTTCTACCCAAAAGTCTTCACATATTTCCTTCTTTGAATCAAGTTAGCGTCAATTTTGTCTACCAGAGACTTTTTGACCGAATTTGCCTTCTGCGCTCAACCCTCTTGGCAGGCATCTCCCCCTAACTACCAGACCCTGTAGTCACTGGATCTTTCCCAGATTTGCTCCCATCAGCAACAATACCAATCTCCTTCTCTATCACAACATCCTCTACCTTATCAACCTCATCCACAGATCAAACAATATTAGGGCTTACCTTTGAGGCGGCCTTAGGCTCAACTGTTGCCGCTTCAGAACTGGAGGCTTATCCGAGGGCTTCTTCTTCTTCCATTTGCCCCTTTTTGGCACTTGGATTTTGACCGAGCTTGAGAGTCCAGTGCGGATTCTTCCTTCTTTCTTGACTCGGCCGCTCTAGTCGACCTTGCTGGTACCGACGAGAGGGTGATGTCATCTTCAACATTCCTAGCATTAGCAGAGGATTTCTTGGAGGCCACCATGATTTCAAGAACCAATTTTTTTAGAGTTAGGGTTTCAATTTCACTTGGAGATATCACTTGGATGTTCTGCGAAAATATAGGAGCTAATTAGGAAATCAAATTCAAATTTCAAAAATAGAAACCCCAACAGACTCTCGGATCACCAACAAAATATTTGATGATTTCATATCTGCCACGTCATTCATGACCTACCACACATGTTATGCCTTAGACTTTGCTTTATCCAACAACTCTGCCTCTGTACGCTTAATCAGTTCAATAGTTCCTTAAGCAATGTTCGAGAACTGGTCAAGTCGTCCTGAATTTGAATACATGTCGACAACACATAGACCCAACTGAGCATTTGTTTAAGGCTTTTGTGAATATGTCTGCTAACTGTTTATCGTTGGATACATGTTTCAGAGTAATGATCTTCTGTTCAACCAACTCACGAATCAAGTGATGCTTGATGTCAATGTGTTTGGTTCTGGAATGTTGAACAGGATTTTTGAAAATGTTGATTGCACTCATGTTGTCACAGAATAGAGTCATCTCCCCCTGTTTCAGACCATACTCTTTCAGCTTCTGTTTTATCCAGATCATCTGGGCGCAACAGCTTCCCGCGGCAATGTATTCCGCCTCAGCAGTGGATAGTGAGATGCTGCTTTGTTTCTTGCTGAACCATGACACCAAGTTGTTTCCTAGAAAGAAACATCCTTCTGAAGTGCTTTTTCGATCTTCCACACTGCCTGCCCAATCAGCATCACATTACCCAACTAAGTGATAGTTTACTGTACCACTTACAGACCTTGAAATTTTCCTGCGCTGCTGATCACAAGTTACAGCCTCTGAAGATACAGCTTCTGCTATGTCTCTTCCTGCGGAAATTATTCTGATGACGAATAAGAAAGACACAGTCAGTTTGTTTACCCAGTTCGGCAACTTGCCTACGTCTGGGGAGGATCACTCCCCGATTCTCAAGACTTCACTATACGTGGTTCTAAGTACAAAGGACTCACACCTCTACTTCTCCCCTAGTGAAAATCTTCCGCTCATAACTCCCTAGACTAGCTAGCAGTCTGATCTCACAAACTCTCTTCGTGCTACCTACACACTTCCAGTAATAACTAGCTACAGACCTGACTCACAGACCTAGCATATTCTATTACAATGCGTAGTACACGGACTGCTTCAGCACACTCTACACCAGAGTTGTTGTATCTTTTGTCAACAACTATTCTAGCTCTTCTGCCAAACAGCCGGACACTTTGAGTTCTACAAACTCAGTCACTGCTCCCCCTCAGTCAATGGCACACTCTGTGAATATTGGGTAGCCTCGATCAGCTCTCACTCAGATTGTGACAAACCTGTCCGTAGTTGTTCTCCGAGCTCTGATTGATCCTTCAATGAGCAGTGCTCCAATTAAATTCCAGGGATCAATGCTGAATCAAACTCCACGAGTTCTGATTTCCTCTGCGCGCAACAAAACTCTTTAACTCAGTGTGTACACCTTGCTACCGTAGGTTGATCTCTGTGTGTTTTCTCTCGCGTTCTCTATTTGTGTGTGTCTCACTAAATGCTTCCTTTGCATTCCTTTTGTATCAATCAACTCTGCGTTCTTTTCGCACCCGCATTTGCCTACAAAATCCGCGGGCAGCACTAAATCTTCTCCTAGATTCTTTCAAGGTTGTTGAAGATTCCGTTGCCTAATATGGATTTTTGAAGCCTTATCTCTTCCGAAAGCTTCTACCCATTGCCGACGTTCTGGATGACGTTTGCACAACTCCCTGAGCTTTCGCGATGCCTGCCGCACCATGCCAGAGCCTCTCCGTGCATCTCTAGGATTAATCGGGCATTCTGCTCTAGCTTTGGGTCATCAGGGAGTGCTGAAGCAAAATCTGTCTTCTGTCCAAAACTGTCTTTTGTCGGTTCCCCAGTTTACCTAAGCTCTTGAGATCCATAGAGTGCTGTAGCAGACTCTGGTTCTTTATTGCTATTGCTTGTTTTATCTTGTCAGTCTTCAGATTGTGCTCCAGCCACCAATCTTCAGGGAGTGCTTCAGCAGTCTGCTACACTCTGGTTCTTTATTGCTATTGCTTGTTTTATCTTGTCAGTCTTCAGATTGTGCTCCAGCCACCAATCTTCAGGGAGTGCTTCAGCAGTCTCTTGAGTAGTTTGTCAAGGATGCCATTTCTCAATAGACCTGATTATCCTTTTCACACTTGCCAAATGACTTTCTTTGGGATTTGCCAGGAACCTAGTACACTCCAACAACACAACAAATGTCGGGTCGACTGGCAGTGAGATATAGTAGGTTGTCAATCATGCTCCTGTATAGAGTTTGTTCCACACTGATTCCAATTCATCTTTTGTGATTTTCACGCGTGCAGCGGCAGAAGTGTGTTTATGACTTGCATTTTCGGCATGTTTTTATGTGAACAGTTACTTCTTAGTGTTGTTTGCATTTCAGATGTTCGGAATACATGAAAAGAGACTTGCGACTCAAAACGGTGTTTTTAGGGAGAAAATCGACGTTGACGGAAATGGGTGCGCATCACAGTGAGTTCGCCGCCATTAGACAACATTAGCACCGTGCGCCGCAGCTTAATGTCTTCTCCGGGCGCGCGATCTAATGCCTTCTTGGGACGCGGTCAGCTTAAGATGACGTCAACAATTGGGCCCGCGGGCCGAACTCAATTTTTAGAGCCCGATCTCAATTAGGTTTCGAAGAGAGTGAGACAGTAGCTTGGACGACAGAGGTTTGGAACAGAGACGGACGGACGGAATTTTGGAGTTTTTGCGTGAACAGTGTTTCCGGCGTGAACAGTGTATTCCGGCGTGAATAGTGATTTTGAACGGTTTAATTATTCTTTTCAATTTAATGTATTTTTCAGTATTGACTATGAGTAGCTAAATTTCTGTTTCAGTTTGGGGTTTTCAATTGGTGACTTACACGTTTGAGACTTGGATTTAATGCATGTTTCTATTTAATCGTACCTCTGGATCTTAAATCGCATGAATTGTATTTTGTGGTTAGCGTATACTTTGTCGTGAAACTATCCGCTCATCAATTCTTATTATTAACTCTTGTCGAAACTTTGTCGTGGAAGCAAGTAGTAAAATTCAGGTCTAGTATCACCTTTGTTGGGATACTTTAGGTTATTACCTTTGTCGGAGTGACCAAACGTTTGAATAGGATCGTATCTTTAGAAGTCGATGATACCACTCACTATTGAATTCCCTGAGCTGAATATTTCTCTCGATTAACATTCACACTTTTCTTACATTCTTTTTGCGACCATTTACTTAAACACTGTTAATGTATATGGCATCATTGACAAACTCCTACAAGGTGCACAAGAGTCTGCTACAGCAAGCGTGTGAAGACAGCAGCTGATGCAGAGCGTTCCAGAATGACCAAGCAGAGTGCACAAGCCTTTGCTACAGCAACCTGTGTAGCAGAGAGCTGTAGCATAAGCAGATTTCCGTGTGAAGGACAGGCTGCCCAGAATTGAAGAGAAGAGCAACGGAAGCTTTATGAATGGAATTTAGAAGATTGCCAAAGTCAATAGCATGCCGATCAACTTGGAGCAGTCCTAAGAACGTACGGAGAGTTGCTGCCAGCATCGCAACAGGTTGGAAGAGTATCGTGAAGATAGAGAGCAAGATGATGCAGCTGCCCGTGTGAAGACAGCAGCTTGTGCAAATCCAGCCAGAGTGAACAAGCTTAGTGAACGGGCAGTTGCTACAGCAGAAGCTGTAGCAGGGAGCTATAGCAGCAGTATTGGTGCGAAGAATAATCTGGCCAGAAATGCAGAGCTGAGCAACGGGATGATTCCAGAGCATCTGTCAGAATATTCTCAGTGGAGATTGCGGTCTACAAGTCAGCTTGAAGATATGGATCTTTTGAAAGGAGAATATTTCTTTGTAGAAGATTAGATTTGCAAATCAAATCTAATCTCCTACAAATTAGAAGATATGATCTTGTTGAGATCTAGAGAGGAGCTTCTAAATATTCTCAGATAATATTCCCAGTGGAGATTCCGGCATCTAGGAGAAGATTTGATTATGGAAGATTTGATTGTGGAAAGATTTGTTTCTGCAAACAAATCTAATCTCCTAGGAATTAGGAGATAAGATCTTGTTGAGATCTTTAAGGAATTTCCAAATACTGATATTGGTGAAACTGGTAGTTCCTATTTAAAGGAAGCTGGGCAAAGGTTCAAGGGTATCGAATCAAAGAGCAAATACTGAGAACACACGCAGAATACCGAGAGAGAGAAATTCAAGTGCGTGCAAGATTCGATCATCACCAAAGAGCAGAGCGTGCGCTCAGGTGATTGGAGCAGAGTGTGATCAGGACTTGCAGAGTCTGGTCTAAGCTTGATCAAGGGAAGCCGTGAAAGAACTGACGAGTGGGCGACTCGGTCAAGTGTCTGGACGGCTGTTCTTGCTAGTGAGAGAAGGTTACTGAGTGAGGGGGAGTACTCCAGAGTGAGCTGCACTCGTGGAAAGGTTCGATCGGCTCAGCAGAAGGCTTGGAGCGACGCGGACAGATTGTGCATTAGCTGTGTGCTACAGCAGATGCTATAGCAACCTGCAGTGACTGAGTGTTAATTAGAATAGGCTGAGTTCGTGGAGACAGTAGCTATTCTAGATTGATATCAGTGTAGGTTGGACAGACACAAGTCAGAGCTTGTTCTGATTGTGATCTTGGTTCCACTTGTGGTTGAGTAGCATAGGTTGCGTGAGTTGTAACCGTGTGTACTTGGAGACCTTAGTGATTAGTGGATTGAGGACTGGAGTTTAGTCCTCCCCAGACGTAGGCAATTGGCCGAACTGGGTGAACAAACATTTGTCCTTGTTCATTCTTGCTGAATCAGATTTTAGGTGAACAAGAGTGTGCTGTAGCAACTGCTTGTTCACATACCTGCAACTCAGAGGCGCTACGAATTTCAAACACCTTTTAGTTCAGTATTTACAGGAAATCGCTTCACAGTCAGTTCTCTTGGGTTCGACCCTTGCTTGCTGCTACACTAGCTAAAAGCTTAGAGATATAAATACAAGTTTGGCACGCACAACGACGCGCGTCAGTATGACATTTATGTCATGTCGGTTTTAGAGTTGTATATATAGTAGTATAGGTTTGTGATTTCCTGTACCACACATACATTGAATAAGAAAACCCTGGAGACTTTGATTCTAATCGCTCGTCTTCATCCACAACAATTGGTATCAGAGCCGCAGGTTCAGATGGCGAATTCTCTGAATTTCGAGATTCTGCGATTCAATGGATTTGGAAACTTCGTTCTCTGGCAATAGCGAGTGAGGGACATGCTGACACAGCAGGGGATGCAGAAGGCTTGTTCGATGCGAAGCCAACATCGACTATTCGTCTTTGCCTTGGAGACAAAATTATATATCAGGTAATTAATCTCAAAACTTCCAAGGAAATTTGGGATAAATTATAGAGAAGATGAATATGTCAAAGTCGTTGTCTTCCAAGCTGTTTCTAAACAAAGGTTGTACGGGTTGAAGATGTCTGAAGGATCAGATCTTGTACAACACGTCAACACCTTGAATCAGATAATTGACGATCTAGGGCGTGTGGGTGTGAAGGTTGAAGATGAAAATCAAGCCATGATTTTGTTGTGTTCGTTAACCCCGGCCTATGAGACTTTTATAACTACACTTACGTGTGGGAAAGAGACGATAAGTCGCGAGACGGTTAGTTCTGCGCTGCTCTTTCATCATGAGTGACGACAGCATACCGGTGGTGATAGATCTCAAGATGGTGAGTTGTATGCTAATAACAACCAGGAGAGGGGAAGATCGAAGGAAAAGCAATCAGATGGTAAGAAACAGAGATCTAAGTCGAAGGCTAAGAAGAAAGCACTTTGTTATGGTTGTGGACAAGCCTGCCACTTCAAACGAGAATGTCCCAACAGAAAACAGAAGGGTGATAGGAACTCTCAGGGCTCCTCAAAGTCAGCAAACGTGGTTCAAAATGATAGTTTAGATGGTGGGGACTCAGATATGCTCTCAGTAACTTCAGATACTCATGCTGATTCGTGGATTCTAGATTCAGGATGTTCGTTCCATATGACATCACATAGGGATTGGTTCAAAACATATGAATCTGGAAACTTGGGCTCTGTTAGATTGGGAGACGATAAGACATGTGACATTGTGGGTACGTTGTTATGTGCGCTAAACTTATATTTATAATCTTCTGTTAACATTTAGCAAGTGGTAAGCAGGGTCGAACCCACGAGAGAGCAATCAGCGACAAAGTTTACGAATAATAGTTACACTAAAAGCGGGTTGTAGGAAGAATGTTTGTTGTTGTCAAATTCAAAGAAAAGTCAGTTCAGGGATATGCATTGCAACTGGTAATCATCGATTGTAACATGCATCAACTAGTAAACTACTGTTCCTAGTCTAACAATCCCGCTAGAGTAATGTCGACTCTAGTGTTCTACCTACTCTCAACCGCTAGGTTCTCGAATAGGTTTAACGATTACTCGATTAAGGACACAGATTAGGTTATACAGCTAGGCTTAGCTAATAGGGAAGTCAATCCAATATCACGCAATAGATATCAACTCAATTTCACCACTAGGCTATGCTAACTTGATAATCAGAGCATGCAATTCAAACGAAGAACAGGAATTCACTAAATCGAATTACGAA
This sequence comes from Umbilicus rupestris, assembly GCA_963678935.1. NCBI lineage: Eukaryota > Viridiplantae > Streptophyta > Magnoliopsida > Saxifragales > Crassulaceae > Umbilicus > Umbilicus rupestris. The sequence goes on from OY787609.1 coordinate 14,670,745, forward strand.
ACATAAGTATCTCAAAGCGTATGTCGCAATACAAAAGCTCCAAACTGAAATTAAGGGTTCAGCAACAAGAATCCATCTAATAACAATAATTTAAATTAAACTGAGTTCAGAAATAATTACGGAATCAGTGAATAGTAACTTCGCCGATGATTAGTAACTCCGGCTATGAACAGTAAACTGGCAGCATATAGTCGAACGAAATCAGCAGCATCGCAGCACCTAATTTTTTTTTAAAAAACGTGCTCTAACCACTACTAATGCAAGCTAACAAAAGTAAACGTGCTGACACATACTAACTCCCCCACCCTACACTTTTTGAAACAAACCGTGTCCTCACGGTACAATAAGATTGTCGGGAAGGGTAGTCATGCAAGATTCAAAAGAAACGAAACAAATAAGAAACACACAAGAAAAACTATCCTAACTCAGCAAGTTCAGCGCCTCATGCACACATTAAATGGCGCGCCCCAAGCACACATTAGCGGCGCTAATGAATGAACGTGGAGTGGCCCTAATGTTGCCTTGGGGCTCTTTACTTACTGACTCACACTAAGAATTAAAACAAACTAAAGTCGGGTTGCCTCCCGCAAAGCGCACTTGTTTAACGTCGTTGGCTCGACGGTACCTCTCATCCTTAAGCATTTACCGGCTCATCCAACTCGAGCTCCTTATCCGGCGGGACATCCTCTCCAAAAGGAACATCTTCTTGTAGCAATGGAGACACTGGCAATGCCGTCTTTCAAAAAGTCTTTAAAAAACCTGCGAGGAAATCTAACAAATTTGCTATAAAATCCAGCATAATCAAGGAAAGACATGATACCTCGCTGATCAGTGGGAAAGGCAATCCACGAATTAAATCAGTGTTTATTTTATGAGGTTGGATGCCTTCCTCACGCTACAGATCCGACTCAAGCACCGCATCCTCAATGATGTCCATCGCATGTATTCCTGCAATGTCAGGTGGGTGCTGCATAGGCTTATTGATCGCGCGTCCACTACAAGAAAAACTGCTAAAATCCACAAAGCAGAACCAACGGATTGTATTTTGTCGGTTATATATGTAAAGGCCACAAAAAATGGTGGGAATTAATTCTTTCGATTATATTACTTGTAAAAGCAACAGATATTTGTCAATAAAAATATCGTTGGTATTTGTTCGTATATACCACAGACTTTCGTAGGAAATAAAGGTCGTAAATAATTAATTTTCTAAACTAGATAATGATTAGTTTTTACTTTGCTATTTGCAACAAAAAATATGGTTGGAAATAATTCTGTTGCTACTTTATGTTTAATTCCAACAGATATTTGTCGTTACTAAGATCCGTGGATTTTGCCTATCATATACCTACAAGAATTTCCGTAAGAAATAAAATTTGTAAATTTAATTTTTGGAATTTTTTCGTTGTTGCATATCCAAAAAATTAAGCCCCAATCAGCCCAAAGGCCCGGCCCGACCTAAGCCCATCGGGCTAATTGCCGACTGAGCCCGATAAAACATTAACCTTGTGAAACCCTAATCCAAAAAAATAGTCGCGCTACTCTTCATCTTGCCGTTGCCGCTTCACAAACCTCGAATCCGTCGAATCCCCGAATCAGCTGCTACTCCGGCGCTCCCTCCTTTAGTTCTTTGCGCGTCACTCTTCCGAGCACGAACCAGCGTGCGGTCCTTCGCTCGGAACGACTGTCCGCGATGCCACGAATCCCGATGCCCCGAACCAGCGAGCGGTCCATCGTAAATCGTTAGTGAAGTTTTACTTGCATGCTTTTTCTGGGTTGATGGGGTCTGGGATAAAGATAATGTACTTGATGCTACTTCTACGTAAGCAGAATAGTTATAGGTATAGTGTGCGTAAGTCAGAATGAAATGATATTATTAGGTTGTTTAGATGTGTTCTTCATTGGATTTGTTTTAAGTTGTGATAGGCAGTTATGAGATGGATGAATTGAGCAAGGGGGATTTGGAATAAGTTAGATATTATGATGAATATCAGCAAGATGAAACTAAGGAAATGAATTGGAGTTATCTGGATGTTCAATTTTAACTGAGGTCGAATGGATGTGACGTTGAAATTGAAACAGCTTACTAAGGGTTACAAATTTGTTTGTTTTTTTAATTAGTTAAAATTTGGAAGATTAAGGAGAACTGAGAAAGAGGAATATTGTCAGCTATCATTTCGTATATCAAATTGCGCAGACAGATGTGGCTTAGTACTTGGAGTTTTATTTATTTGGTTTAGGGTTTAATATTAACAAGGTCATTTGAACTGGGAAAAGAAACATCATTGCTCAAGTGATGAGCTTTTTGAAACTGCAATTGTTGGTATATTGTAAGGTATATAATTTGTTGATTCCTTAAATATGTACAGAATTTTCATGTCACTCGCTCTCCCTGGGATCCCTTCAAATAACAATGGTGCGCCTTATAGTAAGTCACTAAGTAATTCAGTCAATTTATATGCGAAATATTAATATGTGACGTTCGAAAGTAAAGATCTGTTTTATATGTGAAGGAATCAACTGGTGGGTTATTGGTGTTTTTTGCTCTCCTTACCGTGATAGCTATTTTGTTGGTGCACCCCGACGTGGAAGAGGTCGCAGCAATCGTACTCGTACCACTGACATTGAAAATCAGGTTGACGGAATGGATGTTGGTGGAAGCAGTAAACGCAAACGTCGGAGTTATTCCAAAGGCGTTTATGGAAACCCTCCTCCACCGAACAAAATTCCATCTGTTGGAGCAGCTGAAGGACAGTAAGTATTTTTTTATTTTGATTTCCTTAAATAACTTTTCACTAACTTGGGTTCTTTACTTATTTTATCCATATGAAGCATGGACAGTAAGTCTTTAATTTGTACGGCTACTAGGACATTGTCAACTATAATGAGGATACATTGGCCAGTTGGATGTTTCACTTACCGTGAAGCTAATTTACAAACTCAGGGCAAATTTAAAGACACCGTTCTAAACTAGTTTCGGGTAAAATTCTACCTCTATCACAAGTTTACCTTTTAAATTATAAATTAGTTGATGTATGTCTCACCGTTTTTAACAGAGGTATTACAAAAACGAGGATGGAACTTGTGAAAGCCAATGGAATAAAGACGTCATCATTCATATTGAAAATCGGATGCGAGGGCTTAAAACTGAAGAAAAAAAGGAAGCTTTCGATAGAGCTACAGCATATGGAACATCCATAATTGACCAAAGACCAGAATACTTTTCAAATGAAGTTTGGAACTCACTCTGTGGCCATTTTCTAGGACAAGAACATGGTTCCAAATCTGAAATTAACAAAGAAAATCGAAAGAAGAAGGTTATGGTACATGCTACTGGCCCGACACCACATGCTAAAATTAAAAAGGTACACTTGTAGGTTTTATCTATGAATGCTGATAATATGACAATGTACATATTCTTTTGTGGATTAAAGTTTGTGATTTTATTTTTATTGTAATTAGGATTGGGGTGGTTAATATTAATGTCTTGGTTAGGAGTTAATCTTCATGGCTGCTGCATGTGGTTTATCGACATATATAGTTTCTTTTGCTAGCTGATGATTTATTGTCTTTAAATCATTGTAGGACCTTACCGAGCAGAATGGTTAATCTCCTTCGCGCTTACAACTTTTTGAGGCCACATATAAACACAAAGACACCCAAACTTTTGCTTCAGCTGATGCAAGAGCAGTTGCGGTAAGTTTGTAACCTACATAGTATTTTATGATGTTCGCTTCCATGTATGATCTTTAATTATTATTTTCATTTCCTCACATCAGTTCCTCTTAATTTATATGTTGTATTTAATATGTTACCTTATGTTCTTCTCACTGAAATAAGTTGTTAACACCTTTTGTTCTTATGAACCAAGTTTCATTCTTTTGATTCATATTTAGATTACAATGATTTTATATGTAAGCTTACAATGATCTGAGGTTATTGAACGCATGCGCAGGAGGCGACATTTGCAACATGTATCCAGAAGACAGGTGGCAGCTGATAGAAGACTCTGCTGGGCAGGTAAGACATCAGCTAACACTTGAAAATAGTCGTGCTCGTTCTGTGCATCAGGTAGAAACAAGCGCTGAGATCAAGAAATGAAGGCCATGCTGCAGAAGTTGATGAGTGCGCAAAGCGCACAACCAGCTGCGCCAAAGACATGCGAATTTTGCAGGTCCACCGAGCACAAAACTGATGAATGTCCCACACTTTTCGAGGAATCAGGAGATGTCAATGCTCTTGGAGGATGGGATAACAGAGGACCACAGAGGCAGAATCAGCCGCGCTTTGGACTTGCTGCAAATGGGTTTAGATGGAAGGAGGAAAATAATTTCCAGAGGCAGTCCACGGATCAGCGCGCGCCACAGCAGACGCAACAAGCTGCGCCCTACAATCCACCGCATCGCCGCACTGACACACCAGCGCATAACAACCAGCAACCAAGGCGATCTTTGGAAGATATCGTGGGGCAGCTAGCAGACACAGTGCACAAAAATGACGAGAAGTATGACAAGCGGTTCGAGTCCATTGAAAAGCAGCTATCACAGATCGCTACCATGGTTTATGAGCTAAAGAAGAGCGATGGCAACCTGCCTTGGCAAGCGATTCAGAACCCCAAAGGAGGAGTCAACGCTGTGACACTGAGGACTGGGCGCACGATAGGAACAGAGCAGACTACGAAGGCGCCCGCGCAACCAGCTGCGCAAGTCCCGGATCCAGCAGAGCAGAATGCGCAACCAGAGCCAGACGCGCAACCAGAAGTGCCAACCACAAGCCAGCAGGGCGAAGCGCCAGGTATCACACAATTGAAAGACAAGGGCACGAATCGTACTAACATACCTGCACCTTTCCCTGTGTAGGCACCCTTGGCTAGGAAGGAAGCGCTAGATAAAGAGCTCTATGAATTATTCAGTAAGGTGGAAATAAACATTCCCCTTATTGAAGCAGTTCGGCAGATCCCTAGGTACGCCAAGTTTTTGAAGGAGCTGTGCACAAACAAGCGAAGGAAAGGCGAGTGCACACAGGTAATGCTAAATGCGTAGGCCTCAGCCATCGTGCAACATAAGGTACCACCTAAGTGCCGAGATCCAGGTACGTTCACTATCCCATGCACTTTAGGTAAGACCACAGTAAGCAATTGCATGATTGATTTAGGCGCATCCATAAATTTGCTACCCTATTCCCTATATGCGACATTGCGCCTTGGACCACTAAATCCTGCAGGTCTCACCATTCAGCTAGCAGATCGGTCGTGCAAACAACCTGCGGGCATGATAGAGGATGTTCTTGTGCGAGTAGGAGAGCTGGTGTTCCCAGCAGATTTCTATGTGCTAGAAATGGAGGGTGAATCGAGCACCAGCAGTGCGCAGATCTTACTGGGCAGACCTTTTCTGATGACCGCGCGCACAAAGATAGACGTGTGGAGGGGCACACTCTCTATGGAGGTTGATGGCGAAGAAATCCACTTCAACATATTTAAAGGGATGCAACACCCACATGAGGACGCCACAGTGCACGCAATGGACAACATTGATGATTTAGTCACAGATGCACAATGCGCAAGCGCAACGGTAGGACCAGAGCCACTGGCACAAGCAGAGTTGGAGGAGCAGGGAGAGGAGCTGAGCAGTGCTGAACCAGAATCCAAACAGGTACACGATATAGTTCATATTTGCACTGCTAATAAAATCTTGCCCTCTATTGAACAGGCACCCAAGATCGAGCTGAAGCAACTTCCAGAGCACCTCAAATGCATTTTCTTAGGAAATGAGGACACCCTGCCAGTGATCATAAAGAAAGGATTAGAAGAGGAGCAGGAAGCGCGCTTACAGCAGGTGCTGCGCAAGAACCAGCGCGCCATAGGATGGACACTTGCTGACCTGCGCGGAGTGAGCCCAGATGTATGCATGCATAGGATTCTATTGGAAGATGGTGCCAAACCATCCAGGGAGGCTCAGCGCAGATTGAATCCGAATATGATGGAGGTGGTGCAAAAGGAGATCCTGAAGTTGCTTGACGCAGGAGTCATTTACCCGATCTCGGACAGCAAATGGGTCAGTCCAGTGCACGTTGTGCCAAAGAAAGGAGGAATCACAGTAGAAGAGAATGCGCAGGGCGAGCTAGTTCCCAAGCGCATGCAAACTGGATGGCGCATGTGCATCGACTACAGGAAGCTTAACGCAGTCACGCGCAAGGACCATTTCCCGCTACCCTTCATAGACCAAATGCTGGACAGATTAGCAGGAAAGCCCTATTTTTGTTTCTTGGACGGATATTCAGGGTACAACCAGATACCCATAGCTGCGGAGGATCAAGAGAAGACCACGTTCACCTGCCCGTTCGGTACATTTGCGTTTCGGCGCATGTCATTTGGGCTGTGTAACGTGCCAGGTACGTTCCAACGTCTAGTCATGAGCATTTTTTCTGATATGATTGGTATATGCATAGAAGTGTTCATGGATGATTTTACCTTTGATGCATGCTTAACTCATCTTGATAAGGTCTTAGCGCGCTGCATTTCTAAGAACCTAGTGCTCAATTATGAAAAATGTCATTTCATGGTATCGCATGGTGTAGTACTAGGACATATCATCTCAGAGGAGGGAATCAAGGTAGATAAAGCTAAGATAGATCTTTGATAATGAGTATGGCAGTGTTTAACAAAACCAGAACAAGTGATCAAGGAGTTGCTGCAACTCAAGTATTTAAGCAGGCCAGAACAAGTGAACTAGCAGCAGCTGCAGCAGGGGATGCTACAGCAGGAGCTTGCTCAACTGGCTGTATCAACCGTCCGAAAGCAGCAGTAACCTGGGCTTGTCCAGAAGGGCTGGAAACTCTGTGGATCGCCTCAGAAGAATTTCTAAAATACTGTGGAGTATTTTCCAGTGAGGTTTACTAGTCAGAGAAGGAGATTTGCATTGAAGATAAAGATCAAATCTAATCTCCTAGATTTTAGGAGATAATTGTTCTTGTTAGGACATTGCCTAAACCTGGACATTGCTAAAAGCTGGTGATGCTATTTAAGCAGAAGGGGTTTAGAGCAGAGGGGTTGATCGAAGCTGAGGGATACACGAGTGCATACACAGATTTCAGAGAGAGCAATCTTTGGTGTGCGACGGACGAATTCTTCGATCATCACCCGAGAGCAGAGCGTGAGCGCAGAGCTGTGGTGATTATAGCAGAAGGGAATCAGGACTTGCAGAGTCTGATTCGAGCTTGATCTGGAAGCCAATTCAGAGCTGCGGAGCTTGTTGGTTGATCAAGGGAAGCTGCGGAAGAACTGACGAGTTGTTGGCTCGGTCGAGTGTCGTGCGGAAGTACTCGCTAGTGGCAGGTGGTCACTGAGTGAGGGGGAGTATTCCAGAGTGTGCAGCGCTCGTGGAATTGTTCGATCGGCTCGGCAGAAGGCTTTGGAGCGACGCGGACAAGTTGTGCTTCAGCTGTGTGTTACAGCAGTTGCTACAGCAACCCTGCTGAGTAGGTGTAGTTTAGAATAGGCTGAGTTCTTTGAGAAGATTGTAGCTATTCTAGATTGACATATCTTAGAGGGTGTGCAGACAAAAATCAGAGCTTGTTCTGATTGTGCCGAGTGATCCACACAAGGTTGAGTAGCATAGGTTGCGTGAGTTGTAACCGAGTGTACTTGGAGACCTTGGTTTGAGTGGATTGAGGACTGGAGAACAGTCCTCCCCAGACGTAGGCAGTTGGCCGAACTGGGTGAACAAACTTTGTCTTGTTCATTGTTTGCTGAGACAATTTCCGAGTGAACAAGAGTGTGCTGCAGCAACTGCTTGTTCACGAATCTGTCGAACTAAGACACTGTGAAATTTCAATTGGTATCAGAGCGGGAGCTCAACACACAGAGTAAAAGATCCTATAGTGTCTCTGAAGAAGCCAAGACAATGAAGGAAGGACAGAGCACAAGCAGACCGCCATTGTTGGAAGAGAGCAACTATGGATATTGGAAAGCAAGAATGAAAGCCTTTCTCAAGGCTATTGATGAGAAGACATGGAGAGCTGTCGTAATCCAGTGGTCCCCCCCAATCACAATGGATGAGCAAGGAGTGACAAGGATAAAACCTGAAGAGCAATGGACTGCTGAAGAAGGTGCTGCAGCAACTGGTAATTCAAAGGCTCTGAATGCAATTTTTGCTGCAGTGGATGCTAACAACTTCAGGTTGATATCAAACTGCGACATGGGTAAACAAGCGTGGGAAATTCTGCAAACTGCACATGAAGGAACTGATAGAGTGAAGCTGTCGAGACTGCAGATCATTGCCACACAGTTTGAAAATCTGAGAATGCTGGAAGAAGAGACTGTCACTGAGTTTAATGCCAAACTCTGTGATCTTGCAAATGAAGCCCATGCCCTTGGTGAACCTATCCCTGAAGAGAAGCTGATCAGGAAGGTTCTCAGATCGCTGCCCACAAAATTTGACATGAAAGTGACCGCCATTGAAGAAGCTCAAAATGTCAGATTCATGAGGTTGGAAGAATTGATGGGGTCTCTCAAACAGTTTGAGATGAAACTGGCTAAAGAAGACACCACTCCCAAGGACAAGAATGTTGGACTGAAAGCTGAAACAGAAGCCAAGAAGACAGTTCCAGATGATCAGCTGAGTATGCTTGTCAAGAATCTTGGAAAGCTCCTGAAGAACATGGACTCAAGAAATGGGAAAAACTCTTCCTCACGAAAGCAATTCAGAAGAGGAAGTGAAAGTAACAGAAAAGGGAAGGAACTGACTCAGAATGAAGAGGAAAAGAAAGAAATGAAGAAGGGAGTCCAATGCTGGAACTGTGCAGGGTACGGTCATCGACAAATCAGCTGCACTAGCAAACCGATGAAAAAGAGGGCTCTCTCTGCCAGTGGAAGTGAAGACGAGAAAGAGCTGAGTGAAGATGAATGCAACTTGGCTAGATACAGGTCTGTCAGAAGAGGCAGAAAATCACAAGGAAGAGTGAACCAGGACTTGCTACAGCAACCTTTGTATCACCGTAACAAGAGAGCGTCAAAGCATAAAAAATGTTTCAGCTGCGGTCGCAAAGGCCACATAAAGAGAAACTGTTTCTCAGCCTATACCGGAGTAGCTTCAGCCAGGAAATCGGTCAGACAGAATCATGCGCAGACTCAGCTCCTCGCTCTTGTCAGCACAGCCAGCACCTCGGACAAAATAAGCTGGTACTTTGACAGTGGTTGTTCAGGACATATGACAGGAGAACGATCTTTCTTGAAAAACATTACATCCTGTTCGGAACAACGTGTGAAGTTTGGGAACGGCCTCAAAGGAAGAGTTCTGGGAAGGGGAACTTTGGCAGTTGAAGGAATGCCGAGTCTGAGCAATGTTCTCCTAGTGGAAGGGCTAAAGGCAAATCTCATAAGCATTAGTCAGCTGTGTGATGGGACTAAACAGGTAAAGTTCACGAAAGACACATGCCAGGTTCTCGACAAATCTGGAAAATGCATAATGGAAGGAGCCAGATCAAAGAGCAACTGCTATCTTCTCAATGTGAGTTCAAACTCGCAGATTCAGAGATGTATGCTGACAAAGGCCGAGGAAATGACTCTATGGCATAGAAGGATGGGGCATGTTAACCTGAGAACTCTGAAGAGAATTGCTACAGAAGGTCTAGTCAGAGGAATACCGCTGCTAAAAGGGGAGACAGATTCTATCTGTGGTGACTGCCAGATTGGGAAACAAAAGAAGGCCTCGCATCCAAGAGTCAAAGACATTGGTTCCACCAGGCCTCTACAGTTGATCCACATGGATCTGATGGGACCAATGGAAGTCGAGAGTCTGGGCAGGAAAAGGTATGCATTTGTCTGTGTTGATGACTACTCCAGATTCACCTGGATAGATTTTATCAGAGAAAAATCAGACACTGTGAGAGTCATTGTGTCACTGGTGTCTCGTCTTGAGCAAGAGAAAAACCTCAAGATCAGCAGCATTCGCAGTGATCATGGCAGGGAGTTTGAAAACAAAGATATGGATGATTTCTGTCGGAAAAAGGGTATCTCACATCAGTACTCCTCTCCCATTACCCCTCAGCAGAATGGTGTAGTAGAACGAAAGAATTGAACAATCCAAGAAATGGCCAGAGTCATGATCCATGCTAAGAGAGTTCCTCTGAAGTTCTGGGCAGAGGCCATGAATACCGCGTGTTACATCATCAATAGAGTCACCTTACGGAGAGGTACCAACCAGACCTCCTATGAGCTCTGGAATCTGAAGAAGCCCACAGTCAAATACTTTCATGTCTTTGGAAGTGACTGCTTTATTCTAAGAGATCGGGAGTATAAGCAGAAACTAGACCCAAAGAGTGATCCTGGTCTGTTTCTAGGCTACTCAACAAACAGCAGAGCTTATCGAGTCTACAACCAGCGGACACTTACTGTAATGGAATCCATAAATGTTGTCGTTAACGATGCTGAAGAAATTCCTTCTCCTGATACTATCACTGATGATGAAGACTCTGAAGTGGAGGAGGTGTCTGTCAGACAGAACAGACGTGAACAAGCTGTTGCTTCAGAAGATGCTACAGCAAGTGCTGAAGCAGAAAATCCAGATGTGCAATTTGAAAGCTTGCCTGAAGATATGAACTCTGAGATTTCTAATCCTCCCTCAAGGCAGCCCCCAAAGAAGATTCAGAAGAATCATCCCTTGACAAACGTCATTGGAGACCCGTCAGAAAGAAGAAGAACTAGAAGCCATGCTTACCTAAATACATGTTTTATGTCCAGCATTGAACCCAAGAATTTAAAGGAAGCCATGAGTGATGAATTCTGGATATTGGCAATGCAGGAAGAATTGGCAGAATTTGAAAGACATGATGTTTGGGATCTGGTTGACAGACCAAATGGAGTAAATATTATTGGCACCAAGTGGGTGTTCAAAAACAAAACTGATGAAAAAGGCAACATTACAAGAAATAAAGCCAGACTGGTTGCCCAGGAATATTCTCAGATTGAGGGTCTTGACTTTGAAGAAACATTTGCTTCAGTGGCTCGCCTGGAGGCCATCAGACTCCTTTTAGCAATATCTTGTTTCATGGGATTCAAACTATATCAAATGGATGTTAAAAGCGCATTCTTAAATGGAGACCTCTCTGAAGAAGTCTATGTTTCTCAGCCAAAAGGTTTTGAAGATCCTCATCACCCTGAGCATGTCTATAAATTGAAGAAAGCGTTATATGGACTGAAACAGGCTCCTCGGGCATGGTATGAGAGGCTGTCAGTATTCTTAGAAAAACATGGCTACAATCGAGGAGGAGCTGACAAAACTCTATTTGTCAAAAGAACTCAGTCAGATGTGATCATTGCTCAAATATACGTGGATGATATTGTCTTTGGATCAAAGTCTCAGCACCTGGTGAAGCAGTTTGTGCATCACATGCAGCAAGAATTTCAAATGAGCATGGTAGGAGAACTGTCATACTTTCTTGGTCTGGAGATTTCTCAGAAAGCAGATGGCATCTTTATTGCTCAAAGCAAATACAGCAAGAACCTTGTGAAGAAATTCCAGCTAGACAAGGCCAGTCAAAAACGAACTCCTGCTGCCACTCACGTTAAAGCCATTAAAGATGAGCTTGGCGTGGAAGTGAGCCAAACTATCTACAGAAGTATGATTGGGAGCTTGCTATATCTTACTGCCAGCCGCCCGGACATTTCTTTTGCAGTAGGAGTCTGTGCCAGATTTCAAGCGTGTCCCAAAGATAGCCACCTGCAGTTGGTCAAGCGCATTGATGAGCGGACAAATAACCTTTTATTTGTCCACTTTTTCCCTTACTTCTTGTTTGTTCCGCAATTCTATAAAGCCATTTGATGATTTCTTCGTCCATTTCAGGTTAAAATTATGTATCTCGCAATACGAAGTGGACCGAACAAAATCTAGGCGAATTCCGGTCGATGGAGATCAAAAGAAGAAAAGCTGAGCAAACTGCAGAAGTGATTCGGCCGAATCACTAGTGATTCGCCCACCAGCCTGACCGAATCACCCTCAGCTGCACGAATTGACCTGATCCGGGGAAGTCCTGAAGATTTGACCGAATCACATAATGGGTGTGACCGAATCAATGGTGATTCGGCCTGGACTAGTTGACTCGCTCGGATCAAAGAACTCGGGCAAATTGGAACTCTCTGGAAAGTTGACTCGCCCGAGTCAACTATTTGACTCGCCCGAGTCAGTTTTGCCCGAATCAGTTTAGCTCCACAAGACGTTTGACCGTATCAAAACAAAGACGTTTGACCGAATCAAAAGTGATTCGGCCAGGATAATTGATTCGCCCAAACTCAAGACACCACTGAACAAAAGCTTCGACCGAATCACATGGACATTGACCGAATCAAGTGATTCGGTCACTTCGGTCACTTTGTGGAAAACTTCAAAGAGTATAAATAGAAGGAGATAGAAGTAAAGAAAGAGAGCTTGCTTTTTCTCTCAACCCTAGACGACAAGTTTCCACTTTTTGCAACCCTAGGCGACAAAAACTCAAGGAAGACCAAGCTTGATGGAAGATTGAAGCTTGGATTGAAGATTCTACATCATCCTTTCCTAAACCCTAGCTTTGTATTTACATTTATGCTTCCCTTAGTTGTCATGTTTTTGTACACACTCATTATGAGTGAGTAGTTACTTTTGTGGTTGGGGATTAAATGGATCCCCTAGGATTGGATATGATGTAGAACACTATTGTTATTGCATTGAATGAAGTTTGGTTTGATCTTATTATGCCCTAGCTATGCATTCATTGTATGCACACCAAGTGTTTGACGAAATGCTTAAGTGAGTATGCTTGGTTAGAACCCCTAAGGAAGGAGCGAGAGTTGAACTTAGGATGTTTCATAGCTATCGTATGATCATAGATGGAGTGTTTGTGCGTGAGAGCGACATGCATTCTTGACATTAGGCTAAGTTTTGAGCGGATTTGAGTAACCGGCCAATAGACCGAGAGGGTGCGGTTATGGGACTCATATTCTACACGGTTCAATAGAATGAGAGTTTGAGAACCATGTCATTTATGTATCCTCTCCATTCTAGGGAAGGAGCGAGAGTTGAACCTAGAGCGGACGATGCATTAGCCTTACTTTTATCAACCAAATGTAGTTCATGCATGTGTTAGTGAGTTATTTCATTTCCTCATATCCTAGGAGAGAAGTTGTATCCCTAGTCACCCTTTTTATTCATTAAGTAGAACTCAAGAATATCATTTATCTTTAGTGCTTGCTAGAGATACCTCTATAGGAGGACATATTCCCCCCCAAAAACCGTAGACTTACGATAGTAGCATTGATTAGTTGTCAATTAGTCTAAGCTTTTCCCTTGGGTTCGACCCGAGGTCACTCGGTTATAAATATTGTTTGATATTTGCGTGACTAGAATAGCACTTCATTTTGCTTGCCTAAAACGCCAACGTCAAAATGGCGCCGTTGCCGGAGAATTAGCCATTAGATTAGATTGCTAATTAGTATTACTTTTAGTTAGTTTACTTCACTTTTTTTTCTTTTATTTAGTTGTCGTAATTGCTTGCATGCGTGCTATTCTTGTTTGTCTCTATTTAAGTTCACACTTATAAAAGCTCTCTTTGATTGCTTCATAGGTGTTTGAATGCAAACTAGAGCAAAGAGCAAGAGAGTACAAGAACAAGCTTCTACCTCAACTACAAGCCAAACTTCTCATCCCTCCGCTTCACACGAGCTTCACACTCCTCAATTGGATACTCCTTCGCCTACACGAGCCGAACAACCGGGAAATATGGATCCACAAAATCCTAGAAGGCAAGGAAATGCTCCTCTTCCGCAAGAGGAAGAAGAAAGACCGGTTGGGGCATACATCGCTCCAACCATTGGACATTATGGTTCCCCAATTTGCTTACCGGGGGGAGAAGACCAAGAGTTTGAAATCAAATCCGCCCTCCTCCATATGGTGGCCGCACATCAATTCGACGGATATGGGAACCCAAATGCCCATTTGGCCCAATTTACGGAGCTATGCCGCACATACAAGATGCCGGGCATCCAACAAGAGTGGGTATATATGAAGGTTTTTCCGTTCTCACTTTCCGGGAAATCTAAAGATTGGTTGATGAGTCATGAACCGGATACATTCAATACTTGGGAGGGACTAGCACAAGCCTTTTTAATCCAATATTTCCCTCCCGCCAAGACAAAAAAGATTCGGGATAGAATCAACCAATTTACTCAACGGGACGACGAAACCTTCTATGAGGCTTATGAGCGCTTCAAAGAGCTTCAAAGAGATTGCCCTCATCATGGATTCAACAAGTGGCAATTATTGCAAAGCTTCTACGATGGAATGGACCAAGATGCAAGGAACCATATGGACCATGCGAGTAATGGAGCGATGATGGACTTAACGGCTACCGATGGTTTCAAGATCATCGAAAAGATTGCACGAAATTCGCATCAATGGGGTGGTGAAAGGAACCACTTGAAGAAAAAGAGCAAGGAGGAAACCTCTAAAGCCGTGATAAAGGAAGATTTCAACTCCCTTGCAAAGACGGTAAATTCCTTGGCACAATCTCTTGGGAACATGAACTTGAACAAGAGAAGAGAACATCCGCAAGCTTGTAGCATATGCGCTAACCCGTCGCATGACGAAGATTCTTGCACCGCCAAACATGCGGATGAATTTGAAGATGTTAATTATCTTGTGAGGAACCAAGAGAGAGCTTATGTGCCACCTCAATCAAGTGGGTATCAACCGAGAAATCCTCCCTACCAACCAAGGAACCCTCCTCAACATGTAAGGTTCCATGAAGACCCAAACTTTCCGAGGAGAGCACCCATCAACAATGAGCCAAAGCCTACACCTCCGAGATTTCCACCAAGGAAACAATTACAAGCTCCTTACCAAAGAAACGACGAGAGGCCTAGCCAAGAGGAACCATCCCTATTATCCATTGTCGCGCAATTGGCCGCAACTCAAGCTCAACAACAAAAAGATAACCAACTCATCCTTCAAAGACTCGACCAATTGCAAGCACACAACAAAATGCTTGAGACACAAATTGCTCAACAAGCGAGTTCTTCCTCAAAATATCAAGGGAAATTGCCTTCTCAACCGGATGTGAACTCTTCCGAAACCATAAATGCCATCACTTTAAAGAGCGGAAGAGTCTTAGAAGAGCCCCAAGCGAAGACCAAAGTGCCAACACAACCGTTGAGGTTGAGAAAGAAGGGCCTTCATCTCAAGAGAAGGTTGAAGAGAACAAAAGAAAAAGCTCAAGAGCCCGCTCCATATGTGCCTCCCATTCCATTTCCACAAAGATTGAAGAAGAAGAAGGAGGACACACATTTCAAGCGCTTTGCGGATATCTTGAGCAAACTCCAAGTGACTCTCCCCTTCACGGAGATACTAACTCAAATGCCTACTTATGCAAAATTTCTTAAAGATATTATATCGCATAGGAGAGAAATGCATGAAATTGATCACGTAGCTTTGGATGCTAATTGTAGCGCTATTATTCAACATAACATGCCTAGGAAGCTAAATGATCATGGTTCATTCTCTATTCCTATTGCTATTGGTGATTTTATGCATAGATAGTGCATTGTGTGACTTGGGAGCTAGTATTTCTTTGATGCCATTTTCCTTGTTTCAAAAACTTGACATGGGTGAACTCACTCCTACATCCATAAATCTTAGATTGGCGGATAGATCATCTAGGTTACCTAAGGGTATTTTAGAGGATGTTCCAATTAGAGTAGGGAAATTTTATGTTCCCGTTGACTTTTATGTGCTTGAGATGGATGAGGATCGTGAAATTCCTATCATACTAGGAAGGCCTTTCTTGAATACGGTAAAAGCCGTCATTAATTGTGGAGAGGGAGTTATAGAACTAAACTTGGGAACCGACAAAATTAAATTTTACTTGAAAAAGGTTTTAAATGCTCCTAGTAGTTCTATGGATTGTCATTTGCTTGAAATAAATGATGCTTGTGATGTTTTTGATGCTCATGATGAATTGACAAATTTTGAGTACGAGTTGCTCACAAAAGATAGTGGTAGTCCATCTTTCGCCTCATTGATGAATCTTGAGGACGGTAACACTCTCGATAAGGACACCATTGAAGAAGAGCCAAGAAAAGGTAAGGAATTCGGTGAGGGGTTGAAACCCCTTCCACCGAATCTAAGGTATGAATTCCTCGGACCAAACAATTCACTACCCGTAATTATCGAAGCATCTCTTGATGAATGTGAGACCTCCAAGCTTATGCATGTTTTGCAATTGTATAAGGGTGCTATTGGGCATTCCATTGATGATTTGAAAGGGATTAGCCCCAAGGTTTGCATGCATAGGATAAGACTTGAGGAGAATGTGAAACCTAGTCGCGAATTTCTTAGGCGATTAAATCCTAAGCTTGGTGAGGTTGTGTTGAAAGAAGTGACAAAGTTGAGAGATGCGGGAATAATTTACTCGATCCCCGACTCCGAGTGGGTGAGCCCAATTCATGTGGTGCCTAAGAAAGGCGGGCTCACCGTTGTGGAGAATGATAAAAATGAATTGATCCCTACGCGCACGGTCACGGGGTGGAGGATGTGCATAGACTATAGGAAATTAAACAAAGCCACCAAGAAAGATCATTTTCCAATTCCCTTTATTGATCAAATGCTAGAAAGATTAGCGGGACATGAATATTTTTGCTTTCTAGATGGTTTTAGTGGTTTTTTCCAAATTCCCATCCACCCCGATGACCAAGAAAAAACGACTTTTACTTGCCCCTATGGCACTTTTGCATATAGGAGAATGCCTTTTGGTCTTTGTAATGCGCCGGGTACTTTTCAAAGATGCATGATGTCCATATTTTCCGAATTTCTTGAAAATTCCATGGAAGTGTTTATGGATGATTTTTCGGTGCATGGATATTCCTTTGATGATTGTCTTACAAATCTTTCACGTGTTTTGGCTAGGTGCATTGAGATGGACTTAGTCCTCAATTGGGAGAAATGCCATTTCATGGTGAAAGAAGGCATAGTTTTGGGACATCGTGTTTCAAAGAGAGGGATCGAAGTCGATAGAGCTAAAATCGACGTGATTGAAAAGTTGCCACCTCCAAGGGATATTAAAGGGATTAGAAGTTTTCTCGGGCATGCGGGCTTTTATCGAAGATTTATTAAGGATTTTTCAAAGATAGCAAAGCCCCTCACAAATCTTCTACGCAATGAGGTGGAATTTATTTTTGATGAGCCTTGTCTTGAGGCGTTTGAAGTGTTGAAGCAAGCTTTGGTGACCGCACCTATTATTCAAGCACCGAATTGGGATTTACCATTCGAAATGATGTGCGATGCAAGTGATAGCGCCATTGGAGCCGTCTTGGGTCAACGAATCGATAAGCGCCTCCACGTAATCTATTACATTAGTAAGGCCCTTGACACTACCCAAGCAAACTACTCAACAACGGAGAAAGAGATGCTAGCCATTGTCTATGCCTTTGAAAAATTTAGGCAATACTTGATTGGTTCTAAAACCATAGTCTACACGGATCATGCCGCCATCAAGTATTTGGTTTCTAAGAAGGAAGCAAAACCTAGACTTATCCGTTGGGTACTCCTATTGCAAGAATTTGATATAGAGATTAAGGACAAGAAAGGAGTAGAGAATGTAGTGGCGGATCACTTGTCAAGACTCGAACTAACCAAAGAAGAAGATTCAATAATGATTCCCGTAAATGACACATTCATTGGGGAATACTTGATGAGCATCGAGACCGCGCAAGCTCCATGGTATGCGGACTTCGTGAATTTCCTAGCTTGTGGAATTCTACCGGAGGGAGCAAATTACAATCAAAGGAAGAAATTCCTTCATGATATCAACCGATACTATTGGGACGAGCCTTATCTATATAAGCTTTGTGCGGATGGACTCTATAGATCATGTGCCGCGGAATGCGACCAACAAGGTATTCTTGAAGGATGTCACTCTTCTCCTTATGGCGGGCACGGCTCAAGTTCTAAAACGGCCGCAAAGATTCTTCAAAGCGGATTTTATTGGCCGAATTTGTTCAAAGATGCATATGAGTTCGTGAAGTCTTGTGATGCGTGTCAAAGAACCGGAAATATTTTTAAGAGAGATGAAATGCCCCAAAAGGGTATTCTAGAGGTTGAGATATTCGACGTATGGGGGATCGATTACATGGGACCATTCCCATCTTCTTATGGGAATAAGTATATTTTAGTCGCCGTCGACTATGTCTCAAAATGGATGGAAGCCATTGCCTCACCTTCTTGCGATGCCAAAGTTGTGATTAAGTTATTCAAGAAGGTCATCTTTCCAAGATTTGGAGCCCCTCGGACCGTGATTAGTGATAATGGTACTCATTTCAAAGAAAGACAATTCGAAGCGATGCTTCGAAAATATGGAGTTTATCACAAAATTGCGACGCCTTATCACCCTCAAACTAGTGGACAAGTTGAAGTTTCTAATAGGGAGATAAAAGCTATTCTCGAAAAAACGGTGGGGAACTCAAGGAAGGATTGGTCTTCAAAGCTAGAAGAAGCTTTATGGGCATATCGCACCGCTTTCAAGACCCCGATTGGCATGTCACCATACCGCTTAGTCTATGGGAAGCCATGCCATCTCCCCGTCGAAATGGAGTACAAGGCCATGTGGGCAATCAAGAAGTTAAATTTTGACTTGAAGACGGCGATGGAAAAGAGAGTCCTCCAACTCCATGAACTAGATGAGATTAGACTCGACTCTTATGAGAGTTCAAGAATTTATAAGGAGAGATCCAAATTGTGGCATGACAAGAAAATTCGGAGGAGGACTTTCTCAAAGGGGGATAGCGTATTGCTTTTCAACTCTAGACTTAGATTATTCCCGGGAAAATTGAAATCAAGATGGTCGGGGCCTTTCAAAGTTGAAAACGTATATGAAGATGGCCACTTCGAATTGATAAACAAAGAAGGTGAAACTTTCAAAGTAAATGGCCATCAAATTAAAGCCTACCATGGAGAAGTGCAAAGCTTGGAGCTTGGAGACTTCAAACTTGATGATTCTACCCAATTCCCTAATTATTGCATGCCATTTGAGAAGGGATCCTCGCAAAGGACTTCTCAAGTGTGTTTCTTATGAAGAAGGGAATCGGCTACGTCTCAGCCAAGACTTTAAACTAGGCTGGTGAGTATTTGTGCTCTTGCTCCTACTTGTTTGTAGTGTAGAATCATGTTTTGACTTTGTGTTGCGCCATGCCTATATGAAGTTAGAGGTTTTAGGGATTTTTTGTGGTTGAGTGCACTCAAATTACCCCTTTTGGTTTGATTATTCATGTGTGAAAATATTTGAGTGTGGGGTGTTTTGAGTGAATATTAGATGTCTTAAAGTGGTTGAGGAATGTGGTGCATTTGAGTGAAAAATTTTGTGCAGAGTTGGCTAACTCCCACCAGTCGGTTCGCCCGAATCAGTTTTCATGAGTGGCCGAATCAGTTGATTCGTGCACCCAAAATTTATAACTCGCCACTGAGTAAATGATTCGGGCGAATCATGGACGGTCTCCCCGAATCACTTGATTCGGTCAAGCAGCTACCCAGATCGATTCGGCCAAGCCTTCGCCCGAATCAGTTGATTCGCTCACCCGAGGACACACTGAGTAAATGATTCGGGCGAATCAATGGTGATTCGGGCAGGTCCCCGAATCAAATTCGCTGAAAGTTTGAGATTTATTCGTGCGAATCCATTTTATTCGCTCACTCTCCTCCGAGCCCTAAACCTTTTTCCGCCCGAGCTCTTCCGTCCGACTACCACAGACCCCAAACCACTTCCGTCCGACCTTCCCAACTAAATCCCTCCCCCTCCGAGCTAACCCTAAACCGTTGTTCGCATTCCGTGACACCCATTCAGCCGCAGCTTCTCCGAGTCTTCTTCGCCCGAATCAGCCGCAGCCTCCCCGAGTCACCCTTCTCCTTCCCCAGCTTCACAATGGCCAGGACTAACTTGACGACTACAGGAAAGCCTCGACCACCGCCTGCCAAGAAGCTGACGGCAGCTCAAAAGGGTAAGGGCATTGCTAAACCTAAACCTAAAGCTAAAGCTCCAGCCAAAACCAAACCGAAGCCAAGGCGAGCTGCTAGTGGTATCATAATCCGCTCCTCTCCCCCGCCGTCTCCAGTCAGTTCATCATCCTCATCTTCATCATCCTCTTCCGACGATTTCAGACCCGTGGGAGAGTCGTCGCGCTCGCAAGCTAGGCTGGCAGTTATCCCTCATTCCGGAGCAGCAGAGACAAGGAGACCCCGCTATCTTACTGGAGAAATCCTTGCTGCAGATGCCAAGATGCAAGCTTTATTGACGCAGCACGAGAATTATGAGGTATTGGCTCCCATTTATCCTGATCATGCCGCACTGAGCAAGCTTAAAGTTATGGATGAAATCAGTAATTACCTTCGTGCTAGTGATATGCATTATATTTTGATGGATGATCCGGGTACTTACCCGAGGGTGGTGAAGGAATTCATGGCATCATTTTCTGCGACGAAGGAAGATATTGAGGGTAGTAGAAGGCACAATGGCAAGAGGGACCAAACTGTCAGTTCTTGGACCTTCCGATTAGGCGGGCAGACTTTTACCCTGCCCGCGCTTGATATTTGCATAGCTTTTGGGTGCACTAAGCTTGGTGTGTCCCCGCATTTCAGAGAGCGCGAACGGTACCATTTCTGGGTGGACCTCGCCGCGAAGGACATTTTCTTCACCTCCCCTCAGCCAGCCACGATGATTACCTCCCCAGTTTGGCGGCTGATTCACCGTATCATAGCTACATCCATTCACAGCCGCAAGGATGGGGGCAGGTACGTGAACACATCGGACTTGGACTTGATGCTCCTCATTTCTCGCGGCAAATCAGTAAACATTGTAGATGCACTGACGGTTCAGTTTGAGTCATATCAGAGAAAGGAGTACAAAGGGCGCGCTCTAGGTGGCGGGACATTTATTACACTTCTCGCGAAGTGGCTGGGATTCAATTTAGACCGCTGCGATATGTTGCCAAAGAAAATTCTGAACCTGGAAACTCTCCGAAAGATGCACATGATAGAGCCTAAGACGCTTCGTTGGATTACTCGACCCGATGTGCCACAACACTTGGAGAAGAGGATAGAGAGGAAGCGAAAGGAGCATGGACTCCCTGATATAGAGACACCACCCAGGCAGGCCAGCGAGCCACCCATGCCAGCAGCAGCCGCTCCAGCCGCCCACACCTCAGCGCCTATGCCGAATTTCAGACCCTCTCCCGCTGCCATTCCTCCAGTCGAGCCTGAGCCCATCCCACGCGAAGGCCTGGCATTGTTGAGCGCACGCTTGGACTCGCTTTCAGATTCTCACACGACGCTCATTCGCTCCCATGAGGTATTATCCACCCTTGTCCTCGATTTTGTTGCATGGCAAGGAAATGTCATAGTGCGTATGGCAGCCAGCATGGGTATTTCAGACCTTCCACCGCCTCCAGCTCCTTTCTCTCAGCCACCACCTCAGCCGGTTGTGCCTACCGCAGCTGCGAGTGACTCAGTTTCAGCCATGTTCGAAGGGAGAGTGGATGGAGGCAATGTTGAAGGAGCTCCTGGAGCTGGCAGTGGCAACCAAGGGAATGAAGTTTAGTTTGCTATAATTTTGTGTCATGACTTGTGATATTTTAATTGACATGTATTCGGCTTGACTTATCCATTTGTAATTGACGCGCTTCGCTGCGATATTTTTTGTATGAAAATTGGTTGTGGCACTTGAATGTTTCTCTGGCAGATTTTCTTTAAAAAAAACTGTTTTGAACTGCCCAGGTAAATTGATTCGTGCACCCAGGCCGAATCACCACTTTTGGCCTTGTCCGAATCAAGTGTGATTCGGGCAAAGCTCTATCCCAGCTAAAGTGATTCGGACACTGGCCGAATCAATCATTTTTGCCTTGTCCGAATCACCTGATTCGGCCAACCTCTCTTATCCGAACAAAAGTGATTCGCCCAGGTGTCACCGAATCAATTATTTGCCGTCACCGAATCAAGTGATTCGGGCACTCTTCAGCAGCACTGTCTTGAGTTTGGAAATTTCTGCCTCTTATTTGCCATTGTTCAAAACCTTTCTCAAGCACATTAATGCACAAATTCATGACTTTTGATGCACACAAACATATCTAAGTGAACTCATCATATACATTGTCGCGCATTTGTTTTCTAACCTCATGTCTAGCTATATGTTCAACATTAATTATATCTCGCATAACTAGCTGTTTTAAACATGGGAATTCAAGTGTTGCGCTGACCTTTTTTTGTGAGTTTCAGATTTATTGCAACTGCCAAGAGCATCATACACGGACGGATGTGCATTAGGCTACCTCCACACGAGAGAAGTTCCTTCGCAACTCTCTCTTTAACATCCTTTGTTCTTTATATTGCTTAGGGACTAAGCAAAATTCTAAGTGTGGGGTGTTTTGCGCTTTTGCTTTGATTTTCTACCACTTGATTCTATGCTACACACTCACTTTGAGCACATTACACTCACATAATTGCTCTCATCCAAACTTTAAGTATTGATCACACGAAGTAATGTTTGCTAAGCAATTAAGTAGTATCAAAAAAAATTTTGGATTGAGTTGTGCCTTAAATTCATGAATCGCATCTTTTAGTCGATTGATCCTCTTTGTGATGATTTTATTCACATGATTCGAGGTTCGGCTAGCTTAGTTCGATTCATTTTTAAGCTCTTTCCATGCATGAAAAATGAAGTTGAGTTTAGCGAGCACAAAATAAAAAATGTTTTCATACAAAAACCTTGTGCTTGCTCTTGGTTGCTCTTAGGTGATTTTAGCGTCCCTATTTAGCCTTTGCATTTGCTTTGCTCACACTTCATGCCCCATCAAATAACATTTAGGCACATTGTCAAGTCTTAAGTGTGGGGTGTTTCAAAATGATTGCGAAAGAAAAGAAAAAAAAGAAAAAAAGAAAAAGAAAAAGGCACATGAAAGAGAAAGAAAAAAAAGAATTATCATATTTTGAAGGTTTTGCATTTGCCGAGGGTTAGGAAGGTAATTTCCCCCTCGAAAGCATTTGTATAAACGCAAAAAATAGGCACACTTAATTCTTGACTTTGTGCCTTTTCCACAAGTTCTTTCGCATGGGTGTGAGCTAGGTTTTTGCATTGGGTTTTTAGGAAGCGTCTAAGGTATGACCCTCGTAATTTATTACTTGAGCATCCAGATTTGTACGAGGAAATTCTAAATTTTCAATGTCAAAACTCCTCTTCTCTTGCGGTTTATCACGTATAGCCTAATTTTTGAGAACGAGTTTATTGTCTTGAGCTTATGGACTTGCCCTTAGCAAGCATATGTGATTGATTTGACAAAATTTTTGTGCTAGCGACGCTTATCTTCATACTACGTGCATAGGAAATTGAGCGGAAATTTGAATTTGACGAATGCTAGGTTGACATCGATTCTATGAACATTTATTATCGCATTGAAGTGAATGATCCTTAGAGTTTGCGTGAAGTGAATAATTTGCACAACTCTATTCCAATTTGAGGTGATAGTGAACTACTTGCTTAGCTAGCTATATTTGGACTTTAAACTCTCATGGATGATTGCAATTGGAATTTGTGAGTATTCCTTTTCTGAAAACTCTCGCTTGAATTATGCACATATTTGTTCGGGACGAACAAGTCTTAAGTGTGGGGTATTTTGATGAGCGGACAAATAACCTTTTATTTGTCCACTTTTTCCCTTACTTCTTGTTTGTTCCGCAATTCTATAAAGCCATTTGATGATTTCCTCGTCCATTTCAGGTTAAAATTATGTATCTCGCAATACGAAGTGGACCGAACAAAATCTAGGCGAATTCCGGTCGATGGAGATCAAAAGAAGAAAAGCTGAGCAAACTGCAGAAGTGATTCGGCCGAATCACTAGTGATTCGCCCACCAGCCTGACCGAATCACCCTCAGCTGCACGAATTGACCTGATCCGGGGAAGTCCTGAAGATTTGACCGAATCACATAATGGGTGTGACCGAATCAATGGTGATTCGGCCTGGACTAGTTGACTCGCCCGGATCAAAGAACTCGGGCAAATTGGAACTCTCTGGAAAGTTGACTCGCCCGAGTCAACTATTTGACTCGCCCGAGTCAGTTTTGCCCGAATCAGTTTAGCTCCACAAGACGTTTGACCGTATCAAAACAAAGACGTTTGACCGAATCAAAAGTGATTCGGCCAGGATAATTGATTCGCCCAAACTCAAGACACCACTGAACAAAAGCTTCGACCGAATCACATGGACATTGACCGAATCAAGTGATTCGGTCACTTCGGTCACTTTGTGGAAAACTTCAAAGAGTATAAATAGAAGGAGATAGAAGTAAAGAAAGAGAGCTTGCTTTTTCTCTCAACCCTAGACGACAAGTTTCCACTTTTTGCAACCCTAGGCGACAAAAACTCAAGGAAGACCAAGCTTGATGGAAGATTGAAGCTTGGATTGAAGATTCTACATCATCCTTTCCTAAACCCTAGCTTTGTATTTACATTTATGCTTCCCTTAGTTGTCATGTTTTTGTACACACTCATTATGAGTGAGTAGTTACTTTTGTGGTTGGGGATTAAATGGATCCCCTAGGATTGGATATGATGTAGAACACTATTGTTATTGCATTGAATGAAGTTTGGTTTGATATTATTGTGCCCTAGCTATGCATTCATTGTATGCACACCAAGTGTTTGACGAAATGCTTAAGTGAGTATGCTTGGTTAGAACCCCTAAGGAAGGAGCGAGAGTTGAACTTAGGATGTTTCATAGCTATCGTATGATCATAGATGGAGTGTTTGTGCGTGAGAGCGACATGCATTCTTGACATTAGGCTAAGTTTTGAGCGGATTTGAGTAACCGGCCAATAGACCGAGAGGGTGCGGTTATGGGACTCATATTCTACACGGTTCAATAGAATGAGAGTTTGAGAACCATGTCATTTATGTATCCTCTCCATTCTAGGGAAGGAGCGAGAGTTGAACCTAGAGCGGACGATGCATTAGCCTTACTTTTATCAACCAAATGTAGTTCATGCATGTGTTAGTGAGTTATTTCATTTCCTCATATCCTAGGAGAGAAGTTGTATCCCTAGTCACCCTTTTTATTCATTAAGTAGAACTCAAGAATATCATTTATCTTTAGTGCTTGCTAGAGATACCTCTATAGGAGGACATATTCCCCCCCAAAAACCGTAGACTTACGATAGTAGCATTGATTAGTTGTCAATTAGTCTAAGCTTTTCCCTTGGGTTCGACCCGAGGTCACTCGGTTATAAATATTGTTTGATATTTGCGTGACTAGAATAGCACTTCATTTTGCTTGCCTAAAACGCCAACGTCACGCATCATTCGGTATGTTGGAGGTACTGTGGACTATGGCCTATGGTATACTAAAGACACAAATGCTAATCTGGTAGGATACAGTGATGCAGACTGGGCAGGATGCTCAGAGGACAGGAAGAGCACTTCGGGAGGGTGTTTCTTTCTAGGAAATAACCTGGTCTCTTGGTTTAGCAGAAAACAGAACAGCATTTCTCTATCCACTGCCGAGGCTGAATACATTGCTGCTGGGAGCTGCTGTGCACAAATGCTGTGGATGAAGCAGATGCTGAGTGAGTATGGGATTCCTCAAGATGAAATGACCCTCTACTGCGACAATATGAGTGCCATTAGCATATCTAAGAATCCGGTTCAGCACAGCAGAACCAAGCACATTGACATTCGTCATCACTTTATTCGTGATCTTGTTGAGAAGAGTATCATTGCGCTACAGCATGTGGTAACTGCCAAACAACTCGCTGACATCTTCACAAAAGCCCTGGATGCAGCCCGGTTTGAAGACCTGCGAGCCTCTCTGGGGCTCTGTGTTTTACCTCCCTAGGATGGCTAGGAGACCGCCCCCCCTTGTCATTTGTTCCAAAAAGGGGGAGGAGCAGATAAGGCAAAGAAAGAGAGGTTGAGGTTTTGTCAAAATGCCAAGGGGGAGATTGATAATGAGTATGGCAGTGTTTGACAAAACCAGAACAAGTGATCAAGGAGTTGCTGCAGCTCAAGTATTTAAGCAGGCCAGAACAAGTGAACTAGCAGCAGCTGCAGCAGGGGATGCTACAGTAGGAGCTTGTTCAACTGGCTGTATCAACCGTCCGAAAGCAGCAGTAACCTGGGCTTGTCCAGAAGGGCTGGAAACTCTGTGGATCGCCTCAGAAGAATTTCTAAAATACTGTGGAGTATTTTCCAGTGAGGTTTACTAGTCAGAGAAGGAGATTTGCATTGAAGATAAAGATCAAATCTAATCTCCTAGATTTTAGGAGATAATTGTTCTTGTTAGGACATTGCCTAAACCTGGACATTGCTAAAAGCTGGTGATGCTATTTAAGCAGAAGGGGTTTAGAGCAGAGAGGTTGATCGAAGCTGAGGGATACACGAGTGCATACACAGATTTCAGAGAGAGCAATCTTTGGTGTGTGACGGACGAATTCTTCGATCATCACCCGAGAGCAGAGCGTGAGCGTAGAGCTGTGGTGATTATAGCAGAAGGGAATCAGGACTTGCAGAGTCTGATTCGAGCTTGATCTGGAAGCCAATTCAGAGCTGCGGAGCTTGTTGGTTGATCAAGGGAAGCTGCGGAAGAACTGACGAGTTGTTGGCTCGGTCGAGTGTCGTGCGGCAGTACTCACTAGTGGCAGGTGGTCACTGAGTGAGGGGGAGTATTCCAGAGTGTGCAGTGCTCGTGGAATTGTTCGATCGGCTCGGCAGAAGGCTTTGGAGCGACGCGGACAAGTTGTGCTTCAGCTATGTGTTACAGCAGTTGCTACAACAACCCTGCTGAGTAGGTGTAGTTTAGAATAGGCTGAGTTCTTTGAGAAGATTGTAGCTATTCTAGATTGACATATCTTAGAGGGTGTGCAGACACAAATCAGAACTTGTTCTGATTGTGCCGAGTGATCCACACAAGGTTGAGTAGCATAGGTTGCGTGAGTTGTAACCGAGTGTACTTGGAGACCTTGGTTTGAGTGGATTGAGGACTGGAGAACAGTCCTCCCCAGACGTAGGCAGTTGGCCGAACTGGGTGAACAAACTTTGTCTTGTTCATTGTTTGCTGAGACAATTTCCGAGTGAACAAGAGTGTGCTGCAGCAACTGCTTGTTCACGAATCTGTCGAACTAAGACACTGTGAAATTTCAATCTTATTTCTAATCTGCCTTATTCCACTAACGTGCGCGACGTGAAGTCATTCCTTGGGCATGCCTGGTTTTACAGGCGTTTCATAAAAGACTTCTCTAAAATTTGTATACCCCTGTCTAACCTCTTGCAAAAGGATGTGTGCTTCGACTTTACTGATGAGTGAAGGACGGCGTTTAATAAGCTGAAGGGGGCACTGACAAGTGCGCCAGTGTTGCGCGCGCCAGACTGGAGCCTACCATTCGAACTAATGTGTGACGCAAGTGATTACGCAGTAGGAGCAGTCCTGGGACAGCGCGTGGACCAGAAACCGCACGCCATTTATTATGCATCGCGCACACTGGACTCTGCGCAGAGGAACTACACCACCATGGAGAAGGAGCTTCTGGCAATCGTTTTTGCGCTAGAGAAGTTCCACGCATATGTTCTAGGCGCCAGAGTCGTCATCTACACAGACCACGCAACCATCCGCTACTTACTGTCCAAGAAGGAGACTAAGCCGCGCCTGATGCGCTGGGTACTCCTACTTCAGGAATTTGACTTGGAAATTAAGGATAAGAAGGGCACGGAGAATACAGTTGCTGACCATCTGAGCCGGATCGTGAAAGAGGAGGAACCAGGGCAGATCACGGAGACATTCCCTGATGAGCATCTGATGGCGCTGACAGGTAAGGTACCATGGTATGCGCACCTTGCGAATTACCTGGTCACAGGTACGTTCCCTCCTCATTTCAATAAAACCCAGTGCATGAGATTAAAGCATGAGTCCAAGCATTACATTTGGGATGATCCATATATGCTCAGAATAGGACCAGATCAGATTTTAAGGCGCTGCGTGCCTGACCATGAATTTAACTCTATTTTGATGTTTTGTCATGCGCACGCATGTGGAGGGCACTTTGGTCCCAAGCGCACGAGCAGGAAGATCCTGGATTGCGGATTTTATTGGCCGCACCTGTTTAGAGATGCATATGATCACTGCCAAAATTGTGACAGGTGCCAGCGCACAGGGAGCATATCAATGCGCAACGAGATGCCGCAAACGCCGATTCTAGTGGATGAAGTGTTTGATATTTGGGGTATTGACTTCATGGGGCCATTCCCTCCATCTGCCGGATACGGGTACATATTGGTCGCGGTGGATTATGTCTCCAAATGGGTCGAAGCTAAGGCCACACGGAAGGATGATGGTAAGACGGTCGCTGAGTTTCTAAAAACTAACATCTTTTGCAGGTACGGGGTGCCTAAGGCAATCATCAGCGACCAGGGGACGCATTTCTGCAACAGAGTTGTGGCGCAAGTTTTCAAGCACTATGGAGTGCGCCACAAGACGTCCACCGCTTACCACCCTCAGACGAATGGACAAGCCGAGGTTTCCAACCGAGAGATCAAGCGCATCCTGGAAAAAACCGTAAGACCATCGCGGAAGGACTGGAGCCAGCGCCTAGACGATGCGCTGTGGGCATACCGGACCGCGCATAAGACACCAATCGGGACTTCACCGTTTAGGTTGGTCTATGGAAAGGCGTGCCATCTGCCAGTAGAATTGGAGCACAAAGCATACTGGGCACTGCGCATATGCAACCTAAACTTGGATGAGGCTGGCAAGGAGCGCGCGTTTGAGCTGAGTGAATTAGAGAAGCTGCGCCTGGATGCCTATGAGGGACTGCGCGATTACAAAGCACGCACCAAGGCATTTCGCGACAAGAATATTCTTAGACGCACTTTTGAGCTAGGAGACCAGGTACTGTTGTTCTCCTCTCGCCTAAAGCTCATGCCTGGGAAGCTGCGCAGCAAATGGACTGGACCGTACACAGTCACCAAGGTTTTCCCCTACAGAACAATCGAGTTAGAAAACGGGCACCGGAATCGTTTTCAGGTGAATGGGCATAGAGTCAAGAAATACTTAGGAGAACCTTGGGACGGTACAGCGCGCGACATTGAGTTGGCAGAGCCCGAGATAGTAGATGCACAGGTTGCTGCGCCAGAGTCACCATCAGACGCGCCAGAGGGAGAACAGGGGACTATTGCTCATATTTCTTCTCCCTCTTTACTTACCCACGTTACTTACAATTTATCACATATTATTAACCATGCTTACCACCCGTCCGACCCTTTGCGCAGGATCAAGAAGAACACAGCACAGGTACAAGCGCAGGGTCACTCAGGAGCAAGTGTGGGGGAGGCCGCTGGTACACTTTCACGCAAGTAACGAGGTACAGTCGAGCCAACGACGTTAAACAAAGGCACTTGTCGGGAGGTAACCCGACTCGTTTTACTTTTACTTTTTTTTTTAGTGTTTCTAGTGTCTTTTAGCTAGTTTAGGACTTGTAGTTTTTTAGTCGAGCAGCAGTGCGCAGGTCCGTAAGTTCAGCACACATATAGCAACATAATATCGAATAATGTGCTATACTGCGCTGCTTCGACTATATCTTCTTAGTTTTTATGTTCTTTATTTTGCTTGCATGCATGTGCGCATTCTCCATGCGCTTGAGCTCGAGTCGTGGGGACACGTCTCTGTTTAAGTGTGGGGGCGGGGGGGGGGGGGGGGGGGGGGGCGTTACATTTACATTTCACGTATTTTTGAGCTTTATAGTGTAGCTTAGATTAATTGAAGAAAACAGTAGCAGTAGTGCGCTTGTGTGCGGGTTGCGCATACTGTCAGCTTGTTTTGCACTATCCATATTGCATGCGCTGCTATCAACTGTTTTAGTATATTTTTTTCATTTTTCTGCTCCTGTTAGTTGGGATATACAGGGGATGTGGAGTTGACAGAAACGCTCTAAAGAGGCGGTTAGTCGTTCGAGCTTCGGAGGTGAGGTATATGGTCGAGAGCGCTAGTGGAGGCCTGTGCTTCGCGACCTTCAGAACAAGAGAGCGCGCTCAGTCACGCAGATGCCAAAGGCGAAATACCCAAAGCGTGGCGAGGTGGGAAAACAGACCACCTTTCCTCTGGTAGTCGAGCTAAGGAAGGCGGGCGCGGGTGTAAACGTGTGCGCCGACCTGCGCAGCTAAACCAAGGAGGGAGAGCGGGGCGGTGTTCCATAGCTGTTATCCGGAGGCCGAGACTGGAACCGTTCTGGGAAAGATAGGAACCATAGACAAAGCTGTACAAAAGAAAAATACCAGCAGATGATATGCGCTACAAAAGAATCAGCATGCGCACAAGTAAGCACCAGCGTGCGCAAAGTCCACAAAGAAAATTGTCAAAAGACTTGAGTTCCCAGGAAGTGAGCGGAAAAATCACGCACAGGAAGAAGCTGCGCTGTTAACCATATACCCATCCTCGGAGTGCGAGCTGACAACCTGGAGCCTATGAAGAGCTATCTCCCAGCCATCCGAAATGATCTTCATCCTAGCTGAGAGGTAATGAATTGCGAAATCATTATATTGGAACTGTTGAAAGCAGATGCGCGCAAGTGGTAGAGCAGCGCAAGGTGATCAGTAGTGCAGATCGCGCCAGAGTGCAAGACTGTGCGCTAGACTCCAGAGAGGTAATAGTATCCGTGCTTGAGTGCTTGTTCGAGGACGAACAAGGGGCAAGTGTGGGGGGTTTAATAGAGCCTATTTATACGCATTATTTAGATCATAACCCTATGCTTGTTTGCGTTATTTTATGTACAAGATTACTGGTTTCCAGTGTTTTTGTATTTCAGGGCAAAATGAGGGCCTAAGTCGGATACGCGCTAACAGGCAGCGTTTAGGACGCGCATCACACAACCTGCGGAGCTAGCGGCGCAAACAGAAGAATTGGCAGAGTCGACCACGGTGCGCTAACCGATTGCGGTAACCAAGATGCCGTGCGCCAAGCGCAGATGGTGGTGTTTCCAAATCCTGGCACCTCCAGATTTGCAAGTTGCCAAGAATGGGCCTCTGAGCAGTATATAAAGAAGAGAAGAGAAGAAGGCTAGGGTTCGTAAATTCATTCCATCATCATAGCATACATCACGAGAAAGACCAGAGCTTCAGAGACACAAGATATCAGCGAGAGAGAGCCAGATTCAAAAACACACGGGGTTGTTGAGAGGACCTGCGCTAGCCGACTGCGCCAGCCAAGACTGCAACCTGCACGCACTGTTTGCTATTGTTTTCTTGGACACTTTAGCTATTATTTACTGTTTCTATGATGTTTACCACTAGCATGTCTAGCTAAACGCTTGGTATTGGTTGGGCATGAATCTATGAGTATTTCCTTTGAGACTTGCGCTTAATGCATAGCTTGTTTGCTTATATTAATTCTGTGCACATTGTTGGCAGCTAGTTGCATGAGTAGGGGAAGCCTTGAACCGCAATCTTACTCTTGTTGCTTGTTGTTGTATGTTAAACTAGTTGAATAGCCTGACGGTGCCAACTAGGAGTAACGCGCTAGGATAAGCAATTGCTACCTTGATCGGATTCGTAGTTGTTTAGTCTAGTTCAAGAATTAATAGCACATGAACTTTGATCGGAACATGCGCATATGTTAGGAAGCCTTGATCGGACACTAACTTAAGTGAAATCAAACTATAGACGTTTAGAGTCAATGATAAGGAATGCGCTCATAGAGGATTGTCTGCCCAGTACTTCTCATAGTCATAGTATTTAATCTCTACTGTCGGCGCACGTCTGCTGCAAGTTCTGCGTTAGCTACTATTCACTTGCGCATTGCGCAACCCAATTACTCACCCCCCCAATTTTCGTAAGTCTAGGTCACTGGTTAAAACTGAACTGCTTGCTCCCTGTGGAGATCGACCCTGACTTAACCGCTGTACTAGTGGAAGAGGAAGGATTAATTTGACGCGTACAACGACGCGCGATCAGTCGGCTTCCTTCACCAAACCCTCACTAAAATGACTGAAACAAGGAATGAGAGGTTACCTAGTGCGCTGGTGATGTTGTGCTCTTCAAATCTTACTAAAGAACGCTGGAAACGGTGGGCGGACGGCAAAGATCGGCTGGCAGTAGTGCAGAGCTCTTAATGGTCGAAATTGCAGAATGGCTAGAATTTTCTAAGTATCTGCCCTTATTTACCCCCTGACCTGCGCATCTGTCCTGCACACTGAACTGCGCTAAAATGCAAATCCTAAAAAAAACGTGTAAAACTAAAACGTAGAAAATGTGTCGGGTTTGCCTTTGTTTAACGTCGTTGGCTCGACAATACCTCGTTACTTGCTCAAGTTCGTGCTCCGGACCACCCCCACACTTGCTCCTGCGCGCTCTAGTGCGTCTGTGTGTGCTATGTCTTCCTTAGTCATGCGCAAAGGAACAGATAGGTGGTCAGTGTGGCCAAAATTGTGTGGCACATCATAAGTAACGAGGTTAATCAGTGAGGGAGAAGATATATAATCAATAGCTCCTAGTTGTCCCTCCGATGCAGCAGTTTGTAGTTCTGGCGCAGCAGCTTGCGCATCTTCTATTTCTGGTTCCGCCAAATCAACTTCGCGCGTGGCCTCATCCCACGGTTCTCCCAAGTATTTCTTGACTCTTTGCCCATTAACCTGAAAGCGATGCTTGCGCTCGTTCTCTAACTCGATAGTTCCATACGGGAAAACCTTTGTGACCGTGTAAGGTCCCGTCCACTTGCTGCGCAGCTTCCCGGGCATCAGTTTTAAGCGCGAGGAGAACAACAGCACCCGGTCTCGTGGCTCGAAGGTGCGTCTGAGGATGTACTTATCGTGAAATGCTTTTGTGCGCACTTTGTAGTCGCGCAACCCCTCATATGCATCCAGACGCAGCTCCTCTAGCTCGCTTAATTCAAATGCGCGCTCCTTGCCAGCCTCATCGAGGTTCAAAATTGCAAGTGCGCAATGCCCAGTATGCCTTGTGCTCCAACTCAACCGGTAGGTGGCACGCCTTTCCATACACCAGCCGAAATGGTGAAGTCCCAATCGGTGTCTTGTGCACAGTCCTGTATGCCCAAATTGCATCGTCCAGCCGCTGGCTCCAGTCTTTGCGCGAAGGTCTCATGGTTTTCTCCAGAATGCGCTTGATCTCTCTGTTGGAAACCTCGGCCTGGCCATTCGTTTGAGGATGGTATGCAGTGGACGTCTTGTGGCGCACCCCATAATGCTTTAGTACTTGCGCCACTATTCTGTTGCAGAAGTGCGTCCCCTGGTCGCTGATTATTGCCTTAGGCACTCCGTACCTGCAGAAAATGTTAGTTCTTAAAAATTCAACAACCGTTTTACCATCATCCTTGCGCGTGGCCTTAGCTTCGACCCACTTCGAGACATAGTCCACCGCAACTAGTATGTACTCGTATCCACAAGATGGCGGAAACGGCCCCATGAAGTCAATTCCCCACAAGTCAAACACTTCGTCTACCAGTATAGGTGTTTGTGGCATCTCGTTGCGCGCTGAGATACTTCCTATGCACTGACACCTGTCACAAGCCCTGCAGTGGTTGTATGAGTCACGAAATAAGTGCGGCCAATAAAAACCGCAATCTAGGATTTTCCTGCTCGTGCGCTTTGGACCAAAGTGTCCTCCACACGCGTGCGCATGACAAAATCTCAAAACAAAGCTCATCTCATGATCAGGCACACATCGCCTCAAGATCTGATCAGGGCCTATTCTAAGCATGTACGGATCATCCCAAACGTAATATTTAGACTCATGTCTTAACCTCATGCATTGAGTTTTAGTGAAATGAGGGGGAAACGCACCTGTGACCAGGTAATTTGCAATATGCGCATACCATGGTACCTTACCATTCAGCGCCATCAGGTGCTCGTCCGGGTATGTCTCCGTGATCTGCCCTGGCTCCTCTTCCCTCACTATCCTGCTTAGATGATCAGCAACAGTGTTTTCCGTTCCCTTCTTATCCTTGATCTCTAAATCGAACTCTTGGAGCAGCAGCAACCAGCGCATCAAACGCGGCTTAGTCTCTTTCTTGGACATCAGGTAGCGGATAGCAGCGTGGTCGGTGTAGACAGTGACTCTAGCGCCCAGAACATATGCGCGGAACTTCTCCAGCGCAAATACGATTGCCAGAAGTTCCTTCTCGGTCATGGTGTAGTTCCTTTGCGCAGTGTCTAGTGTGCGCGACGCATAATAGATAGCATGCGGCCTTTTATCCACGCGTTGGCCCAGCACTGCGTCTACAGCGTAGTCACTAGCATCGCACATCAGCTCAAATGGTAAGTTCCAGTCTGGTGCGCGCATCACTGGCGCACTGGTTAGCGCATCCTTTAACTTATCAAAAGCATTCATGCACTCATCAGTGAACTCAAAGCACACTTCCTTTTGAAGGAGGTTAGATAATGGAATACACTTCCTCGGCCATTTTTTTTTTTCATTGGGTGCAAATACTTTCGAGGGGGAACTTTTCTTCCTAACCCTCGGCATTGCAGCCAGAATCACACAATAAGAACTTGACAATAAGCCCAAATAGAGGTTGAGGATGCGCAAGAAACAATTACAAGCGAGGAGCTAAGCAAGCAAACAAGAGTCACCTAAAAGCAATCGCAAGGTTTATGCATTATGTAATGGTTTTTTTTAAAAAAAAGTGCAAGCTACACCAAGGTCTAAAGCAAAGCAATGAAAAATTCCTAGAATGCGAGATAGGCAATGGATAGCAATAATAATGACTCACAAGAAGGCGCGATCATGAGAACTTACTCGGCCCTAGGCTCTAAATTAGCAAAATGAAAGAGGCTAGATGCAGTATGTGAAACTCAAGCACGTTGATCCCAAGCTTAAAAGAGGTCAAACACTCTTCTAACAATATGCATAGTATGGAATCAATGAATATTTTGGCACCAAGCACTCAATGCATATTCAAGCAAGTTAATCAATGAAACACTCAATTAATATGCGCCAGCCACTCCACACTTAAAACAAAGCTTAGTCCCTAAGCTAAAAATTAAAAATGAGAAGAGTGCATAGGAACTCCCCTAGTGAGCGTGGCCATTTCGTGCGGGAGTCAACATATTTCTGCCACTTTGATGACCTGAAAAATGAGAAGATAGGTGGACAAATAGAGCACAATCAAGTTCATCAAATTCATCGCCAAAATGAGATATGAAACATATATATCTATGACAATGAAACAGCCTTACGATGAGATTTAAACATTCAGAATTCCATAAGGACACAAAACAGCAACAAGCAAATGTCCAAGTGCAACCAACATAGCCAACAAAAGATAACTACCAAGAGAAGTCGAGTCAATCTAGCAAGGATATCAACTAATATATCAAAAAAAATAGCATCCTAAAGGTAGTCACTCGGCGCCGCGCTGGGAAGGTCCAGCATCATCATCATTCGGGCTAGTCCATGGCATAGGATCCTGCGGCTCAAAAGTCTCGTGTCCGGGAGCTGTAGGAGGTGCTGGAAAGTCATGAATTCCTCCGGCTTGAAGCAAAGCGGTGATAGCCCTAGTCGTCCACTCCTGAGAGCGCATAAGATAGTCTAGCTGGGGGCTGTAGTCCGGAGCTTGATGTATGGGCTGAGCATCCTCTTGCGCCGCTGATGGTGGAGGCGCAGTCTCGTGTCGGCGCTTCGAAGCACGACCAGCCGCTGCAGAAGGGCCATCTATCCTATGATACCATGTACCATGAAATTTCAGGTGTCTCTACTTATGCAGATTCGTGAACTAGCAGTTGCTGCAGCACACTCTTGTTCACTTAAATGTAGGCACAGCAGACAATGAATAGGACACAGATTTGTTCACCCAGTTCGGCCAATCTGCCTACGTCTGGGGAGGACTATTCTCCAGTCCTCAATCCACTCAACCAAAGGTTCAGATCACACTAGGTTACAACTCACGCAACCTATGCTACTTTAACCCCGTGTGGACTACTCAACACA
The DNA here is from genome assembly GCA_963678935.1 of Umbilicus rupestris. Lineage (NCBI taxonomy): Eukaryota > Viridiplantae > Streptophyta > Magnoliopsida > Saxifragales > Crassulaceae > Umbilicus > Umbilicus rupestris. Next base: position 14,706,726 of record OY787609.1, read on the forward strand.
ATCAGAACAAGCTCTGATTTGTGCCAGCACACCCTCTACAATATGTCAGTCTAGAATAGCTACAATCCTCTTCAAGAACTCAGCCTATTCTAGCCTACACTACTCAGCAGGGTTGCTGCAGCAACAGCTGTAACACCAGCTGAAGCACTCTGTCCGTGTCGCTCCAAGGCCTCCTGCCGAGCCGATCGAACCACTCCAAGAGCGCTGCACACTCTGAGTAACTCCCCCTCACTCAGTGACCACCTGCCACTAGTGAGTTCTTCCGCACGAACCTCGACCGAGCCTTCCACCCGTCGGCTCTCCCGCGGCTGCCTTTGATCAACCAACAAGCTCCACAGCTCTAAATTGGCTTCCAGATCAAAGCACGAATCAGTCTCTGCAAGACCTGACTCTCTTCTGCAATACGCACCACAGCTCTGCACTCAACGCTCTGCCCGTGTGTGTTGATCGAAGAACAACTTCCGTAGCACACCCAGAAAAAAACCTATCTCTGAATTTCGTGTCTACGCTCGTGTATCACTCAGCTTCGATCACACTCTTCAGCCCTCAAACCTTCTGCTTAAATACCCTCACCACTTTAAGCAATTTCCAGGTTTAGGCCATAATCCCACAAGATCAATTATCTCCTAAAATCTAGGAGATTAGATTTGATTAATATCTTCAATGCCAATCTTCTTTTCGGACAAGTGAACCGTGCTGGAAAAATGCTTAGCAGCATTTTTAGAAAAACTCCTAAGAGCAAGAACACAAACTGCCATACCTTCAAAACGCACCCAGCACAAACTGTTACTCGGACAGATGAACCAGCACTTGAACCAGCACCTGCTGCAGCACCCCTGCTGTATCTGTTGCTAGCTGTTCTGCTTGATTGCTTGAGCTGCAGCAGCTTCTTGTTCACAAATGACATATGTTGGTTTTGGCAAACCTGCCACACTTGCATTATCATACCATTAGGTAACACCATCCGCATTTGCCTAAGAGCGGCAAGGTCCAAAACTGGGAACATGCCCGGGGCAGCCGGTGGAAGCTCATAGCGAAAAGCTTCGGCGAGCGCAGTAATGAAGCCGCCACCACCAAGAACATATCTCTGATCATTGGTTTGGAACTCTTCAAAGCGAAAGGTCAAATATGATATAACATCGAACTCCACGCCTTTATCAAGAGCGATGAGGAGGTCCAAATCCTGCTGAGACACCTTCGTCCCCCCTTCAACACGCGGATTGAGTGATGTCGCAATGATGCGATGCATATATTTCCATTCCGCGTCTCTAATGCACGTGGAGGGTGGGCTAGGAGTGAACACCGCGTCTTGCCCGAATAACTTTAGCCAGAATTCTGTCCGCTCAATATCACTCACCACAGGAATAGTGCCCTCCATAGGAAACTCCAGAATGTCATGGAGCTCCTCTCTGGATAGGTGGCGCTCTTCATTCCCCAATTGGAATTTCCAGGCGGTCACCCTCTGCCCTTCGATGACAGCTTCAAAGGAAGCGATAAACTCATGGACCATATTTTTATGAGTCGGCCATGTAGCCCCTACAAGCACCCCAAGGCCAAACCGCTGCAGCCCGCTATTAACTGAGTCGAAGATAGAGAACCGGTGCATCGTCGTCACATCGGGCATGGGAGTGGGCACAATTTCCTTCTTCCCGTCGAGGATGCGCTTAAGCCGCTCCGCGGACCTTGGATTGATGAACTTGTACGTCTTAGGGAATAGAGGGGGCAGACCTGGGCGGCGGACAACATTCTTCTTCCTGCCGGCTGTGGGCTGTTTTGTGGGCGGCATTTTGGTTGAGGAGCTGAGGTTGAGTTGCGAAGCTGCTGCCCTGTGGTCAGTCAACGGAGAAGGTCGCGACGGCTTGGAGTGAGGGCTGTTCTGTGGAGCCTTGACTGAGTGCGGCGCTAGGGTTACTCTGCGGAGCCTCGGCTGACTGCAGAACGGGCGAGCGCGGCTGGTGGCTGGAGGTCGGGCTAGCGCGGCTGGTGCGGTCGCTGGGGTTGTGGAGGTGGCTGGCGCCGAGCAGCTGGGTTGTGGTGGAGCGTGGCTGGGTGAGCGCGGTGGAGTGTGCCTCGGCTGGTGCGGAGTAGTGGGTTGTTGATCGCGCGTCGTTGTACGCGTCAAATTAATCCTTCCCCTTCCACTAGTACAGCGGTTAAGTAAGGGTCGATCTCCACAGGGAGCAAGTAGTTCAATTTTAACCAGTGACCTACACTTACGAAGATTGGGGGGGTGAGTGATCGGGGTTGCGCGATGCGCGAGTAAACAGTTGTAAACGCAGGAAATTGCACTAGACGTGCTCAGGCAATAGAGATTAAGTACTATGACTATGAGAAGTATCGACGCAGACAATCCTCTATGAGTGTATTCCTTATCATCGACTCTAAATGTCTATAGTTTGGTTTGCTAATGTTAGTGTCCGATCAAGGCTTCCTAACATGTGCGCATGCTCCGATCAAAGTTCATGTGCTATTAATTCTTACACTAGACTAAACAACTACGAATCCGATCAAGGTAGTAATTGCCTATCCTAGCGCGTTACTCCTAGTTGGCACCGTCAGGCTATTCAACTAGTTTAACAAACAACAACAAGCAACAAGAGTAAGATTGCGGTTCAAGGCTTCCTCTACTCATGTAACAAGCTGCCAGTAATGTGCACATAATTAATATAAGCAAGCAAGCTATGCATTAAGCGCAAGTCTCAAAGGAAATACTCATAGATTCATGCCCAACCGATACTAAGCGTTTAGCTAGACATGCTAGTGATAAACATCATAGAAACAGTAAATAATAACTAAAGTGTCCAGGAAAACAATAGCAAACAGTGCGTGCAGGTTGCAGTCTTGGCTGGCGCGGTCGGCTAGCGCAGATCCTCTCAACAAGCTCGTGTGTTTTCCAGTCCTACTGCGCAGTGCCTCCTTGGTGTACGAATTGTGAATCCTAATAATTGTCTCTTAACCCTCGCCTCCTTCTCTTCTTTATATACTGCTCAGAGGCTCATCCTTGGCAACTTCCAAATCTGGTCGTGTCAGGATTTGGAAACACCACCATCTGCGCCTGGCGCACGGCATTGGTTAGCGCAATCAGTTAGCGCACCGTGGTCGACTCTGCCAATTCTTCTGTTTGCGCCGCTAGCTCCGCAGGCTGTGTGATGCGCGTCCTAAACGCTGTCTGTTAGCGCGTATCGGACTTAGGCCCTTGTTTTGCCCTGCAATACAAAAACACTGGAAACCAGTAATCTTGTACATAAAATAATGCAAACAAGCATAGGGTTATGATCTAAATAATGCGTATAAATAGGCTCTATCAAACCCCCCACACTTTCCCCTTGTTCGTCCTCGAACAAGCACTCAAGCACGGATACTACTACCTCTCTGGAGTCTAGCGCACAGTCTTGCACTCTGGCGCGATCTGCACTACTGAAGACGTTGCGCTGCTCTACCACCTGCGCACAACTGCTGTCAACAGTTTAAGCATAGCATTTTCGAAATTCATTACCTCTCAGCTGGGATGAAGATCATTTCGGATGACTGGGAGATAGCTCTTCATAGGCTCCAGGTTGTCAGCTCTTGCTCCGAGGATGGGTATATGGTTAACAGCGCAAGCTTCTTCCCGTGCGTGATTCTTCCGCGCACTTCCTGGGAACTCAAGCCTTTTGATGATTTTTTTTTTCTTTTTGTGAACTTGCGCACGCTGGTGCTTATTAGTGCGCATGCTGATTCTTTTGTTGCGCGTATCATCTGCTCGTATTTTTTTTGTATACAGCTTTGTCTATGATTCCTATCTTTCCCAGAACGGTTCCAGTCTCGGCCTCCGGATAACAGCTATGGAACACCGCCCCGCTCTCCCTCCTTGGTCTATCTGCGCAGGTCGGCGCACGCGTTTACACCCGCGCCCGCCTTCCTTAGCTCGACTTCCAGAGGGAAGGTGGTCTGTTTTCCCACCTCGCCACGCTTTTGGGTACTTGCCTTCGGCATCTGCGTGACTGAGCGCACTCTCTTGTTCCGAAGGTCGCGAAGCACAGGCCTCCACTCGCGCTCTCGACCATATACCTCTCCTCTGAAGCGCGAACCACTAACCGCCTCTCTAGAGCGTTTCTGTCAACTCCACATCCCCTGTATATCCCAACTAACAGGAGCAGAAAAACGAAAAAATATACTAAAACAGATGATAGCAGCGCACGCAATATGGATAGCGCAAACAAGCTGACCAGTGCGCGCAGCCTGCGCTCAAGCGCACTACTGCTACTGTTTCCTTCAATTAAACTAAGCTACACTAAAAAGCTCAAAAAAACGTGAAATGTAAGTGTAACGCTCCCCCCCCACACTTAAACAGAGACGTGTCCCCACGACTCAAGCTCAAGCGCACGGAGAATGCGCACATGTATGCAAGCAAAATAAAGAACATAAAAACTAAGAACATATAGTCAAAGCAGCGCAATATAGCATAGGGACACAAAATATTTAGCACAATAGTTCAGCACACAAATATAGCAACAGAATATCAAATAAAGTTCAGCATATAAAGGAAAATAGACACCACCCGAAAGAAATAATGCGCCCCCCCTACAGCCCTAGAAGTCATCTGAGCTGGACGCAGCCGCTGAACTATGCGCCTCCTCCTCTGAAGAATCCGTCACATAGGTGCTGGAGGAAGGCGGTACAACTGAAAGGGCGACAGGCTGCGCCACAACGTCGTCCTCGGAGACGGGGTCCCAAAGCGAGTCTGAGCTGGTGCTAATTATGCGTTCGGCTTCAGGGGACCTAGGAATGGACGGCTGGGCAGGGGAAGGTGCAGGTGCTGGCTCTGTTGCTGGGATGGGAGAGGGTTCTGGTGCTGGGGCTGCTGGTGCTGGTGCGGGGACTGGAGAGGGCTCTGCTGGATGTACTGGGGGCTGAGTAAGAGGGCTGGCTGGTGCGGCGCACTGGGGGAACCTGGAGGTGGTCGGTGCAGGCTGAGGAGAGGGGGAATCGCGTCTCCAAATCTCCACCCTGATGGTGGGCTCATGCTTAAGTCCGCCCCCTCTAGCGCTAAATATTCGAGCACGCGCATGACGTTGAACATCATGCGCTGCTCTGCTGATGCTTCCTCAGGCGCCTCCTCAGTCTCAGTCCGTGGGCGCTTTCCGTGTGCACGCGGGAGAGAATCCTCGATGGAAATTGTAACTGGCTCCCCCTGCGGCGCACGGGCCCTCCGGTGCGCTCCAGTCTGCGCGCGGGTCCTCGCGCGCCTGATTCGAGGCACAACTGGCTCTGGGGCTCTGCGCGGCCTCTGCTGCTTGCGCACTGCTCTCTGCTCTTGGCCGCGGCACTCTGGCTGGCTGCAGGCGGTAGCACCACTCCAATGTGCCATCTTCCTTCACGGCTACCGCCCTGATCTGCAGCATGTGGGCGCGGTCCAGAGGGACAGCCGACACCATTGTGTGCTCTGGCACCTCGGGCTCTCCATGTAACGCCCGCAGCAGGTGCGTAATAATCCCTCCGCAAGTCAGCGGCCCCTTGGTGCTGACTCGGCTCCAGTGGTGCACCATGTTCAGAACAAAGAGCACCCTCTTCCCATAATAAAACCCCTTTAAGATCTCCATATCCAGCAAACTGATCTTCGGTGCACCATTAAAGCGCCCAATGATGGCATAGGTGACCAGGCGCCACAAGTAGAACATCCACGGGTCATGCAGCTCTCGTCCCCTGCTGCGCCCCGCGGCAAACACTGGCTCGGTAGCCATCTCGCGCCAAGCCTCCTGGCTGGTGTGCGCGTCAATGTCAGCTTCTCGCACCTTAGCGCACCTCAATGTGCGTTTCAGCCTCTTGGCCGAGGCAATGTACCACACCCCTCGGTGCCGGTACCTTATCTCCATCTCTCCTGGTTCCAATGACGCCAGGAACTCGCAGGTGTCCTCCCTGTCTGATGCGCTGTTGAGTTCCAACAGCGCCTCCCAGCCCGCCAACGCGAGCCTCTCCAAAATGAAGTCCTCCAAACCGACCTCCCACAGGAACTCCCTGCTGATGCACGGAGTCCCGTACATCTCAAGCCTCAGGAAGGCCGCGTACATGCTGGCGAAGCGAGCTGGGGTAGCTTGGTCCTCTGCAGGCTGCATTTCTCTGGTCAACTCCGGTCAACACTCCTCAAACACTCCAAAAATCCAAACTCCTCCGAATGCACTGAAATTTTCACCAAAGGGGCGCCTACTGCCCGCCTACAAAACCCTCTAAACACCACTCCAATCGGCGCACTCTAACCTGGTGCGATTTCAAAACCCTAAAACACTCCTCCGTACAAAACCCTACTGGAATCGTGCTCAAATCTGGGGGAATGGTTACCTGGGGGGAGTGCGACCGTGTGGTCCTCGAATCTCTCTAAATTGATGCTGGGATGAGCGCCGGACAGTGGGCGGAGGTGCGAAGGCGGGAGCTGCTGGCAACGGTCGAGTGTGAAAAAGTGCTGAAAATTTCTAAGTCCTGCCCTTATATACCCCCCTGACTGGCGCAGCTGTCCTGCGCACTGAAGTGCGCACGGACCTGCGCACTGCTGCTCGACTAAAAAACTACCAAGTCCTAAACTAACTAAAAGACACTAGAAAAACTAAAAGAAAGACATGTAAAAGTAAAACGAGTCGGGTTACCTCCCGACAAGTGTCTTTGTTTAACGTCGTTGGCTCGACTGTACCTCGTTACGTGCCCAAATGTGTGCCAGCGACCTCCCCCACTCTTGCTCCTGAGTGATCCTGCGCTTGTGCATTGGTTGTGCTCTTCTTGGTCCTGTGCAAAGGATAAAAAGGGTAGTCAGCATGGATAATATGTGAGAAGTCTGCAGTAACGAGGGTAGATGAAGAGGAAGAAGAAATGTGAGCAATAGTTTCCAGTTCTCCCTCTGGTGCATCTGGTGGTGCCTCTGGCGCAGCAGCTGGCGCATCTGTTATCTCAGGTTCTGCCAAGTCAATGTCACGCACCGTGTCGTCCCATGGTTCTCCCAGATACCGTTTGACTCTCTGCCCATTGACCTGAAAACGATGCCGGTGCTCGTTTTCTAACTCTATTGTTCCATAGGGGAAAACCTTGGTGACTGTGTACGGTCCCGTCCATTTGCTGCGCAGCTTTCCAGGCATGAGCTTCAGGCGTGATGAGAACAATAATACCTGGTCTCCTGGCTCAAAAGTGCGTCTGAGGATATGCTTGTCATGAAACGCCTTTGTGCGCTCCTTGTAATCGCGCAGTCCCTCATAGGCATCCAGGCGCAGCTCTTCTAATTCGCTCAGCTCAAACGCGCGCTCCTTTCCAGCCTCATCTAAGTTCAGGTTGCAAATGCGTAAGGCCCAGTATGCTTTGTGCTCTAACTCCACTGGCAGGTGGCATGCTTTTCCGTAGACCAACGGAAACGGTGAAGTCCCGATTGGTGTCTTACGCGCAGTGCGGTATGCCCACAGTGCGTCGTCCAGGCGCTGGCTCCAATCTTTGCGCGATGGTCTCACAGTCTTCTCCAGGATGCGCTTGATCTCTCTGTTGGAAACCTCGACTTGTCCATTTGTCTGAGGATGATAAGCAGTGGACGTCTTGTGGCGCACTCCATAATGCTTGAAAACCTGCGCCACAGTCCTGTTGCAAAAGTGCGTCCCCTGGTCGCTGATGATTGCCTTAGGCACCCCGTACCTGCAAAAGATGTTAGTTTTCAGAAACTCAGCGACCGTCTTACCATCATCCTTTCGTGTGGCCTTAGCTTCGACCCATTTGGAGACATAGTCCACTGCCACCAATATGTACTCGTAGCAGGCAGACGAGGGAAAGGGCCTCATGAAGTCCATTCCCCATATATCAAACACTTCATCCACTAGGATCGGCGTCTACGACATCTCGTTGAGCGCTGATATGCCTCCTGTGCGCTGGCACCTGTCACAGTTCCTGCAGTAGTCATATGCGTCTCTAAACAGGTGCGGCCAATAAAATCCGCAGTCCAGGACCTTTCTGCTTGTGCGCTTGGGACCAAAGTGGCCTCCACATGCGTGTGCATGACAAAACATCAAAACAGAGTTAAATTCATGGTCAGGCACGCAGCGCCTCAATATCTAATCAGGTCCTATCTTAAGCATATATGGATCATCCCAAAGATAATGCTTGGACTCATGTTTCAATCTCATGCACTGGGTTTTATTGAAATGCGGAGGAAACGTACCTGTGACCAGGTAATTCGCAATGTGCGCATACCATGGTACCTTACCTGTCAGCGCCATCAGATGCCCGTCAAGAAATGTCTCCGTGATCTGCCCTGGCTCCTCCTCTTTCACGATCCTACTCAGGTGGTCAGCGACTGTGTTCTCTGTGCCCTTCTTGTCTTTGATCTCCAAGTCAAATTCCTGAAGTAGGAGCATCAGGCGCGGCTTAGTTTCTTTCTTGGACATTAGGTAGCGGATGGCTGCGTGGTCTGTGTATATGATGACCCTAGCGCCTAGAACATATGCAGGGAACTTCTCCAGCGCAAACACAATTGCCAGAAGCTCCTTCTCCGTGGTGGTGTAGTTCCTCTGCGCAGTGTCCAGTGTGCGCGATGCATAATAGATGGCGTGCGGCTTCTTGTCCACTCGCTGCCCCAGGACTGCACCTACTGCATAATCGCTTGCGTCGCACATCAGTTCAAATGGCAGGTTCCAGTCTGGCGCGCGCATCAATGGCGCACTGGTCAGCGCCTCCTTCAGCTTATCAAATGCGGCCCTGCACTCATCAGTAAAATCGAAGCACACATCCTTTTGCAAGAGGTTAAACAGGGGTATACAAATTTTAGAAAAATCCTTTATGAAGCGCCTGTAAAACCCAGCGTGCCCTAGGAATGACTTCACATCGCGCACGCTAGTGGCATAAGGTAGATTAGAAATAAGATCTATCTTAGCTTTATCTACCTTGATCCCCTCCTCTGAGATGATATGTTCTAGTACTACACCATGCGTTACCATGAAATGACATTTTTCATAATTGAGCACTAGGTTCTTAGAAATGCAGCGCGCTAAGACCTTATCAAGATGAGTTAAACATGCATCAAAGGTACCTCCATATACAGTAAAATCATCCATGAACACTTCTATGCATATACCAATCATATCAGAAAAAATGCTCATGACAAGGCGTTGGAACATACCTGGCGCGTTACACAGCCCAAATGACATGCGCCGAAACGCAAACGTACCGAACGGGCAGGTGAACGTGGTCTTCTCCTGATCCTCCACAGCTATGGGTATCTGGTTGTACCCTGAATATCCATCCAAGAAACAAAAATAGGGCTTACCTGCTAATCGATCCAGCATCTGATCCATAAAGGGTAGCGGGAATGGTCCTTGCGCGTGACTGCGTTAAGCTTCCTGTAGTCGATGCACATGCGCCATCCAGTCTGAATGCGCTTGGGAACTAGCTCGCCCTGCGCATTCTCCTCCACTGTGATTCCTCCCTTCTTTGGCACAACGTGCACTGGACTGACCCATTTACTGTCCGAGATGGGGTAGATGACTTCTGCGTCAAGCAACTTTAGAATTTCCTTCTGCACCACCTCCATCATATTCGGATTTAATCTGCGTTGAGCCTCTCTGGATGGTTTGGCACCATCTTCCAACAGAATTCTATGCATGCACACGTCTGGGCTCACTCCACGCAGATCAGCCAGTGTCCATCCTATGGCGCGCTGGTTCTTGCGCAGCACCTGCTGTAAGCGCACTTCCTGCTCCTCTTCTAATCCTTTCTTTATGATCACTGGCAGGGTGTCCTTATTTCCTAAGAAAATGTATTTGAGGTGCTCTGGAAGTTGCTTCAGCTCGACCGTGGGTGCCTGTTCAATAGAAGGCAAGATTTTATTAGCAGTGCAGATATGAACTAAATCGTGTACCTGTCTGAGTTCTGGTTCAGCACTGCTCAGCTCCTCGTCCTGCTCCTCCAACTCTGCCTGCGCCAGTGGCTCTGGTCCTACCGTTGCACTCGCGCATTGTGCATCTGTGACCAAATCATCAAGGCTATCCATCGCGTGCACTGTGGCGTCCTCATGTGGATGCTGCATCCCCTTGAATATGTTGAAATGGATTTCTTCGCCATCCACCTCCATGGAGAGCGTGCCCCTCCATACGTCTATCTTTGTGCGCGCGGTCGTCAAAAGAGGTCTGCCCAGTAGGATCTGCGCACTGCTGGTGCTCGATTCGCCCTCCATTTCTAGCACATAAAAATCTGCTGGGAACACCAGCTCTCCTACTCGCACAAGAACATCCTCTATCATGCCTGCAGGTTGTTTGCAAGACCGATCTGCTAGCTGAATGGTGAGACCTGCAGGCTTTAGTGGTCCAAGGCGCAATGTCGCATATAGGGAATAAGGTAACAAATTGATAGATGCGCCTAAATCAATCATGCAGTTGCTCACTGTGGTTTTACCTAGAGTGCATGGGATAGTGAACGTACCTGGGTCTCGACACTTAGGTGGTACCTTATGTTGCACGATCGCTGAGGCCTGCGCATTTAGCATTACATGTGCGCACTCGCCTTTCCTTCGCTTGTTTGTGCACAGCTCCTTTAAAAACTTGGCGTACCTAGGGATCTGCCGAGCTGCTTCAATAAGGGGAATGTTGATTTCCACCTTACTGAATAACTCGTATAGCTCTTTGTCCTGCGCTTCCTTCCTAGCCAAGGGTGCCTGCACAGGGAAAGGTGCAGGTATATTAGTACGATTCGTGCCCTTGTCTTTTAATTGCGTTATACCTGGCGCTTCGCCTTGCTGGCTTGTGGCTTGCACTTCTGGTTGCGCGTCTTGCTTTGGTGGCGCATTCTGTTCTGCTGGATGTGGGGCTTGCGCAGCTGGTTGCGCGGGCATCTTCACGGTCTGCTCTGTTCCTATCGTGCGCCCAGTCCTCAGTGTCACTGCATTGACTCCTCCTTTGGGGTTCTGAATCACTTGCAAAGGCAAGTTGCCATCGCTCTTCTTTAGCTCATACACCGTGGTAGCAATCTGTGATAGCTGCTTTTCAATGGACTCGAACCTCTTGTCATACTTCTCGTCATTTTTGCGCACTGTGTCTGCTAGCTGCCCCACGATATCTTCCAAAGATCGCCCCGGTTGCTGGTTGTTATGCGCTGGTGCGTCAGTGCGGCGATGCGGTGGATTGTAGGGCGCAGCTTGTTGCGTCTGCTGTGGCGCGCGCTGGTCCGTGGACTGCCTCTGAAAATTGTTTTCCTCCTTCCATCTGAATCCATTTGCGGCTAGTCCAAAGCGCGGCTGATTCTGTCTTTGTGGTCCTCTGTTATCCCATCCTCCAAGAGCATTGACATCTCCAGTTTCTTCAAATAGTGTGGGACATTCATCAGTCTTGTGCTCGGTGGACCTGCAGAATTCACATACCTTTGGCGCAACTGGTTGTGCGCTTTGCGCACTCATCAACTTCTGCAGCATGGCCTTCATTTCCTTGATCTCAGCGCTTGTTTCTACCTGATGCACAGAACGAGTACGACTATTTTCAAGTGTTAGCTGATGTCTTACCTGCCCAGCAGAGTCTTCTATCAGCTGCCACGCGTCTTCTGGATACATGTTGCAAATGTCCCCTCCTGCGCATGCGTTCAATAACCTCAGCTCCATGGGCAGCAGTCCATTCAGGAAGTTCTCTATCAGCACATTCTGGGGCAGGCCATGATTGTAGCAGTTGGCCTCTAGCTCCCTGAAACGCTCGTAATACTCTGACAGGGACTCCCCTGCGCTCTGCCTCAGTGCGGCCAGCTCCCTCCTGAGTAGCGCGATCTTCGCTGCGGGATAAAATTTGTCCAGGAACTTCTTCTGCAGCTGCTCCCATGTGTGAATTGATCCTGCTGGTAAGTTCATCAACCAATGTCTGGCTGTATCACACAGTGAAAATGGGAATGCTTTCATCTTCAGCGCTTTCCCCTTCCGTCTTCATGTTCTCGCAAATGACTAGGAACTCTCGCACATGCTTGACTGGATTTTCGTTGTTCATCCCGTGGAACTTGGGCATGTGATGGATGAGCGAGCTCCTTAGTTCAAAATGTCCGTCTGGCGGAAGCACAATGCACCATGGCTGGTTAACTGTGATTGGGGCTGACATCTCGCGCACTGTTCTGCGTCGCGCAGCTTGTCCCGCGGGTGGCGCATTATACAATTCAGCGGCCATCCTTGCTTCAACCTCGCGCTGCACTTCCTCTCTGAACAGGGCTGCGCGGTTATGTGCTCTTGCTTCTTCCGGGGTTCTGTCCCCAAAGTTGTCTCCAACGACACTGTTGTCCTCCATGACCTGTTCTAAATCTCAATGGAAATGAAATTAAAAGATAACTAATGCTGCTGCGTCTGTCAGTGCGCAACTAGAATCTGCGCAGCGCAACTGTTTCAAGGTTGCGCAGGCTAATGGTGATTGCGCGCTGTCAGAAACAACAACGAGAAAGCAAAACAAACTGAAATAACTAGTTACTAATAAGGAAAAACGTAAACTAGCTAAAACTTAGCTGTGTTGCTCCCTGGCAACGGCGCCAAAATTTGATCGCGCGTCGTTGTACGCGTCAAATTAATCCTTCCCCTTCCACTAGTACAGCGGTTAAGTAAGGGTCGATCTCCACAGGGAGCAAGCAGTTCAGGTTTAGCCAGTGACCTACACTTACGAAGATTGGAGGGTGAGTGATTGGTTTGCGCGATGCGCAAGTAACAGTTGTAAACGCAGGAAATTGCACTAGACGTGCGCAGGCAATAGAGATTAAGTACTATGACTATGAGAAGTATCGGCGCAGACAATCCTCTATGAGTGTATTCCTTATCATCGACTCTAAATGTCTATAGTTTGGTTTGCTAATGTTAGTGTCCGATCAAGGCTTCCTAACATGTGCGCATGTTCCGATCAAAGTTCATGTGCTATTAATTCTTACACTAGACTAAACAACTACGAATCCGATCAAGGTAGTAATTGCCTATCCTAGCGCGTTACTCCTAGTTGGCACCGTCAGGCTATTAAACTAGTTTAACAAACAACAACAGGCAACAAGAGTAAGATTGCGGTTCAAGGCTTCCCCTACTCGTGTAACAAGCTGCCAGTAATGTGCACAGAATTAATATAAGCAAGCAAGCTATGCATTAAGCGCAAGTCTCAAAGGAAAATACTCATAGATTCATGCCCAACTGATACTAAGCGTTTAGCTAGACATGCTAGTGATAAACATCATAGAAACAGTAAATAATAACTAAAGTGTCCAGGAAAACAATAGCAAACAGTGCGTGCAGGTTGCAGTCTTGGCTGGCGCGGTCGGCTGGCGCAGATCCTCTCAACAAGCTCGTGTGTTTTCCAGTCCAGGTGCGCAGTGCCTCCTTGGTGTACGAATTGTGAATCCTAATAATTGTCTCTTAACCCTAGCCTCCTTCTCTTCTTTATATACTGCTCAGAGGCTCATCCTTGGCAACTTCCAAATCTGGTCGTGTCAGGATTTGGAAACACCACCATCTGCGCCTGGCGCACGGCATTGGTTAGCGCAATCGGTTAGCGCACCGTGGTCGACTCTGCCAATTCTTCTGTTTGCGCCGCTAGCTCCGCAGGCTGTGTGATGCACGTCCTAAACGCTGTCTGTTAGCGCGTATCCGACTTAGGCCCTTGTTTTGCCCTGCAATACAAAAATACTGGAAACCAGTAATCTTGTACATAAAATAATGCAAACAAGCATAGGGTTATGATCTAAATAATGCGTATAAATAGGCTCTATCAGTTGTGGTCGGAGGCAGGTGCGGTCGCTGGGGTGGCTGGCGCGGGTGGAGAAGATGTGGGGAATTTGGGGAAAATCGCGAGTGGCTGGAGGTCGGGCGAGCGCGGCTGGTGCGGTGCAGTGGGTTGTGGTCGGAGGCAGGTGCGGTCGCTGGGGTGGCTGGCGCGGGTGGAGAAGATGTGGGGAATTTGGGGAAAATCGCGATTTCAAAATCTGAAATCGCGATTTAGGTCAAATACCAGCCGCAAGACCGTATCGATACGGTCGACACCACCGGATCGACCGACACGACCATATCCATACAATACGGTCGATACGACCTCCGTGGAGATTTCATGGACCGTATCGACCGTATCAATACGACCGACACGGTCATGACGACCAAAACGGGCCGTACGACCCAGCCGAACCAAGATGACATCGAGAAAAAATAAACCCCTAACTCAGAAATAAAATAAGACGACCAAGATGCAAGCCTAGCACATGACTTCTAACGCAACTAAAAGAAGAAGAAAAACAAAAACAAAAGCAAGAAACAAGAGGAACTCACAGAGCGGGTTACTTCCCGAAAAGGCCTAGTTTAAAGTCTTGGCGAGACGTAGCTAAGGGCGCGCATGATCAATCCAAGTGGTAGCTCACATAGCCTACCTCCTTCTCTAGCCCATGATACAATTTAATCCGATGCCCATTAACCTTGAACAACTCCCCCTCAGAATTTAAAAGCTCCACATGCCCATCATCAAATACTTTATGAACGCGAAAAGGGCCCGACCACCTAGTCCTTAACTTACCGGGAAAAAGTTTCAATCTTGAATTGAACAAAAGGACTTGGTCTCCTTGTTTGAAGCTCTTCCTCACCAGCTTTCTATCATGCCATCTCTTCGTTCTTTCTTTGTAGAGAAGCGCGTTGTCATAAGCATCCAAGCGACTCTCGTCCAATTCATTCAACTGTAACAACCGCTTCTCTCCTGCAGCACGTAAATCAAAGTTTAATCTTGTAATTGCCCAAAAAGTCTTATGCTGCAGCTCAACAGGAAGATGACATGCTTTCCCATAAATCAATCGATATGGAGACATTCCAATAGGGGTTTTAAATGCAGTACGGTATGCCCAAAGTGCATCATCTAGCTTAGAAGCCCAATCTTTTCTAGACCGACTGACTGTCTTCTCGAGAATGATCTTAATTTCCCTATTCGAAACCTCCACTTGCCCGCTTGTCTATGGGTGATAAGGGGTGGCAATCTTATGGTAAACACCATACTTCTTTAGCAAAGCCTCAAAATTTTTCTCCTTAAAATGTGACCCTCCATCACTAATAACCGTACGTGGTACGCCAAATCTAGGGAAAATGATCTTCCTAAATAGCTTCGTAACAACTTTAGCATCACAAGTAGGAGAGGCTACAGCTTCTACCCACTTAGACACATAGTCTACAGCTACTAGGATATACGAGTTTCCAAAGGAGGTGGGAAAGGGACCCATAAAATCTATCCCCCAAACATCAAAAATTTCTACCTCTTGAATAGGATGTTGGGGCATCTCATTGCGCTTAGAAATATTACCACTCCTTTGGCAACTATCACATCTCTTGGCGTACTCGTAGGCATCTTTAAAAAGTGAGGGCCAATAGAATCCACACTGGAGAACTCGTGATGCAGTCTTGTTTCCACTACCATGCCCACCATAGGGAGAATCATGACATTGAGCAAGAATGCTCATCATGTCCTCCTCAGCCACACAAGTCCTATAAATTCCATCTGCACAAAGCTTATAAAGGTAAGGCTCATCCCAGTAATACTTTTTCACATCATGCAGAAACCTCTTCTTCTTGTGATGATTAAGATCAGTAGGAAGTAGACCACAAACCAAATAATTCACATAATCTGCATACCAAGGAGCCGCTTGCAGCTCCACTCCCATTAAGCTCTCTCCTATGAACGAATCATCTATGGGAGTTGCTGCCACCCTAGCGTGGGGATCTTCTTCTAACCTAGAGAGATGATCAGCTACTAGGTTCTCTACCCCTTTCTTATCCTTAATGAGAATGTCAAATTCTTGGAGTAGGAGTACCCACCTAATCAACCTAGGCTTAGAATCTTTCTTAGCTATGAGGTACTTAATGGCAGCATGATCGGTATAAACTATGGTATGCGATCCTACAAGGTATTGTCTGAACTTTTCAAAGGCAAACACAATGGCAAGCATCTCTTTTTCTGTGGTGGTGTAGTTAGCCTGGGTTTGGTCAAGGACTTTACTATCATAGTAAATGGCATGTAGCTTCTTATCAACTCGTTGACCTAACACAGCACCTACTGCAAATTCACTTGCATCACACATAAGTTCAAACGGGAGTTCCCAATTGGGAGGCTGAATAATAGGGGCTGAGGTCAAGGCATCTTTAAGCCTAGTGTAGGCTTCAAAACAAGCATCATCAAAATGGAAATCAACATCATGGCACAAGAGATTAGTGAGGGGTCGAGCTATCTTGGAAAAGTCCTTAATGAAACGCCTATAAAACCCAGCATGACCCAGAAAACTTCTAATCCCCTTAACATCCCTAGGAGGTGGAAGTTTGGCAATGACGTCTATCTTAGCTGGATCTACTTCTATCCCTCGATTGGAAACTAGATGTCCCAAGACTATACCCTCTTGCACCATAAAATGACACTTTTCCCAATTAAGCACTAAATCAGTCTCAATACATCTCTCAAGAACATGGGGAAGGTTAAGAAGGCAATGATCAAAAGAACACCCATAAACCGAGAAATCATCCATGAAGACTTCCATCTCCGTTTCTATAAGATCAGAGAAGATTGCCATCATGCATCTTTGAAAAGTTGCAGGTGCGTTACAAAGTCCAAATGGCATTCGCCTATAAGCGAAAGTCCCATAAGGACAAGTGAACGTCGTCTTCTCCTGATCTTGTGGGTGAATGGGTATCTGGAAAAACCCACTGTATCCATCAAGATAACAGAAGAAGCTATGATTGGCTAACCTCTCAAGCATTTGATCAATAAACGGAAGAGGGAAGTGATCTTTCTTTGTGGCCTTATTCAACTTACGGTAATCAATACACATACGCCAACCAGTTACGGTTCGTGTAGGTATCAATTCATTCCGCTCATTGGCCACAACAGTAAATCCTCCCTTCTTGGGGACAACATGGATTGGGCTAACCCAGTTTGAATCAGGAATAGAAAAGATAATGCCAGCATCTAACAGTTTCATAATCTCCTTCTTCACTACCTCACTCAAATTGGGATTCAACCTACGTTGATGTTCCTTGGATGATCTAGCCTCATCTTCTAACTGAATCCTATGCATGCAAATACTAGGACTAATACCAGTAAGATCATCAATTGAGTACCCCAAAGCCTTCTTATACTTCCTAAGAACATGCAACAACCTAGAAGTCTCATCCCCATTCAAAGCAGAATTCACAATCACCGGATACGCAGAATTTTCATCAAGGAATTCATACCTTAGGGTGCCGGTAGAGCTTTGAGCTCTACCTTGCAAGACTCCTTACCTTCTTGGGCCGTCTTCGAGATCTTGCTCCCCTTATCCTCATCCGTGCTGCCTTCTCCCAAATCAATAGCTCTCATGCTGTGCTCATTAGTATCTTCAAAACTCAAAAGATTAGATGAAGATAAAACACAATGATCTATCAAATCACATGAGCTAATACGATTGCAATCAAATGATGAGCATGGTGTTTTGCATGATTTTTCTAGACTAAATGCAATCTCTTCGTCACCAATGTGCAACACAAGTGAGCCATGTCTAACATCAATTACGGCTCCAGCGGTAGCTAGAAATGGTCTACCTAGAATGATTGGTACTTCCTTATCCTCCTCCATCTCTAAAACTATAAAGTCAACGGGAATATAGAAATTCCCTACCCTAATGGGAACGTCTTCAAGAACTCCTTTAGGAAATCTAGAAGAGCGATCCGCCAATCTCAAACAAATGGATGTAGGAGTAAGTTCACCAAGATCTAGCTTTTTGCATAGTGAATAAGGCATAAGAGAAATGCTAGCTCCTAGATCACATAATGCACGCTCAATGATAACATTACCAATATTGATAGGGATAGCAAAACTACCCGGATCTTCTAACTTCTTAGGTAATGCATTTTGAACTACGGCACTACACATCTCATTCAATGCAACAGTTTCATGCACATCAATCCTACGCTTTTGAGAAATGATATCTTTTAAAAACTTTGCGTAAGTAGGGACTTGAGAGATTACCTCTGTGAAGGGCAGCGTTACCTGAAGCTTTGTCAGCATATCCGAGAACCTTTTGAAGTGAGCCTCCTTGTTGCTCTTAGCTAGCCGCTATGGAAATGGCACTTTAGGCTTGTATATCGGTACCTCGACAGCTACATCTCTCTCAACCGGTGTGGGTTCAACCTCTTCAACATCAGGTTCTTCAGCTGTGTCCTTCTCATTCTCTGAATTCTCATCCAAGACCACCCTTGGCTTGGAGGCGCGCGTTCTAGCGTTAGCGGGGTCTATCACTATACCACTTCTTGTAGTGATGGCACTACAGGATTCATTATTACCCATGTCTGGCTTTGAAGGAAGCTTACCATGTGACCTTGACGAAGAAGCTGCCTGTTGTGCAATTTGTGTCTCCAAGTGTTTGTTGTGAATGGCAAGTTCATCGATTCTTGCATTCAACTTCTCTTGACCCGCGACAAGTTGAGCAAGGATGGCCTCCATGGTGGGGTTAGAGCTGCTTGAAGTAGTCTGAGGCGGTCCCTGTGCTTGGTGTCCTTGAGAAGGTTGGTTTTGATAATTGTTAGAGTATTGCACCGGTCCTTGACTTCTACTATAGTTCCCTTGCCCCTGCTGATTGTTCCGAGCAAAATTCTGACTTCCTTGATTTGTTTGAAATCTCTGGTTGCTTTGGTACTGCCTTGGTTGAAATCCGGGAGGGGTAGGTTATTGGGTTTTGTAGGAGAAGTTCGGATGGTTTCGATTTCTAGGATGATAAACGGGATTCGCACTTGATCCATAAGCACCTACATTTTGTCTACCCATGAAGTTAACATCCTCCTTGTTGATTCCACCTTCTAGGGGCATTGTGAGCGGACAATATGTTGAATCATGGTCTAGTGATGCGCAAATCTCACACCCTCCTGTTGATGAAGAACTACCGGCCTGATTTGCATTAAAATTACCAATAGTTGTGATCAAGGCATCAAACTTCTTTGACAACGCTCCAATAGCATCATTTGTGTCCACAGCATAGGTTGACTGAGTGTTGGAATGTTTCCGAGGGTTGGATCTCTCACTTGTCCATCTGTGAGCATTGCTGGACATCTTCTCAATAATTCTTTCACCATCCTCCGGTGTGTGATCCATAAAAGATCCTCCAGCTCCTTGATCAACAGTAGCTCGCACATCATAGTCCAACCCATTATAAAATGATTGAACGACAAGCCACTTGGGCAAACCATGATGTGGGCAAGCTCTCAACAGACCCTTGAAGCGTTCCCAAGCTTCATACAATGTCTCACCTTGCTTTTGCCCAAAGTTGCTGATGTTGGTTCTGTATTGCGCTGTTTTCCCAGGCGGAAAATACTGAGTCAAAAACGCCTGTGCCAAGTCATCCCAAGTACTGAAAGTCCCTGGATTGTGGCTCCACAACCATTCCTTAGCTTTTCCCGCTAGTGAGAAGGGGAAAACTCTGAGACAAACTGCATCTCTTGAAACTCCATTGATCCTGAATGTGTTCAGCAGCTGAAGAAATGAATTCAGGTGAGCGCTTGGATTTTCATTCGGAAGTCCCGAGAAAGGCGAGTTGGAATAAGTTCTTCTTGTACCTCCCGTCGCTGATATCGACCTTGATCAGGTAAGTCCGGCATCCTTGGAATAAGTTCTTCTCGAGGAGGATCATTTGCATTGTTCCTTTGTGGTTCCATTTCCGGTGTCTTATTCTCCCTAGGCGTGACGGCTTTCTTTGATTTACTCTTGCTATTGGTTGCTGCAAGGGGAGTTGAGTGACTCAAATCTGGGTTCTTTTTCTTGTTGATTCCGCTCTTAGACCTGGTTTGCATCCAAATAATAGAGAACCCTGAAATGTATCACAAACAAAAACAACCGTGAAAGCACAAGTGGGAAATGAAAATAAAATGAGTAGTCTAAACGATTCGCTAGATTTAATCTAATGACAAGCTAACTCGTTACTCCCCGGCAACGGCGCCATTTTGACGTGGTATAATTTTGTACTCCAAATTCAGTGAATATGAAGTTCCAATGCAGGTCAAAAACAATTTATAAACCGAAGTATTCCGGGTCGTCCAAGGAGTAAACTAAGCTTATGCACTACGCAAAATCTAGTTTTGTTTAGCTAACTCGATCTGTGAATTGATTTTGTGTAAAGATTTGGATTAAGACAAGCAAGCTAAGGTTAAATGGCCAAATTTCAAGAAGATTCCAAGGTTGATTTCACTTGCCTAGTGTTTTCTAATAAAGTGATAAAGATGAATGGATGATTGAAAACTATAGAGGTTATGAATAGATCAATCTTCTAAACTAGCTTTCGCTCAATTTTGATTATCAACCTATTACGGAAATCGAATCTCAATCTCTCAATATATTGATTCGCTCTAACTTCCTCCACTAATCACAAACCGTCGCTATGATGATCAGTAAAAGAGTTCGGATGAAGCTACCTAACCTCTAACTTATCTCTTTATGCTACTTTCGTATGTCAATAAAATCAAAGTCGGTTTTACTCTCGTCTTTCCTAAGTATGTATCTCTCAATAACGTACTCAAGTTAAAACGGATTTCATGCTGGCATTCTTTCAAATATCTAGCATGCATAACTTGACACACTTGAGAGAAAACTGTAATCTATCAATCATCCACCTAAACTTTCGTTTAGAACATCATCACAATATTTCAAACACACTAGACAAGATTCATCAAACCTTGGAATTAGGGGGATTACTCACAAGACATGGAAAATGATTTCATTGCTTTCATAGATAAAGACTGAGTTACAAATCCAATTCTCTAATGAAAAACAATGGATTACAACCATGCACTATAGTATTCAAGGATTGAAAAACCTCTTTTCTTCCTCCCTTTCTTCTCTGGTTCGTGCCCTATTTTTGCCTCCCAGCTCCTCTCTCGCGTCCTATCCAATCTGCCTTCTCTTTTCTCCCTCGGTTCCCTTCAAATTCTATGAAAATATGCTGAGCTGTCCGTATCGGTCGTATCAATACGGTCGCTACGACCGATACGACCATATCCACTCGCTACGGTCGATACGACGCCAGCTGTGAAATCGAACACTCGGCACGGTCGTATCGACCTTGCCGAACGTACCAATACGGGCGGTACGGGAGATACGGGCAATTTGACAATTTCTCGACTCTTTTGCATGCAGTTGCCTCTACTTTACTCCCTATGGCGCCTGAGCAGATTGGCCCTGAAACAAGAAGGAGATAGTGCATAATGGTCATAATATTCCAAAAATGAACAAAAACAACCAATAAACACAAGCGAGAATCGGTCGGGAATCCAACCGATCACACATCAGCTCAAATGGTAAGTTCCAGTCTGGTGCGCGCATCACTGGCGCACTGGTCAGCGCATCCTTTAACTTATCAAAAGCATTCCTGCACTCATCAGTGAACTCAAAGCACACTTCCTTTTGAAGGAGGTTAGATAATGGAATACATATTTTAGAAAAATCTTTAATAAAGCGCCTGTAGAACCCTGCATGCCCAAGGAACGACTTAACGTCGCGCACATTAGTGGAATAAGGCAGATTTGAGATAAGATCAATTTTTGCTTTATCGACCTTAATTCCTTCCTACGAGACGATATGTCCTAGTACTACTCCATGTGACATTTTTCATAATTGAGAACTAGGTTTTTGGTAATGCAGCGCGCTAAGACCTTATCAAGATTATCCAAACATGCATCAAAAGTCTCACCATGCACAGTGAAGTCATCCATGAATACCTCTATACATAAACCAATTATATCAGAGAAAATGCTCATGACTAAGCGTTAGAACGTACCTGGCGCATTACACAGCCCAAAGGACATGCGCCTGAACGCAAAGGTATCGAATGGGCAGGTAAAGGTTGTCTTCTCCTGATCCTCCGCAGCAATAGGGATCTGATTGTACCCTGAGTAACCGTCCAAGAAGCAAAAGTGTGGCTTCCCCGCCAATCGGTCAAGCATCTGGTCCATGAATGGTAGCGGGAAATGATCCTTGCGCGTGACTGCGTTTAGCTTCCTGTAGTCAATGCACATGCGCCATCCAGTCTGTATGCGGTTGGGAACTAGCTCGCCTTGCGCATTCTCCTCTACTGTGATGCCTCCTTTCTTGGGCACAACGTGCACTGGACTTACCCACTTACTGTCTGAAATCGGGTATATTACACCTGCGTCAAGCAGCTTCAGGATCTCCTTCTGCACTACCTCCATCATAATCGGATTCAGTCTGCGCTGAGGTTCCCTAGATGGTTTGGCATCATTTTCCAGCAGAATTCTGTGCATGCACACATCAGGGTTTACTCCGCGCAGGTCAGCTAATGTCCATCCTATAGGGCGCTGGTTCTTGCACAACACCTCCTGTAATCGCGCCTCCTGCTCCTCCTCTAATCCTTTCTTTATAATGACAGGCAGAGTGTCCTCATTGCCCAGGAAGATGTACTTTAAGTGCTCGGGCAATAACTTCAGCTCAACCTTGGGTGCCTGTTCAATAGAAGGCAGGGTTTTATTAGTAGCGCAAACACTAACCAGATCGCATACCTGTCTGGACACTGGTTCTGTGCTGCTCAGCTCATCATCTTGTGCCTCCATCTCTGTCTGTACCGGTGGCGCAGGCTCCCCTATTGCGCACGCACACTGCGCATGCGCAACCAAGTCGTCCATACCGTCTAATGCGTGCACTGTGGCGTCCTCATGAGGATGCTGCATCCCTTAAAAATGTTAAAGTGAATCTCCTCGCCATCTTCCTCCATTGAGAGCGTGCCTTTCCACACGTCTATCTTTGTGCGCGCTGTCATCAGAAATGGTCTACCCAGTAGGATTTGCGCGCTTCCCTTGCTCGGCTCACCCTCCATTTTCAAGACGTAGAAATCTGCTGGGAACACCAGCTCTCCCACTCGGACGAGAACGTCCTCTATCATGCCCGTCGGTTGTTTGCGCGACCGATCTGCTAATTGGATGGTGAGACCTGTAGGCTTTAGTGGACCAAGGTGCAATGACACATAGAAGGAGTAAGGAAGCACATTTATAGATGCACCGAGCTCAATCATGCAGTTGCTTACCGTGGTCTTACCTAAGGTGCATGGTATGGTGAACGTACCTGGATCCCGGCATTTAGGTGGTACCTTGTGTCGCACAATTGCTGATGCATGTACGTTAAGCATTACTTGTGGGCACTCGCCTTTCCTCCTCTTGTTTGTGCACAGCTTCTTCAAGAACTTGGCATATCTGGGAATCTGCCGAACTGCCTCAATCAGGGGGATGTTTATTTCCACCTTACCGAATAATTCGTATAACTTCTTGTCTAGCGCCTCCTTCCTTGCTAAAGGTGCCTGCACAGGAAAAGGTGCAGGTGCATTAGTATGACTGGTACTCTTTTCTCCTGATTGTATCATACCTGGCGCCACCCCCTGTTGGTTCGTAGCTGGCGCGGCTGGTTGCGCATCCAGCTGTTCTGGCTCTGGAGGTTGCGCAACTGGCTGCGCGAGCACCTTTGCGGTCGGAGCTGTCCCAACTGTGCGCCCAGTCCTCAGTGTTACGTCGTTAACTCCTCCCTTAGGGTTTTGGAACACTTGCAAAGGCAGGTTGCCATCGCTCTTTTTCAGCTCATAGACCGTGGTAGCAATCTGCGACAACTGCTTCTCAATTGACTCGAACCTCTTGTCATACTTTTCATCGTTCTTGCGCACGGTGTCTGCCAACTGACCCACTATGTCTTCTAAGGAGCGCCGCGGTTGCTGGTTATTCTGTGCTGGTGCGTCATTGCGGCGGTGCGGTGGGTTGTATGCTTGCTGCGCCTGCTGAGGGGCACGATATTCCACTGGCTGCCTTTGGAGATTGCTGTCCTCCCTCCATCTGAATCCATTTGCCGCCAGTCCAAAGCGCGGCTGATTCTGCCTCTGCGGTCCTCTATTGTCCCATCCTCCTAGAGCATTGACATCTCCTGATTCCTCAAAAAGTGTGGGACATGCGTCGGTTTTGTGCTCAGTGGACGTACAAAACTCGCATGCCTTCGGCGCAACTGGTTGCGTGCCTTGCGCACTCATCAGCTTCTGTAGCATGGCTTTCATTTCCTTTATTTTAGCACTGGAATCCACCTGATGCACAGCGCGCGCACGGCTGTTCTCGAGCATCAATTGATGCCTCACCTGTCCAGCAGAGTCCTCGATCATCTGCCATACATCCTCCGGGTACATGTTGCATATGTCACCACCTGCACATGCATTCAACAGTCTAAGTTCCATCGGTTGTAGCCCGTTCAGGAACTTCTCTATCAGCACATGTTGAGGCAGGCCATGATTATAGCAGTTGGCTTCCAGCTCCCTGAAATGCTCATAGTACTCTGATAGTGACTCTCCCATGCCCTGTCTAGGTGCGGCCAATTCCCTCCTGAGTAGAGCAATCTTTGCTGCGGGGTAGAACTTATCCAAGAACTTCTTCTGGAGCTGCTCCCATGTGCGAATAGATCCTGCTGGTAAGCTCATCAGCCAATGCCTGGTTGTATCACACAATGAAAAAGGGAACGCCTTCAGCTTCAGTGCTTCTTCACTCTCCCCGTCGGTCTTCATGTTCTCGCAGATAACTAGGAATTCGCGCACATGCTTGACTGGGTTCTCGTTGTTCATCCCATGAAACTTAGGCATATGATGAATGAATGAGCTCCGTAGTTCAAAATGCCCATCGGGTGGAAGCACTATGCACCACGGTTGGTTGACTGTGATAGGGGCCGACATCTCGCGCACTGTTCTGCGTCGCACGATCTGTTGCGCGGGTTGCGCATTATATACTGCCTCAGCGGCCATCCGAGCCTCAACTTCGCGCTGTACTTCCTCTCTGAACCGAGCTGCGCGGTTATCTGCCCTTGCATTGTTAGCTCCCTCTGGGGTTCTGTCCCCTAAGTTATCGCCGATGACACTATTATTCTCCATATCCTGTTCTAAACTTCAAGTAAACGGAATTAAAAGAAACTAGGTTGCTGCCCCTGTTGGTGCGCAACTATGATCTGCGCAGCGTAACTGTTTCAAGGTTGCGCAGGCTGATGTTGATTGCGTACTGGCAGAAACACCATCAAAAAATAAGTCAGGGTCGATCCCACAAGGAGCGTACAGACTCGTCTTAGCTAGCAACCTACAACTTACGAAATTGGGGTTGTGAGTGATTGGGTTGCGCAGGTGCGCGAATGAACAGTAGTGAAATCAGAATTGCACGATACGTGCGTAGGCAGTAGATTTTAAGTACTATGACTATGAAGAGTATCGGTACAGACAATCCTCTATGAATGTATGCTTTATCATCGACTCTAAACATCTATAGTGCAGTTCTACTTAAGTTAGTGTCCGATCAAGGCTTCCTAACGTCCGCGCATGTTCCGATCAAAGTCCATGAGCTATTAATTCCTGAAACTAGTCTAAGCAGCCACGAATCCTATCACAGTAGCAGCTGATTATCCTAGTGTGTTACTCCTAGTTGTCACCGTCAAGCTATCAACTAGTTTAACATACAATAACGAGCAGTTAGAATAAGATTGCGGTTCAAGGCTTCTCCTATTCGCACAGCTAATTATCACCCATATGCATAGAATTAATATAAGTAGACGAACTAAGCATTAAGCACAAGTCTCAAAGGAAATACTTCATAGAATCATGCCCAACCGATACAAAGTGTTTAGCTAGACATGCTAGAAACAAACATCATAGAAATAATAATTAAAACTAAGGCAGCAAGAGAAAATGTAGCAGGTTGGCGCAATCGCGCGTTGCTATTCTCGGCTGGCGCAGGTGGTTCGCGCAGATTCTGTCTGAAGTAGCTCGTGTGTTTTGCTGCTGTGTGTCCTTCTCTCTATCTGCTCTCTCTCTCTCTTCCAAACCCTAGCTTCCCTCCTCTTATATAGTGGTCTTGAAGCCCAAGGAATGCTTAGATTTGGCCCGAGAAACTTTAGCAACTTCCCAAATCTAGGAGATCAATATTTAGAAACTTTGCCATTCTGCGCACGCGGATTGCGCTACTTGCTTTGCCCAGTCGGTTTGCGCACTGTAGTCCGAATCAGCTATCTCCTTTTGCGCTGCTAGCTCCGCAGGTCGTGCATTGTTCTCTAAAAACGTCCGTTAGCGCACATCTGACTTATGCTCCTGTTTTATCCTGAAATACAAAAATACCGAAAACTAGTAATCTTGTACACAAAATAATGCAAACAAGCACAGTGTTAAGATCTAAATAGCGCATATAACTAGGCTCTATCACTTATACATGTTAAATTTAGTTACTTCCCCGTTTACCTCCATGGAGAGACCACCCGTAAATGTATCGATTTTTGTTTCGCGGTCACCATGAAGGGTCTCCCTAGTAGGACAAGGGAAGTGGCTATCGCATTGCCCTCCATTTTCATGACATAAAAATCTGCAAGGAATGCAAGCTTTCCTACATGCACTAATACGTCAACAACTATACCCTCTGGCTTCCTACATGATCTATCTGCTAATTGAAGAATCAATTCAGTGGGTTTCAGAGGATCAATATGCAATGCTAGATAGAAAGAATAAGGTAACACATTAACTGACGCACCCAAATCCAACATACAATGATCAATTTTGAATTTACCAATGACACATGAAACTGTAAATGTACCCTGCCTTGCACTGAACAATTGCAGGGATGTTCTTCCTCAAATTTACTTGCTTGTGCTTCAGTTCTCCTCTTCGGTTAGTGCACAATTCGTCAAGGGCCTTAGCATATTTCGGGATCCGCTTTATTGCGTCAAGGAGTGGGGTTGTGATCCCAACTCTGCTGAACAGCTGCAATAAAATTTGATACGCTGCTGGATCCTTCTAAGGTCTTGATATCTGCATAGGAAATGGAAAAGGGTGGGGTCAGAATAGCGAAATTCAAAATCTGAGGCAGACTGTACCGTGCCTGGAGAAGACATTATAGGCGCACCCCAAGAAGACATTATGGGCGCGCTAGAAGAAGCCATTAATGCAACGGTAATGTTCTCCTTGGGCGCGGTCTCTACTGTTCCCGTTCCCTCTGTTGCCTCATCTACACTCTTGACCTCCTTCCCTCGCCTTTGGGTAATTGCGCTGACATTCACCGTGGGGTTAGGAATTGTTTGCGGAGGAAGCTTGCCCTTGTCACTCATCATCTCATAAACTGTGGAAGCTAGCTGCGACAATTGCTTGGTTAGCTCGGCTATTGCTCCATCAGTTTCGGCCTGGTTCCTTTGCATGGTACCCTCCAAGTCCTTGAGCGCCTCTTCCCATGATTTACCAGTGCTCGGCTGCTTGGTTGAAATTCTTCCTTGGGTACTGATTATTCTGATTATTGTACCTCTTCTGTTGTTGGAACGGGGGCTGGTAAGACTGACCTTGATTCTGATTTTGAGGAGGCCCTTGGTTCTGCCCTGGGGGCTGCTGAAATCCTCCCTCGTTATGCCAGCTGAAACCATTTGCCGCCAGTCCGAACTTCTACGGTGGCCGGTCGTTGTTATTAAAGTTCTAATAATTTCCTACCGCGTTGACATCCATTACCTCCTCCTCTTGGAGTGTAGGGCAATCTCTGTTCTGTGGCTGGCAGCGCGGCAAAACTCACAAACCTTCTTTGTGCTGGCTTGGCTCATTGACATCCTTTGGATAGTCTCCTTCAGCTCCTTGATCTTCCTCACCAGCTGGCTGCCATGTGGCTCCACTTGAGACACACTCCTTGTTTTCTCATCCTTACGACTCGTCTCCTCTCTGAACCTTGCGCTCCCTGCGGTCTCGGTGAGCAAATCATGTACTTGACTGGGTGTTAAGTTGAGCACGGTGCCACCAGCTGTGGCATCCAATAGCATCCTCTCGAGGGGCCTCAATCCATCTAATAGATATTCCACAAGCATCTTCTCCGGAACACCCAGATTGTAACAGCTTTGTTCCAATGAATTGAACCTCTCCATGTAGTCATACATCGACTCATTCGATCCTTGTTTGATCATTGACAACTCTCTTCTGACTTGAGTCGCCTTCGCAGGAGGATAGTATTTGTCGAGGAACTTTCTTTGCATTTGATCCCATGTTCTGATACTACCTGAAGGCAAGGAAAGAAACCAAGATTTTGCAAGGTCAGAAACTCAATGAAAATACTTTCAATTTGAACCTGTCTTCCGAAGCTGCGTATGGTCTCAATGTTTAGCAGACTCCGGTGAACTCTTGTAAATGCCTCGTCGCAACTTCTCCCGGTAATCCTCCAAACTTGGGCAGATGGTGCACCACTGCGGTTTTGATCTCAAAGTTGTCCTCTTCCGTGTCAGCATTGATGCACCATGCTGGTTAAGGAATGTGGGAGCATCGAGCTCCGTCATAGTTGGCTCATGCCGGGCTGGCTGTCTATATTGTTGTTGCTGAATTGGGTATGGTCGAGGTTGTGGATGAGGTGGGGCATAACCAACATACTCATCTATCCTTCCACCTCTACCGTTGTGTCCTCCCTGGGACTCCATCCTCTGACGAGCTCCCCGTTGCCTTTAATTAAATACTCGCTCCGGCTCGTCATAGAATGGTGGGATTACCTTTGGGGGAACTTCCACATTGAAATGGTCAGGGGCATGGTCACTGATAGAGCCTATTTATACACATTATTTAGATCCTAACCCTATGCTTGTTTGCATTATTTTGTGTACAAGATTACTGGTTTCCAGTGTTTTTGTATTGCAGGGCAAAACGAGGGCCTAAGTCGGATACGCGCTAACAGGCAGCGTTTAGGACGCGCATCACACAGCCTGCGGAGCTAGCGGCGCAAACAGAAGAGTTGGCAGAGTCGACCACGGTGCGCTAACCGATTGCGCTAACCAAGATGCCGTGCGCCATGCGCAGATAGTGGTGTTTCCAAATCTTGACACCACCAGATTTGGAAGTTGCCAAGGTTGGGCCTCATGAGCAGTATATAAAGAGAGGAAGGCTAGGGTTTGAGAGTATCAGATTAAAGCATCAGAGACACAAGATATTAGAGAGAGAGAGCTAGATTCAAAAACACACGAGCTTGCTGCGAGGACCTGCGCTAGCCGACTGTGCCAGCCGAGACACTGCAACCTGCACGCACCTGCTAGTTGCTGTTTCTTTGATACTTTAGATATTATTTACTGTTTCTATGATGTTTACTACTAGCATGTCTAGCTAAACACTTAGTATCGGTTGGGCATGAATCTATGAGTATTTCCTTTGAGACTTGCGCTTAATGCATAGCTTGTTTGCTTATATTAATTCTGTGCACATTATTGGCAGCTAGTTGCATGAGTAGGGGAAGCCTTGAACCGCAATCTTACTCTTGTTGCTTGTTGTTGTATGTTAAACTAGTTGAATAGCCTGACGATGCCGACTAGGAGTAACGCGCTAGGATAATCAGTTGCTACTGTGACAGGATTCGCAGCTGCTTAGACTAGTCTTAAGAATTAATAGCTCATGAACTTTGATCGGAACATGCGCACATGTTAGGAAGCCTTGATCGGACACTAACATTAGCAAACCAAACTGTAGACGTTTAGAGTCGATGATAAGGAATACACTCATAGAGGATTGTCTGCGCCGATACTTCTCATAGTCATAGTACTTAATCTCTACTGCCTGCGCACGTCTAGTGCAATTCCCGCGTTTACTACTGTTTACTCGCGCATTGCGCAACCTTAATCACTCACACCCCCAGTTTTCGTAAGTGCAGGTTACTAGTTAAAGCTAATCTACTGCCTCCCTGTGGATTCGACCCCGACTTAACCGCTGTACTAAGTGGAAGAGGAAGGAATAAATTTGACGTGCACAACGACGCGCAATCAAATTTTGGCGCCGTTGCCGGGGATAGCAACACAGATAAGCTTTAATTAGCTTAAGATTTCTTTTATAATAGTTAGTCATTTCGGTTTGTTTTGTTTTCGTTGTTGTTTCTGACAGCACGCAATCAACATCAACCTGCGCAACCTTGAAATAGTTGCGCTGCGCAGATTCTAGTTGCGCACTGACAGACGCAACAGCTTAGTTATCTTTTAATTTCGTTTTCTTTGAGATTTAAAACAGGTCATGGAGGATAACAGTGTCGTTGGGGACAACTTAGGGTACAGAACCCCAGAGGAAGCGAGAGCACATAACCACGCAGCCCTGTTCAGAGAGGAAGTGCAGCGCGAGGTTGAAGCAAGGATGGCCGCTGAACTGTATAATGCGCCACCCGCGCGACAAGCTGCGCGACGCAGGACAGTGCGCGAGATGTCAGCCCCACTCACGGTTAACCAGCCATGGTGCATTGATAGAGCCTATTTATACGCATTATTTAGATCACAACCCTATGCTTGTTTGCATTATTTTATGTACAAGATTACTGGTTTCCAGTGTTTTTGTATTTCAGGGAAAAACGAAGGCCTAAGTCGGATACGCGCTAACAGGCAGCGTTTAGGACGCACTTCACACAGCCTGCGGAGCTAGCGGCGCAAACAGAATGAAATTTCAGGTGTCTCTACCTATGCAGATTCGTGAACTAGCAGTTGCTGCAGCACACTCTTGTTCACTTAAATGTAGGCACAGCAGACAATGAATAGGACACAGATTTGTTCACCCAGTTCGGCCAATCTGCCTACGTCTGGGGAGGACTATTCTCCAGTCCTCAATCCACTCAACCAAAGGTTCAGATCACACTAGGTTACAACTCACGCAACCTATGCTACTTTAACCCCGTGTGGACTACTCACACAATCAGAACAAGCTCTGATTTGTGCCAGCACACCCTCTACAATATGTAAGTCTAGAATAGCTACAATCCTCTTCAAGAACTCAGCCTATTCTAGCCTACACTACTCAGCAGGGTTGCTGCAGCAACAGCTATAACACCAGCTAAAGCACTCTGTCCGCGTCGCTCCAAGGCCTCCTGCCGAGCCGATCGAACCACTCCAAGAGCGCTGCACACTCTGAGTAACTCCCCCTCACTCAGTGACCACCTGCCACTAGTGAGTTCTTCCGCACGAACCTCGACCGAGCCTTCCACCTGTCGGCTCTCTTGCGGCTGCCTTTGATCAACCAACAAGCTCCACAGCTCTAAATTGGCTTCCAGATCAAAGCACGAATCAGTCTCTGCAAGACCTGACTCTCTTCTGCAATACGCACCACAGCTCTGCGCTCAACGCTCTGCCCGTGTGTGTTGATCGAAGAACAACTTCCGTAGCACACCCAGAAAAAACCTATCTCTGAATTTCGTGTCTACGCTCGTGTATCACTCAGCTTCGATCACACTCTTCAGCCCTCAAACCTTCTGCTTAAATACCCACGCCACTTTAAGCAATTTCCAGATTTATGCCATTGATCCACAAGATCAATTATCTCCTAAAATCTAGGAGATTAGATTTGATTAATATCTTGAAGCATATCTCCTTCTCTGACTGATAATCCTTGCTGAAATATGCTCAGCAGCATTTTAGAAATTCTTCTAAGCACTTTCACAAAGCTGCCAAACCTTCAAAACTCACCCAGCACAAAACTGTTATTCGGACAGTTGAACTAGCTCTTGAACCAGCACCTGCTGCAGCATCCCCTGCTGCATCTGTTGCTGGTTTACTTCTGCTGTATACTTCTGCTGGCCTCCTTGATTGATTGAGCTGCAGCAGCTCCTTGTTCACTCATGCTGGTTTTGTCAAACACTGCCATACTTGCATTATCAATCTCCCCCTTGGCATTTTGACAAAACCTTAAGGCCAATGCACTCTTCCGAAAACCAGAAACGAAATACTCTAAATAAAATTAATAGAGAGTAAGTAGATGAGGCCACACTCGGCCATAGCATACTGACCACGCAGGGTCAAAAAAAATGTATCAATATTCAGCAGCATATAAATCTTCTCTCCCCCTTTTTGTCATAGATGCTCAAGGGGCCTGCTCCTCATCCTCCAGGAACTCCAAGTCTCTGATGAGGCTCCTGATCTGTCCACGCCTGGCATCTCTCCTCTTTGCTTCAGCTTCAAGAATAGCCAGCTCAGACCGGAGGTGACTCACAATCCTGGCACGAAGAGCAGACTGGATTGTGGCAGCAGGGGGAAGAGATTCCTCCAAGGGAGCTGGAGCTGAAGAACCAACCATGAGAAGATCCTCATAGGCAACATCCACTGCATGTTTTCCCTTGAATAATTTGTGATCAACAGTAAAGACCTGCAGCTCCTCAGATAAGCCTTCAGTAATCGCTCCGAACTCTGGGTGCTGAGATACCATGATCCCATGGATGAGGGAGGGCAGCACAATAGGCTTGCTGGAGGAGGCACTCCCGGCATGTGTAGCAAGCTGAGGGAACATCACACTTCCCAGGCTGATCTTCCTCCTCTTTCCAATAGAATAGAGAAGGTTAGCAAAGTCTTTGTTGACCTTCCCTCTGTGAGAACTAGGAATCCAGTTCCTTGCACCAAGATGATACAGCAGAGCATACTTGGAGGTTAGCTCAGCTGCACTGAGATTTGGACCGCCCCAAGACAGGCACACTCCCGCTGTAAGGGTCTTCGCCAATAATTCAGGCTTCACATCAGTGGGAGCCCTTGCATTCTCAGAAATCCCAAGGAATGCATCAATAATTTCCGGAGTAATAACCACTTGTTTACCCCTTACCCACCTTCTCCCATACTCATCAGCTCCTTCTTCTCCAAATTTTTCTTCCATATTCACTATAAATTCTCTAACCAGAATAATATTGAAACGGTGAGGAAAGGTTAGGGACTTGAGCAGTTTTACCTCAGTCAGGAGCTCAATCATAGCAGCTGATCTATACTTGTCTTGCACCAGACGCTTCTCATGCACAATGTGTTTCCTCTCAACAGCACTCCAGGATTGAGAGACGCTTTTGTTCCTGAACCATGTGCCTCCGACAGTGAGAGCAGAGAAATCTTCAGCTGCAGGACCTTTCTCAGAGGGTCCACCAAGAGATCCTGCTTCCACTTCTTCACTGGATGAGCTTTCACTACTGGAGCCTGGGATCAGGATAGGAGCTTTGCCCTTGTCTGAAGAAGGGGGATGTGCTGCAGCAGGTTCTTGTTCAGGGGACTCAGCAGCTGTTTCAACCCCTTCACCAATAATACCTGGAGACATGACCAGTGATCTGCACTCTTCTCCTGCAGGAACTGCTGCAGCAGTCTCTGCTGCTTGTTCTTCTTCAGAAGCAGCTTCAGTCATATCCGCTTCTGGCAGCACAGCAGAACCGGAGACAGGTTCTCCATCACGTACCAGCCGCCTCCTCTTCTGCGAAGCTTCTTCAGAGGGAGAGGGATCACTGTGCGACACAGGGAGAGGGTTCGGTTCCCACACAACCACCTCCAGCGGCTGAGCAGGGTCTTCGTTGCGTGCCTTGGTCCTTCTCTCAGACCTGCTTTGCCTGTCAGCTGCCAGATTCTTCTTCAGTCCGCGTGTCTTCACCATTGCTGCAGAGATGTGGAAGGAAAGAGGAGCGCACAGAGGATGATCGGCAGAGATTTCTGAGACGCCCTTTGCTCTTGATCTGTGCCCTAGAAAATATTTACCCGTTATTTTCTTTTCCTTTTTGAAGTGTAAGTCACGTGCCTCTCATGTGCAAATATTTTCCTTTCCATCTTTAGCAACCAACACATGTGAACAAGCTAATTCGGGCCAGGTTGCTGCAGCACATGTGAGCTTGTTCACCTATTCAATTCAGGCTGCAGTTGCTCAGAGGATCCTTGGGAGAATCTGGTGGAGTCTTCTTCACCCATACTTGGAATACACCATACCTTTTCTTCTTCTGATC
This sequence comes from Umbilicus rupestris, assembly GCA_963678935.1. Taxonomy (NCBI): domain Eukaryota; kingdom Viridiplantae; phylum Streptophyta; class Magnoliopsida; order Saxifragales; family Crassulaceae; genus Umbilicus; species Umbilicus rupestris. The sequence continues at coordinate 14,740,411 of OY787609.1, forward strand.
TTCCAGCCTCCTAACTCTTTGTTTGGGTTTCCATATTTGTACCATCTGCGTTTTACCCTTGTTTTTAGCAATCCAGTGCTCTTGTGCAACAACATGAAATGGAGTCTTTGTGCAACATGTGCTGATTCTGGACTTTGCTCCCCCTTTTTCAGCTGAGCAAGTTCTGTGTTGCTGCTTCAGATTGGAGTTGATCTTCTGCTTCCCAACTCTTGTACCAGTACTCCACTTGTTCTGAGACTTTTGTTTTGTTTGAGAAAAATGTTGTCCATGATGCTGCAGCATCCTCTTGTTCACATGTCTAGGTCCAATTTTCTCTGCCATTTTTGAGGAGGCATCTGAATTCTTCTTCTCGTCTGTCTCACCATCTGAGGCTTTAATGAACACTGTCCCGTTAGAGCTTTCTTCACCAGTATATCCAAGCCCTGTTTTCCCTTTTCCAAGTCTTTGGTAAGATAATATTTCGTCCAGAATATTGCTCTGCGGGTCAGCTGTCTTGGCTGCTGCTGGAGTGGATTCAACAGAGGTCTGTCTTTCTGAATCTTCTCTTTTCAGAATAGTAACTTGATTATCAACTGAGGGTAGACATCTCCTTCGTTCTTCTTCCAAGAGATTTACTCTGTCAGTTAAGGTCTGATTGGTCTGAAGAACTGCCTCACATTGTTTGAGTATCTTCCTCAGAAGATCAGCAAAACTGTCAGATGAGTCTTCGTCATCTTTACTCTCAGAGACTTCAATCCCATAGTGAATTTCTACCTTCTTTAGCTCATTGAGGTGGACATCTGAAACACTTGTCAGCACAACACAGTTTTCTTCATCACTCTCATCCGAATCACTCCATTTTGCTGTCATGGATTTGCTGTTCTTTTTCTCAGAATTCTTGAAGGGTTTGCTTGGACAATCAGCCTCAATGTGTCCGTACCCTTCACAGTTCCAGCATTGAACTCCTTTTTTCATCTCTTTCTTGTCATCATCGTCCAGTGCTGGTTCTTTACCTTTCTTCTTTCTTTCACTGCCCCGTCTGAATTGTCTTCGCGAGGAAGAGCTTCTCTCAGTTCTGGATTCCATGTTTTTCAGAAACTTTCCTAGATTTTTAACCAGCATGCTCAACTGATCGTCTGGAACTGTCTGCTTGGTTTCTGCTTCAGCCTTCAAACCAACATTCTTGTCCTTGGAAGTGGTGTCTTCTTTGACCAGTTTCATCTCAAATTGTTTGAGAGACCCCATCAGCTCTTCCAACCTCATGAATCTGACATTCTGAGCTTCTTCAATGGCTGTCACCTTCATGTCAAATTTTGTGGGCAGCGATCTGAGAACCTTTCTGATCAGCTTTTCTTCTGGGATGAGCTCACCAAGGGCATGAGCTTCATTTGCAAGATCACAGAGTTTAGCATTAAACTCAGTGATTGTTTCTTCATCCAGCATCCTCAGATTCTCAAATTGTGTGGCAATAATCTGGAGTCTTGACAGCTTTACTCTGTCAGTTCCCTCATGGGCAGTTTGCAGAATCTCCCATGCTTGCTTGGCCATGTCACAGTTTGAGATCAACCTGAAGTTATTAGCATCAACTGCAGCAAAAATTGCATTCAGAGCCTTTGAATTACCAGTTGCTGCAGCACCTTCTTCAGCAGTCCATTCCTCTTCAGGTTTAATTCTTGTCACTCCTTGCTGATCCATGGTGATTGGGGGAGACCACTGAACCACAACAGCTCTCCATGTCTTCTCATCAATAGCTTTGAGAAAAGCTTTCATTCTAGCTTTCCAATAACCATAGTTGCTCTCTTCCAGGAGTGGAGGTCTACTCGTGCTCTGTCCTTCCTTCATTGTCTTGGCAACTTCGGAGACACTGTAGGACCTTTTTGACTCTGTGTGTCGAGTTCCCGCTCTGATACCAATTGAAATTTCAGGTGTCTCTACTTATGCAGATTCGTGAACTAGCAGTTGCTGCAGCACACTCTTGTTCACTTAAATGTAGGCACAGCAGACAATGAATAGGACACAGATTTGTTCACCCAGTTCGGCCAATCTGCCTACGTCTGGGGAGGACTATTCTCCAGTCCTCAATCCACTCAACCAAAGGTTCAGATCACACTAGGTTACAACTCACGCAACCTATGCTACTTTAACCCCGTGTGGACTACTCAACACAATCAGAACAAGCTCTGATTTGTGCCAGCACACCCTCTACAATATGTCAGTCTAGAATAGCTACAATCCTCTTCAAGAACTCAGCCTATTCTAGCCTACACTACTCAGCAGGGTTGCTGCAGCAACAGCTGTAACACCAGCTGAAGCACTCTGTCCGCATCGCTCCAAGGCCTCCTGCCGAGCCGATCGAACCACTCCAAGAGCGCTGCACACTCTGAGTAACTCCCCCTCACTCAGTGACCACCTGCCACTAGTGAGTTCTTCCGCACGAACCTCGACCGAGCCTTCCACCCGTCGGCTCTCCCGCGGCTGCCTTTGATCAACCAACAAGCTCCACAGCTCTAAATTGGCTTCCAGATCAAAGCACGAATCAGTCTCTGCAAGACCTGACTCTCTTCTGCAATACGCACCACAGCTCTGCGCTCAACGCTCTGCCCGTGTGTGTTGATCGAAGAACAACTTCCGTAGCACACCCAGGAAAAAACCTATCTCTGAATTTCGTGTCTACGCTCGTGTATCACTCAGCTTCGATCACACTCTTCAGCCCTCAAACCTTCTGCTTAAATACCCACGCCACTTTAAGCAATTTCCAGATTTATGCCATTGATCCACAAGATCAATTATCTCCTAAAATCTAGGAGATTAGATTTGATTAATATCTTGAAGCATATCTCCTTCTCTGACTGATAATCCTTGCTGAAATATGCTCAGCAGCATTTTAGAAATTCTTCTAAGCACTTTCACAAAGCTGCCAAACCTTCAAAACTCACCCAGCACAAAACTGTTATTCGGACAGTTGAACTAGCTCTTGAACCAGCACCTGCTGCAGCATCCCCTGCTGCATCTGTTGCTGGTTTACTTCTGCTGTATACTTCTGCTGGCCTCCTTGATTGATTGAGCTGCAGCAGCTCCTTGTTCACTCATGCTGGTTTTGTCAAACACTGCCATACTTGCATTATCACAGAAGAATTGGCAGAGTCGACAACGGTGCGCTAACCGATTGCGCTAAGCAGATGCCGTGCGCCGGGCGCAGATGATGGTATTTCCAAATCCTGACACGACCAGATTTGGAAGTTGCCAAGGATGAGCCCCTGAGCAGTATATAAAGAAGAGAGGGAGGCTAGGGTTGAGAGAGGATTCTCAGGATTCACAATTCGTACACCCAGGCGGCACTGCGCAGCAGGACTGGAAAACACACGAGCTTGTTGAGAGGATCTGCGCCAGCCGACTGCGCCAGCCAAGACAGCAACCTGCACGCACTGTTTGCTATTGTTTTCTTGGACACTTTAGTTATTATTTACTGTTTCTATGATGTTTATCACTAGCATGTCTAGCTAAACATGAATCTATGAGTATTTCCCTTTGAGACTTGCGCTTAATGCATAGCTTGTTTTGCTTATATTAATTCTGTGCATATTACTGGCAGCTTGTTACACGAGTAGGGGAAGCCTTGAACCGCAATCTTACTCTTATTGCTCGTTGTTGTTTGTTAAACTAGTTGAATAGCCTGACGGTGCCAACTAGGAGTAACGCGCTAGGATAGGCAATTACTACCTTGATCGGATTCGTAGTTGTTTAGTCTAGTGTAAGAATTAATAGCACATGAACTTTGATCGGAACATGCACACATGTTAGGAAGCCTTGATCGGACACTAACATTAGCAACCCGAGCTATAGACATTTAGAGTCGATGATAAGGAATACACTCATAGAAGATTGTCTGCGCCGATACTTCTCATAGTCATAGTACTTAATCTCTATTGCTTGCGCACGTCTAGTGCAATTTCCTGCGTTTACAACTGTTACTTGCGCATCGCCCAAACCAATCACTCACCCCCCAATCTTCGTAAGTGTAGGTCACTGGCTAAAACTGAACTGCTTGCTCCCTGTGGAGATCGACCCTTACTTAACCGCTGTACTAGTGGAAGAGGAAGGATTATATTTGACGCGTACAACGACGCTCGATCATGCATAGTGCTTCCACCAGACGGTCATTTTGAACTCAGGAGCTCGCCTCATTCATCACATGCCCAAGTTCCACGGGATGAACAACGAGAATCCAGTCAAGCATGTGCGAGAGTTCGTAGTCATTTGCGAGAACATGAAGGCGACGAAGCGCTGAAGATGAAAGCGTTCCCATTTTCATTGTGTGACACAGCCAGGCATTGGCTGATGAACTTACCAGCAGGATCAATTCACACATGGGAACAGCTGCAGAAGAAGTTCCTGGACAAATTTTATACCACAGCAAAGATCGCGCTACTCAGGAGGGAGCTGGCCGCACCTAGGCAGAGCACAGGGGAGTCGCTGTCAGAGTATTACGAGCGTTTCAGGGAGCTAGAGGCCAACTGCTACAATCACGGCCTGCCCCAGAATGTGCTGATAGAGAATTTCCTGAATGGATTGCTGCCCATGGAGCTGCGATTATTGAACCCATGCGCAGGAGGCGACATCTGCAACATGTACCCAGAGGATGCGTGGCAGCTGATAGAGGACTCTGCCGGGCAGGTAAGACATCAGCTAACACTTGGAAATAGTCGTGCTCGTTCTGTGCATCAGGTAGAAACAAGCGCTGAAATAAAGGAAATGAAGGCCATGCTGCAGAAGTTGATGAGTGCGCAAGGCGCACAACCAGTTGCGCCAAAGGTATGTGAGTTCTGCAATTCCACCGAGCACAAAACCAATGCATGTCCCACGCTGTTTGAGGAATCTGGAGATGTCAATGCTCTTGGAGGATGGGATAACAGAGGGCCATAGAGGCAAAATCAGCCGCGTTTTGGACTAGCCGCAAATGGGTTCAGATGGAAGGAGGAAAACAATTTCCAGAGGCAGTCCACAGATCAGCGCGCGCCACAGCAGACGCAACAAGCAGCGCCCTACAATCCACCGTATCGCCGCACTGACGCACCAGCGCAGAACAACCAGCAGCCGAGGCGATCTTTAGAAGATATCGTGGGGCAGCTAGCAGACACAGTGCGCAAGAATGATGAGAAGTATGACAAGAGGTTCGAGTCCATTGAGAAGCAGCTATCACAGATTGCGACCACGGTGTATGAGCTGAAAAAGAGCGATGGCAACCTGCCTTCGCAAGTGATTCAGAACCCCAAGGGAGGAGTCAACGCTGTGACACTGAGGACTGGGCGCACAATAGGAACAGAGCCGACCACGAAGGCGCCCGCGCAACCAGTTGCGCAAGTCCCGGATCCAGCAGAGCAGAATGCGCAACCGGAGCAAGACGCGCACCCAGAAGCGCCAGCCATAAGCCAGCGGGGCGAAGCGCCAGGTATGACACAATTAAAAGACAAGGGCACGAATCATACTAACATACCTACACCTTTCCCTGTGCAGGCACCATCGGCTAGGAAGGAAGCGCTCGACAAGGAGCTCTACGAGTTATTCAGTAAGGTGGAAATAAACATTCCCCTTATTGAAGCAGTTCGGCAGATCCCTAGGAACGCCAAGTTTTTAAAGGAGCTGTGCACAAATAAGAGAAGGAAAGGCGAGTGCGCACAGGTAATGCTAAATGCGCAGGCCTCAGCGATCGTGCAACCTAAGGTACCACCTAAGTGCCGAGACCCAGGTACGTTCACCATCCCATGCACTTTAGATAAGACCACAGTGAGCAATTGCATGATTGACTTAGGCGCATCCATAAATATGCTACCCTTTTCCATATATGCGTCATTGCGCCTTGGACCACTTAAGCCTGCAGGTCTCACCATTCAGCTAGCAGATCGGTCGTGCAAGTAACCTACGGGCATGATCGAGGACGTTTTTGTGCGAGTAGGAGAGCTGGTGTTCCCAGCAGACTTCTATGTCCTAGAAATTGAGGGTGAATCAAGCACCAGCAGTGCGCAGATCCTACTAGGCAGACCATTTCTGATGACCGCTGATCGCGCGTCGTTGTGCGCGTCAAATATAATCCTTCCTTTTCCACTCAGTACAGCGGTTAAGTAAGGGTCGATCTCCACAGGGAGCAAATAGTAAGTCTTTAGCTAGCAACCTACACTTGCGAAAATGGGGGGGTGTGTGAGTGATTGAAATGCGCGATGCGCAAGTGAACAGTAACTAGTGTAACGCAGGAGATTTGCACTAGACGTGCGCAAGCAGTAGAGATTAAATACTATGATTATGAGAAGCATTGGGCAGACAATCCTCTATGAGTGCATTCCTTATCATTGACTCTAAACGTCTATAGTTTTCGGTTTACTTGGGTTAGTGTCCGGTCAAGGCTTTCTAACACGTGCGCATGTTCCGTTCAAAGTTCATGTGCTATTAATCCTTAGAACATAGACTAAAACAGCTGCGAATCCGTTCAAAGTAGCAACTGATCACCCTAGCTCGTTACTCCTAGTTGTCACCGTAAAGCTATCAACTAGTTTAACATATGACAAGCAAGCAACACAAGTAAGATTGCGGTTCAAGGCTTCCCCTACTCATGCAACTGGCTGTCTCCGTATGCACAGGATTAATACAAGTAAGTAAACTATGCATTAAGCTCGAGTCTCAAAGAAAATACATCATAGATTCATGCCCAACCAACACTAAGAGTTTAGCTAGACATGCTAGTGATAAACATCATAGAATAGTAAATAATGACTAATGTGTCTGAGAAAACAGTAGCAAACAGTGCGTGCAGCTTGTCTTCTCGGCTGGCGCAGTCGGCTGGCGCAAATCCTCTCAATGAGTCCGTGTGTTTTCCAGTTTGTCGCTCTCTCGTGGGGTGTTGCCTCTCTGTGTGTGTCCGAAAGTCTCCGAGCCTCCTCTTGTTGCCCTAGCCTTCCTCTTGTTTATATACTGCTTGGGAAGCTCACTTTTGGCAACTTCCAAATCTAGTCACGTCAAGATCAGGCAGTACTGGACTTTGCGCTTGGCGCACGGCATCGGCTAGCGCATGGGCTAGCGCACCTCTGCTGACTCTCGCCAACTTCTCTCCTGTTTGTGCTGTTAGCTCCGCAGGCGGATCTTTCACTCCTAGAACGCTGCCTGTTAGCGCGTATCCGACTCAAAGACTCGTTTTGCCCTGTAATACAAAAACACTAGAAACGAGTAATCTTGCTCATAAAATATTGCAAACAAGCATAGGGTTATGATCTAAATAATGCATACAAATAGCCTCTATCAAACCCCCCACACTTGCCCCTTGTTCGTCCCGAACAAGTACTGAAGCGCGGATACAATTACCTCTTCTGGAGTTTAGCGCACAGTCTTGCACTCTGATGCAAATGCAAAATTGCTCAACTCGCACTGCTCTATCACCTGCGCACAACTGCACTCAACAGTTCTAATATAATAATTTCGAAATTCATTACCTCTCAGCCGGGATGAAGATTTTTTGGATGGCTGGGAGATAGCTCTTCTTAGGCTCCAGGCTGCCAGCTCCTACTCCGAAGATAGGTATATGGTGGATAACGCAGCTTCTTCCAGTGCGTGATTCGTCCGCGCACTTCCTGGGAACCTGAGCTTTCTGATGATTTCCTTATGGTCTATTGCGCATGTTGATGCTTGTGCGCATGCTGATTCTTTTGTTGCGCGTATCATCTGCTGGTATTTTTCTTTTGTACAGCTTTCTCTTTAATTTCTTACATTCCCAGAGCAGTTCCAGTCTCAGCCTTCGGATAGCAGCTATGGAACTCGCCCCGCTCTCTCTCCTTTGGTCTGTCTGCGCAGGTCAGCGCACGCGTTTATATCCGCGCCTGCCTTCCTTAGCTCGATTTCCAGAGAGAAGGTGGTTTGTTTTCCCACCTCGCCACGCTATGGGTATTTCGCCTTTGGCATCTGCGTGACTGAGCGTGCTCTTTTGTTCCGAAGGCTGCGAAGCACCGGCCTCCACTAACGCTCTCGACCATATACCTTGCCTTCGAAGTAAAAGTGACTAACCGCCTCTCTGGAGCATTTCTGTCAACTCCACATCCCTTGCATATCCCAACTAACAGGAGCAAAAAAAAACGAAAAAATTATACTAAAACAGTAGATAGCAGCGCACGCAATATGGATAGCGCAAAACAAGCTAGAGCGCATGCGCATCCTGCACTCTAGCGCACTACTGCTACTATTCTCTTTAACTTAAACTAAGCTACACTAAAATGCTCAAAAACGTGAAAAGTACGATGCCGGTGCCCGTCTTCTAACTCGATTGTTCCGTAGGGGAAAACCTTGGTGACCGTGTATGGTCCCGTCCATTTGCTGCGCAGCTTTCCAGGCATAAGCTTCAGACGTGATGAGAATAGTAATACCTGGTCTCCTGGTTCAAAAGTGCGTTTGAGGATATGCTTGTCGTGAAAGGCCTTGGTGCGCTCCTTGTAATCGCGCAGTCCCTCATAGGCGTCCAGGCGCAGCTCTTCTAGTTCGTTCAGCTCAAATGCGCGCTCCCTTCCTGCCTCATCCAAGTTCAGGTTGCAAATGCGTAAGGCCCAATATGCCTTGTGCTCGAGCTCTACTGGCAGGTGGCATGCTTTCCCATAGACCAGCCGAAATGGTGAGGTCCCAATGGGCGTCTTATGCGCAGTGCGGTATGCCCATAGCGCATCATCAAGGCGCTGGCTCCAATCTTTGCGCGATGGTCTCACAGTCTTTTCTAAGATGCGCTTGATCTCCCTGTTAGAAACTTCGGCTTGTCCATTCGTCTGCGGATGGTAAGCGGTGGACGTCTTGTGGCGCACCCCATAGTGCTTGAAAACTTGCGCCACGACCCTGTTGCAAAAGTGTGTCCCCTGGTCGCTGATTACTGCCTTAGGCACTCCGTACCTGCAAAATATGTTAGTTCTGAGAAAATCAGCGACAGTCTTACCATCATCCTTCCGCGTAGCCTTAGCTTCAACCCATTTGGAGACATAGTCTACTGCCACCAATATGTACTCGTAACCTGCAGATGGAGGAAATGGCCCCATGAAGTCGATTCCCCAAACATCGAACACTTCATCCACCAGAATCGGGGTCTGCGGCATCTCATTGCGCGCGGATATTCCTCCTGTGCGCTGGCACCTGTCACAATTCCTGCAGTGATTATAGGCGTCTCTAAACAGGTGCGGCCAATAGAATCCGCAGTCCAGGACCTTTCTGCTTGTGCGCTTGGGACCGAAGTGTCCTCCGCATGCGTGCGCATGACAAAACATCAAAACAGAATTAATTTCGTGGTCAGGCACGCAACGCCTCAATATCTGATCTGGTCCTATTCTAAGCATGTAAGGATCATCCCAAAGGTAATGCTTGGACTCATGTTTTAATCGCATGCACTGAGTTTTATTGAAATGCAGAGGAAACGTACCTGTGACCAGGTAATTTGCGATGTGCGCATACCATGGTACCTTACCTGTCAGCGCCATCAGATGCTCGTCAGGGAATGTTTCCGTGATTTGCCCTGGTTCCTCCTCTTTCACGATCCTGCTCAGGTGATCAACAACTGTATTCTCCGTGCCCTTCTGGTCTTTGATCTCCAAGTCAAATTCCTGCAGTAAGAGCACCGAGCGCATCAGGCGCGGCTTGGTTTCCTTCTTGGACATGAGGTAGCGGATAGCTGCGTGGTCAGTGTAGATGATGACTCTTGCGCCTAGAACATATGCTCGGAACTTCTCCAGTGCAAATACAATTGCCAGAAGCTCCTTCTCCGTGGTGGTGTAGTTCCTCTGCGCAGAGTCCAGTGTGCGCGATGCATAGTAAATGGCATGCGGCTTCTTGTCTACGCACTGCCCCAAGACTGCACCTACTGCATAATCACTTGCGTCGCACATCAGCTCAAATGGCAGGTTCCAGTCTGGTGCGCGCATTACTGGCGCACTGGTCAGCGCTTCTTTCAGCTTATCAAACGCAGCCCTACACTCATCAGTAAAGTCGAAGCACACATCTTTTTGCAAAAGGTTAGACAGGGGTATACAAATTTTAGAGAAATCTTTGATAAAACGCCTGTAGAACCCAGCATGCCCTAAGAATGATTTCACGTCGCGCACGTTGGTGGCATAAGGTAGATTAGAAATAAGATCTATCTTAGCTTTGTCTACCTTGATCCCCTCCTCTGAAATGATATGACCTAGTACTACTCCGTGCGTTACCATGAAATGACATTTTTCGTAATTTAGCACTAAGTTCTTAGAAATGCAGCGCGCTAAGACTTTATCTAGATGTGTTAAGCATGCATCAAAGGTACTTCCATATACGGTAAAATCATCCATGAACACTTCTATGCATATACCAATCATATCAGAGAAAATGCTCATGACAAGGCGTTGGAACGTACCTGGCGCGTTGCACAGCCCAAAAGACATGCGCCGAAACGCAAACGTACCGAACGGGCATGTGAATGTGGTCTTCTCTTGATCTTCCGCAGCTATGGGTATCTGGTTGTACCCTGAATATCCGTCCAAGAAACAAAAATAAGGTTTACCTGCTAAGCGATCCAGCATCTGGTCCATGAAGGGTAGCGGGAAGTGGTCCTTGCGCGTTACTGCGTTAAGCTTCCTGTAGTCGATGCACATGCGCCAGCCAGTTTGTATGCGCTTGGGAACTAGCTCGCCCTGCGCCTTTTCTTCCACTGTGATTCCTCCTTTCTTTGGCACAACATGCACCGGACTGACCCATTTGCTGTCCGAGATTGGGTAAATGACCCCTGCGCCAAGCAATTTCAGGACTTCCTTTTGCACTACCTCCATCATATTTGGATTCAACCTGCGCTGAGCCTCTCTGGATGGTTTGGCACCATCTTCCAATAGAATCCTATGCATGCACACGTCTGGGCTCACTCCGTGCAGATCGGCAAGTGTCCATCCTATGGCGCGCTGGTTCTTGCGCAGTACCTGCTGTAAGCGTGCCTCCTGCTCCTCTTCTAATCCTTTCTTTATGATCACTGGAAGGGTGTCCTCATCTCCCAAGAAAATGTATTTGAGGTGCTCTGGGAGTTGTTTCAGTTCGATCTTGGGTGCCTGTTCAATAGAGGGCAAGATTTTGTTAGCGGTGCAAATATGAACTATATCACGTACCTGTGTGGGTGCTGGTTCCGCACTGCTCAGCTCTTCCTCTTGCTCCTCCAGTTCTGCCTGTGTCAGTAGCTCTGGTCCTACGGTTGCGCTCGCACATTGCGCTTCTGTGACTAAATCGTCAATGCTGTCCATTGCGTGCACTGTAGCATCCTCATGTGGATGCTGCATCCCCTTGAATATGTTGAAATGGATTTCTTCGCCATCTACCTCCATGGAGAGCGTGCCCCTCCACACGTCTATCTTTGTGCGCGCGGTCATCAGAAACGGTCTGCCTAGGAGGATCTGCGCACCGCTGGCGCTTGATTCACCCTCCATTTCGAGCACATAAAAATCTGCTGGGAACACCAGCTCTCCTACTCGAACTAGGACATCTTCTATCATGCCTACAGGTTGTTTGCACGATCTATCTGCTAGCTGAATGGTGAGACCTGCAGGCTTTAGTGGTCCAAGGCGCAATGTCGTATATAGGGAATAAGGTAGCAAATTGATGGATGCGCCTAAATCGATCATGCAATTACTCACTGTGGTCTTACCTAGCGTGCATGGAATAGTAAATGTACCTGGATCTCGGCACTTAGGTGGTACCTTTTGTTGCACGATTGCTGAGGCCTGCGCATTTAGCATTACCGGTGCGCATTCGCCCTTCCTCCTTTTGTTTGTGCACAGCTCTTTTAAAAACTTTGCATACCTGGGAATCTGCCGAATAGCTTCAATGAGGGGAATATTGATTTCCACCTTGCTGAACAACTCATAAAGCTCCTTGTCCAACGCTTCCTTTCTAGCCAATGGTGCCTGCACAGGGAAAGGTGCAGGTATGTTAGTACAATTTATGTCCTTGTTTCTGGACTGAGACATACCTGGCGTGTTGCCCTGCTGGTTTGTGGCTGGCGCTTCTGGTTGCGCATCTTGCTCTGGTTGCGCATTCTGATCTGCTGGATCCGGGACTTGCGCAACTGGTTGCGCGGGCGCCTGCGCGGTCTGCTCTGTTCCTACTGTGCACCCAGTCCTCAGTGTCACTGCATTGACTCCTCCTTTAGGGTTCTGAATCACTTGCGAAGGCAGGTTGCCATCGCTCTTTTTTAGCTCATATACTGTGGTTGCGATCTGTGATAACTGCTTTTCGATGGACTCGAACCTTTTGTCATATTTCTCGTCATTTTTGCGCACTGTGTCTGCTAGCTGCCCCACGATATCTTCTAGGGATCGCCTCGGTTGCTGGTTGTTATGCACTGGTGCGTCATTGCGGCGATGCGGTGGATTGTAGGGCGCAGCTGGTTGCGTCTGCTGTGGCGCGCGCTGATCAGTGGGCTGCCTCTGGAAATTGTTCTCTTCCCTCCATCTGAATCCATTTGCGGCAAGCCCAAAGCGCGGCTGATTCTGCCTCTGCGGCCCTCTGTTGTCCCATCCTCCAAGAGCGTTGACATCCCCAGATTCTTCAAAAAGTGTTGGGCATTCATCTGTCTTGTGCTCGGTGGACCTGCAGAATTCACATACCTTTGGCGCAACTGGTTGTGCGCTCTGCGCACTCATCAATTTCTGCAGCATGGCCTTCATTTCCTTGATCTCAACGCTTGCTTCTACCTGATGCACAGAGCGAGCACGACTATTTTCAAGCGTTAGTTGATGTCTTACCTGCCCAGCAGAGTCTTCTATCAGCTGCCACGCATCCTCTGGGTACATGTTGCAAATTTCCCCGCCTGCGCATGCATTCAGTAGTCGCAGCTCCATGGGAAGCAGTCCATTCAGAAAGTTCTCTATCAGCACATTCTGGGGCAGGCCGTGATTGTAACAGTTGGCCTCCAGCTCCCTGAAACGCTCGTAATATTCTGACAGAGACTCCCCTGCGCTCTGCCTTGGCGCGGCCAGTTCCCTTCTGAGCAGCGCAATCTTTGCTGCTGGATAGAATTTATCTAGGAATTTCTTCTGCAGCTGCTCCCATGTGTGAATGGATCCTGCGGGTAAATTCATCAACCAATGTCTGGCTGTATCACACAATGAAAATGGGAATGCCTTCATTTTCAGCGCCTCATCACTCTCCCCTTCGGTCTTCATGTTCTCGCAAATGACTAGGAACTCTCGCACATGCTTGACTGGATTTTCGTTGTTCATCCCGTGGAACTTGGGCATGTGATGGATGAGCGAGCTCCTTAGCTCAAAATGTCCGTCTGGCGGAAGCACGATGCACCAAGGCTGGTTGACAGTGATCGGGGCTGACATCTCGCGCACTGTCCTGCGTCGCGCGACTGGTCGGACGGGTGGCGCATGGTATGGTTCGGCAGCCATCCGTGCTTCGACCTCGCGCTGCACTTCCTCTCTGAACAGGGCTGCGCGGTTGTGTGCCCTTGCTTCCTCTGGGGTTCTGTCCCCTAGGTTATCTCCAATGATACTGTTATCGTCCATACCTGTTTTTTTGAATCTCAAAGAAAAATGATATTAAAAGGCAACGAAGCTGTTTCGTCTGTCAGAGCGCAACTAGAATCTGCGCAGCGCAACTGTTTCAAGGTTGCGCAGGCTGATGTGATTGCGCGCTGTCAGAAACAACAACGAGAAAACTAACTGAAATAACTAGTTACTAAAAATAAAAAAAAAGTAAGCTAGCTAAAACTTAGCTGTGTTGCTCCCCGGCAACGGCGCCAAAATTTGATCGCGCGTCGTTGTGCGCGTCAAATATAATCCTTCCTCTTCCACTCAGTACAGCGGTTAAGTAAGGGTCGATCTCCACAGGGACCAAATAGTAAGTCTTTAGCTAGCAACCTACACTTACGAAAATGGGGGGGTGTGTGAGTGATTGAAATGCGCGATGCACAAGTGAACAATAACTAGTGTAACGCAGGAGATTTGCACTAGACGTGCGCAAGCAGTAGAGATTAAATACTATGATTATGAGAAGCATTGGGCAGACAATCCTCTATGAGTGCATTCCTTATCATTGACTCTAAACGTCTATAGTTTTCGGTTTACTTGGGTTAGTGTCCGGTCAAGGCTTTCTAACACGTGCGCATGTTCCGTTCAAAGTTCATGTGCTATTAATCCTTAGAACATAGACTAAAACAGCTGCGAATCCGTTCAAAGTAGCAACTGATCACCCTAGCTCGTTACTCCTAGTTGTCACCGTAAAGCTATCAACTAGTTTAACATATGACATGCAAGCAACACAAGTAAGATTGCGGTTCAAGGCTTCCCCTACTCATGCAACTGGCTGTCTCCGTATGCACAGGATTAATACAAGTAAGTAAACTATGCATTAAGCTCAAGTCTCAAAGAAAATATATCCTAGATTCATGCCCAACCAACACTAAGAGTTTAGCTAGACATGCTAGTGATAAACATCATAGAAAAGTAAATAATGACTAATGTGTCTGAGAAAACAGTAGCAAACAGTGCGTGCAGCTTGTCTTCTCGGCTGGCGCAGTCGGCTGGCGCAAATCCTCTCAATGAGTCCGTGTGTTTTCCAGTTTGTCACTCTCTCGTGGGGTGTTGCCTCTCTGTGTGTGTCCGAAAGTCTCCGAGCCTCCTCTTGTTGCCCTAGCCTTCTTCTTGTTTATATACTGCTTGGGAAGCTCACTTTTGGCAACTTCCAAATCTGGTCACGTCAAGATCAGGCAGTACTGGACTTTGCGCTTGGCGCACGGCATCGGCTAGCGCACCTCTGCTGACTCTCGCCAACTTCTCTCCTGTTTGTGCTGCTAGCTCCGCAGGCGGATCTTTCACTCCTAGAACGCTGCCTGTTAGCGCGTATCCGACTCAAAGACTCGTTTTGCCCTGTAATACAAAAACACTAGAAACGAGTAATCTTGCTCATAAAATATTGCAAACAAGCATAGGGTTATGATCTAAATAATGCGTACAAATAGCCTCTATCAACCGCGCGCACAAAGATAGACGTATGGAGGGGCACGCTCTCCATGGAGGTTGATGGCGAAGAAATCCATTTCAACATATTCAAGGGGATGCAGCATCCTCATGAAGACGCCACAGTGCACGCAATGGACAGCTTAGATGACTTGGTCGCAGATGCGCAATCTGCGAGCGCAGCAGAAGATCCCACAACACTGGCACAGGCAAAGTTGGAGGCGAAGGAAGAGGAGCTGAGCAGTGCTGAACCAGAACCCAGACAGGGCAAATCACGGAGACGTTCCCTGACGAGCATCTGATGGCGCTGACAGGTAAGGTACCATGGTATGCGCACATTGCAAATTACCTGGTTACAGGTACGTTTCCTCCTCATTTCACTAAAACCCAATGCATGAGATTAAAACATGAGTCCAAGCATTACATTTGGGATGACCCGTATATGCTCAGAATAGGACCTGATTAGATTTTAAGGCGCTGCGTGCCTGACCATGAAATTAACTCTGTTTTGATGTTTTGTCATGCGCACGCATGTGGAGGACACTTTGGTCCAAAGCGCACGAGCAGAAAGATCCTGGACTGCGGATTTTATTGGCCGCGCTTGTTTAGTGACTCATATGACAACTGCAGGAACTGTGACAGGTGCCAGCGCACAGGAGGCATATCAGCGCGCAACGAGATGCCGCAAACGCGCATTCTAGTGGATGAAGTATTCGACATTTGGGGGATTGACTTCATGGGGCCATTTCCTCCATCTTCCGGATACGAGTATATTTTGGTCGCGGTGGATTATGTCTCCAAATGGGTTGAGGCCAAGGCTACACGGAAGGACGATGGTAAGACGGTCGCTGACTTTTTAAGGTCTAACATATTTTGCAGGTACGGCGTGCCTAAGGCAATCATTAGCGACCAGGGGACGCACTTTTGCAACAGGATTGTGGCGCAGGTTTTCAAGCATTATGGAGTGCGCCACAAGACGTCCACTGCTTATCATCCTCAGACAAATGGACAGGCCGAGGTTTCCAACAGAGAGATCAAGCGCATCCTGGAGAAGACTGTGAGACCGTCGCGCAAAGATTGGAGCCAGCGTCTTGACGATGCGCTGTGGGCATACCGCATTGGGCATAAGACGCCAATTGGGACTTCACCGTTCCGGTTGGTTTACGGAAAAGCCCACCTGCCAGTGGAGTTAGAGCACAAAGCATATTGGGCATTACGCATTGGCAACTTGAACCTAGACGAGGCCGGAAAGGAGCGCGCATTTGAGCTAAGCGAATTAGAAGAGATGCGCCGGATGCCTATGAGGGACTGCGAGATTACAAGGCGTGCACAAAGGTATTTCATGACAAGCATATCCTCAGACGCACTTTTGAGCCAGGAGACCAGGTATTATTATTCTCATCACGCCTAAAGCTCATGCCTGGAAAGCTGCGCAGCAAATGGACGGGACCGTACACAGTCACCAAGGTTTTTCCCTACGGAACAATTGAGTTAGAAAACGAGCACCGGCATCGTTTTCAGGTCAATGGGCAGAGAGTCAAAAAGTATTTAGGAGAACCTTGGGATAGCACAGCGCGCTGACGTTGGCGTTTTAGGCAAGCAAAATGAAATGCTATTCTAGTCACGCAAATATCAAACAATATTTATAACCAAGTGACCTCGGATCGAACCCAAGGGAAAAGCTTAGACTAATTGACAACTAATCAATGCTACTATCGTAAGTCTACGGTTTTTGGGGGGGAATATGTCCTCCTATAGAGGTATCTCTAGCAAGCACTAAAGATAAATGATATTCTTGAGTTCTACTTAATGAATAAAAAGGGTGACTAGGGATTCAACTTCTCTCCTAGGATATGAGGAAATGAAATAACTCACTAATACATGCATGAACTACATTTGGTTGATAAAAGCAAGGCTAATGCATCGTCCGCTCTAGGTTCAACTCTCGCTCCTTCCCTAGAATGGAGAGGATACATAAATGACATGGTTCTCAAACTCTCATTCTATTGAACCGTGTAGAATATGAGTCCCATAACCGCACCCTCTCGGTCTATTGGCCGGTTACTCAAATCCGCTCAAAACTTAGCCTAATGTCAAGAATGCATGTCGCTCTCACGCACAAACACTCCATCTATGATCATACAATAGCTATGAAACATCCTAAGTTCAACTCTCGCTCCTTCCTTAGGGGTTCTAACCAAGCATACTCACTTAAGCATTTCGTCAAACACTTGGTGTGCATACAATGAATACATAGCTAGGGCACAATATAATCAAACCAAACTTCATTCAATGCAACAACAATAGTGTTCTACATCATATCCAATCCTAGGGGATCCATTTAATCCCCAACCACAAATACAACTACTCACTCATAATGAGTGTGTACAAAAACATGACAACTAAGGGAAGCATAAATGTAAATACAAAGCTAGGGTTTAGAAGAGGATGATGTAGAATCTTCAATCCAAGCTTCAATCTTCCATCAAG
This sequence comes from Umbilicus rupestris, assembly GCA_963678935.1. Taxonomy (NCBI): domain Eukaryota; kingdom Viridiplantae; phylum Streptophyta; class Magnoliopsida; order Saxifragales; family Crassulaceae; genus Umbilicus; species Umbilicus rupestris. The sequence goes on from OY787609.1 coordinate 14,757,870, forward strand.
CTTGATCTTCCTTGAGTTTTTGTCGCCTAGGGTTGCAAAAAGTGGAAACTTGTCGTCTAGGGTTGAGAGAAAAAGCAAGCTCTCTTTCCTTACTTCTATCTCCTTCTATTTATACTCTTTGAAGTTTTCCACAAAGTGACCGAAGTGACCGAATCACTTGATTCGGTCAAACGTCTTTGTTTTGATACGGTAAAACGTCTTGTGGAGCTAAACTGATTCGGGCAAAACTGACTCGGGCGAGTCAAATAGTTGACTCGGGCGAGTCAACTTTCCAGAGAGTTCCAATTTGCCCGAGTTCTTTGATCCGGGCGAGTCAACTAGTCCAGGCCGAATCACTTTTGATTCGGTCACACCTTTTATGTGATTCGGTCAACTCTTCAGGACTTCCCCGGATTAGGTCAATTCGTGCAGCTGAGGGTGATTCGGTCAGGCTGGTGGGCGAATCACTAGTGATTCGGCCGAATCACTTCTGCAGTTTGCTCAGCTTTTCTTCTTTTGATCTCCATCGACCGGCATTCGCCTAGATTTTCTTCGGTCCACTTCGTATTGCGAGATACATAATTTTAACCTGAAATGGACGAAGAAATCATCAAATGGCTTTATAGAATAGGGAAACAAACAAGAAGTAAGGGGAAAATATGGACAAATATAAGGTTATTTGTCCGCTCATCACGCGCGAAATTGAATTGGCAGAGCCTGAGATAGCAGATGCGCAGGTAGCTGCGCCAGAGTCATCACCAGACGCGCCAGAGGGAGAACAGGGGACTATTGCTCATATTTATTCTCCCTCTTTACCTACCCTCGTTACTTATAATTTATCACATACTATTAACCATGCTGACCACCCGTCCGACCCTTTGGGCAGGACCGAGAAGAACACAACACATGCACAAGTGCAGGGTCACTCAGGAGCAAGTGTGGGGGAGGTCGCTGGTACACTTTCACGAAAGTAACTAGGTACAGTCAAGCCAACGACGTTAAACAAAGGCACTTGTCGGGAGGTAACCCGACACGTTTTACTTTTACACGTTTTTCTTTCTTATGTTCTTTGTTTTGCTTGCATGCATGTGTGCGCGTTCTCCGTGCGCTTGAGCTTGAGTCGTGGGAACACGGCTCTGTTTAAGTGTGGGGGGGGGAGCGTTACATTTAAATTTCACGTTTTTTGAGCTTTATAGTGTAGCTTAGTGTAGTTGAAGAAAACAGTAGCAGTAGTGCGCTTGTGTGCGGGTTGCGCACACTGTTCAGCTTGTTTTGCGCTATCCATATTGCGTGCGCTGCTATCAACTGTTTTAGTATATTTTTGTTTTTTCTGCTCCTGTTAGTTGGGATATACAGGGGATGTGGAGTTGACAGAAACGCTCTAGAGAGGCGGTTAGTCGTTCAAGCTTCGGAGGTGAGGTATATTGTCAAAAGCGTTAGTGAAGGCCGGTGCTTCGCGACCTTCGGAACAAGAGAGCGCGCTCAGTCACGCAGATGCCGAAGGCAAATACCCAAAGCGTGGCGAGGTGGGAAAACAGACCACCTTCCCTCTGGAAGTCGAGCTAGGGAAGGCGGGCGCGGGTAAACGCGTGCGCCGACCTGCGCAGATAGACCACGGAGGGAGAGTGGGGCGTTGTTCCATAGTTGTTATCCGGAGGCCGAGACTGGAATCGTTCTGGGAAACATAGGAACCGTAGACAAAGCTGTACAAAAGGAAAAAATACCAGTATGCGCACAAATACGTACCAGCGTGCGCGAAAGTCCACAAAGAAAATCATCAAAGGCTTGAGTTCCTAGAAAGTGCGCGGAAGAAGCACGCACCGGAAGAAGCTTGCGCTGTTAACCATATACCCAACCTCGGAGTGAGAGCTGACAACCCGGAGCCTATGAAGAGCTATCTCCGAGCCATCCGAAATGATCTTCATCCCAGCTGAGAGGTAATGAATTGCGAAATTATTATATTAGAACTGTTGAAGGCAGTTGCGCGCAGGTGGTAGAGCAGCGCAAGGTGATCAGTAGTGCAGATCGCGCAGGAGTGCAAGACTGTGCGCTAGACTCCAGAGAGGTAATGGTATCCGTGCTTGAGTGCTTGTTCGGGACGAACAAGGGGCAAGTGTGGGGGGTTTGATAGAGCCTATTTATACACATTATTTAGATCCTAACCCTATGCTTGTTTGCATTATTTTGTGTACAAGATTACTGGTTTCCAGTGTTTTTGTATTGCAGGGCAAAACGAGGGCCTAAGTCGGATACGCGCTAACAGGCAGCGTTTAGGACGCGCATCACACAGCCTGCGGAGCTAGCGGCGCAAGCAGAAGAGTTGGCAGAGTCGACCACGGTGCGCTAACCGATTGCGCTAACCAAGATGCCGTGCGCCATGCGCAGATAGTGGTGTTTCCAAATCTTGACACCACCAGATTTGGAAGTTGCCAAGGTTGGGCCTCATGAGCAGTATATAAAGAGAGGAAGGCTAGGGTTTGAGAGTATCAGATCAAAGCATCAGAGACACAAGATATCAGAGAGAGAGAGCCAGATTCAAAAACACACGAGCTTGCTGCGAGGACCTGCGCTAGCCGACTGCGCCAGCCGAGACACTGCAACCTGCACGCACCTGCTAGTTGCTGTTTCTTTAATACTTTAGATATTATTTACTGTTTCTATGATGTTTACTACTAGCATGTCTAGCTAAACACTTAGTATCGGTTGGGCATGAATCTATGAGTATTTCCTTTGAGACTTGCGCTTAATGCATAGCTTGTTTGCTTATATTAATTCTGTGCACATTGTTGGCAGCTAGTTGCATGAGTAGGGGAAGCCTTGAACCGCAATCTTACTCTTGTTGCTTGTTGTTGTATGTTAAACTAGTTGAATAGCCTGACGGTGCCGACTAGGAGTAACGCGCTAGGATAATCAGTTGCTACTGTGACAGGATTCGTAGCTGCTTAGACTAGTCTTAAGAACTAATAGCTCATGAACTTTGATCGGAACATGCGCACATGTTAGGAAGCCTTGATCGGACACTAACATTAGCAAACCAAACTGTAGACGTTTAGATTCGATGATAAGGAATACATTCATAGAGGATTGTCTACGCCGATACTTCTCGTAGTCATAGTACTTAATCTCTACTGCCTGCGCACGTCTAGTGCAATTCCCGCGTTTACTACTGTTTACTCGCGCATTGCGCAACCCCAATCACTCACACCCCTAGTTTTCGTAAGTGCAGGTTACTAGTTAAAGCTAATCTACTGCCTCCCTGTGGATTCGACCCCGACTTAACCGCTGTACTAAGTGGAAGAGGAAGGAATAAATTTGACGTGCACAACGACGCGCGATCAGTCGCCTTGGACACTTTGGTGGGAACTTCCTGCATTAGACATACTGGAAGGGCATGTGAATGCAAACAAGTGAAAAAACCTAAACAATTCAAAATAAAATAGTAAACGATCTCGGATGGCTAAAAAAGCACACCGCTCATGGCTAGGGGCGATGACTATTGACCGTTGGCCCGTTCCGTTCAAAAAAAGGTCTTCTGATCTCCAATCAGACTCCGGTGACACCATTCACACCCTTGCCGGCAGCACTAGGAATTAGAAATTCCTCTTTTTTGTTTTTTTTAAAAAAAATCTGCACCACAACAAAGCAAAACCAAGATAAAGGAAAAAAAAAAAAAAGACAAAGTTCAGAACTCTATACTAAATGTTGCTCTTCCAGGCAACGGCGCCAAAATTTGACGGCACGTCCTTGTGTGCGCCAAACTTATGTATAATCTCCTGTTAACACTTAGCAAGCGGTAAGCAGGGTCGAACCCACGAGAGAGCAATCAGCGATAAAGTTTACGAATAATCGTTACACTAAAAGGGGGTTGTAGGAAGAATGTTTGTTGTTGTCAAATTCAGAGAAAAGTCAGTTCAGGGATATGCATTGCAACTGGTAATCATCGATTGTAACATGCATAAACTAGTAAACTACTGTTCCTAGTCTAACAATCCTGCTAGGGTAATGTCGACTCTAGTGTACTACCTACTCTCAACCGCTAAGTTCTTAAATAGGTTTAACGATTACTCGATTAAGGACACGGATTAGGTTATACCGTTAGGCTTAGCTAATAGGAAGTCAATCCAATATCACGCAATAGATATCAACTCAGTTTCACCGCTAGACTATGCTAACTTGATAGTCAGAGCATGCAATTCAAACGAAGAACAGGAATTCACTAAATCGAATTACGAAACATAAGTATCTCAAATCGTACATCGCAATACAAAATCCCCAAACTGAAATTAAGGGTTCAGCTACGAGAATCCATCTAATAACAATAATGAAATTAAACTGAGTTTAGAAATAATTACGGAAATCGGTGAACAGTAACTTCGCCGATGAATAGTAACTTCGGCGATGAACGGTAAACTGTGAACAGTGCTCCGTGCGTTGCTGCCGCCTATCTTCCTCAAAACTTGCTCTCAAAATTTGTTGTTTCTTTTCGAAGTAGAAAGGCTATATTTATAGGTAAATCAGGCTTCTAAATCATGCAACTTCCAAATCATGCAAGCTTCTAAATCTGATTTTGGGTTGTGGGCTCAATGCTGACGTCATCAAATGCTTTCCACTCTGGATAAAGACGTTAGAAAAGCGCCCGATGAAGACATTAGCTGCGCCTAAAGTGTTCTTCTGCCGCCATAATCACTGAGATGCACATCGATTCTCCAAAAATGCCATAAATCTCGAAAGCGGTCTTGATACACCTGCGATGCGAAACACTACAAAGAAGTAATCTATCACACGTTAAATGTAATTAATCAATGGGAATAAACAACTCCGTGGATTGTATATATACGCTCCATCAAGCAGTCATTGGGTGGAGCAAGATACTATGTCATCTTTCTATTCCAGGAAAGTTTGGGGTTACTTCATGAAGCATAAATCTGAAGTCTTTGCAAAGTTCAAACTTTGGAAGGCCGAAGTAGAGTCAAACGGGAAGGAAGGTGAAGTATCTTCGATCGGATAATGGCACAGAGTATACTGATTCAGAATTCCAGAAGTTCTGCGAGCAGCATGGTATTCACAGGCACTTTACAGTGAAAAAGACACCACAGCAAAATGGTGTTAGTGAAAGAATGAATCGTTCTATTGCTGACAAGGCAAGGTGTTTAACGTCGAATGTAAGGCTTCCAAAGCAGTTCTGGGCTGTAGCAGTAAACATGGTGGTCTATCTCATCAATAGATCACCAAGGAGCTCTCTTGAAGGAAAGGTAGCTGAAGAGGAATGGACTGAGATAAATATTGATCTATCAAATTTGAGGATTTTCGGTTGTCCTTCTTATGTTATGATTCCCAATGACGAAAGGTCCAAGTTGGATTCGAAATCCAAGAAATGCATTTTGCTGGTATTTGAGAAAGGTATGAAAGGTTTCAAGTTATGGGATCCTGTGGCTAAGAAGAGGGTGATTAGTCGAGATGTTGTTTTTGATGAGAAGAGCATGCTGCAGGAGACGATGTCAGAGAAAGAGCATGTAGTTATTGAGGCTAATACCGGTTTAGGAAGAGCATAGGGGGAATCTAGTGATTTCAATACTAGAGCAGTAAGTTTAGATGAGCAGTCAGAGAAGGCTGTTGAAGGAAATGATAGACGGCAGGCAGAGAATATTACTTCCAACAGACAGATGCATGCTATCAAGCCACCAGTCAGATTCGGATACGAAGACATGGTCAATTACGCTCTTGTAGTTGGCACAGATGATCCGTCCAGTTTTCAAGAGGCTATTACTAGTCAGGAGAAAGAAGGATGGATGGGTGCCACGATGGAGGAGAAAGAGAGCCTAAGTAAGAATCAGACTTGGGAACTTATCCCTCTTCCAAAGGGAAAGAAGGCTATTGGATGCAAGTGGGTTTTCAAGAAGAAACCATGACATTCAGAAAAGGAGCCAGTAAAGTTCAAAGCGAGACTAGTAGCAAAGGGTTACTCACAGAAGAAGGGGGTTGATTATGATGAGATCTTCTCTCCCGTGGTACGTCACACTTCTATCAGAATTGTGTTGGCATTGGTAGCTAGCTGGGACTTGCATCTTGAGCAGATGGATGTAAAAACAGCTTTCCTTCATGGAAATTTGGAGGAGGAGATTTACATGGAGCAACCGGAAGGGTTTGTGAAGCCAGGAGAGGAGAAACTTGTATGCAGATTGAAGAAGTCCTTATATGGATTAAAGTTAGCTCTTAGGCAGTGGTACAAGCGGTTTGACTCGTACATGTTGAAGATTGGCTACCAAAGATGTGAGTGTGATTGCTGTGTTTTTGTCAAGCATGTGGATAATCATTCCCTTCTATTCCTGCTATTATATGTTGATGATATGCTCATCGTTGGGAGAAACATGGATGATATTGTGGAGCTGAAAGGCTTATTGGGAAGAGAGTTTGATATGAAGGATCTGGGTGCAGCTAAGAAGATCCTTGGAATGGAGACTAGTAGAGATAGAAGTTCTAGGAGATTATGGTTATCTCAAAAGAGCTACATAGAGATGGTCATACATAGGTTTGACATGAGTATGTCAAAATCGGTGTCTACACTTTTGGCAAACCACTTTAAGCTCTCATCAGTTCAGTGTCCTAACACAAATGAAGAAATATCAGATATGAAACAAGTTCCTTATGCAAGTGCAGTTGGCTGTCTGATGTATGCCATGATCTGCAAAAGACCTGACCTAGCACAAGCTGTTAGCCAAGTTAGCAAGTACATGTCTAATCCTGGAAGGGTTCATTGGAATGCAATGAAGTGGATTCTCAGGCATTTGAAGGGTACCGTTGATCGTGGTCTCATGTTTGGTGGTCAGGTCGATGGTACTTCGGTGGTTGGATATGTTGATTCTGACTATGCTGGAGATCTCGACAATAGGAAGTCCACTACAGGGTTTGTCTTTACCCTTGCAGGAGGACCTATATGTTGGATATATGTGCTTCAGTCTGTTGTTGCATTATCTACCAATGAAGCTGAGTATATGGCAATGGGAGAGGCACCCAAGGAGGCATTCCGGATCAAGGAACTAGTCGAAGAATTGGGAGATCAGCAATGTGGAGTTCAGCTAAACTGTGATAGTCAGAGTGCTCTGTTCCTGGCCAAGAATCAAGTATACCATGCTAGGACAAAGCATATTAAGGTCAAGTTTCACAAGATTAGAGAACTTGCAGCTGCTGGTAAGATCTCGCTGGAGAAGGTGCACACTTCGGACAACCCTGCTGATATGTTAACAAAGCCGGTCACAGTGGATAAATTCAAGCATTGCTTGGACTTGATCCAAGTCATCTCTTGTTAGAGGAGGAGTACCCCAGGCAACGAAAGAGACATTGAAGTCGCATGGGATTTTGTGTCAATGTGGAGATTGTTCCAAGTGACTTAAAATCAGATAAAAGGGGCAATTACTCTCGTAAGCAGAGCAATCTTCTGGGCCGGACAAGGCGACTGTAGGGTTTCATTGCGGCGCTTGAGGGATGCAGGGGCGCAGCCCCCCGTTTGGTATGACATTTATGTCATGTCGATTTTAGAGTTGTATATATGGTAGTATAGGGTTTGTGATTTCTTATACCACACATACATTGAATAAGAAAACCCTAGAGACTTTGACTCTAATCGCTCGTCTTCATCCACAACAATCTAGGCACGAATTGCAAACTGTATAGAGAGAACTCTAAATTTTATTAATTTCCAAAAGACTGTTTTCCCTACTTCCCTGGCTTTGTTTATATAATAAACAGAACCTACAATTTAGGAAACAGAATATCTACCTAACCAAATCTAAAATTCAAAATAAGGAAACCTATCTATAAACATTAAAAATTAAAAATAAAATAGTAAAACTCTCCGGATGGGCCTAGAAAACCCACACGTCACGAGCGACGCAGGGCCGCTGGTCGAACCGCATCGTCGTTCTCTTCCAAACGAGGTATTACACAGCCCAATCAAACCCTGGGCCGCTACCTCGTGCTAACGTGCACTTTAGGATGATCCGTTTTTCCGCATACTGAAGTGCCAATCGCTCCGCATCATCCTCTCCAGGGTAGAGAAGATTCGCTCTCGAATCTGTGCCTGCGTCCTCGTCCAGGGTAGAAAAGATGCGCCCTTGAAAGAAGAACGAATACGTGTTGGCACGCCCATCATGAGTGATAGCGCGATCATATAGCCAATGACGACGGACCAATAAATGAAAAGCATCCATAGGAACCACATCATAAAAAAATCTCATCTCAATAAGTAGGGCCGATTGAGAAAGACACGAACACATGCTTAGAAACCGGGACATCAGTACCTTTACGAAGCCATGCAAGCTGGTATGGCTTCGGATGACTCTTCGTGGACAGCCCCAACCTGCAACCTCCGAAATCACATTCTCGCAACTCCTTGCATCAATGATGAAAGTGCAGACCATTCCCACGATCGTGCAAGTGGATTGGAAAAGGTTATTCCGCAGCCATTCGGACTGCTCAGGAGCGCGAGGGGTAAGGAAAGTACGCCTCGACATCAGAATAGGTCCGACATTGCCTGTTACCTCCTCAATTTCCTCTGTATCTTCCCTATAATCATCGAAAATAGGGGGACCTTCTGAGGCTGAAATAGCAACATCGCCCGCATCAGTTGTGAGAAGGCCGCGCGAACCCGATGATGCCTTGCGACACTCTAAAGCTCTATGACCGGGTTTGCCACAATTGAAACACCAAAAGCCTCCACTGCATGTGAACTGGGGGGGACGACTCAGAAGGACCGGTAACCGAAGGTTAATTGCTGGAATCGGAGTTTGTTGTAGCCCCATATTCGAACGCTTTAGCAATTGCTTCTCTGCCTATAGGACGCACGCTGGTGAGCCTCAAACACCAACATTGGATCAAACATATTCAGCATGTCCTGCAACTGAAGACGCAATCCACCAATATGGCGCGAAACCAACTTAACAGAGGATTCTTTGAGATCAATACGAGACAACATCTGATAAAAATCCTTGGTATACTCGTCCACCGAACGAGAATTCTGCAGCAAATTCAGAAAATGCTAGTGCAGCTCCCTTTTAAAATTAAAAGGCAAAACGCTGCTCTGATGTGTTTCCTGAACTTATCCCACCGGGAGATCTTGTCCTTTCTAGCCCGAGCACGAATCTTCTTCAACTGCTGCCACCAAGCTTGTGCACAACCCCTTAATCTCATGGCAACCAATGAAACGCGACGGTCCTCCAGAGCTTCCTTGAAGTCCAAAATCTCCTCAACCTGAGCAAGACACACGATGAACTCCTCCGCTTTAAGGCTGCCATCAAACTCAGAAATGTCAACCTTAAAACTGGACTCCCAATGACGGTCCTGCCGAACTACTCCGAATGGGTTGGCCTCCTCACCAAAACCAGCCGCAACATTGGGATGTCTAGCTAGGAGGTCGTCCATCCGATGAGTCACCAAATCCACCTGCTGACGCAACTCAACGTTATCTCTCACCAGATCGTCATTGATTGAGTTGATCCTCTGATTCTCCTCTTCAAGGACTGCCTCTTCCAACACTGCACGCCTTTGTTTAAGAGCCATCTAAGCAGGAACGAATGGAAACTGATACCACTCTGATGCAGCGCGTGTGGGCAAAGGAATGATGAAGCCTGAATTCGAAACCCTAGGCACGAATTGTAAACTGTATAGGGAGAACTCTAAATTTTATTAATTTCCAAAAACTATTTTTCCTACTTCCCGGGCTCTGTTTATATAGTAAACAGAACCTACAAATTAGGAAATAAAATATCTACCTAATCGAATCTAAAATTCAAAATAAGGAAACCTCTAAAACATTAAAAATTAAAAATAAAATAGTAAAACTCTCCGGATGGGACCAGAAACCCATATGTCACAGAACGACGCTGGTGACTTCGAACTGCATCTTCGTTCTCTTCGAAACGAGGTATTACACGACCCAGTCGGACCCTGGGCTGCTCCCTCTTGCTAACGTGCACCTTGGGATGATCTATTTTTCCGCATACTAAAGGGCCACTCGCTCCTCATCAAAGTGTCTAGACATTATTTCTGGCAAACTCTGTGAGTTCATCTTGCATAGCACTGACCCAATGTTCATCTAGTATTGCCTCTTTGTTTTTCGGTTCAACGGATGATAGGAAGCATGAACCACTCAGCATTTCAGCAAAATCAATTATCTTACTACGTGTTACTCTGGTTGCTTACAGATCCCTAATAATGTTGGTCATAGGATGATTTTACAGAATACGCTCCAGCCGGGCTTTGTTAAGAGTGATGTTCCCCTTCTCAACACATTTGTTTTTTAATACACTTTCGAACACATAAAAGAACTTCACTAACGGCTTCTTCCCTTTCCAAATTTCATAACAGGTTTTCAGAGTTCCAGGTCGAATCAAGACTCTGTTGAGGGTGTAATAGGTGGTGTTGATGGCTTCAGCACATAAGGTTAGAAACAAGTCCTTAGCATGGAGCATGACATGCATCATTTCCTGAAGCATACTGAAATTCGCAGCGCCTCTGACAGACAGATTTGTGAACAAGCAGTTGCTGCAGCACGCTCTTGTTCACTCGGAAATTGTCTTAGCAAACAATGAACAAGACAGAAGTTTGTTCACCCAGTTCGGCCAACTGCCTATGTCTGGGGAGGACTATTCTCCAGTCCTCAATCCACTAATCACAGAGGTTTCCAAGTACACTTGGTTACAACTCCACGCAACCTATGCTACTCAACCTTGTGTGGATCACTGGACACAATAAGAACAGGCTCTGACTTGTGTCTGCACACCCTCTACAAATGTCAATCTAGAATAGCTACTGTCTCCTCGAAACTCAGCCTATTCTAAACTACACTCAACTCTGCAGGGTTGCTGCAGCATCTGCTGTAGCACACAGCTGATGCACAATTGTCCGCGTCGCTCCAAGGCCTTCTGCCGAGCCGATCGAACGACTCCACGAGCGCTGCAAACTCTAAAATACTCCCCCTTGCTCAGTGACCTCCTGCCACTAGCGAGAACTGCCGCTTAGTCACTTGACCGAGCCACACACCCTTCAGTTCTTCCGTGGCCTTCCTTGATCAACCAACAAGCACCACTGCTCTGAATTGGCTTCCAGATCAAGCTCGGATCAGACTACGCAAGCCCTGATCTCCTTCTACCTCTGTCACCACAGCTCTTTGCTCACGCTCTGCTTTTGGGTGATGATCGAAGAACTCGTCGCACACCAAAATTACTCTCTCTGAATTCTGCGTATGCACTCGTGTATCCCTCAGCTTCGATCCGCTCCTGCAATAACCACTCAGCTCTGCGCTCGGTGGTGATTGAATCTTCGCACGCACTTGAATCTCTCACTTGATCTTCTGCGTATGCTCTGTGTATTTACTTTATGATTCGATGCCTTTGAAGCTCTGCTCAGCTTCCTTTATATAGGAACTCCAAGTTCCAATAAATTCAGCATTTGGAAATTCCTTAAAGATCTCAACAAGATCTTATCTCCTAATTCCTAGGAGATTAGATTTGTTTGCAGAAACAAATCTTTCCACAATCAAATCTTCCATAATCAAATCTTCTCCTGGATACGGGAATCTCCACTAGGAATATTCTCTGAGAATATTTAGAAGCTCCTCTCTAGATCTCAACAAGATCATATCTTCTAGTTGGTAGGAGATTAGATTTGATTTGCAAATCTAATCTTCTACAAACAAATATTCTCCTTCCAAAAGATCCATATCTTCAAGCTGACTTGTAGACCGCAATCTCCACTGAGAATATTCTGACAGATGCTCTGGAATCATCCCGTTGCTCAGCTCTGCATTTCTGGCCAAATTGTTCTTCGCACCAATATTGCTGTTATAACTCCCTGCTACAGCTCCTGCTGTAGCAACTGCTTGTTCACTGAGCTTGTTTACTCTGGCTGGTTTTGCACCAGCAGTTGTCTTCACACGGGCAGCTGTATCATCTTGCTTTCAATCTTCACAATACTCTGTTACACAAGAAAATCTGCTATTTAGGATGCTACAGCTCTCTGCTACACATGTTGCTGTAGCAACCTCTTGTGCACTCTGCTTGTTCCCTCTGGAATGCCCTGCACTAGCTGCTGTCTTCACATGCTTGCTATAGCAGACTCTTGTGCACCTTGTAGGAGTTTGTCAATGATGCCACATACATTAACAATCTCCCCCTTGGCATTTTAACAAACTCCAAAGATCCTTCTGATCTTGGGCAATCCTCATCTCATCTTCAGATAGTTTCTGCTGTCATCGGATGGTGTACCAACTTCTTGCTCATTGTTATTTTGTCAGTCTTTTGAAGAAGCTCCAGCTTCAATCTTCGCAGGATGCTGTAGCAACTTCTTGCCCAGGTTTTGTCAAGGATGCCATTACCTTAACAATCTCCCCCTTGGCATTTTTGACAAAACCTCCTAAGCATGTTCTCCGTCTGGGGTCGACTGGCAAAACCTGCCAACAAAATGCACACAGCAGAACACATCTTCTCCCCCTTTTTGTCACAAATGATAAGAGGGGGAGCCTCAAGCTAAAGTCAGCGAATAGGCCAACGCCTCTTTTTCATCCACCGAAGAATGGGACCTCTTGGTGTCTCAGCATGTGCCTCTTCCAATGACATTGGGGGAATATTTGGTGGCTGCTTCTCCACCACTTCCTGCTGCGGCTTCCGTATCCAACGCTTTCGAGCTCTGTTGTGTCCAGCAACTCTTTCTTTCCTTCTGGCATTGTTTCGATGTCTCATCCGATCTGCACCTGTGTCTTTTGCGATCCTCATTTTCGTTGTCCCTCCAACGTATCTGATGTTTTCGTGCACAACTGGACAGTGACAGTCCTTCATCGGCTTTGATGAGCTGGAGGTCACCTGCGTGCCACGCTTGATCCTTGGCTTCATCCGGCATTTTTCGTCTGTGGGCGATCTCTGAGGCCTCCAATACTTATTCAGGATCGGGCATCTCCTTTGGATGTGACCCTCCTGATCACAAAAGTAGCATCTGCGCCTTTTGCTCCTGGGTTTCTTTTCTGCTACAGGTGGTTGATACAACGTTTGCTGTAGCAGCCTCTTGTTCACCCTTCTATGCACCTTCTTCTGAATTGGTTTCTGGGACAGGACCGGTTTCTCCACGGCAATCTCAGCATCTTCTGGCTCCGTAGCTTTGACGAATACAGTTCTTTCAGCACCTTCTTCTCCAGTGTATCCAAGACCTGAGTAGCCACCTCCATATCTTTGACGTGCCAGTATATCTTCAAGTGTGCTTGAGCCACTGTTAAGCATCTTTGCGGTCTTCCTGTAGAGGTTGAGCTCTTCCTTCTCTGCAGCAAACTTCTCTTCTTGCTGGGCAGCCTGATCCATAAGAGAAGTGATCATCTTCAGCAGCTCCTCTTGTTTTTCTTGCAGGTCTGAAACTTTGGCAGTCAATCCTTTGTTGATCTCCATGACTTGCAGCCACTCTTTGTGCAATAGGGTAAGGTTTCTGGCAATGGACTCCTCAGTGATTTCCTCATCATCACCACTGTCTGACTCCTCAACACCATGAACAATTTCTAGCTTTGTTGAACCGGTGTTCTCCATATCAGTTATAGGTGTCAGAGCAACATTGCTTATCAGTTCAGAATCTTCTTCACTGTCTTCGTCTCTCCAGTTTGCAGCAGGAGTCTCGTTCCTTTCATGCGCCGTCTGGAGGATCTCCCATGCTTGCTTGGGAACTTCACAGTCAGCGATCAGCCTGAAATTATTTGCGTCAACAGCGGCAAATATCGCGTTCAAGGCTTTTGAGTTACTGGTTGCTACAACTTCCTCTTCAGCTGTCCATGTCTCCTCTGGTTTCTCCCATACAACTCCTTTGTCGTCAATGATTAGTGGGTGTGACCACCCAGACACTACCGCTCTCCAAGTCTTCTAATCCATCGCCTTTAGGAAAGCCTTCATTCTCGCCTTCCAACAACTATAATTTCCTTCTTCCAATAGGGGTGGCCGACTTGTGCTTTGTCTTTCCTTCATTGTTTCTTGCTCTTCTCAGCTAGGCGCTCAGGATCTTTACTCTGTGTATCGAGTTCCCGCTCTGATACCAATTGAAATTCGCAGCGCCTCTGACAGACAGATTTGTGAACAAGTAGTTACTGCAGCACGCTCTTGTTCACTCGAAAATTGTCTCAGCAAACAATGAACAGGACAGAAGTTTGTTCACCCAGTTCGGCCAACTGCCTACGTCTGGGGAGGACTATTCTCTAGTCCTCAATCCACTAATCACAGAGGTTTCCAAGTACACTTGGTTACAACTCCACGCAACCTATGCTACTCAACCTTGTGTGGATCACTGGACACAATCAGAACAGGCTCTGACTTGTGTCTGCACACCCTCTACAAATGTCAATCTAGAATAGCTACTGTCTCCACGAAACTCAGCCTATTCTAAACTACACTCAACTCTGCAGGGTTGCTGCAGCATCTGCTGTAGCACACAGCTGATGCACAATTGTCCTCGTCGCTCCAAGGTCTTCTGCCAAGCCGATCGAACGATTCCACGAGCGCTGCACTCTTTGGAATACTCCCCCTTGCTCAGTGACCTCCTGCCACTAGCGAGAACTGCCGCTTAGTCACTCGACCGAGCCACACACCCTTCAGTTCTTCCACGGCCTTCCTTGATCAACCAACAAGCACCACTGCTCTGAATTGGCTTCCAGATCAAGCTCGGATCAGACTACGCAAGTCCTGATCTCCTTCTACTTCTGTCACCACAGCTCTACGCTCACGCTCTGCTTTCGGGTGATGATCGAAGAACTCGTCGCACACCAAAATTACTCTCTCTGAATTCTGCGTATGCACTCGTGTATCCCTCAGCTTCGATCTGCTCCTGCAATAACCACTCAGCTCTGCGCTCGGTGGTGATCGAATCTTTGCATGCACTTGAATCTCTCACTTGATCTTCTGCTTATGCTCTGTGTATTTACTTTATGATTCGATGCCTTTGAAGCTCTGCTCAGCTTCCTTTATATAGGAACTCCAAGTTCCAACAAATTCAGCGTTTGGAAATTCCTTAAAGATCTCAACAAGATCTTATCTCCTAATTCCTAGGAGATTAGATTTGTTTGCAGAAACAAATCTTTCCACAATAAAATCTTCCATAATCAAATCTTCTCCTGGATACGGGAATCGCCACTAGGAATATTCTCTGAGAATATTTAGAAGCTCCTCTCTAGATCTCAACAAGATCATGTCTTCTAATTTGTAGGAGATTAGATTTGATTTGCAAATCTAATCTTCTACAAACAAATATTCTCCTTCCAAAAGATCCATATCTTCAAGCTGACTTGTAGACCGTAATCTCCACTGAGAATATTCTGACAGATGCTCTGGAATCATCCCGTTGCTCAGCTCTGCATTTCTGGCCAAATTGTTCTTCGCACCAATACTGCTGTTATAACTCCCTGCTACAGCTCCTGCTGTAGCAACTGCTGGTTCACTGAGCTTGTTTACTCTAGCTGGTTTTGCACCAGCAGTTGTCTTCACACGGGCAGCTGTATCATCTTGCTTTCAATCTTCACAATACTCTGTTACACAAGAAAATCTGCTATTTAGGATGCTACAGCTCTCTGCAACACATGTTGCTGTAGCAACCTCTTGTGCACTCTGCTTGTTCCCTCTGGAATGCTCTGCACTAGCTGCTGTCTTCACATGCTTGCTGTAGCAGACTCTTGTGCACCTTGTAAGAGTTTGTCAATGATGCCACATACATTAACACGTACGATTCTTCTCTTCAGCAAATCCTTTCTGTTGGGGCGTTATGGGTGCTGATAATTGATGAAATATGCCTTGCTCAAGGCAGAATTCCTCCATGTCATTGTTCTCAGACTCCTTTCCATGAACACTTCTAATGGAAATTAGGGGGGTGTCTTTCTCACGCTGCAGTCTCAGTATTAGCATAATACTATTAGGTGAATCACGACTTCAACAATATCTGAATTTTGTCTGAGAAACACGGTCTAGGTGAAACGAGAAAAATCATCAACATAAGCTAGTACATAGCTCTTACCCCCAAGGCCTTCCTCCTGGAAAGTACCCATCAAGTGCACGTGTAACAGTTCGAGGATTCTGGTTGTATGTGAAATTTCAAGTGTCTCTACTTATGCAGATTTGTGAACTAGCAGTTGCTGCAGCACACTCTTGTTCACTTAAATGCAGGCACAGCAGACAATGAATAGGACACAGATTTGTTCACCCAGTTCGGCCAATCTGCCTACGTCTGGGGAGGACTATTCTCCAGTCCTCAATCCACTCAACCAAAGGTTCAAAGCACACTCGGTTACAACGCACGCAACCTATGCTACTTTAACCCCGTGTGGACTACTCAACACAATCAGAACAAGCTCTGATTTGTGTCAGCACACCCTCTACAATATGTCAGTCTAGAATAGCTACAATCCTCTCAAAGAACTCAGCCTATTCTATACTACACTACTCAGCAGGGTTGCTGCAGCAACAGCTGTAACACCAGCTGAAGCACTCTATCCGCGTCGCTCCAAGGCCTCCTGCCAAGCCGATCGAACCACTCCAAGAGCGCTGCACACTCTGAGTAACTCCCCCTCACTCAGTGACCACCTGCCACTAGTGAGTTCTTCCGCACGAACCTCGACCGAGCCTTCCACCCGTCAGTTCTCCCGCGGCTGCCTTTGATCAACCAACAAGCTCCACAGCTCTAAATTGGCTTCCAGATCAAAGCACGAATCAGTCTCTGCAAGACCTGATTCTCTTCTGCAATACGCACCACAGCTCTGCGCTCAACGCTCTGCCCGTGTGTGTTGATCGAAGAACAACTCTCGTAGCACACCCAGAAAAATCCTCACTCTGAATTCTGTGTCTACTCTCGTGTATCACTCAGCTTCGATCACCCTCTTCAGCCCTCAAACCTTCTGCTTAAATACCCTCACCACTTTAAGCAATTTCCAGGTTTAGGCCATAGTCCCACAAGATCAATTATCTCCTAAAATCTAGGAGATTAGATTTGATCACAACTCCAATGCAAATCTCCTTCTCTGACAAGTAAACCTTGCTGGAATATGCTCTTTAGTATTTTAGAAATTCTTCTAAGAGCTTTCACAAAGCTGCCATACCTTCAAAACGCACCCAGCACAAAACTGCTACTCGGACAGTTGAACCAGCACTTGAACCAGCACCTGTTGCAGCATCCCCTGCTGCATCTGCTGCTGGTTTACTTCTGCTGCCAGCTTGATTGTTTGAGCTGCAACAACTCCTTGTTCACCTTTGCTGTAGTTGTTTGCTGCTGTTGGAATTTCTTAAATGCATTAGGAAACAATCCCATCAATTCTAAGGAAGATCCTCCAAGATCTCTACAAGATCATATCTTCACTTCAACAAATCTGCCCTTGTTCTTGAGAGACACTCCAGAAATATTCTCCTGAATATTCAGCTCTTTCCGGAAGCCCTTCGGTCCACTGATTTGTTGTTTGAATGCAATCTTCGGGAAAGCTAAATTTCTGCTACAGCATTTGTGCTGCAGCATCTGCTGTAGCACAAGCTGTCTGAAGGTGTGCAATACTTCTGCTGCTGAACTTCTGCTCCAGAGGTTGCTATTGCACTTGCTTACTCCACTTGAGTACTGAGATAGTCACTCTGCCCAGATTGCACAAGCTGATGTCTTCATGATCTCTTTCAGATTTTCGAGCGCCCCAAGGCAACATTAAGTCGCGCGCCTCATGAAGACATTAGCCACTTAATGTCTTCATCTGGAGCGCTACTTAATGTCTTCATCTGGAGCGCCACTTACTGAGTTTGCTCACTCTGGAATGTTCTTCATCAGCTGTTTTCTTTCCATACTTGCTGTAGCAAGCTCTAGTTCACTTTGTAGGAGTTTGTCAATGATGCCACATACCTTCACAGTATGAATCTGATCGGTTTCTAGATGAGCTAATCTTGTTTGTTTTCTGATTTTGCACTCTCCACACATAAGACTTGTCTTACCCTTTATCTCAAGTATTCCTCGTACCAAACCGGTTTTAGATATCTTTCTCACTGTCTTGAGATTCATGTGACCCAGCCGTTTGTGCCACACTATCAATTCATCCTGCTTAGACAAACAACAGTGAGCTTTAACAAGCTCTATGTTAGAACTTAGTAAATAGCAGTTTTTGATGACCGATTTTCCTTCATAACACACTTCCTTTCATTGTCGATGAATTGGCACGACTCCTGAGTAAATTTGACATTCAACTTTCCATCACATAGTTTGAAGCACCTTTTCGATCAGAGGCATGCCTTGTACGGACAAAGTATCTAGACCAATAACCTTTACTTTTGCGCCAACACCATATGTAACAGCCAATCATGTGAGCTAAACAACCAATGTCAAAGTACCATCGATCCTTCTCAAGGTGGGAAGATGAACTATATGCGACATGGAAATAGTATGACAAAGGTCTGTAACTTTTTGTAGGAGACATGGATCGTTGTCGATGATACTTTGCAAGGAATCTAGGGCACTTTCTCTGAATGTGACCTTGAGTATTGTAGAAATAACAAATACGCTTGTCTTTTGTCCAGAGCGTGTCAGACCTGTGACTGGAATGTGCACCATTAGTGTGATTAACATTTTCAGCATGAACAAACAAGGGCTTACCAGTCATCTTCTGATGATCATAGCCCAACCTAGGGCTTCCACGACCTACACTTTGAGCAGCTAAGATGGTGTCAAGTTTCTTTGTGCCGTTGTTCATCATGTTGACATACTTTCTGACTCATAATAGTTCTGAAATAACATTAGAATGTTCATGTTTTTCCTTTTTAAGTTTTGTTTCCATTCGCTTTACTGATTCTGACAGTTCATATTTCTCAGCCCTCAGACTCACTACTAGCTTGCTCAGTTTAGAGTTTGACTTTCATTGCCTCTCCCCACTGTTCATATAGTGCTTTGTATTTCTCTGCTATGGTTTCTTCGGTGATCTCTGTATCACTGTCAGTTTCACTGTAATTGTCTTACTCGGGTTTGTCAAGTTCGATTTCTGGAGTTTCTGCGGCAATGGTGAGTGCCATGAAGTTTGAGTTATCCTCTTCTATTTCAGACCCCTCTTACTCAATATCACTCCATCCAACCACGAGAACGCTTTTATGTTTCTTGAGGGTATTGGCTCATTCGGCTTGGATGTGTTCAAAGCGTTCACATTCACTTCACTGAATCTCTTTGCTTCTCTCTCTCTCTACCTCCATGTTGAGGAATGACATCCTTGACAAAACTAAACAAGAAACTGCTACAACATTCCTTGAAGATGAAGCTGGAGCACAATCTGAAGAATGAAAAAATAGCCACAAAATACAGCAACCAAACACAAGTATCTGGTATAGCACTTTGTGGACCACAATAGCTGAGGCAAAGTGGGCAAACAACAATTGATAGAGTCTGCTATAGCAACCCATGTTGATCTGAAGCTAGACCAGAATTGGCGAGTGTCCTCAAGTTACCCTGAGAGTGTCCAGAGGGGTGCTGCCAATGTCATAGAGGCTCAAGGAGCTTTGCAAACGTCATCAAGTGATCAGCATGTGGCCGAAAGAGATACAAAATGATAGGGTTTCTAAATTCAGATTTAGGCAACCTTATCTCAACATTTTCACAATCTAGGAGGATATTCAGAATTTGCTGTTCTGCACTACGAATCCTAAGGCAACTAGGTTTCCGTCACTTATTATCGATGAAGTTATAAGAGGAGGGCAGAGGCAGTTCCTTGATGCATCGATCAAGAAACCGAAGCAGAGAATACACACAATAAGAGTTGATAGCGGAAGGCTGACAGAGTTGTTTGTGCGCAGAAGATATCAGAAATCGCTGAGTTTTATCTAGCATTGATCCTCAGAATTCAACTAGAGCTTAGCTCGTTGAAGGATCAGTAAGTTGCTTCAAAGAATAGCTGCGAACTAGGGGTATTGCAGGCTGTTAGAGCTGATCGTTGCTATCAGATAGTGACAGATGGTCACTGATCGAGGGGGAGTAAAGACTGGGTTTGCAAAACTCAGAGTGTGTCCGACTATTTGACAGAGTGTGTTAAAATAGTCATTGACAGAAGTTATAACAACTTTGCTAGAGAGTGTGCTACAGCATTCCGTCTACTACATATTGTAATAGGATAGGCTAAGTCTGAGCTTCAGGTCTGTAGCTGTTCTTTACTGGAAGTGTAGGTAGCACGAAGGAGTCTGTTCGATCAGACTGCGAGCTAATCTACGTGATAACATTGAGCTAAGGTGGAGCTAGGTTAGAAGTAGTGGTTAAACTAGAGTGTGGCTTAGTTCTGGAATCCATTGTACTCTAATAGATATAGTGAAACCTTGTGGATCGGAGTATCCTCTCCAGACGTAGGCAAGTTGCCAAACTTGGTGAACAAATTATTTGTGTATTTCTTATTCTGTCAGAAGAACAAATTACGCAGAAAGATACAGCGAGTGCTAAAGCAGAAGTTGTAGCTCCAGAAGCTATAACTCGCAATCAGTAGCGTAGTCCAATTTCACTCCCTTTGAATTTCAGTAGCTCTCATCCTTCTGATTTTCCATCTCAACGATTTCAATTGTCTGGTCAAGATTTGTTTCTATGTTCAGACTGATGCTGATTCAATTTCCTCGTAAACTTGTCGAAGATCTTTGCTAGTAGAACCATCTGCCCAGACATTTATTCCTCATCTTCGGTAGTTTCAGATATCTCACTTTTGAGTGCAACCCCTCAAGATTTTTTCTCAGTCACCTCAGAATTCAACTTCATTTCAAACGTTCGAAGGGATCTCATTAGTATGTCAAGTCTCATTACTTTTATGTCCTGAGCTTCCTCAATGGGGGTTGTTACATATATGGCATCTGTGACAAAGTGGAAGCTCCAAGAGGAAGAAGTGGATACAGCAAACTCTGATACCATAAGCTGGTACTTTCAAATGAAGACTGACAAAACAAAAGAGGCTGAAGAAGCTATAGCATCCTGTGACGACTGGAGCTGGTGCAAATGATCAAGATAAGAACCAGAAGAGGCTATAGCATCCCCTGAATATTATTCTGAAGGAGCTCGGAGGTAGTCCAGGAGATTGCTTCCGTCGTGGCAACAGGCAGTGGACAACTCAGCTGATCAGAGATAAGGTTTCTAAATTCCAATTTAGGAAACCGAATATCAACTACCTTCTAGGAATTTAGGGGAAGATTCGAAAGGTGGGATTATCTGCAGAAGGTAGAATTATCCTTTGGGGCTAAACTTGCTGAGGTGCGAAAGCTACATATGCAGAGGCAGAGACTGAAGCAAAAGACACCGAAGAATCGAAGAACACACACACACATTGAGCAGAGATCAGAGTTTTTGGAAGCAGAGAAGTGCTCGAGCAATAGTTGTGTGAGAGTTACAGAGTGATCAGGACTGGTATAGTCTGATCTTGTCTTGATTTGAGAAAGTTGACTGGAGCGGAGCCTCGTCAACAGGCCAAACGGTTGACAGTCCCAAAGTGCAGCTTGCGCGGACTTTCCCAGCATGCTCCTTGGTAGTGACGGAAGGTCATTGATTGAGGGGGAGTAGCGCAGAAGCGTCCGACTACTTAGTAGGAAGTGCTTGCAGAAGTCGTCGACGGAAGTGTCAGCAACTTTGGAAGAAGTTGCTGTAGCATCCGCTGTAACACATTGTAATAGGATAGGCTGAGTCTATGAGATCAGTTCGTTTTCTATCTATTACTGGAGTGTGTTGATAGTGTAGGCTAGTCTGTGTTGACAGATTGAGCAGAGACTTTGGCTAGGTTAGGAGTAGTGGTTAGACTAGTGGTGGCTGAATTGTTGAAAACAATTGTACTCTAACTATGATAGTGAAGTCTTAAGGACCTAGAGTAGTCCTCCCCAGACGTAAGCCATTGCCAAACTGGGTGAACAAATTTGTGTGTGCTTTTCAGGTTTGGCCGAAGCAAAGCGTCAGCAACTTAGCGGATGAAGTTGATGAAGCAAACTGTGGGTTGTCGACTACAGTAACTCAGTGCCAATTTCAATTGATATTAGAGCCGGTCACTCGACATACTGAGTTAGGTCTGGGAAGGCAATATAGATCGCCACGTCCAAGATGAAAGAAGAACAATGCACCAGCAGACCACCACTGCTCGAGGGAGGCAACTATGGCTATTGGAAAGCATGCATGAAAGCCTTTCTGAAGGCAATTGATGAAAAGGCCTGGAGAGCACTAATTGCTGAATGGTGCCCCCAATTGTCCATTGATATCCAGGTAGTTACTCACAAAAAAGTCAAAGGACAAATGGACAGCAGAAGAGGAAGTTGCTACATCTGGTAACTCTAAAGCCCTGAATGTTATATTTGCTGCTGTCGATGGAAATAATTTCAGGTTGATCTCCAACTGCGACATAGCAAAGCAGGCGTGGGATATTCTCGAGATAGCTCACGAGGGAACTAATAAGGTGAAAAGTTTGAGAACCTGAAGATATTGGAAGAAGAGTCCATCACAGAATTCAATGCCCGACTGTGAAACCTGTCCATTGAAGCTTATGCCCTTGGAGAACCTATACCAGAAGAGAAGCTGGGTAGGAAAATCTTCAGATCATTGACCTCAAAGTTTGATATGAAGGTCATAGCCATTGAGGAAGCACAAGACATCAAAAATATGAGGCTGGAGGCTCTGATAGGTTGTTAAAGCAGTTCGAGATGAAGAGGGCAGAAGATGTTACACCAACCTCTGGGACATTTAGGTTCGGCCAGATAAGATCAATTCCGCAGAGTGATACAGAGAGTGCTACAGCAGACGTTGTAACTCGTCACTAGTAGCGGGCAACAATTTTCAATTGGTATCAAAGTCGATCACTCGACACACAGAGTGAGATCCGGGAAAGCGTTCGTGACATCTCAATCGGTGTTTCACTCCCGCACCTCAGTCGGTGTCAAGTTCAATACTATGTCACTAGCTGATATCCAACAACATACTCTCAAGAGGTCTCAATCCGTCCAATAAGTACTCTACAAGCATTTTCTCCGGAACACCCAAATTACAGCAACTTTGTTCCAGTGCGTTGAATGTCTCCATGTAATCATACATAGACTCGCTAGGTCCTTGTCTTATGTAGACAACTCTCTCCTTACTTGAGTTGCCTTTGCATGAGGATAGTGTTTATCAAAGAACTTCCTCTACATTTGATCCCAAGTGCGAATACTCCCTGAAGGAAAAGACAAGGACCAGGTTTTTGCAAGATCAATTAAACTCCATGGAAAGACCTTCAGTTTAAACCTTTCCTCTGAGGCGGCATATGGCCTCAATGTCTTACAAATTCCATTGAATTCTTACAGATGTTTGGTTGCTACCTCCACTGGAAGCCCTCCAAATTTCAGAAGATGATGAACTACTGCAGTTCTTACCTCACAGTTGTCTTCCTCTGGATCAGTATTTTATGCACCACGGCTGATTGTGAAATGTTAGAGCTGAGAGCTTCCTCATCGTGAGTTCCGGTTTATATGGCTGCCTACACCGCTAACGTGCGTATAGTTGAGGTTGTGGTTGAGGTGGAGCGTACTCATCAAACACCTCCGTCCGTTGACGAGCTAATTCTCTTTATCTCTGATTGTAAATCGTTGACATGATTATGTTCATTTTTCTGGTTGTCATCACCATTAATGCTTCTTGCATTAGACATACTGAAGCGAAGTAAAATGCAGAAAAGTTACAACTAATTTTAAACTAATTATACTAAAACAAACTAAACTAAAAACTAAAAACACACTTCGAGTTTGATACTAAGTTTTGTCCTCCCCGGCAACGGTGCCAAAATATGACAACATGTTGATGGGTGTTGCAAACTTAAATTTATAAAGACCTACTACACTCACTAGCAAGTGGTAGGTAGGGTCGCACCCAAGAGAGAGCAATTAGTCTAGAATCCTACTCTCAACTAACAGGGTTTGTTCTCAAGAAGTGTTTAGAGTTTATCAAATCCAGAAAAATCAGTTTAGGGAATGCACTCCAACTAGTAATCATCGACCAAGTATGCATCACCTAGTGAAAGACTATTCTCGAGTTCTACCTACACTTAACCGTTAGGTTCTCAAATAGATTTAACAATGACTAGACTAACAACACAAAACCAGTTCTACTGCTAGGCTTCACTACCATGGCAAAGCAATCTAGTATCATGCAACTGACATCAATCTAGTTTCACCGCTAGGCTATGCTAAATAGTCAATCAAAACATGCGTTTCAAACAAAGAGCAGAAGTTCACTAAACCAAATCATCAATCCATAGATCTCAAACTGAGCGTTGCAATGGAAATCCCTAAAAAACTGAGCAGGTTTAGTTACTACTACAATCCATCAGGTTTACTAAAATATTGAGTTATCTGTCACAAAGGTTGTAGGCGGTGAGAGGCAATTTCCGTTGGGGCTCTTCTAATGATCCTTCTTCCGTTGTCACTCCGGTGATCAATTGATGGAGAGAATCTGCCTTGTTCCCTTTATATAGTAGTTGTCCAGCCTTTTGCCTTGAGTAACGGTCAATCTTTAATGACCCTCCTTAAGGGGGACCTTCAAGGCTTTGGCCATTTGACTCCCCTTGAGTAACAACCCCATCTTTAAAGACGAAGTTGCTGTGCAGAAAAGACCAGCATCAATAGGAGTTACCGCGCATAAGAAAGATGTTATGGGCCGCGTACCAGGAAGATAATGTAGCGCGCTAGTATAAATCAACGTTGCACAAGACGGACGTCAGCATGAATCTGTTGATGGCGTCAGCTAATGCAGATTTCCATAATTTGGGAACTTGAAAATCAAGATTTCAGCAATATGAATTGATAATTATCTCAAATATCCTAGATTTTCCTAAGATCAAAGAAACGTAGATTAGTTGAAAGAAACCTCTGGACAAAAATCCTAGTTGTATCAGAACTTATTGGGATTGGGTAGGGCCCTACGCTATATAAAGAGAGCAGCAGCAAACCCTAAAAAATTTCAAGCAAGTGACATAGCACTACGGGCGGAGGAGAGAGTCACGAAGTGTTGGCGCACCACTTCGACGATTTCTACTACTTCTTGCTTTCATTTCCTTTTATGGTGGTCTTAGGCTCTGTTCTTTAGAACTTAAATTTTCAGTACTTAAGTTAAGTTAAGTTAAATTCAGTTAAGTATAAGTTTAGCTCTAAAGAACAGACCTTTAGTTCAAACCGTGTCTACGTAATTTCTCTTATCAGTTTGAGACATTATCTGATGACTACTTGTTTTTAGATTCGTTCTTAATGCATGTTTCATATTTTATCGTAACTAATTCTCAATGCTTATTTCTATGAATTAAATCGGTAGGCTAAGTGAAAACTTTGTCGTAAAGCTTTTCTGATTTTTTAACTATTGCCTTGACACTTAAAAGAAACTTTGTCGTATAGGTAAATAGTAACTACTTGGTTGAATATTGAAGAATATGCCTGCCTAGAGGAATTAGTAGCATGTTACTTTGTCGGGATATAATTGTTAGGTTACATTTGTTGGGATATGATTGTTAGGTTACCATCTTTGTCGGAGCAACCTATATTGAATTATGATTCATGATATTTAGCATGAATGATAAACATATGTCACAAGTGTTTGAATTGCATCATTAGTTGGAAGAATAACTCTTTTTGTTTTCTTGTTTTTCACAAACCTTTCAGTTACACACCCTTTTGACGCCGTTGCCGGGGAACTGAAAACGATAAAGTTGTTTCTTTTATTAATTTCCTAATTTTTTGTTTCTTTTGCTGAGTAACTCCAACAATTGTTGGACTCGGCGATAATTCGCCTTAGGTGAACAACAAATTCAATCAGAGCAACGACAATAACTTTCAGAAGAAACCAACGCAGGTGTCTACATCATAAAAACAGAAGCAGCCGTTATCGTCCACCTTATAACCATCAAGGATGATTCAACAATCAAACTCAGCCCAACAATCAAAATTCCAACAAGTCACTCGAGGACATGGTAAAGTAGCTGAAAATCAACATGCAGCAGTATCAGATTATGGCCAATGAAGCTACTATAGCATTATCCAAGCAAATGTCGTAGATTATAGAAGCCGACTTTGAAAATAAGGAAGACCCAGGAAAGCTCCGATCACGGATGATTCCAAATCCCAAGGGTAATTTTAGCATAGTTTCAGTGTTTAGCGATGCTAGAGGACAAACAACAGGTTGAACGGGAGCAGACAGTAGCTACCGCACCCAAGGAAGGAGTACAACGGCGCATCAGGAGCTAATAAGCAAGCAAAACGCGGCCATTATGGAGGAACATTGCACGGTGCCTTCTGCAGAGATAGATATAACAACCTCAGAGATTACCGCATGCACATAGCAAATAACAGCCGTGCAGAAATTAGCAATTAACACGCGGGCATAATATCCACACAATGCGCAGTATCCCCTGACGCTTGTACTTTTACTTGCAACCACATCCCTTCTATCTTGTTTTCTTTGCAAAATGATACAACTAAAAAAGGACGAAAGGGATGAGCTAAAGCAAACTATGAAGCACATTGAGATTATTGAGAGACATGCCTCCATTACGATTCAAAAGAAGATACCATCAAAGTGTGTATGGATCCTGGTGCTTTTACAATTTCTTGTTGTATCGGTAAGACTCAAATACATCATTGCTTGATAGACTTAGGAACATCAATAAATGTCCTCCTTTACTCTTTGTATTGCTCATTAAAACTTCGCCCTCTGAAATCTCCCGGACTTATAATAGAACTAGGTGATATGTCATGCAAGCATCCCCTAGGATGTCTTGCGGATTTTACTATATACATTGGAAACTATGATGTCATGGCAGATTTTTACTTTATTTTCATATGGAAAGTGCCGAGGGTAGAAGCCTTACATCTCTTATCTTGGGGTGTCCGCTCCTCATGACCACTAATACCAAGATAGACATTGGTGATGGTCTACTGTCACTAAATATTGACAGTAAAATAGTGGAGTTTGACATATATAAATATCCACATGACCCAATGGAAGAAAAGCCTCCCGACACCATGGTCACGCCCCTCTTTGAGAACTAGAGCGTTCACAGGACCCATGGTGCAAAAAAGAAAAATCAGTTGGGATGCAGAAGAATGTGAAGACGGATCCAACTGATCATTGGAGGAATAAACAAGGAACGTACCCAGCCTACAACAAATTCCAAAAAAGACGTCCCACGTCTACTGCATATCATCCTCAACCCCATGGACAACCAAATCTTAGAGGAGGTAAGTGGACACAAAACAGGAAGTTTGATTTATAACGCACTTGGTATCTTACCATTTGATCATGAGCGAGCACGTCAAGCCAATGACGTAAAAGTTGGTTTATGTGAGGCAACCCGATTCCTTTACTTTTTTCTTATTCCTTAATGACTAACTTTTGTCCAAGTGTTGGGTGACAGTTAAACAGGACTTGTGTCACCATCTAGTGAGCACCGCGCCCGAAGAATGGTTTACAACGGCGCTCAGGTAAGGAATTAATTGAGTGACCATGGTGCTTATTTCCTATTTCCATGCGTTCAATCATTGACTAAGGATCTACTCTCTCGATTGGATCTGCGTATAGATAAGAAATTCCTCCAGTTCATAGGGGGTTAAATTTCACACAGCGCGTAGAGATAACTTGGTTGTTGCACACGGTGGCTTCTGGCTTCAAAAGGAAGTACTCACTTTCATCATATTATCTTTACACTATCTGCTATCTCATGACTTGTAGAACTCAGTGTATCTTTCTTCGGAATTTGCTCTTCTAGCCGAATAAAAAAGACACAAATATTTTGTTCACCAGTTTGGAAACTTGCCTACGTCTGGGGGGATCACACCCTGATCCTCAAGATTTCACTATCATGGTTTAAAGTACAAAGGACTCTAACATCTACTTCTCACCTAGCTAAAATCTCTATTTGCAATCTGATCACACAGATTCATTTCGTGCTACCTACACACTTCCAGTAACAACTAATTACAGACCTAACTCACAGAATTAGCCTATTCATTACAATGTGTGTAGACGGAATGTTGTAGCACACTTGATCGCGCGTCGTTGTACGCGTCAAATTAATCCTTCCTTCTCCACTTAGTACAGTGGCTAAGTCAGGGTCAATCCCACAAGGAGCGTGCAGACTCGTCTTAGCTAGCAACCTACAACTTACGAAATTGGGGTTGTGAGTGATTGGGTTGCGCAGGTGCGAGAATGAACAGTAGTGAAAACAGAATTGCACGATACGTGCGCAGGCAGTAGATATTAAGTACTATGACTATGAAAAGTATCGGTACAGACAATCCTCTATGAATGTATCCCCCTATCATCGACTCTAAACATTTATAGTGTAGTTCTACTTAAGTTAGTGTCCGATCAAGGCTTCCTAACGTGCGCGCATGTTCCGATCAAAGTCGATGAGCTATTAATTCCTGAAACTAGTTTAAGCAGCTACGAATCCTATCACAGTAGCAGCTGACTATCCTAGTGCGTTACTCTTAGTTGTCACCGTCAAGTTATCAACTAGTTTAACATACAATAACGAGCAATTAGAATAAGATTGCGGTTCAAGGTTTCTCTTATTCGCACAACTAATTATCACCCATATGCATAGAATTAATATAAGTAGACGAACTGAGCATTAAGCACAAGTCTCAAAGGAAATACTTCATAGAATCATGCCCAACCGATACAAAGTGTTTAGCTAGACATGCTAGAAACAAACATCATAGAAATAATAAATAAAACTAAGGCAGCCAAGGAAAAGTAGCAGGTCGGCGCAATTGCAGATTGCTATTTTCGGCTGGCGCAGGTGGTTCGCGCAGAATCTGGGCTGGAGTAGCTCGTGTGTTTTTGCTGCTGTGTGTCCTTCTCTCTATATGCCCTCTCTCTCCTCCAAACCCTAGCTTCCCTCCTCTTATATACTGATCTTGAAGCCCAAGGAATGCTTAGATTTGGCCCGAGAGAATGTTAGCTACTTTCAAAATCTAGGAGATAATGATGATCAATATTTAGAAACTCTGCTATCCTGCGCATGCGGATTGCGCTACTTGCGTCGCGCAGTCGGTGGTCAGTGTGGCCAAAATTATGTGGCACATCATGAGTAACGAGGTTAATCAGTGAGGGAGAAGATATATAATCAGTAGCTCCTGGTTCTCCCTCTGGTGCATCGGGTTGTATTTCTGGCGCAGCAGCCTGCGCATCCTCTATTTCTGGTTCCGCCAAATCAACTTCGCGCATGGCCTCATCCTAGGGTTCTCCCAAGTATTTCTTGACTCTTTGCCCATTAACCTGAAAGCGATGCTTGCGCTCGTTCTCTAACTCGATAGTTCCATATGGGAAAACCTTTGTGACTATGTAAGGTCCCTTCCACTTGCTGTGCAACTTCCCGGGCATCAGTTTTAAGCGCGAGGAGAACAACAGCACCCGGTCTCCTGGCTCGAAGGTGCGTCTGAGGATGTTCTTATGGTGAAATGCTTTCGTGCGTGCTTTGTAGTCGCGCAACCCCTCATATGCATCCAGGCGCAGCTCCTCTAGCTCGCTTAATTCAAATGCGCGCTCCTTACCAGCCTCATCGAGGTTCAGATTGCAAGTGCGCAATGCCCAGTATGCCTTGTGTTCCAACTCAATCGGTAGGTGGCACGCCTTTCCATACACCAACCGAAATGGTGAAGTCCGAATCGATGTCTTGTGCGCAGTCCTGTATGCCCAAGGTGCATCGTCCAGCCGCTGGCTCCAGTCTTTGCTCGAAGGTCTCACGGTTTTCTCCAGAATGCTCTTAATCTCTCTGTTGGAAACCTCGGCCTGGCCATTCGTTTGAGGATGGTATGCAGTGGACGTCTTGTGGCGCACTCCATAATGCTTTAGCACTTGCGCCACTATTCTGTTGCAGAAGTGCGTCCCCTGGTCGCTGATTATTGCCTTAGGCACTCCGTACCTGCAGAAAATGTTAGTCCTTAAAAACTCTACAACCGTTTTACCATTATCCTTGCGCGTGGCCTTAGCTTCGACCCACTTCGAGACATAATCCACCGCAACTAGTATGTACTCGTATCCACAAGATGGCGGAAACAGCCCCATGAAGTCAATCCCCCACAAGTCGAACACTTCGTCTACCAGTATTGGCGTTTGTGGCATCTCGTTGCGCGCTGATATATTTCCTGTGCGCTGACACCTGTCACAAGCCCTGCAGTGGTTATATGAGTCACGAAATAAGTGCGGCCAATACAAATCGCAATCTAGGATTTTCCTGCTCGTGCGCTTTGGACCCAAGTGTCTTCTGCACGCGTGCGCATGACAAAATCTCAAAACAGAGCTCATCTCATGATCAGGCACACATCGCCTCAAGATCTGATCAGGGCCTATTCTAAGCATGTACGGATCATCCTAAACGTAATATTTAGACTCATGTCTTAACCTCATGCATTGAGCTTTAGTGAAATGAGGGGGGAAACGCACCTGTGACCAGGTAATTTGCAATATGCGCATACCATGGTACCTTACCGTTCAGCGCCATCAGGTGCTCGTCAGGGAATGTCTCCGTGATCTACCCTGGCTCCTCTTCCTTCACTATTCTGCTTAGGTGATCAGCGACAGTGTTTTCCATTCCCTTCTTATCCTTGATCTCTAAATCGAACTCTTGGAGTAGCAGCAACCAGCGCATCAAACGCGGCTTAGTCTCTTTCTTGGACATCAGGTAACGGATAGCAGCATGGTCAGTGTAGACAATGACTTTAGCGCCCAGAACATATGCGCGGAACTTCTCCAGCGCAAATACTATTGCCAGCAGTTCCTTCTCGGTCGTGGTGTAGTTCCTCTGCACAGTGTCCAGTGTGCGCGACGCATAATAGATAGCGTGCGGCCTCTTATCCACGCACTGGCCCAGTACTGCGCCTACAGCGTAGTCACTAGCATCGCACATCAGCTCATAGGGTAAGTTCCAGTCTGGTGAGCGCATCACTGGCGCACTGGTCAGCGCATCCTTTAACTTATCAAAAGCATTCCTGCACTCATCAGTGAACTCAAAGCACACATCCTTTGGAAGGAGGAATACATATTTTAGAAAAATCTTTTATAAAGCGCCTGTACAACCCTGCATGCCCAAGAAACGACTTAACGTCGCGCACATTTGTGGAATAAGGCAGATTTGAGATAAGATCAATTTTTGCTTTATCAACCTTAATTCCTTTCTGTGAGACGATATGTCCTAGTACTACTCCATGTGACACCATAAAGTGACATTTTTCATAATTGAGAACTAGGTTCTTGGTAATGCAGCGCGCTAAGACCCTATCAAGATTATCCAAACATGCATCAAAAGTCTCACCATGCACAGTGAAGTCATCCATGAATACCTCTATACATAAACTAATCATATCAGAGAAAATGCTCATGACAAAGCGTTGGAACGTACCTGGCGCATTACACAGCCCAAACGACACGCGCCGGAACGCAAAGGTACCGAATGGGCAGGTAAAGGTTGTCTTCTCCTGATCCTCCATAGCAATAGGGATCTGATTGTACCCTGAGTAACCGTCCAGGAAGCAAAAGTGCGGTTTTCCTGCCAAACGGTCGAGCATCTGGTCCATGAACGGTAGCGGGAAATAATCCTTGCGCGTGACTACGTTTAGCTTCCTGTAGTCAATGCACATGCGCCATCCAGTTTGTATACGCTTGGGAACTAGCTCGCCCTGCGCATTTTCCTCTACTGTGATGCCTCCTTTCTTTGGCACAACGTGCACTGGACTTACCCACTTACTGTCTGAGATCGGGTATATTACCCCTGCGTCAAGCAGCTTCAGGATCTCCTTCTGCACTACCTCCATCATAATCGGATTCAGACTGCGCTGAGGTTCCCTGGATGGTTTGGCATCATTTTCCAGCAGAATTCTGTGCATACACACATCAGGGCTTACTCCCGTAGGTCAGCTAATGTCCACCCTATAGCGCGCTGGTTCTTGCACAACACCTCCTGTAATCGCGCCTCCTGCTCCTCCTCTAATCCTTTCTTTATGATGACAGGCAGGGTGTCCTCATTGCCCAGAAAGATGTATTTTAAGTGCTCGGGCAATTGCTTATGCTCAACTTTGGGTGCCTGTTCAATAGAAGGCAGGATTTTATTAGTAGCGCAAACATTAACCATATCACATACCGGTCTGGACACTGGTTCTGTGCTGCTCAGCTCATCATCTTGTGCCTCCATCTCTGTCTGTGCTAGTGGCGCAGGCTCCCCTGTTGCCCATGCACACTGCGCATGCGCAACCAAGTCGTTCATACTATCTAACGCGTGCACTGTGGCGTCCTCATGAGGATGCTGCATCCCCTTAAAAATGTTAAAGTGAATCTCCTCGCCATCTACCTCCATTGAGAGCGTGCCTTTCCACACGTCTATCTTTGTGCGCGCTGTCATCAGAAATGGTCTGCCCAGTAGGATTTGCGCGCTTCCCTTGCTCGGCTCACCCTCCATCTGCTGGGAACACCAGCTCTCCCACTTGGACGAGAACTTCCTCTATCATGCCCGTCGGTTGTTTGCACGACCGATCTGCTAATTAGATGGTGAGACCTGCAGGCTTTAGTGGACCAAGGTGCAATGACACATACAAGGAGTAGGGAAGCACATTTATAGATGCACCGAGATCAATCATGCAGTTGCTCACCGTTGTCTTACCTAAGGTGCACGGTATGGTGAACGTACCTGGATCCTGGCATTTAGGTGGTACCTTATGTTGCACAATTGCTGATGCATGTGCATTAAGCATTACTTGTGCGCACTCGCCTTTCCTCCTTTTGTTTGTGCACAGCTCCTTCAAGAACTTGGCGTATCTGGGGATCTGCCGAACTGCCTCAATCAGGGGAATGTTTATTTCCACCTTACTGAATAATTCATATAACTCCTTGTCTAGCGCCTCCTTCCTTGCTAAAGGTGCCTGCACAGGAAAAGGTGCAGGTGCGTTAGTATGATTGGTACTCTTAGCTCCTGATTGTATCATACCTGGCGCCACCCCCTGTTGGTTTGTAGCTGGCGCGGCTGGTTGCGCATCCGGCTGTGCTGGCTCTGGAGGTTGTGCAACTGGCTGCGCGGGCACCTCCGCGGTCGGAGCTATCCCAACTGTGCGCCCAGTCCTCAGCGTTAAGGCGTTAACTCCTCCCTTAGGGTTTTGAATCACTTGCGAAGGTAGGTTGCCATCGCCCTTTTTCAGCTTATAAACCGTGGTAGCAATCTGCGACAACTGCTTCTCAATTGACTCGAACCTCTTTTCATACTTTTCATCATTCTTGCGCACAGTGTCTGCTAGCTGACCCACTATTTCTTCTAAGGAACGCCACGGTTGCTGGTTATTCTGTGCTGGTGCGTCATTGCGGCGGTGCGGTGGGTTGTATGCTTGCTGCGCCTGCTGCGGTGTGCGATATTCCGTGGGCTGCCTTTGGAGATTGCTGTCTTCCCTCCATCTGAATCCATTTGCGGCCAGTCCAAAGCGCGGCTGATTCTGCCACTGCGGTCCTCTATTGTCCCATCCTCCTAGAGCATTGACATCTTTTGATTCCTCGAAAAGTGTGGGACATGCGTCCGTTTTGTGCTTAGTGGACGTACAGAACTCGAATGCCTTCGGCGCAACTGGCTGCGTGCCTTGCGCCCTCATCAGCTTCTGTAGCATGGCTTTCATTTCCTTTATTTCAGCACTGGAATCCACCTGATGCACAGCGCGCGCACGACTGTTCTCGAGCGTCAATTGATGCCTTACCTGTCCCGCAGAGTCCTCGATCATCTGCCATACATCCTCCGGGTACATGTTGCATATGTCACCGCCTGCGCATGCATTCAACAATCTAAGTTCCATCGGTTGTAGCCCGTTCAGGAAATTCTCTATTAGCACATTTTGGGGCAGGCCATGATTATAGCAGTTGGCTTCCAGCTCCCTAAAACGCTCATAGTACTCTGATATAGTGACTCTCCTACGCCCGTCCTAGGTGCGGCCAATTCCCTCCTGAGTAGCGCGATCTTTGCTCCGCGGTAGAACTTATCCAAGAAATTCTTCTGGAGCTGCTCCCATGTGCGAATAGATCCTGCTGGTAAGCTCATCAGCCAATGCCTGGCTGTATCACACAATGAAAAAGAGAACGCCTTCAGCTTCAGCGCTTCTTCACTCTCCCCGTCGGTCTTCATGTTCTCGCAGATAACTAGGAATTCACGCACATGCTTGACCGGGTTCTCGTTGTTCATCCCATGAAACTTAGGCATATGATGAATGAATGAGCTTCGTAGTTCAAAATGCCCATCGGGTGGAAGTACTATGCACCAAGGTTGGTTGACTGTGATTGGAGCCGACATCTCGCGCAGTGTCCTGCGTCGCACGATCTGTTGCGCGGGTTGCGCATTATACACTGCTTCAGCGGCCATCCGAGCTTCAACTTTGCGCTGCACTTCCTCTCTAAACCGAGCTGCGCGGTTATCTACCCTTGCGTTGTTAGGTCCCTCTGGGGTTCTGTCCCCTAAGTTATCGCCGATGACACTATTATTCTCCATGCCCTGTTCTAAACTTAAAGAAAACGGAATTAAAAGACAACTAGGTTGTTGCCCCTGTCGGTGCGCAACTATGATCTGCGCAGCGCAACTGTTTAAAGGTTGCGCAGGCTGATGTTGATTGCGTACTGGCAAAAACACCAACAAAAAATAAAAAGAAATAACTAACTACTGTAAAAGAAAACTTGAACTAGTTAAAACTTATCTGTGTTGCTCCCCGGCAACGGCAACAAAAGTTGATCGCGCGTCGTTGTACGCATCAAATTAATCCTTCCTTCTCCACTTAGTACTACGGCTAAGTCAGGGTCGATCCCACAAGGAGCGTGCAGACTCCTCTTAGCTAGCAACTTACAACTTACGAAATTGAGGTTGTGAGTGATTGGGTTGCGCAGGTGCGCGAATGAACAGTAGTGAAAACAGAATTGCACGATACGTGCACAGGTAGTAGATATTAAGTACTATGACTATGAAAAGTATCGGTACAGACAATCCTCTATGAATGTATCCCTTATCATCGACTCTAAACATCTATAGTGCAGTTCTACTTAAGTTAGTGTCCGATCAAGGCTTCCTAACGTGCGCGCATGTTCCGATCAAAGTCCATAAGCTATTAATTCCTGAAACTAGTTTAAGCAGCTACGAATCCTATCACAGTAGCAGCTAATTATCCTAGTGCGTTACTCTTAGTTTTCACCGTCAAGTTATCAACTAGTTTAACATACAATAACGAGCAGTTAGAATAAGATTGCGGTTCAAGGCTTCTCTTATTCGCACAACTAATTATCACCCATATGCATAGAATTAATATAAGTAGATGAACTGAGCATTAAGCACAAGTGTCAAAGGAAATACTTCATAGAATCATGCCCAACCGATACAAAGTGTTTAGCTAGACATGCTAGAAACAAACATCATAGAAATAATAAATAAAACTAAGGCAGCCAAGGAAAAGTAGCAGGTCGGCGCAATTGCAGATTGCCGTTTTCGGCTGGCGCAGGTGGTTCGCGTAGAATTTGGGCTGGAGTAGCTCGTGTGTTTTTGCTGCAGTGTGTCCTTCTCCCTATATGCCCTCTCTCTCCTCCAAACCCTAGCTTCCCTCCTCTTATAT
Organism: Umbilicus rupestris; assembly: GCA_963678935.1. Taxonomy (NCBI): domain Eukaryota; kingdom Viridiplantae; phylum Streptophyta; class Magnoliopsida; order Saxifragales; family Crassulaceae; genus Umbilicus; species Umbilicus rupestris. The sequence continues at coordinate 14,793,446 of OY787609.1, forward strand.
ACTGATCTTGAAGCCCAAGGAATGCTTAGATTTGGCCCGAGAGAATCTTAGCTACTTTCCAAATCTAGGAGATAATGATGATCAATATTTAGAAACTCTGCTATCCTGCGCATGCGGATTGCGCTACTTGGTTCGCGCAGTCGGTTTGCGCACTGTAGTCCGAATCAGCTATCTCCTTTTGCGTTGCTAGCTCCGCAGGTCTTGCATTGCGCTCTAAAAATACCTGTTCGCACACATCTGACTTATGCTAGAGTTGTATCAACACAGTTGTATCAGCACAGTGTTAAGATCTAAATAGCGCATATAACTAGGCTGTATCAACACTCTATACCAGAGTTGTTGTAACTTCAGACGATTCTAGCACTCTCTGCCAAACAGTTGCACACTGAGTTATGAAAAACTCAGACTTTGCTCCCCCTCGATCAATGAATTTCTGTCAATATCGGGTAGCAGCGGTCAGCTCTCCAATAGCCCGCAACACAACTTGCTTGCAGCCGTTCTCCGAAGCTATTGTGTAATCCTTCAACGAGCCACGCTCTAGTTGAATTCTGCTGATCAACACTAGATCAAACTCAATTAGTACCGATCTCCTCTGCGCACGACACAACACTATATCTCTGCCTTCTACGATTCTCTAGTTGTGTGTTCTCTGCTTCGATTGATTCTGGATGTGGTGTGATTGATTTGCCTCTACGTTCTTCTTATAGATTTATCAATCACGGCTTTTTAGAAATCCAATCCTTAGACTGCAAGAATCTAGGAGTTGTTGAAGATTCCGTTTCCTAAATCGGAATTTAGAAACCTTATCTTTTTTAGTTCCTCCGGCCGCGTGATGATAACTGCAGACCACTTGATGACCTCGCCGAGTTCTCTCCGTGCGGCTTCAAGTTGATCTATCAGTCTGCTCTAGCTTCAAATCAACACGGTTTGCTGTAGCAGATTTTATCCTTTGTTCTTTGCCCAATTTGCCTCAGCTTTTGTGGTCCATAGAGTGCTACAACAGATTCTGGTTCTTTATCGCTGAATTGTGTTGCTATTTTTTCAGTCTCCAGATTGTGTTCCAGCTCCAAATCTTCAAGAATTGCTGTAGTAAAATCTTGTGCCGTTTTGTCAAGGGATGCCATAACTCCACAATCTCCCCCTTGGCATTTTGAGAAAACTATAGCAACACTACTTATGATAACCTGGCATAACTATCTATCTAGCTATCTATGCCTATCAATACAATCTTCTCCCACTTTTTGTTACAAATGACAAGGGCTGCTGTAAAACAACTCATTCAGGAACTACACACAATCCCAGGGCAGCTCTGAGTTCCTTGAACCGAGCTCCATCCAAAGGTTTTGTGAAGATGTCAGCTAGCTGCTTCTCTATAGCTACATGTTTTAGCACAATAGTATGTTTCTCTACCAGGTCTCTGATGAAGTGGTGTCTAATATCAATGTGTTTGGTTCGTGAATGCTGCACCGGATTAATCCTAATAATGATGGCACTCATGTTGTCACAGCAAATGGTCATAGTGTCCAGTTAAACCCCATATTCACCCAATATTTGTTTCATCCATATCAGTTGCGCGCAACAGCTTCCAGCAGCAATATACTCTTCGGCCGTGGACAGGGAGATATTGTTCTGCTTTTTTCTAAACCAGGACACTAGGTTGTTCTCAATAAATAAACATCCTCCAGATGTACTCTTCCTGTCTTCTGCACAGCCTGCCCAGTCAGCATAACAATATCCTACCAGTTCTGCACTTGTGTCCCTCGTGTACCACAATCCATAGTTGGTTGTGCCTCCAACATATTTGATGATCTCTTCACAAGCTGCATGTGACTCTCCTTTGGGCACGATTGATATCTGGCGCACACTCCTACTGCGAAGGATATATCTGGTCAGCTAGCAGTAAGATAAAAAAGGCTTCCAATCATGCTTCTGTATAATGTCTGATCAACTGCAATTCCAGGCAATCTCTATTGCTTTTGTATAGGTTGCTGCAGCCGTACGTTTGTGACTGGTCGTGACCATGCCAAACTTCTTGACCAAGTTTCTTACACACTTACTTTGAGAAATGAAGATACTATCTTCCTTTTGGGAGATTTGTATATCGAGAAAGTAAGTTAATTCTCCCACCATACTCATTTGGAACTCCATTTGCATATGCTCTACATACTGCTTCACCATACTCTGTTAACTGGAGCCAAAACAATATCATCCACATAAATCTGTGCTATAATAAAGTCTGACCTGGTTCTGTGAACGAAGAGTGTCTTGTCCACCCCTCGATCATATCCGTGCTTGGTCATGAATTCAGTCAGCCTTTCGTACCTGGCTCTGGGGGCTTGCTTCAAACCGTAAAGGGCCTTCTTTAGTTTGTAGACGTGGTTTGGATGATGAGGATCCTCGAATCCCTTGGGCTAGGCAACATAAACTTTATCAGTCAGGATTCCATTCAGAAATGCACTCTTCACATCCATTTGATACAACTTGAACTTCAGGTGACAGGCCAGGGCGAGGAGAAGTCTGATAGCTTCCATGCGAGCAACTGGAGCGAAGGTTTCATCAAAGTCTACTCCCTCAATCTGTGTATATCCTTAAGCTACTAAGCTGGCTTTATTCCTTATTATTCCCCTTTTCACAGACTTGTTTTTGTATATCAATTTGGTGCCAATGACGTTCATTATCTGGACGAGTGACCAAGTCCCATACCTCATTTCTTTCGACTCACCAAGTTCTTCTTGCACTGCAGCTATCCAGAATTCATCTCCCAAAGCCTCTTTAATGTTCTTTGGCTTAGTACTAGACAGGAAACATGAGTTATTGATCATATCACAAAGGTTAATATTGGTGGTACCTCGAGTTCGCCTTCCTTCAGTCAAGCTGCCAATAATGTTTGTTGACGGATTATCCTTCTGGATTTTGCATGATGGAAGTCTAGCTATGACTGGTGTGTTTGGTGGGTTCTCAGCTGGTACTATAGAATCTGGTTCAGATTCTTTGTTTGAATTTTGGTGATCGATCATCAAGTTCCGCAGAAGCATTCTCTGGTGCTTCCCCTTGGTCAACTTCATTAATGGTTTGTCCAGAGACTGATTATGATCTTCTATATCAGAATCCTCTTTATTGTCAGAGTGTTGGCACTTCTCTGCTGGGTCATTCACAACTACGTTGATGGATTCGATCAGAGTTCCAGTTCTATTTTCGAAGGCACGGTATGCTCTACTGTTTGTTGAGTATCCTAGAAATATCCCCGAATCGCTCTTTGGATAAATCTTTGTTCTGTACTCGCGATCTCTCACAATGTAACATTCACTTCCGAAAATGTCGAAGCACCTCACGGTGGGTTTCTTCTCCTTCCAGAGTTCATAACATGTTTTATATGTCCCTCTTTTGATTGACACCTGGTTAATGATATAGCATGAGGTGTTCATAGCTTCAGCCTAGAACTTCAAAGGGACTTTCCTTGCGTGGATCAGGACTCGAGCCATTTCCTTAATTGTTCTATTCTTGCGATCGACTTTTTGCTGTGGTGTAATGGGTGATGAGTATTGATGGGTGATTCCTCGGTTTTTCCAGAATTCATTCATGGCTCCATTCTCGAACTCTTTCCCATGATCACTTCTTATGGCGGCTACTCTCAATCCTTTCTCTTGCTCCAACCGAGACAGTAAAGCCACCACCACCTTCACACAAACAAAGGCATAGCTTTTTCTGGCACAGCTTTCTACCTCCATTGGTCCCATCAGATCCATATATAGTAACTAGAGAGGTCTAATGAGCTCATCTTAGTGACCTTTGGGGACCCTTGTTTCTTTTCCGATTTGGCATTCCCCACACACTGTGTTCATCTCTCCCTTGATCTCAGAAATTCCATGAACTAATTGATTAGATGCAAGTCTTCTTAATGTCCTCAGATTAAGATGCCCTAGCCTTTTATGCAACAAGTTCATTTCTTCTGTTTTTCTCAACAGCCAGGTTGATTAAGAGTGAAATTGTACAGTGCTGCTGATGCGGAGTTATAGCCTCTGGAGTTATAGCTTCTGCTTAAGCACTCTCTGTATCTTTATACAGAATTACTCTACTGGCAGAATAAGAAAGACACAGTATTTGTTCACCCAGTTCGGCAACTTGCCTACGTCTGGGAGGATACTCTGATCCTCAAGAATCCACTATCTCAGTTTGAAGGACAAAGGACTCACACCTCTACTTCTCACCTAGCCAAAATCTTATGCTCAATCTAATCACCTAGACTAGCTAGTAGTCTGATCAACCAGACTCTCTTCGTGCAACCTACACACTCTCAATAATAAATAGCTACATACCTTACTCTCAGACTTAGATTATTCTATTACAATATGTAGCTCACGGAATGTTTAACCACGCTCTTTACCAAAGTTGTTGTATCTCTAGTCAACGACTCTTCTAGCTCTCTCGCCAATCATTCGGGCACTGTGAGTTCTGCAAACTCGGTCTCTGCTCCCTCTCAATCAATGACACACTCTGTCAATATTTGGCAGCCTCGATCAGCTCTCACTCAGTCTGCGATAACCATGTCCGCAGCTATTTTCCGAGCTCTGATTGATCCTTCAACGAGCAGCGCTCCAATTGAACTTCGAGAATCAATGCTGAATCAAACTCCAAAAGTTCTGATTCCACCAGTCTTCAACCCAATGTGTATACCCTGCTACCGTAGGTTGATCTCTGTGTGTTTCTCTCTTTCACTGTATCCCTCGTGTGTGTGTCGAGAAGTTGTTTGTTACTGGAAGTGTGTAGGTAGCACGAAGAGAGTCTGTGTGATCAGACTGCTAGCTAGTCTAGGAGATTAGACTGAGCATTAGATTTTGGATAGGTGACAAGTAGAGGTGTGAGTTCTTTGTGCTTCGAACTCAGATAGTGGAATCTTGAGGATCGGTGTATCCTCCCGAGACGTAGGAAAGTTGTCGAACTGGGTGAACAAATTGACCGTATCTTTCTTATTTGTCCGTAGAATATTTTTTCGCAGAAAGATACAGAGAGTGCTTAAGTAGAAGCTATAAATCTAGAGGCTATAACTGGCCATCAGCAGCGCGGCAGAATTTCAACTTCGTTGCCATCATTATCAGAATCTTCTCCGGGATTCTACCAAGGTTTGTGGAAGATTCTATTGCCTAATTTGGACTTTAGGATTTTTATCTTTTTCAACCATGTGCTGACGATTGCTGAGCTTATTATGACGTCTGCAGAACTCCATGGGCTTTCGTGATACCATTCGCACCCAGCCATAACCTCTCCGCGAGTCTTCAGGTTGATCGGGTAAACTGCTTTAGCTTTGGGTCATCAGGGAGTGCTGAAGCAGACTTTGGATCTTTGTTGCAGTTTCTTGTTGCCGTTTTGTCAGTCTTCAGATTGTCCTCTAGTTACCAACATTTATGGAGTGCTTCAGTAGTCTCTTTAGCAGTTTTGTCAAGGATGCCATTCCTCAACAATCTCCCCCATGCATTTTGACAATACTAAACTACAACTACAGCAATACTACTGATCCAGATTATCTAATAAAAACTAGAGCTAGACTAGATAACTGCACTACTTATTACATATGAGTTTAGAATCCCTCAAGTGTGCTAAACACCAAAAGTAATGAAAGTTCTAGGAGCAAGTCAAGTCAGAGTAATTGTCTAGGCTTATTACAACCTTCTCCTCCTTTTTGGCACAAATACTGAGGGCTTCAAATAGGTTCATGGCTCGGCAGGAGGTGAGCTGCTCACATCGGGATATTCAAGGTCCCTGAGGAGGCGGTTGATATCAGTTCTCCGTGTAGAGTTCTTCTTTGCCTCCGCTGTGACTTAAGCACGCTCTGATTTGAGATGGCTGATTATTCTTTCACGCACAGCAGCATCCACGGCTAGGACTGGGGCACCAGAGCATGCTTCAGCAGTCTCTGGAATTTCACGGGCTGGCTCCATGTCAGGGTCTCCTTCTTCTACATCAACTATATGTCGGCCCTTAAAGACCTTGTGGTCCAGTGTGAACAATTGAGGAGCTCCAGACAGACCCTCATGTGCAGCTCCCAACTCCTTGTGCTGGCTGATCATTATCTCATAAATAAGCAAAGAAAATCCAATGCACAGATTGTACTTCGGCTTGTCAGCATGTGCAGCAATCTGATCAAAAATGATCTGCCCCAGATTTACCATTCTACTTTCCCCAATACTTAACAAAAACATCCCATAGCTCGGCTCACCTTTCCTTTTATGGGAACTGGGAATCCAGTTTCTGACGCAAAAGCATATAGAATAGCATATTTTCTTGCCAAATCAGCAGCCCTTAAATTGTAAGAGACAGCTCTTGCATAAACCTCCAGTGATAACAACTGCCAGCCTACTTGCACTTACCTCTGCCAGTGAGCTAGCATTTTCATCAATGCCAAGAAATTTGTTGATCACTGCAGGAGTTATCACAACCCTCAATCTTCTAACAAAACTAGCCCCATATAACAAATTGTTTACTACTCCAAAGTCTCTATCAATATTTGCTAGAAACTCCTTTACTAAATGCAGGTTATAACGTCTGGCAAAAGTCAAGAAGAATAGCAAATTTTCCTCTCGGAGTAGAGTGATTAACTCTGGCACTCAAAACCGGCCAACCTCCAGCAATTTCTCAGGCACAATTGTTTTGTGGTTTATTACCTCCCAGGAACCGGAAACCTTTTAGTTGATGAACCAAACACCTTGAAGATCATGCCCGGTCACAGCAATACTAGACTATGGAGGAGGTGCAGCTAGTGTCACGGGCGGCTCTTGTCGGGGGATGTAAGCAACTCTGAATTCATCATACTCAGTGGATTCTGATTCAGCACTCTCTTCATCACTGGAAGAGACTTCAACCATTGGCTCCTTCTCTTTGTTCAATGGTTTCTTGGAGGGATCTTGCTCAACCTCTTCAGCTGGTACTTCTTTGCTGTTGTTGCTACTGCTACTGCCTCTCCCTCTAAAGGAGGAGTTGGAATCACCGCACCTGCTTATCCAGGGCCATTTTGGATCTGAGCTAGTGAGAGATTTCTTCTGAGTCAGAGCTAGACCCAAAATTTGCTGCAGAAATCTCTTGGTCACTCTGGCTGTGACTTTTGCTTTCAACTACAGTGCCTCATCTTCGTCTGAAGGCACATTCTCTGCCCAGGCTAAGGCAGACGGACCTGCCTCTGTTTTGTCAGTTGCTGGAACCCATGTTAGCCGGGGAATGTCCGCTGATTTTCTGATCTGCAGAGACGATCTTCATTTGGTGGCTGAGGTTTCTTCCAATGGAACCTCACTACTTTTCCGCATAGCATAATCATAATCCCCTATGCGCTTGTAACTTTTGCTCCTTTTGTCTTCACCATTGTTGTTGATTATCTGAGAGCAAGTTTGCTGGAGGATCGAAATCGCCGTAGAGATAGCAAGCCCAGGTTTTGAACAGATACTTCTGGGTTCTTCCTTTCTTGGCCTTTTTTTTTCTTTTTTAGAAAAATGGACACGCATCGTCTCCTGAGTGGCCATTTTTCTGGAGGTAACTCTGGGTCACTAGAGAGTGCTTCAGCACTTTATTTAGCTATCTTTTCTGGGAACATAATCTTCGGCTTATGATTCTGTTCTTTGGCTCCTGCTCCAGTGGGGATATGTGGTGGCTATTTATCAACAGTAGAGTTCCTTTTGACCTCCACCCATTGCATTTGACACTTCTCATGTGTTCTACCCCATTTTGCGACTGTTGAAGAGTAATAGGTGTGTTGCTTCTTTCTGAGCCTTTTTCTCTGATTGGTTGACCCTTCAATGCAGCTCACACTTTTCTGCACAGTAACGATAACCTCAGTTGACCTGCCTCTGCGTGCTGTAATACTTATAAGGAATCAAAATATTTAATGGTCTCGCTTGTCTGATAGTTGATCCTCTTCGAGTCTTCCTGTATTTGGCCAATGTTGGACACTGTCTCTGAAGATGTCCTATTTGATCACATGCATAACATCTCTTTTTCCTTGATCTGAGGTTCCAGGCAGGTGGCTGGTCCTGAGATTTCTTCAGCATTCTCTTGTATTTCCACTTTGGTACTTCTTCTGAAATTATTGTAATAGGGTCCTCCTAGAAGTTTGCACTTTGATCAGTAACCGTGGCTTTGACAAATTTAGTTACACATGTTCTTTCATCACTAGTGTACCCTATACGTTTAGTCCCACCTCCATATCTTTGGTAAGCCAAAATTTCATCCAGAATGGATGTTTCTCTACTATTTGCTACAGATATAACTTCTGATAATGTTGTATGGCAGTGGTTGACAAAACCAGCATAAGTAAATAAGGAGCTGCTACAGCACAAGTGACCAAGCAGACCAGCAGAAGTGAACTAGCAGCAGCTGCAGCAGGGGATGATATAGCAGGAGCTTGTTCAACTGGCTAGTGCATCTGTCCGAGAAGCAGCAGCTACCTGGGCTTGTATCGAAGGGCTGGAATCTCTACAGAGAGCATCTGAAGAATTTCTAAATTACTATGGAGTATTTTCCAGTGAGGTTTACTAGTCAGAGAAGGAGATTTGCATTGAAGATAAAGATAAAATCTAATCTCCTAGTTTTTAGCAGATAATTGTTCCTTTTGGGACATTGCCTAAACCTAGACATTGCTTAAAGCTGGTGCTCCTATTTAAGCGAGAGATGTTCAGAGCTGAGAGGTTGATCGAAGCTGAGGGATACACGAGTGCATACACAGAATTCAGAGAGAGCAATTCTTGGTGTGCGATGGACGAAATCTTCGATCATCACCCGAGAGCAGAGCGTGAGCGCAGAGCTGTGGTGATAGAAGCAGAAGGTGGTCAGGACTTGCAGAGTCTGATCCAAGCTTGATCTGGAAGCCAATTCAGAGCTGGGTGCTTGTTGGTTGATCAAGGACAGCCGCGGAAGAACTGACGGGTGGTTGGCTCGGTCAAGTGTTGTGCAGCAGTACTCGCTAGTGGCAGGTGGTCACTGACTGAGGGGGAGTATTCCAGAGTGTGCAGCGCTCGTGAAATCGTTCGAACGGCTCGGCAGAAGGCCTTGGAGCGACGCGGACATTTGTGCTTCAGCTGTGTGTTACAGCAGTTGCTACAGCAACCCTGCTGGCTGAGTGTAGTTTAGAATAGGCTGAGTCTTGAGAAGTCTGTAGCTATTCTAGATTGACATTTGTTGAGGGTGGGAAGTCACAAGTCAGAGCTTGTTCTGATTGTGTTGAGTGATCCACACAAGGTTGAGTAGCATAGGTTGCGTGAGTTGTAACCGAGTGTCCTTGGAGACCTTTGTTTTGAGTGGATTGAGGACTGGAGAAGAGTCCTCCCCAGACGTAGGCAGTTGGCCGAACTGGGTGAACAAACTTTGTCTTGTTCATTGTTTGCTGAGACAATTTCCGAGTGAACAAGAGTGTGCTGCAGCAACTGCTTGTTCACAAATCTGCCTAATTGAGACACTGTGAAATTTCAATTGGTATCAGAGCAGGAGCTCGACACACAGAGTAAAAGATCCTACAGTGTCTCTGAAGAAGCCAAGACAATTAAGGAAGGACAGAGCACCAGCAGACCTGCATTGTTGGAAGAGAGCAACTATGGATATTGGAAAGCTAGAATGAAAGCCTTTCTCAAGGCTATTGATGAGAAGACATGGAGAGTTGTCTTGGTCAAGTGGTCTCCCCCAATCACCATGGATGAGCAAGGAGTCACAAGGATAAAGCCTTAAGAACAATGGACTGCTGAAGAAGGAGCTGCAACAACTGGTAATTCAAAGGCTCTGAATGCAATTTTTGCTGCAGTGGATGCTAACAAGTTCAGGTTGATTTCAAACTGCGACATGGCCAAACAAGCGTGGGAAATTCTGCAAACTGCACATGAAGGAACTGATAAAGTGAAGCTGTCAAGACTCCAGATCATTGCCACACAGTTTGAGAATCTGAGAATGCTGGAAGAGGAGACTGTCACTGAGTTTAATGCTAAACTCTGTGATCTTGCAAATGAAGCCCATGCCCTTGGTGAGCCTATTCCTGAAGAAAAGCTGATCAGGAAGGTTCTCAGATCACTGCCCACAAAATTTGACATGAAAGTGACGGCCATTGAAGAAGCTCAAAATGTCAGATTCATGAGGTTGGAAGAGTTGATGGGGTCTCTCAAACAATTTGAGATGAAACTGGTTAAAGAAGACACCACGACCAAGGACAAGAATGTCGGACTGAAAGCTGAAACAGAAGACAAGAAGACAGTTCCAGATGATCAACTGAGTTTGCTTGTCAAGAACCTTGGAAAGCTCCTGAAGAACATGGACTCAAGAACTGGGCAAAGCTCAACCTCACGAAAATTCAGAAGAGGTGGAGAAAATGAGAGGAAAGAAATAAAGAAGGGAGTCCAATGCTGGAACTGTGCAGGCTACGGTCATCGACAAATCAACTGTACTAGCAAACCAATGAAAAAGAAGGCTCTCTCTGCCAGTGGAAGTGAAGATGAGAAAGAGCTGAGTGAAGATGAATGCAACTTGGCCAGATACAGGTCTGTCAGAAGAGGCAGAAAAACACAAGGAAGATTGAACCAGAACTTGCTACAGCAACCTCTGTATCAGTGTAACAAGAGAGCTTCAAAGTACAAAAAATGTTACAGCTGTGGTCGCAAAGGTCACATACAAAGAAACTGTTTCTCAGCTCATGCCAGAGTAGCTTCAGCCAGGAAATCTGTCAGACAGAATCATACGCAGACTCAGCTCCTTGCTCTAGTCAGCACAGCTAGCACCTCGGACAAGATTAGCTGGTACTTTGACAGTGGTTGTTCAGGACATATGACAGGAGAAAGATCCTTCTTGAAAAACATTACACCCTGTTTGGAACAACGTGTGAAGTTTGGGAACGGCCTAAAAGGAAGAGTTCTGGGAAGAGGAACTTTGGCAGTTAAAGGAATGCCAAGCCTGAGCAATGTTCTTCTAGTGGAAGGACTAAAGGCAAATCTCATAAGCATTAGTCAGCTGTGTGATGGGACTAAACAGGTTAAATTTACGAAAGACTCATGCAAAGTCCTCAACAAATCTGGAAGATGTATAATGGAAGGAGCCAGATCAAAAAGCAACTGTTATCTTCTCAATGTGAGTTCAAACTCACCAATTCAGAAATGTATGCTGACAAAGGCCGAGGAAATGACTCTGTGACACAGAAGGATGGGGCATGTTAACCTGAGAACTCTGAAGAGAATTGCTACAGAAGGTCTAGTCAGAGGAATACCGCTGCTAAAAGGGGAGACAGATTCTATCTGTGGTGACTGTCAGATTGGGAAACAAAAGAAGCTTCGCATCCAAGAGTTAAAGATATAGGTACCACCAGGCCTCTACAGTTGATTCACATGGATCTGATGGGACCAATGGAAGTCGAGAGTCTGGGTAGGAAAAAGTATGCATTTGTCTGTGTTGATGACTACTCCAGATTCACCTGGATAGACTTTATCAGAGAAAAATGAGACACTGTGAGGGTCATTGTGTCTCTGGTGTCCCGCTTAGAGTAAGAGAAAAATCTCAGAATCAGCAGCATTCGCAGTGATCATGGCAGGGAATTTGAAAACAAAGATATGGATGATTTCTGTCGACAAAGGGGTATCTCACATCAGTACTCTTCTCCCATTACTCCTCAGCAGAATGGTGTAGTGGAACGAAAGAATCGAACAATCCAAAAAATGGCCAGAGTCATGATCCATGCTAAGAGGGTTCCCCTGAAATTCTGGGCAGAGGCCATGAATACAGCATGTTACATCATCAATAGAGTCACCTTACGGAGAGGAACCAACCAGACCTGCTATGAGCTCTGGAATCAGAAGAAGCCGACAGTTAAATACTTTCATGTCTTTGGAAGTGACCGTTTTATTCTAAGAGATCGGGAGTATAGGCAGAAACTAGACCCAAAAAGTGATCCTGGTCTGTTTATGGGTTACTCAACAAACAGGAGAGCTTATCGAGTCTACAACCAGCGGACACATACAGTAATGGAATCCATAAATGTTGTTGTCAATGATGCTGAAGAAATCCCTCCCCCTGATACTGTCACTGATGATGAAGATTCTGATCTTGAGGAGGTGTCTGTCAGACAGAACAGAAGTGAACAAGCTGTTGCTCCAGAAGATGCTACAGCAAGTGCTGAAGCAGAAAATCCAGATGTGCAATTGGAAAACTTGTCCGAAGATGTGAACTCTCAGATTTCTAATCCTCCCTCAAGGCAGCCCCCGAAGAAGATTCAGAAGAATCATCCCTTGACAAATGTTATTGGAGACCCGTCAGAAAGAAGAAGAACCAGAAGTCATGCCTATCTTAATACATGTTTTATGTCGAGCATTGAACCCAAGAATTTCAAGGAAGCCATGAGTGATGAATTCTGGATATTGGTGATGCAGGAAGAATTGGCAGAGTTTGAAAGACATGATGTTTGGGATCTGGTAGACAGACCAAATGGAGTAAATATTATAGGCACAAAGTGGGTGTTCAAAAACAAAACTGATGAAAAAGGCAACATTACAAGAAATAAAGCCAGACTGGTTGCCCAGGGATATTCTTAGATTGAGGGTCTAGACTTTGAAGAAACATTTGCTCCAGTGGCTCGCCTAGAGGCCATCAGACTTCTTTTAGCAATGTCTTGTTTCATGGGGTTCAAACTATACCAAATGGATGTTAAAAGTGCGTTCCTGAATGGAGACCTCTCTGAAGAAGTCTATGTCTCTCAGCCAAAAGGTTTTGAAGATCCTCATCACCCACAACATGTATATAAATTGAAGAAAGCCTTATACGGACTGAAACAGGCTCCTCGGGCATGGTATGAGAGGCTGACACTGTTCTTAGAAAAACATGGCTACATACGAGGGGGAGCTGACAAAACTCTATTTGTCAAACGAACGCAGTCAGACGTGATCATTGCTCAAATATATGTGGATGATATAGCCTTTGGATCAAAGTCTCAGCACCTGGTGAAGCAGTTTGTGAATCACATGCAGCACGAATTTCAAATGAGCATGGTAGGAGAACTGTCATACTTCCTTGGTCTGGAGATAACTCAGAAAAAAGATGGCATCTTCATTGCTCAAAGCAAATACAGCAAGAACCTTGTGCAGAAATTCCAGCTAGATAAGGCCAGTCACAAACGAACGCCTGCTGCCACTCATGTTAAAGCCATTAAAGATGAGCACGGTATGGAAGTGAGTCAGACTATCTACAGAAGTATGATTAGGAGCTTGCTATACCTGACTGCCAACCGCCCTGACATTTCATTTGCAGTAGGAGTCTGTGCCAGATTTCAAGCTTGTCCCAAAGATAGCCACCTGCAGTTGGTCAAGCGCATCATTCGGTATGTTGGAGGAACTGTGGACTATGGCTTATGGTATACTAAGGACACAAATGCTAATCGGGTCGGATACAGTGATGCCGACTGGGCAGGATGCTCAGAGGACAGGAAGAGCACTTCGGGCGGGTGCTTCTTCCCAGGAAATAACCTGGTTTCTTGGTTCAGCAGGAATTAGAACAGCATTTCTCTATCTACTGCCGAGGCTGAATACATTGCTGTTGGGAGCTGCTGTGCACAAATGTTGTGGATGAAGCAAATGCTGAGTGAGTATGGGATTCCTCAAGATGAAATGACCCTCTACTGTGACAATATGAGTGCCATCAGCATATCTAAGAATCCAGTTCAGCACAGCAGAACCAAGCACATTGACATTCGTCATCATTTCATCCGTGATCTAGTAGAAAAGAATATCATTGCACTACAGCATGTGGTGTCTGCCAAACAACTTGCTGATATCTTCACAAAAGCTCTGGATGCAGCCCGGTTCGAAGATCTGAGAGCCTCTCTGGGGCTCTGTGTTTTACCTCCATAGGACGGCTTGAAGACCGCCCCCTTGTCATTTGTTCTAAAAAGGGGGAGGAGAATCTGCGGAGAAAAAGGAGAGGTTAAGAGATTTTATTCTGGAAACACATTCTCTAAGGTTTTGTCAAAATGCCAAGGGGGAGATTGATAATGTTGTATGGCAGTGGTTGACAAAACCAGCATAAGTAAACAAGGAGCTGCTACAGCACAAGCGACCAAGCAGACCAGCAGAAGTGAACTAGCAGCAGCTGCAGCTAGTGCATCTGCCCGAGAAGCAGCAGCTACCTGGGCTTGTATCGAAGGGCTGGAATCTCTACAGAGAGCATCTGAAGAATTTCTAAATTACTATGGAGTATTTTCCAGTGAGGTTTACTAGTCAGAGAAGGAGATTTGCATTGAAGATAAAGATCAAATCTAATCTCCTAGTTTTTAGGAGATAATTGTTCCTTTTGGGACATTGCCTAAACCTGGACATTGCTTAAAGCTGATACTCCTATTTAAGCTAGAGATGTTCAGAGCTGAGAGGTTGATCGAAGCTGAGGGATACACGAGTGCATACACAGAATTCAGAGAGAGCAATTCTTGGTGTGCGACGGACGAAATCTTCGATCATCACCCGAGAGCAGAGCGTGAGCGCAGAGCTGTGGTGATAGAAGCAGAAGGTGGTCAGGACTTGCAGAGTCTGATCCAAGCTTGATCTGGAAGCCAATTCAGAGCTGGGTGCTTGTTGGTTGATCAAGGACAGCCGCGGAAGAACTGACGGGTGGTTGGCTCGGTCAAGTGTCGTGCGGCAGTACTCGCTAGTGGCAGGTGGTCACTGAGTGAGGGGGAGTATTCCAGAGTGTGCAGCGCTCGTGGAATCGTTCGAACGGCTCGGCAGAAGGCCTTGGAGCGACGCGGACATTTGTGCTTCAGCTGTGTGTTACAGCAGTTGCTACAGCAACCCTGCTGGCTGAGTGTAGTTTAGAATAGGCTGAGTCTTGAGAAGTCTGTAGCTGGGCTTGTATCGAAGGGCTGGAATCTCTACAGAGAGCATCTGAAGAATTTCTAAATTACTATGGAGTATTTTCCAGTGAGGTTTACTAGTCAGAGAAGAAGATTTGCATTGAAGATAAAGATCAAATCTAATCTCCTAGTTTTTAGGAGATAATTGTTCCTTTTGGGACATTGCCTAAACCTGGACATTGCTTAAAGCTGGTGCTGCTATTTAAGAAGAAGAGGTTTAGAGCAGTATGTTGATCGAAGCTGAGGGACACACGAGTGCATACACAGAATTCAGAGCGAGCAATTCTTGGTGTGCGACGGACGAAATCTTCGATCATCACCCAAGAGCAGAGCGTGAGCGCAGAGCTGTGGTGATAGAAGCAGAAGGTGGTCAGGACTTGCAGAGTCTGATCCAAGCTTGATCTGGAAGCCAATTCAGAGCTGGGTGCTTGTTGGTTGACCAAGGACAGCCGCGGAAGAACTGACGTGTGGTTGGCTCGGTCAAGTGTCGTGCGGCAGTACTCGCTAGTGGTAGGTGGTCACTGAGTGAGGGGGAGTATTCCAGAGTGTGCAGCGCTCGTGGAATCGTTCGAACGGCTCGGCAGAAGGCCTTGGAGCGACGTGGACATTTGTGCTTCAGCTGTGTGTTACAGCAGTTGCTACAGCAACCCTGCTGGCTGAGTGTAGTTTAGAATAGGCTGAGTCTTGAGAAGTCTGTAGCTATTCTAGATTGACATTTGTAGAGGGTGTGCAGTCACAAGTCAGAGCTTGTTCTGATTGTGTTGAGTGATCCACACAAGGTTGAGTAGCATAGGTTGCGTGAGTTGTAACCGAGTGTTCTTGGAGACCTTTGTTTTGAGTGGATTGAGGACTGGAGAAGAGTCCTCCCCAGACGTAGGCAGTTGGCCGAACTGGGTGAACAAACTTTGTCTTGTTCATTGTTTGCTGAGACAATTTCCGAGTGAACAAGAGTGTGCTGCAGCAACTGCTTGTTCACAAATCTGCCTAATTGAGACACTGTGAAATTTCAACTTCCTATTCACAGTCTTCGCCTGCTATCTCAGCATCATCCGACTGTTGGTTTTGGACAGAAAAGTAACGATGCTCTGAAGATTATCTCGTTCATCTTTCAATCCCTAAACCTTTGACAGTAATTCTCTGTTGGCTTCAATAACTTCCTGACACTTCTCTTCTATAAGTCTGAACTGATCAGCAATAGTCTCTACTGAGAAGTCTTCATCATCACCGCTGTCTGATTCAACTATCTCATAAACAAAGTCCGTCTTTATTTGATCTAAATCATCATTACGAAATACAGTAGTCAAGGCTAGATTTCCTTCGTGATCAATTTCCTCTTCACTGTCTTCATCACTCCAATTTGCTGTGAGAGACATTGTTGTTTTTCAATAGATAACTTGGGCATTCAGTCCGTCTAAGACCATACCCCTTGCACTCCCAACACTGGATCCCTTTCTGTTTATCTTTCCCTTCATCATTGTCTTTATCAGCCTCCTTGCTTCTTCTCTGGGAATTGTCACCTTTTCTGTTTCTCATCTTGGATGACTGACCTGAGTATGAAGGTTTCTGGTCCATTCTTTTCATGAATTTTCTAAGGTTGTTGAACAGCAAAGACAATTCTTGGTTGACATCATCTGGGACTGCCTCCGTCTCCTTTGTCTCAGCTTTCAGCCTGAGGTCTTTCCCAGAAGGTGGTGAAGCAATCTTTGTAACTTTCATCTCGAACTGCTTCATAGAACCGATCAGTGCCTCCAGCCTCTTGTTCTTCACATCATGGGCTTCTTTGATGGCAGTCACCTTCATATCAAACTTTGAGGTAAAAGATTTGAGAACTTTTCTTACCAGCTTCTCCTCCTAAATTCCAAGTGCATGGGCCTTGACAATGAGTATTTTTAACCCTTTATAGTTGTCAGATATAAGTTTCAGGGGTCAAATTATAGTCAAAAACAATTTATAGACCTTGGTAAGCCAAGGGTCGATCCTAGGAACAGGCGTGTGCATATATTAGCTAACACTCAATGTGTTCAGCTACTCCTAATGAAAATTCTGGGTTTGTTCTAAGTATCCTAATTTTCCTAATTAGTATAACTAACGGCTGATTCGATCGGAGAAAATAATTCCAAGATCGAACTTCACCCATGCTCGCAACACGATTCATGCAATCAGTCACACCATATAGTCATGCAAAATAGCTTTGGAAATAACCCAAATGGACATCAGGTGAGCCGCCCATTCACGGATTATCAACAGTTTCAATTCAGTAAGCCTAGGGTTTCCAAACAAATGATGTCAACTTTCCTATCGATTCATGTACTAACAATATAGCTACCATGTTTCGATATCAACTCTACTCAATCCAAGTTAATTACCTCAGACCCAATCATCTTTTTGGCATCTAACCTAATTTCGTTCTAACATGCAGTCATCCCAATCAATGATTGACAATGGTAAAACGATAGAATGAAGTATAGTAGAATTGAAAAACATAAACTTGCATTAGACTAAAATTGATGTTCGTACAGATCACATAAATTCAGGTTACAAGCATGGGATCTGTAGGATCCCAGAACTAAATAAACTACTCGCTACGCATGGGGATTACTACCAATACAAGAATGAAGAGAATAAAGAACAAAGAACCCGTGACGAAGATCTTCACTCCAAGCTATCCTCTTCTCTCTTGCTTTCGTTCTCCAAATCGTCCAACCCCTGTGAACGAGTCCTCAATTCCTATTTATACTGAAAGTCAATTAGGCTGATTTTCGAAATTAAATTGCGGCCCGGTTTGCTTCCAAACCGGCGGTTCCAATGTTTAAACCACCGGTTCAAGCGACAAACCGCCGGTTTCGAATCGAACCGGCCAGTTTTAGACAATCACGATATTTTGCCTTCCGGGCCGGTTCAGGACCAAACCGGCGGTTTTCTATCCAAACCGTCGGTTCCTCTTATGGACCGCAGATTCTACACAGAACTGGGCTGCTTGTTCACTCAGACTTTGATCCTGACTTTGCTCGCGTTTTTGACCATTCAAACCTTCGAATCACATCTCAATGTACACTACAATGTTGTAGATTTTGAGTTAGTTGTCCAGAAAGCCATAGCACGCCTCGATCGGATAAGAATTGCGCGCTCTGCGGGCCCAAGACCACGAACAGGTAAATATGCACATTCTTTGATCATATCTATCTGAATCTTGTGATTCTCTCTGTTTTGCTCTGACAAGGCTACAAAGCTGTAGCTTGGCGTGATTTGTCCTGAAATGAGAGTGAAGTGGTAAAAACACAAAGAAATGTTCGGAAAAGAAACGAAATTCATCATCGAGTGGATGAATAATCAGTAAGTAAATCAACCGATCAAAACACTCCACACTAGAATTTGTTCGTCCCTAACAAACATAAAGCACATAACGAAGAGCGGAGCAACATAATGTAACTAATCCTTGAGATCATGTGACGTACACTAACTAGAACATAAAAACCTTAACTGTCGTAGGAATCACGGATGCATTTAGCGTATGCATCAAGCCTTTAAACCCCTAGGCTACCCTAGTGAGCGAGTTATAGTCTCGTGAAGGTTTCCAAAAGAGGGAATACCTACAAATCCCAAATGCAGCTAAATCTATATGAATGCATGAATTAAGTGTTGCTCAAGCGTGTCCACTCTGCATATTCTCAAACTCATGATTGCGTAGTCTATAGTTCAAAACACTGCTAGAAAAACTTTTGAGCCATCGCAGTTTATAAGAATAATGCATTCAAACGAAAATCAGCACACAAGGCTATTAAATGTCTAATCATTCATTCTAAACAACCTTCCTGCAATGCATCAAAACTAAGATTATAGTTGCATCAAAACTAAGATTATAGTTACACAAAACATGCTCGCCATTTACATATGCTATCTAGGGATAGTCCACGGGCTTTTGGCGCAAAGCTCGTTCTCAAGTGCCAAAGTCTAAGCTAGTGACCCATAAGAGAAGAGGAGCCTGGCTTAGGGAAATTTTGAAAAATGCAAAGACTCTCTTAATGATTCGGTGCAAGCACAAAGGTCATTCTTTAACTCATCCTACAAGACCCCCAATAAGATGCAATCACACACAATGAACAAATGGTATAATATACACTGTCAAGCTTAAGCAGGAGTATATAATGGCCTTCGGCCTTGTCATGCATAAGGGGAACTTTTCTTTCTTTCCTTTGCATCTCATTTCCCATAAGTTTTTTTATTTTTATTTTGGAAATGGAATTTTTTCGTTGGGGCCTATTTTGCGCCCTCTTTTGACTTTTCTTTTTCTCCCTCTCATTTGAGGGACTCCACACTTAAGACCTGACAAAGTGTACTAATGATGGAGGCGGGTGTGTGTGAGCAACAACATGCATGAGAAGTCCGTAAGATTGCTAAAGTCACCTTGAATCACAAAGCTAGTCTAGGTTTTCGAACATTATGAACCGGTGCCTACTAAAAATCCTGCTCTAGCATGCCTGTGAGGTCATTTAGAGTGCGTGACAGACATAGGATAGCGAAGGCACTGAGTTCATAGGAATACACATTCAAGGAAACAACATCAGGTTCTAAATTCTTCATCAAGTGACTTGAGCTACTGACAGGCAAGACTGATTGAGATGATTATGCTAAAGTGTAATGCAAATGCGTGGTATGCGGTGACGTGACTGAAATGATTATGCTAACCCACTCCACACTTAAAATTGAGCTTAGTCCCTAAGCGACACAATGTAATTAGAAAAAATGATAGTGCCTAGGAACTTCCCTGATGGAGTGTACGGACTGCATAAGTGGCAATGTTGTTTGCAGAAATGTTGGAGATATATAGAAGGCGCTCGAGTCTGCATGACAATCAAAGGGAAAGGAATCACAGGAACATTGCACATCACATGTAGGGAATCATGTCAAAAGTAGATATCATAAGTAAGGACGACATGCAATAAAAGTGATGATCACAAAATATTCATCGTATGTACATGAGCAATGATCAGTGATAGAACAACATCAAAAATAGAGAAGTAAAATAGACAAGAGGGCAACTAAGAGTTTGTGTGATCGGCCGCCTCAATATCACGATCGGGGTGCACGCCTGAAGGACCTGGCTGACAGGTGGGATCAATATGAGGTAGGCCAGCGTCTACGGCGAGAGATGGGGAGGCTGGAGGGTCGGGATAAGAGTGAGCGCCGGCATGTAGTAAGGTCTGAAGGGCACCATGAATCCATCTGTGGGAGGCCCGACGATAGTCTCGCTCAGCGGCAAGGGTCGACTCGATACGAGTGAGACTCTTTAGTAACTCATTCGGGCTATCAGCATGGCGGCTCTCGAATGGCGTGGGCGCTCAGAAGGCTCACCCAAGGAATCAGGTGGCGCGTCCGCCACAGGCTCAAACTGTGAGACAATAGTCCGGGGGGCACGCCGCTGCCTTGGTGCCTCGGCGACACTAAGTGGGGTAGTCCGATACAGCCAAGTGTGGCGGTCTTCAGGGGATATCATATGTTGAGCGATCAATGAGGACATGTTGAGCTGGTGGACATAGCCGAAGTCGAGGCCGGTGAGGTTAAGACCGAGGCTAAAGGCAATCCCAGTGATAAAAGCACCGCCTCCTAGGATCTTGGCTCGCGACCTGGCTGCCCATTCGGCGAGGTGAGGACCGAGGAGTGAAGCTGTGTCGAGCGGGATCCGGCGGTGCATAGCACAAAGCATGTCAAGGTCGTGGGTAGGTACCTTTGTGCCGCCTTCATTATGTTTGTAGATGCTCATGGAGATGAGGCGATACAAGTACTTGTAAACAGGGACTCGGATGCAGGTTGATGGGATGGTGGGGTAATAGGGGCAGTCCATAGCAGATATCTCCCGCCAAAAGTCTGTCTGATCCAGTTCTTTTAACACCGGGAGAGTGCCGTGAATCGGGAAACAAAAAATAGCACAAACTCGTTCCCGGGAGAGGGTCCAATCCTGATTTCCTAGCCGGAAATTCCAATATTGCATAGTACCTTTGGCAGGGAAGCATGTAAAGGAAGCTAAGAATTCCAACACAAGGCGAAGCACAGTACGCCAGCGACATTCAATCAAAATACCGCCCTCCACTCTTTCGACTTAATATCGTTTATAGCCGTCTGTAGCTGTTATGATTTTTTAAACAGAAACCAGCGACTCTAAGCAGTTCAGCAGCTGCATCATATATGTGCAAGTTCTCTAAAACATAAACAGGTGCGAATGCAGTGGCTTGCACAAATTTTTGCTCCTGTAAATATTACCTGTAGAGGTCAGCCGCCGCGGAATCGGTGCCAAAATCTATGGATTCCGGGAAAGCTGGAGGTGCTAGCTGAGGGGGTGTTGGGTCTGGTGGCGGAGATGAAGGAGCAGCTTGTGAGGCGCTGGTGGTGCGGCTGCTACCCGTTCGTGCCATGGCCGGGAGTGGTACTGCGGCTGGAGCTTGTGGCTGCGGCTGTGGGTCCTACGGAGGGAGCGGCTGAATTGGTGGAGCTAGCTGAAGGGGATAAGGCCGCGGCTACGGCTGAATTGGTGGCGGGAGATGGACGTGGCAGGGCTTGTGGGAGCTGTGGGTGAGGGGGTGCGGAGCTGGAGGTCGTCGGACGCGGTTGGGGAGAAGCTGGAGAAGGCAGCGAGTGGGTGGTGGAGGTGCGGAGCTGGAGGGGACGGCGGTTTGAGGAGTGGGTGGTTGAGAGTTAAAGGAGGTTGTGGGATTTGGAGAAATTTAAGTGTTTAGGGTTTGAAATCGAGTGAAAATTGAAGGAGATGGCATACTGGTTTCATTAGAAGCGGCGGTTGTATCTTCAAACAGCCGGTTTTTCTCCCCAAAACACCGGTTCCATAATGAACCGGCCTAACTCAGAGAAATCCGAAATTTACATATAGGGGCCGGTTCGCTTAACAAACCGGCGATTTTTTCATAAAATCTCCGGTTGACCTATGTAAACCGCCGGTTCTCATCAGAATCGGCCCTTCTCAGAGAAAAATAAAATTTGCACAGGGGGGTCGGTTCGCTTTTTGAACCGGCGGTTTCTCCATCCAACCGCCGGTGTACCATTATAAACCGGCTGTTTACCTCAGAACAGGCCCTTCTCAGAGAAAAACAAAATTTGCACAAGGGGTCGGTTCGCTTTTTGAACTGGCGGTTTTTCCATCAAACCGCTGGTGTACCATTATAAACCGGCGGTTTACCTCAGAACCGGCCCTTCTCACAGAAAAACAAAATTTGCACAGGGGGGTCGGTTCGCTATGTAAACCGGGGGTTGTAACTTCAAACCGCTGGTTTTGATAAACAAACCGCCTGTTATTAGCAGAACCGGAAAACCACACACATACTAAACTAGGCAAATAAACTAAGTGTACCACATCCAAATCATCGCGTCATGTCACGTATCGTGCAAGGTAAATAAACCTAAATGGTGAATAATCTAAGTGCACTCAAAATGATGCAGAAAATTAAAAGAACTTACAGTGCGGGTTACTCCCCGAAGAGGCCTAATTTAACGTCGAGGCGAGACAAGGTTGAGGCGCAAAAATCAGAAGCACTCTCGAGAAGTCCCTTGCTGGGATCCCTTCCCGAGAGGTAGATCGTCTGGAATTCCGTCCGGTGGAGCTAGTCCTTTAAGGACGTGGTAGTGCTTCAGGGGTTGACCATTGACGACTAAGGATTTGCCGTCCTCGACAGTGATTTTCACATGGCCGTCAGGATAGGCACGAGCCACAGTATACGGTCCACTCCATTTGGTCTTCAGTTTTCCGGGAAATAATCTCATACGAGAATTATAGAGGAGAACGCACTATCCTCTTGCTACTTCTTAGTCCTTTCTTTGTAGATGCGACATTCTCATAAGAATCAAGCCTGATTTCATCGAGCTCGTGTAGCTGCAACACTCTTTTCTCCCATACAGTTTTCATATCGAAGTTCAAGGCTTTGACCGCCCACATTGCTTTGTGCTCGAGCTCTACTGGCAGGTGGCATGGCTTTCCGTATACAAGTCTGAACGGACTCATACCAATAGGGGTTTTGTACGCAGTTTGGTATGCCCATACGGCGTCGTCGAGCTTGGACGCCCACTCATTTCGAGAACTAAACACAATCTTTTCCAGAATAACTTTTATTTCCCTATTGGAGACTTCAACCTGGCCACTAGTCTGGGTGATACGGGGTTCCCGTCTTGTGATACACACCATATTTCTTCAGAAGGGTCTCGAAATTTCATTCCTTGAAGTGAGAGCCACCATCACTGATGACTATTCTGGGAACTCCAAAACGAAGAAAAATGACTCTTTGGAAGAGTTTAATAACCATCTTGGCGTCACATGTGGGGGTAGCCTCTACTTCCGCCCATTTAGACATATAATCAACCGCCATGAGAATATACTGATTCCCGTAAGAGGGCGGAAACAGTCCCATGAAGTCGATCCCCCATACGTCGAATAGTTTGATTGCGAGAATTCCCTGCTGAGGCATTTCTTGCTGTTTTGATATATTTCCGGTCCGCTGGCACTCATCGCAAGTTTTCACGAATTCGTATGCGTCTCGGAATAGAGAGGGCCAGAAAAATCCAGATTGGACTACCTTGGTAGCAGTTTTCGATCCAGCCCCGTGTCCGCCGTATCAAGATGAGTGGCAGTGTTTCAAAATCCATCGTATCTGGTCCTCGTCGACACAGGTCCTGTATAGGCCATCAGCACATACCGATATAGAAAAGGATCGTCCCAGAAATAACTCTTCACATCCGATAAGAACTTCTTCTTTTGATGGTATGATAAATCGGGTGGGCGGATGCCACACGCCAAATAATTGACATATTTGGCGTACCATGGGGCTGCGTCGGACTCTACAACTAGCAGCTATTCGCCCACGAAAGAATCAGTGATTGGGATCTCATCATCTTCACCCAGGAGCTCTCCTAACTCGAGACGCGATAAGTGGTCTGCTACTGAATTTTCGGCACCAGATTTGTCCTTGATTTCTATTTCAAACTCTTGTAGCAAAAGTACCCAGCGTATTAATCTTGGTTTTGAGTCCTTCTTCGCTAGAAGATACTTGATGGCAGCATGATCAGTGTACATTGTGGTCTTCGAGCCAATCAGGTATTGCCTGAACTTTTCAAATGCATACACTATGGCTATCATCTCTTTTTCGGTCGTAGTGTAGTTTGCTGGCCCGCCGGTAAGGACCTTGCTCTCATAGTGAATCACATGTAGCTTCTTGTCGACTCTTTGTCCTAAGACTGCTCCCCCTGCAAAGTCACTAGCGTCACACATTAGTTCAAATGGCAGCTCCCAATCAGGGGCTGCACAATAGGAGCTGAAATCAATGCTTGCTTAAGAGTGTGAAATGCATGAAAACAGGCTTCATCAAAGTTGAACTTAGCGTTTTGACACAGGAGGTCAGTGAGTGGTTTTGCTATCTTTAAAAAGTATTTGATGAAGCGCCTGTAGAAACCGGCATGTCCTAGGAAGCTCCTGATGCCTTTCTCGTCCCTTGGTGGTGGTAGCTTCTCAATCACCTCAACCTTGGCTCTATCTACTTCGATCCCCTTGTTGGAGACGAGGTGACCTAGGACGATTCCTTCCTGCACCGTAAAATGACAGTTCTCCCAATTCAAAACCAGGTTAGTGTCAACACAACATTGGAGAATATCAGCCAAGTTTTTCAAGCATTCATCGAATGAGCAACCATAGACAAAAAAAATCATCCATGAAGACCTCCATGGTTTGCTCAATAAAATCAGAAAAAATAGCCATCATGCAACGCTAAAAAGTGGCAGGTGCATAACATAAGCAAATGTTATAAACAAATGTTCCAAACGGGCAAGTAAACATAGTTTTCTTCTGGTCTTGCGGGTATATAGGTATTTGGAAAAAACCACTGTAACCATCAAGATAGCAGAAAAAATTATGCTTTGCAAGACGCTCTAACATCTAATCAATGAAGGGCAAGGGGAAGTGATCCTTGCGAGTTGCCTTATTTAACTTTCTGTAATCAATGCACATGCACCAACCAGTTACAGTACGAGTAGGAATCAAATCATTTTTCTCATTCCGCACTACAGTCAATCCACCCTTCTTAGGCACTACATGAACCGGGCTAACCCATTTGCTATCAACAATAGAGTAAATGATGCCAGCATTTAGTAATTTCGGAATTTCTTTCTTCACTACATCATTCAATTTAGGATTTAGGTGCCTCAATGCTTGATAGAGCCTAGTTATACATGTTATTTAGATCATAAACCCATGCTTGTTTGCAATATTTTATGGGCAAGATTACTCGTTTCCACTATTTTTGTATATCAGGTCAGAACGAGTCCTTAAGTCGGATACGCGCTAACAGGCAGCGTTCTAGGAGTGAAAGATCAGCCTGTGGAGCTAGCGGTGCAAACAAAAGAAGAAATGGCGAAGGACAGCAGAGGTGCGCCACCCGATTGCGCCAATCAATGCTGTGCGCCAGGCGCAAAGTCCCAGTGACCAGACTTGGAAGTTGCCAAAAGATGAACTTCCTGGGGCACTATTTAAACAAAGAAAGTCTAGGGTTTCAAAGAGAACACAGCGAGGCGGACACCATCACTCAGTGACATTCCAGCGGCACTGTGCGGCAGAACTGAAAAAACACACGGACCTGTCAAGGAGAGTTGCGCCAGCCGACTGCGCCAGCCGAGAAGACACCCTGCACGCACTGTTTGCTACCGTTTTCTTGGATACAGTAGTTTGTTACTTACTATTTTATGATGTTTACCACTAGCATGTCTAGCTAAACACTTAGTGTTGGTCGGGCATGAATCTATGATGTATGACCTTTGAGACTTGAGCTTAATGCATAGTTTATTTATTTGTATTAATCCTGCGCGTACTGAGACAGTTAGTTGCATGAGTAGGGGAAGCCTTGAACCGCAAACTTACTTGTGTAGCTCGCTTGTCGCATGTTAAACTAGTTGCACGCGTAGGGGAAGCCTTGAACCGCAAACTTACCGTGACAACTAGGAGTAACGAGTTAGGGTAGGCAGCTGCTACTGTGACAGGATTCGCAGCTGTTTAGTCTAGTTCTAAGGATTAATAGCACATGAACTTTGAACGGAACATGCGCACGTGTTAGGAAGCCTTTACCGGACACTAACCCAAGTAAACCACAAGCTATAGATGTTTAGAGTCGATGATAAGGAATGCATTCATAGAGGATTGTCTGCCCAATATTTCTCATAAATATAGTACTTCATCTCTACTGCTTGCGCACGTCTAGTGCAATTCCCTGAGTTACGATATTCGCTGTTATTCGCGCATCGCGCAAAACCCCCAATCACTCACGCAACCCCCGTTTTCTTAAGTGTAGGTTACTAGCTGAGACTCACTGCTTGCTCCCTGTGGAGATCGACCCTTACTTAACCGCTGTACTAGTGGGAGAGGAAGGAATTATATTTGACGCGCACAACGACGCGCGACCAAATTTTGGCGCCGTTGCCGGGGAGCAACACAGCTAAGTTTTAGCTAGCTTACATTCCTCATTTTAGTTATTTCATTTCGTTTTGTTTTCTCGTTGTTGTTTCTGACAGCGCGCAATCACATCAGCCTGCGCAACCTTGAAACAGTTGCGCTGCGCAGATTCTAGTTGCGCACTGACAGACGCAACAACTTCGTTGCCATTTAATTCGTTTCTTGAGTTTGGATCAGGACATGGAGGATAACAGTGTGGTTGGAGATAACCTGGGAGACAGAACCCCAGAGGAAGCAAGGGCACATAACCGCGCAGCCCTATTCAGAGAGGAAGTGCAGCGTGAGGACGACGCACGAATGGCCGCTGAACCATACATTGCGCCACCCGTTCGTCCAGTCGCGAGGCGCAGGACAGTGCGCGAAATGTCGGCCCCACTCACTGTTAACCAGCCATGGTGCATAGTGCTTCCGCCCGACGGACAGTTCGAACTAAGAAGCTCACTCATCCATCACATGCCCAAGTTTCACGGAATGAACAACGAAAATCCAGTCAAGCATGTGCGGGAGTTCCTAATCATTTGCGAGAACATGAAGGCTTTGGGGGAAAACGATGAAGCGCTGAAGATGAAAGCGTTCCCATTTTCATTGAGCGATGCAGCCAAACACTGGCTGATGAGCCTACCCGCAGGATCAATCCACACATGGGAGCAGCTGCAGAAGAAATTCTTAGATAAATTTTATCCAGCAGCGAAGATTGCGCTGCTCAGAAGGGAATTGGCCGCGCCAAGGCAAGGCGCAGGGGAGTCTCTGTCAGAATACTACGAGCGTTTCAGGGAGCTAGAAGCCAACTGCTACAATCACGGGCTTCCCCAGAATGTGCTGATAGAGAACTTTCTGAATGGACTGCTGCCCATGGAGCTGCGACTACTGAATGCATGCGCAGGAGGGGACATTTGCAACATGTACCCGGAGGATGCATGGCAGCTGATAGAAGATTCTGCTGGACAGGTAAGACATCAATTGACACTTGAAAGTAGTCGTAATCGTTCTGTGCATCAGGTAGAGGCAAGCGCTGAGATCAAAGAAATGAAGGCCATGCTACAGAAGCTGATGAGTGCGCAGAGCGCACAACCAGTTGCACCAAAGGTATGTGAGATCTGCAGGTCCACTGAGCACAAGACAGACGAGTGCCCAACACTTTTTGAAGAAACTGGAGATGTAAATGCCCTTGGAGGATGGGACAACAGAGGACCGCAGAGGCAGAATCAGCCGCGCTTTGGGCTTGCTGCAAATGGTTTCAGATGGAGAGAAGAGAACAATTTCCAGAGGCAGCCCACTGATCAGCGCGCACCACAGCAGACGCAACATGCTGCACCCTACAATCCACCGCATCGCCGCACAGACGCACCAGCGCAGAACAGTCAGCAACCACGGCGATCCTTGGAAGATATCATGGGGCAGCTAGCAGACACAGTGCGCAAGAATGACGAAAAGTATGACAAGAGGTTCGAATCCATAGAAAAACACCTATCACAAATTGCAACCACAGTGTATGAGCTGAAAAAGAGCGATGGCAACCTGCCTTCGCAAGTGATTCAGAACCCTAAGGGAGGAGTTAACGCAGTAACACTGAGGACTGGGCGCACAGTGGGAACAGAGCAGACCGCGCAGGGGCCCGCGCAACCAGTTGCGCAAGTCCCAGATCCAGCAGCTCAGAGTGCGCAACCAGAGCCAGAGGCGCAATCAGAAGCGCCAACCACGAACCAGCAGGGCAATGCGCCAGGTATGTCTCACTCGAAGAACAAGAACAAAAATTGTACTAACATACCTGCTCCTTTCCCTGTGCAGGCACCACTGGCGAGAAAAGAAGCACTGGACAAGGAACTGTATGAGCTGTTCAGCAAAGTGGAAATCAACATACCTCTCATAGAAGCTATTCGACAGATTCCCAGGTATGCGAAGTTTTTAAAAGAGCTGTGCACGAATAAAAGAAGGACAGGCGAATGCGCACAGGTAATGCTAAATGCGCAGGCCTCAGCAATCGTGCAGCAAAAGGTACCACCTAAGTGCCGAGATCCAGGTACATTCACTATCCCTTGCACCTTAGGTAAAACCACGGTAAGCAACTGCATGATCGATTTAGGCGCATCAATCAATTTATTACCATATTCTCTCTATGCGACCTTGCGCCTTGGACCACTAAAACCTGCAGGTCTCACAATTCAGCTAGCAGATAGATCGTGCAAACAACCTGCAGGCATGATAGAAGATGTCCTAGTTCGAGTAGGAGAGCTGGTGTTCCCAGCAGACTTTTATGTGCTCGAAATGGAGGGTGAATCAAGCGCCAGCGGTGCGCAGATCCTCCTAGGCAGACCGTTTCTGATGACTGCGCGCACGAAGATAGACGTGTGGAGGGGCACGCTCTCCATGGAGGTAGATGGCGAAGAAATCCATTTCAACATCTTCGAAGGGATGCAGCACCCACATGAGGACGCTACCGTGCACGCAATGGACAGCTTTGACGACTTAGTCACAGAAGCGCAGTGTGCGAGCGCAACCATAGGACCAGAGCTACTGACACAGGCAGAACTGGAGGAGCAAGAGAAGGAGCTAAGCAGTGCTGAACCAGCATCCACAGAGGTACGTGATATAGTTCATATTTGCACCGCTAACAAAACCTTGCCCTCTGTTGAGCAGGCACCCAAGATCGAACTGAAGCAACTCCCGGAGCATCTCAAGTACATTTTCTTGGGAGATGAGGACACCCTGCCAGTGATCATCAAGAAGGGATTGGAAAAAGAGCAGGAGGCGCGCTTACAACAGGTGCTGCGCAGGAACCAGCGCGCTATTGGATGGACTCTTGCTGATCTGCGCGGAGTGAGCCCGGACGTGTGCATGCACCGAATTCTGCTGGAAGACGGCGCCAAACCATCCAGGGAGGCTCAGCGCAGGTTAAACCCAAATATGATGGAGGTAGTGCAAAAGGAAGTTCTGAAGTTGCTTGACGCAGGGGTCATTTACCCAATCTCAGACAGCAGATGGGTCAGCCCGGTGCACGTTGTGCCAAAGAAAGGAGGAATCACGGTGGAGGAGAATGCGCAGGGCGAGCTAGTTCCCAAGCGCATACAGACTGGCTGGCGCATGTGCATCGACTACAGGAAGCTGAATGCTGTAACGCGCAAGGACCACTTCCCGCTACCCTTCATGGACCAGATGCTGGATCGCTTGGCAGGTAAACCTTACTTTTGTTTTTTGGACGGATATTCAGGTTACAATCAGATACCCATAGCTGCGGAGGATCAAGAGAAGACCACGTTCACATGCCCCTTCGGAACATTTGCGTTTCGGCGTATGTCTTTTGGGCTGTGCAACGCGCCAGGTACGTTCCAACGCCTCGTCATGAGCATTTTCTCTGATATGATTGGTATATGTATAGAAGTGTTCAAGGATGACTTCACTGTATATGGGAGTACCTTTGATGCATGCTTAACACATCTAGATAAAGTCTTAGCACGCTGCATCTCTAAGAACCTAGTGCTAAACTACGAGAAGTGTCATTTCATGGTTACGCACGGAGTAGTATTGGGTCATATCATTTCAGAGGAGGGTATTAAGGTAGACAAAGATAAGATAGATATTATTTCTAATCTGCCTTATGCCACCAACGTGCGCGACGTGAAATCGTTCTTAGGGCATGCTGGGTTTTACAGGCGTTTTATTAAGGATTTCTCTAAGATTTGCATTCCCCTGTCTAACCTGTTGCAAAAAGACGTGTGCTTCGATTTTACTGATGAGTGCAGGGCGGCGTTCGATAAGCTGAAAGAAGCGCTGACCAGTGCGCCAGTGATGCGCGCACCAGACTGGAACCTGCCATTCGAGCTGATGTGTGACGCAAGTGAATACACAGTAGGAGCAGTCTTGGGGCAGCGCGAGGACAAGAAGCCGCATGCCATCTACTATGCATCGCGCACACTGGACTCCGCGCAGAAGAACTACACCACCACGGAGAAGGAGCTTCTGGCAATTGTATTTGCGCTGGAGAAGTTCCGAGCATATGTTCTAGGCGCCAGAGTCATCATCTACACGGACCACGCAGCTATCCGCTACCTCATATCCAAGAAAGAGACCAAGCCGCGCCTGATGCGTTGGGTACTTCTGCTTCAGGAATTCGATTTAGAGATCAAAGATAAGAAGGGCACAGAAAATACCGTCGCTGATCATCTGAGCAGGATCATAAAGGAGGAGGAGCCAGGGCAGATCAAGGAGACATTCCCTGACGAGCATCTAATGGCGCTAACAGGTAAGGTACCATGGTATGCGCATATCGCAAATTACCTGGTCACAGGTGCGTTCCCTCCTCATTTCAATAAAACTCAGTGCATGCGATTGAAACATGAGTCCAAGCATTATCTTTGGGATGATCCTTACATGCTTAGAATAGGTCCAGATCGGATATTAAGACGTTGCGTGCCTGACCATGAGATTAACTCTGTATTGATGTTTTGTCATGCGCACGCCTGTGGAGGACATTTCGGTCCCAAGCGCACGAGCAGGAAGATCTTGGACTGTGGATTCTACTGGCCGCACCTATTCAGAGATGCCTATGACCACTGCAGGAAGTGTGACAGGTGCCAGCGCACTGGAGGAATATCCGCGCGCAACGAGATGCCGCAGACCCCGATTCAGGTGGATGAAGTGTTCGATGTTTGGGGAATCGACTTCATGGGTCCATTTCCCCCATCTGCCGGCTACGAGTACATACTGGTGGCCGTGGATTACGTATCCAAATGGGTCGAAGCTAAGGCCACGCGCAAGGATGATGGTAAGACTGTCGCTGATTTTCTCAGAACTAACATATTTTGCAGGTACGGCGTGCCTAAGGCAGTTATCAGCGACCAGGGGACGCACTTCTGCAACAGGGTTGTGGCGCAAGTCTTCAAGCACTATGGGGTGCGCCACAAGACGTCCACCGCTTACCATCCGCAGACGAATGGACAGGCCGAAGTTTCTAACAGAGAGATCAAGCGCATCTTGGAAAAGACTGTGAGGCCGTCGCGCAAGGATTGGAGCCAGCGCTTGGATGATGCGCTATGGGCGTACCGCACTGCACACAAGACACCCATTGGAACCTCACCATTCCGGCTGGTCTATGGGAAGGCATGCCACCTGCCAGTGGAGCTCGAGCACAAGGCATATTGGGCTCTACGTATTTGCAACTTGAACTTGGAGGAGGCAGGACAAGAACGCGCATTTGAGCTGAGCGAACTAGAAGAGCTGCGCCTGGACGCCTATGAGGGACTGCGCGATTACAAAGCGCGCACCAAGGCGTTTCATGACAAGCACATCCTCCGGCGCACATTTGAACCAGGCGATCAGGTATTATTATTTTCATCACGCCTGAAGCTCATGCCTGGGAAGCTGCGCAGCAAGTGGACGGGACCATACACCGTCACCAAGGTTTTCCCCTACGGCACAATTGAATTAGAAGACGGGCACCAGCATCGTTTTCAGGTTAACGGGCAGAGAGTCAAACAGTACTTGGGCGAACCTTGGGATGGCGCAGCACGCAACATTGACTTGGCCGAGCCAGAGATAGTAGACGAGCAAGCTGTTGCGCCAGACGCACCACCAGATGTTTCAGAGGGAGACCTAGCACCCATCGCCTATATCTCCTCTTCCTCTGCATCTGCCCTCCTTACGAATAATGTATCACATGCTGACCTCTCCTTTTATCCTTTGCGCAGGACCACTGAGATCGTCACACAAGCACTGGCGCAGGGACACTCAGGAGCAAGAGTGGGGGAGGCTGCAGACGCACTACTTGGCACGTAACGAGGTACCGTCGAGCCAACGACGTTAAACAAAGGCACTTGTCGGGAGGTAACCCGACACATTTTATTTTGGCACATTTTATTCTGCTTGTTTCGTTTTTTTGCGTGTTTTTAGTTAGAATAGGGTTCGGTAGTTTTTTTTTTTTTTTTTTTTTTGTAGTCACACAAATGCGCAGGACCGTGCGCCTAATGCGCAGGTCAGTTGCGCTAGCCTTAGGGGGTATATAAGGCCAGACTTAGAAAAATTCCCAGCACTTTTTCACTCGACCGTTACACACAAGCTCCCGCCCTCAGACCTCTGCCGTCGCCCAGCGCCCATCCCACCGTCCGTCTAGAGAGATTCACAGACAACACGACCACACAGCACCCAGGTAACCCCCGATCCCGCTTTGAGCCGCTTCTGTTAGGGTTTGCGCGGAGAAGACAGTTTTTAGGGTTTTGAAATCGCACCAGGCTAGAGTGCGCGGCTTGGAGTGCTGTTTTGTGCGTTGTGTAGGCGACCAGTAGGCGCTCGTTCGGTGCAAATTTCAGAGGATTCTGGGCAGTTTCGATTTTTAGGGTTTTGGGGAGCATAGACCGCGATTGACCGGAGCCAGCGCAAGATGAGACCCGCCGCAGACCAAGTAACCCCAGCGGCTTTCGCTAACAAGTACGCAGCATTCATTAGCCTGGACATGTACGGGACACCGTACATCTGTCGGGATTTCCTGCGCGAGGTAGGGTTAGAGGACCTCGTGGCGCAGAGGCTAGCGATTGCCGGTTGGGAGGCGCTAATGGACCTCCGCAGCGCAGCAGACCAGGAGGATACGTGTGAGTTCCTGGCGTCTATGGAGGCGGGGGACAGGGAGATCAGATATAGACACAGGGGTGTCTGGTTCATAGCCTCGGAAAGGAGGCTGAGGCGCGCATTCGGGTGCGCCAAGGTGCGTGAGGAGGAGTTAGACACGCACAATAACCAGGAGGCTTGGAGGGACATGGCAACAGGGCCAGCATTCGCCGCGGGGCGCAGCAGGGGCCGAGAGCTGCGCGACCCGTGGCTGTTCTACTTGTGGCGCATCGTGGCCTACGCAATCATTGGCCGTTTCAACGGCGCTCCAAAGATCAGCCTCCTGGATATGGAGATTTTGACGGGGCTTTATTATGAGCGGAAGGTGCTGTTCATCCTGAACATGGTGCACCATTGGAGCCGAGTCAGCATGAGAGGGCCGCTGACGTGTGGAGGGCTTATCACGCACTTGCTGCGGAGTTTACATGGAGAGCCCGAGGTGCCAGAGCACACCTTGGTGCAGCCTATACCTCTGGACCGCGCCCACATGCTGCAAATCAGGGCGGTAGCCGTTCGGGACGATGGCACACTAGAGTGGTGCTACCACCTGCAGCCAGCCAGACCACCGAGGGCCAGAGTAGAGAGCAGTGCGCGGGCCAGGGCCGAGAGCAGTGCGCAGGGCGCAGCTGCAGGCGCAGCAGCAGCCGCCGCAGCAGACGAAGAGATGGAGGAGGCCCTAGAACCAGAGGTGCCTCTAGTCAGGCGCCCAAGGACTCGGGCGCAGACTGGAGCGCAACAGAGGGCCCGCGCACCATTGGGGGAGCCAGTGACCATTTCCATAGAGGACTCTCCCCCGCGTGCCCCTGCCAAGCGCCCAAGGACTGAGACTGAGGCGGCGCCTGAGGAGGCCACTGCCGAGCAGCGCATGCTGTTCAACGTCATGCGCGTGCTCGAATACTTAGCGCCAGAGGGGGCGGATTTAAGTATGAGTCCACCATCCGGGTGGAAATTTGAAGACGCAATTCCCCCTCTCCTCAGCCTGCACCATCCACCTCCTACCCGAACCCCAGAAACTTCAGCAGCTCCAGCTCCAGCACCCTCTCCAGCCCCAGCCCCAGCAGCGCCCGCACCAAAACCAGCAGCCCCAGCAGCAGAGCCCACCCCTGCACCTGAACCAGCACCGGTACCACCACCAGTAGTTGCCCCTGCCCGGCCTTCTGTTCCGGAGTCCCCAATTAACTTTCCCAGCGTCGACTCCGATTCCATATGGGAGTCACTTTCCGAGGACGAGCAGCCTGACCCCCTCACCATTGTGCCACCATCCTCCAGCACCGACTCCATGACTGATTCTTCAGAGGATGAGGCGCATGGGTCAGCAGCGGCGTCTAGCTCGGGGAACTTCTAAGGCCGAGGGCAGGCGCAGTGATTTTCTTTAGGGTGTTGTCTTTTATTTTGCTGCGTCTATTTGACTATTAGGTGTGCTGAATATTTGTGCCCTACATTCTGTGACTCCCTTGCTATATTTTGTGTGACTATTGGTGTTCACTCTTATATTCTTTATTTTCGTTGCATTGCATGCATGTGCGCAGCCTCCGTGCGCTTGAGCTTGAGTCGTGGGGACACGTCTCTGTTCAAGTGTGGCGGGGGGCGTTACTCTTACATTTCATGTTTTTTAGCATTTTTAGTATAGCTTAGTTAAGTTGAAGAAAACTAGTAGCAGTAGTGCGCTAAGGTGCAGGATGCGCATGCGCTCCAGCTTGTTTTGCGCTATCCGTATTGTGTGCACTGCTATCTACTGTTTTAGCATAATTTTTTCGTTTTTTTCTGCTCCTGTTAGTTGGGATATACAGGGGATGTGGAGTTGATAGAAATGCTCCAGAGAGGCGGTTAGTCGCTTCTGCTTCGAAGGCGAGGTATATGGTCGATTGCGCGAGTAGAGGCCGGTGCTTCGCAACCTTCGGAACAAAAGAGCGCGCTCAGTCACGCGGATGCAAA
Organism: Umbilicus rupestris; assembly: GCA_963678935.1. Lineage (NCBI taxonomy): Eukaryota > Viridiplantae > Streptophyta > Magnoliopsida > Saxifragales > Crassulaceae > Umbilicus > Umbilicus rupestris. Next base: position 14,828,314 of record OY787609.1, read on the forward strand.
AGGCAAAATACCCAAAGCGTGGCGAGGTGGGAAAACAGACCACCTTCTCTCTGGATGTCAAGCTAAGGAAAGCGGGCGCGGATGTAAACGCGTGCGCTGACCGGCGCAGACAAACCAAGGAGGGAGAGCGGAACGAGTTCCATAGCTGCTATCCGAAGGCTGAGATTGGAACTGTTCTGGGAATAAAAAAAAATATTGGAAAGGAAGCTGTACAAAAGAAAATACCAACAGAAGCAGATGATGTGCGTTACAAAGAATCAGCATGCGCACTACCTAGTACCGGCGTGCGCAAGACCACAAGGATATCATCAAAGGCTCAGGTTCCCAGGAAGTGTGCGAACGAATCACGCACTGGAAGAAGCTCGCGCAAGAAACCATATACCTATCTTCGGAGCGGGAGCTGACAACCAGGAGCCTAAGAAGAGCTATCTCCCAGTCATCCAAAGACCTTCATCCCGGCTGAGAGGTAACGAAATTTCGGGATTATTATATTAGAACTATTGAGTGCAGTTGTGCGCAGGTGATAGAGCAGCACAAGTTGAAGCAACTGTGCATCTTGCGCTAGAATGCAAGGGCTGTGCGCTAGTCTCCAGAAAAGGTAATTGTATCCGCGTTTCAGTACTTGTTCGGGACGAACAAGGGGTAAGTGTGGGGGGTTTGATAGAGCCTAGTTATACATGTTATTTAGATCATAAACCCATGCTTGTTTGCAATATTTTATGGGCAAGATTACTCGTTTCCACTATTTTTGTATATCAGGTCAGAACGAGTCCTTAAGTCGGATACGCGCTAACAGGCAGCGTTCTAGGAGTGAAAGATCAGCCTGTGGAGCTAGCGGTGCAAACAAAAGAAGAAATGGCGAAGGACAGCAGAGGTGCGCCACCCGATTGCGCCAATCAATGCTGTGCGCCAGGCGCAAAGTCCCAGTGACCAGACTTGGAAGTTGCCAAAAGATGAACTTCCTGGGGCACTATTTAAACAAAGAAAGTCTAGGGTTTCAAAGAGAACACAGCGAGGCGGACACCATCACTCAGTGACATTCCAGCGGCACTGTGCGGCAGAACTGAAAAAACACACGGACCTGTCAAGGAGAGTTGCGCCAGCCGACTGCGCCAGCCGAGAAGACACCCTGCACGCACTGTTTGCTACCGTTTTCTTGGATACAGTAGTTTGTTACTTACTATTTTATGATGTTTACCACTAGCATGTCTAGCTAAACACTTAGTGTTGGTCGGGCATGAATCTATGATGTATGACCTTTGAGACTTGAGCTTAATGCATAGTTTATTTATTTGTATTAATCCTGCGCGTACTGAGACAGTTAGTTGCATGAGTAGGGGAAGCCTTGAACCGCAAACTTACTTGTGTAGCTCGCTTGTCGCATGTTAAACTAGTTGCACGCGTAGGGGAAGCCTTGAACCGCAAACTTACCGTGACAACTAGGAGTAACGAGTTAGGGTAGGCAGCTGCTACTGTGACAGGATTCGCAGCTGTTTAGTCTAGTTCTAAGGATTAATAGCACATGAACTTTGAACGGAACATGCGCACGTGTTAGGAAGCCTTTACCGGACACTAACCCAAGTAAACCACAAGCTATAGATGTTTAGAGTCGATGATAAGGAATGCATTCATAGAGGATTGTCTGCCCAATATTTCTCATAAATATAGTACTTCATCTCTACTGCTTGCGCACGTCTAGTGCAATTCCCTGAGTTACGATATTCGCTGTTATTCGCGCATCGCGCAAAACCCCCAATCACTCACGCAACCCCCGTTTTCTTAAGTGTAGGTTACTAGCTGAGACTCACTGCTTGCTCCCTGTGGAGATCGACCCTTACTTAACCGCTGTACTAGTGGGAGAGGAAGGAATTATATTTGACGCGCACAACGACGCGCGACCAATGCTTCCCTAGTGGGTTTCATATCATCCTCTAAATGAATTTTGTGCATTCAAATGTTAGGGCTAATACCAAACAAGTCATCAATCGAATAGCCTAAAGTTTTTCAAAATCGTCTGATGATGCAGTATGGCAGTGTTTGACAAAACCAGCACACGTGAACAAGACGCTGCTATAGCAGGAGTCCAGCAGCAAAATCAGTGAACAAGATGCTGCTATAGCAGGAGCTTGTTCAGAAGAGCTGTAGCGTCTGTCTGAGCAGCAGCAGCCTGGGTATTTGGAAAGAGGGCTTGGTAGTCCTTCTAAGAGCATCAGAGGAATTTCTAAGTTGCTGCAGAGAATATTCCAGTGGAGATTCCTAGCTGAAAAAGGAGATTTGATTGTGGGAGATTTGAATCTCAAATCAAATCTAATCTCCTAAAAATTAGGAGATATTGATATTACTAGGGAAATTGATAAATCCTGATAATGATGCAAGTGGGTGCTCCTATATAAAGAAGACCCTTCAGAGCAAGGAAGTTGATCAAAGAAGAGTGCAGAGAGCAAGAACACACACAGAATTCCGAGAGAGTATTTTTGGTGTGTGAACGAGATCTTCGATTATCACCGACAGCAGAGCGTGAGTGCAGAGCTGTGGTGGCAGAAGCAGAAGCTGATCAGGACTTGCGTAGTCTGATCCAAGCTTGATCTGGAAGCCAATTCAGAGTAGAGAGTGCTTGTTGATTGATCAAGGGCAGCAGCGGAAGAACTGACGAGTAAGTGACTCGGTTGAGTGTCTGGGCGGCAGTGCTCGCTACTGACAGGAGGTCACTAAGTGAGGGGGAGTATTCCAGAGTGTGCAGCGCTTGTGGAATCATTCGAACGGCTCAGCGGAAGGCTTCGGAGCGTCGCGGACAGTTTGTGCATCAGCTGTTTGCTACAGTAGATGCTACAGCAATCCTGCAGTATCTGAGTTTTTAGTAGAATAGGCTAAGTTCGAGATAACTATAGCTATTCTAGATTGATATCAGTAGAGGGTGTGCAGACACAAGTCAGAGCCTGTTCTGATTGTGTTTGAGGATCCACCTAAGGTTGAGTAGCATAGGTTGCGTGGAGTTGTAACCGTGTGTACTTGGAGACCTTTGAGATTAGTGGATTGAGGACTGAGAATAGTCCTCCCCAGACGTAGGCAATTGGCTGAACTGGGTGAACAAACATCTGTCCTTGTTCATTCTTGCTGAAGCAGTTTACTGGTGAACAAGAGTGTGTTGTAGCAATTGCTTATTCACAAATCTGTTTATCAGAGGCGCTGCGAATTTCAATTGGTATCAGAGCAGGAGCTCGACACACATAGTAAAAGATCCTACATCGCCTCTGAAAAAGACAAGGAACAATGAAGGAAGGAAAGAGCACGAGCAGACCTCCATTGTTGGAAGAAAGCAACTATGGATATTGGAAGGCTAGGATGAAGGCCTTTCTCAAAGCCATTGATGAGAAGACCTGGAGAGCTATCGTGGTCCAGTGGTCTCCTCCAATTACCATGGATGAACGGGGAGTCACACGGGTAAAACCTGAAGAACAATGGACTGCTGAAGAGGGAGCTGCAGCAACTGGTAATTCAAAGGCTCTGAATGCCATTTTTGCTGCAGTTGATGCTAACAATTTCAGGTTGATATCAAACTGTGATATGGCCAAGCAAGCTTGGGAAATCCTGCAAACTGCCCATGAAGGAACTGATAAAGTAAAGTTGTCAAGATTACAGTGATGCTACGCAGTTTGAGAATCTGAGAATGCTAGAAGAGGAGACGATCACTGAGTTCAATGCAAAACTATGTGACTTGTCAAATGAAGCTCATGCTCTAGGAGAACCTATTCCTGAAGAGAAGCTCATTAAAAAGGTCCTCAGATCGTTGCCCACAAGATTTGACATGAAAGTAACAGCAATTGAAGAAGCTCAAAATGTCAGACACACGAGGCCGGAAGAATTGGTTGGATCCCTCAAAAAATTTGAGATGAAACTGGTTAAAGAAGAGCTCACTCCTAAAGAGAATATAGGACTAAATGCAAAAACAGAAGCGAAGAAGCCAGCTTTAGATGACCACCTGAGTCTGTTAGTAAAGAACCTCGGGAAGCTCTTAAAAAACATGGAGTCAAGATCTGGACAAAGCTCATTCTCACGGAGGCCGTCTAGAAGAGGTGGTGGAAATCAAAGGAGAGGGAAGGAATCTGCTCAAAATGATGATGAGTAGAAAAACAGAAGAAAGGGCATGCAGTGTTGGAACTGTGAAGGATACGGCCATCGACAAGTCGACTGTACCAGCAAACCAATGAAGAAGGCTAAGCAGAAAAGTGCTCTCTCTCCCAGCAGAAGTGAAGACGAGACAGATTTGAGTGAAGATGAATGCAACATGGTCAGATACAGATCAGTCAGGAAAGGCAGAAAAACACAAGGAAGGGTGAATCAGTTCCTGCTACAGCAACCCCTGTATCACCATGTCAAGAAGCTGTTAAAGTATAAAAGATGCTATAACTGCGGGCACAAAGGTCACACTAAGAGGAACTATCTTTCAGCATACACCAGGAAGGGTTCAGCCAGGGAACCAACCAAGCAGAAATATGAGAGAACTCAGCATCTTGCACTTGTCAGCACAGCAAGTTCCTCGAATAAAGTAAGCTGGTACTTTGACAGTGGCTGCTCGGGGCATATGACGGGAGAAAGATCTTTCTTGAAGAACATAACTCCTTGCTTGGAACAGCGGGTGAAGTTTGGAAATGGCCTGATGGGAAAAGTTCTAGGTAAAGGAACACTAGCAGTTGAAGGGATGCCCAAACTAAGCAATGTCATGCTGGTGGAAGGAGTAAAGGCGAACCTCATAAGCATTAGCCAGCTGTGTGATGGCACTCAACAGGTACGGTTTACGAAAGATTCATGCAAAGTCTTCAACAAAACTGGAGAATGTATAATGGTGGGGGCCAGATCAAAAAGCAACTCCTATCTTCTCAAAGTGGCTACAAACTCTCTTTCACCAAGATGCATGCTGATTAATACTGAGGAAATGAATCTCTGGCACAGAAGGATGGGTCATATCAACCTGAGGACTCTGAAGAAAATTGCAACAGAAGGGTTAGTTACAGGAATACCGCTGATTAAAGGCGAGTGAACATCATGCGCTGCTCGGCTGATGCTTCCTCAGGCGCCGCCTCAGCCTCAGTCCTTGGGCACGCGGGGGAGAATCCTCGATGGAAATGGTGACTGGCTCCCCCTGCGGTGCGCGGGCCCTCCGGTGCGCTCCAGTCTGCGCTCGGGTCCTTGCGCGCCTGACTGGAGGCACAGCTTGCTCTGGGACTTCATCCTCCTCCATCTCCTGCGCGGCCTCTGCTGCTTGCGCACTGCTCTCTGCTCTTGGCCGTGGCACTCTGGCCGGCTGCAGGCGGTAGCACCACTCTAATGTGCCATCTTCCTTCACGGCTACCGCCCTGATCTGCAGCATGTGGGCGCGGTCCAGAGGGACAGCCGGCACCATTGTGTGCTCTGGCACCTCGGGCTCTCCATGTAACGCCCGCAGCAGGTGCGTAATAATTCCTCCGCAATGGTGCACCATGTTCAGAACAAAGAGCACCCTCTTCCCATAATAAAACCCCTTTAAGATTTCCATATCCAGCAAACTGATCGTCGGCGCACCATTAAAGCGCCCAATGATGGCATAGGCGACCAGGCGCCACAAGTAGAACATCCACGGGTTACGTAGCTCTCGTCCCCTGCTGCGCCCCGCGGCAAACACTGGCCCGGTTGCCATCTCGTGCCAAGCCTTCTGGTTGGTGTGCGCGTCCATGTCAGCTTCTCGCACCTTAGCGCACCTCAATGTGCGCTTCAGCCTCTTAGCCGAGGCAATGTACCACACCCCTCGGTGCCGGTACCTTATCTCCATCTCTCCTGGCTCTAATGACGCCAGGAACTCGCAGGTGTCCTCCCTGTCTGCTGCGCTGTTGATCTCCAACAGCGCCTCCCAGCCCGCCAGCGCGAGCCTCTCCAAAATGAGGTCCTCCAGACCGACCTCCCGCAGGAACTCCGTGCTGATGTACGGAGTCCCGTACATCTCGAGCCTCAGGAAGGCCGCGTACATGCTGGCGAAGCGAGCTGGGGTAGCTTGGTCCTCGGCAGGCTGCATTTCTCTGGTCAACTCCGGTCAACACTCCACAAACACTCCAAAAATCCAAACTCCTCCGAATGCCCTGAAACTTTCACCAATGAGGCGCCTACTGCCCGCCTACAAAACCCTCTAAACAACACTCCAATCGGAGCACTCTAACCTGGTGCGATTTCAAAACCCTAGAACACTCCTCCACCGTACAAACCCTACTGAAATCGTGCTCAAATCTGGGGGAAAGGTTACCTGGGGGGAGTGCGGCCGTGTGTTCCTCAAATCTCTCTAAACTGATGCTGGGTTGAGCGCCAGACAGCGGGCGGAGGTGCGAAGGCGGGAGTTGTACTTTCAACGGTCGAGTGAAAAAGTGCTGATATTTTCTAAGTCCTGCCCTTATATACCCCCTGACTGGCACAGCTGTCCTGCGCACTGCTGCTCGACTAAAAAAAACTACAAGTCTTAAAATAACTAAAAGACACTAGAAAAACTAAAAGAAAGACATGTAAAAGTAAAACGAGTCGGGTTACCTCCCGACAAGTGCCTTTGTTTAACGTCGTTGGCTCGACTGTACCTCGTTACGTGCCCAAATGTGTGCCAGCGACCTCCCCCACTCTTGCTCCTGAGTGATCCTGCGCTTGTGCATGGGTTGTGCTCTTCTTGGTCCTGCGCAAAGGATAAAAAGGGTAGTCAGCATGGATAATATGCGAGAAGTCTGCAGTAACGAGGGTAGATGAAGAGGAAGAAGAAATGTGAGCAATAGTTTCCCGTTCTCCCTCTGGTGCATCTGGTGGTGACTCTGGCGCAGCAACTGGCGCATCTGTTATCTCTGGTTCGGCCAACTCAATGTCGCGCGCTGTACCATCCCAAGCCTCTCCTAGATACCGTTTGACTCTCTGCCCATTGACCTGAAAACGATGCCGGTGCTCGTTTTCTAATTCGATTGTTCCGTAGGGGAAAACCTTGGTGACTGTGTACGGTCCAGTCCATTTGCTGCGCAGCTTCCCAGGCATGAGCTTCAGGTGTGATGAGAATAATAATACCTGGTCTCCTGGCTCAAAAGTGCGTCTGAGGATATGCTTGTCATGAAACGCCTTTGTCCGCTCCTTGTAATCGCGCAGTCCCTCATAGGCATCCAGGCGCAGCTCTTCTAATTCGCTGAGCTCAAATGCCCGCTCCCTTCCGGCCTCATCTAAATTCAGGTTGCAAATGCGTAAGGCCCAGTATGCTTTGTGCTCTAACTCCACTGGCAGGTGGCATGCTTTTCCGTAGACCAACCGAAACGGTGAAGTCCCGATTGGTGTCTTATGCGCAGTGCGGTATGCCCACAGCGCGTCGTCCAGGCGCTGGCTCCAATCTTTGCGCGATGGTCTCACAGTCTTCTCCAGGATGCGCTTGATCTCTCTGTTGGAAACCTCGGCCTGTCCATTTGTCTGAGGATGATAATCAGTGGACGTCTTGTGGCGCACTCCATAATGCTTGAAAACTTGTGCCACGATCCTGTTGCAAAAGTGCGTCCCCTGGTCGCTAATGATCGCCTTAGGTACCCCGTACCTGCAAAAGATGTTAGTTTTCAGAAACTCAGCGACCGTCTTACCATCATCCTTTCTTGTGGCCTTAGCTTCGACCCATTTGGAGACATAATCCACTGCGACCAATATGTACTTGTAGCCGGCAGATGGGGGCAATGGCCCCATGAAGTCAATTCCCCATATATCAAACACTTCGTCCACTAGGATCGGCGTCTGCGGCATCTCGTTGCCTGCTGATATGCCTCCTGTGCGCTGGCACCTGTCACAGTTCCTGCAGTAGTTATATGCGTCTCTAAACAGGTGTGGCCAATAAAATCCGTAGTCCAGGACCTTTCTGCTCGTGCGCTTGGGACCAAAGTGTCCTCCACATGTGTGCGCATGACAAAACATCAAAACAGAGTTAGTTTCATGGTCAGGCACGCAGCGCCTCAATATCTGATCTAGTCCTATTCTGAGCATATACGGATCATCCCAAAGGTAATGCTTGGACTCATGTTTCAATCTCATGCACTGGGTTTTATTGAAATGAGGAGGGAACGTACCTGTGACCAGGTAATTCGCAATGTGCGCATACCATGGTACCTTACCTGTTAGCGCCATCAGATGCTCGTCAGGAAATGTCTCAGTGATCTGCCCTGGCTCCTCCTCTTTTACGATCCTACTCAGGTGGTCCGCAACTGTGTTCTCCGTGCCCTTCTTAGCTTTGATCTCCAAGTCGAATTCCTGCAGTAGGAGCACCCAGCGCATCAGGCGCGGCTTAGTTTCTTTCTTGGACATTAGGTAGCGGATGACTGCGTAGTCTGTGTATATGATGACCCTAGCGCCTAGAACATATGCACGGAACTTCTCTAGCGCAAACACAATTGACAGAAGCTCCTTCTCCGTGGTGGTGTAGTTCCTCTGCGCAGCGTCCAGTGTGCGCGATGCATAATAGATGGCGTGCGGCTTCTTGTCCACTCGCTGCCCCAGGACTGCACCTACTGCATATTCGCTTGCGTCGCACATCAGTTCAAATGGCAGGTTCCAGTCTGGCGCGCGCATCACTGGCGCACTGGTCAGCGCCTCCTTCAGCTTATCAAATGCGGCCCTGCACTCATCAGTAAAGTCGAAGCACACATCCTTTTGCAAGAGGTTAGACAGGGGTTTACAAATTTTAGAGAAGTCTTTTATAAAACGCCTGTAAAATCCGGCATGTCCTAAGAATGACTTCACATCGCGCACGTTCGTGGCATAAGGTAGATTAGAAATAATATCAATTTTAGCTTTATCTACCTTGATCCCCTCCTCTGAGATGATATGTCCTAGTACTACACCATGCGTTACCATGAAATGGCATTTTTCATAATTGAGTACTAGGTTCTTAGTCAAGCATGCATCGAAGGTACCTCCATATACAGTAAAATCATCCATGAACACTTCTATGCATATACCAATCATATCAGAAAAAATGCTCATGACAAGGCGTTGGAACGTACCTGGCGCGTTACACAGCCCAAATGACATGCGCCGAAACGCAAACGTACCGAACGGGCAGGTGAACGTGGTCTTCTCCTGATCCTCCGCAGCTATGGGTATCTGGTTGTACCCTGAATATGCGTCCAAGAAGCAAAAGTAGGGCTTCCTTGCTAATCGATCCAGCATCTGGTCCATGAAGGGTAGCGGGAAATGGTCCTTGCGAGTTACTGCGTTAAGCTTCCTGTAGTCGATGCACATGCGCCATCCAGTCTGAATGCGCTTGGGAACTAGCTCGCCCTGCGCATTTTCCTCTACGGTAATTCCTCCCTTCTTTGGCACAACGTGCACTGGACTGACCCATTTGCTGTCCGAGATGGGGTAAATGACTCCTGCGTCAAGCAACTTTAGAATCTCCTTCTACACTACCTCCATCATATTTGGGTTCAATCTGCGCTGAGCCTCCCTGGATGGTTTGGCACCATCTTCCAACAGAATCCTATGCATGCATACGTCCGGGCTCACTCCACGCAGATCAGCCAGTGTCCATCCTATAGCGCGCTGGTTCTTGCGCAGCACCTGCTGTAAGCGCACTTCCTGCTCCTCTTCTAATCCTTTCTTTATGATCACTGGCAGGGTGTCCTCATTTCCTAAGAATATGTACTTGAGGTGCTCTGGAAGTTGCTTCAGTTCGACCTTGGGTGCCTGTTCAATAGAGGGCAAGATTTTATTGGCAGTGCAAATATGAACTATATTGTGTACCTGTCTGAGTTCTGGTTCAGCACTGCTCAGCTCCTCTTCCTGCTCCTCCAACTCTGCCTGTGCCAGTGGCTCTGGTCCTACCGTTGCGCTTGCACATTGCGCATCTGTGACTAAATCATCAAGGCTATCCATCGCGTGCACTGTGGCGTCCTCATGTGGATGCTGCATCCCCTTGAATATATTGAAATGGATTTCTTCGCCGTCAACCTCCATGGAGAGCGTGCCCCTCCACACGTCTATCTTTGTGCGCGCGGTCATCAGAAAAGGTCTGCCCAGTAGGATCTGCACACTGCTGGTGCTTAATTCACCCTCCATTTCTAGCACATAGAAATCTACTGGGAACACCAGCTCTCCCACTCGCACAAGAACATCCTCTATCATACCTGCAGGTTGTTTGCACGACCGATCTGCTAGCTGAATGGTGAGACCTGCAGGCTTTAGTGGTCCAAGGCGCAATGTCGCATATAGGGAATAGGGTAACAAATTGATGGATGCGCCTAAATCAATCATGCAATTGCTTACTGTGGTCTTACCTAAAGTGCATGGGATGGTGAACGTACCTGGGTCTCGGCACTTAGGTGGTACCTTATGTTGCACGATCGCTGAGGCCTGCGCATTTAGCATTACCTGTGCGCACTCGCCTTTCCTCCTTTTGTTTGTGCACAGTTCCTTTAAGAACTTGGCGTACCTAGGGATCTGCCGAACTGCTTCGATAAAGGGAATGTTTATTTCCACCTTGCTGAATAACTCGTATAGCTCCTTGTCCAGCGCTTCCTTTCTACCCGATGGTGCCTGCATAGGAAAAGGTGCAGGTATATTAGTACGATTCGTGCCCTTGTCGTTTAATTGTGTTATACCTGGCGCTTTGCCCTGCTGGCTTGTGGCTTGCACTTCTGGTTGCGTATCTTGCTCTGGTTGCGCATTCTGTTCTGCTGGGCTCGGGACTTGCGCAACTGGTTGCGCGGGCGCCTTCGTGGTCTGCTCTGTTCCTATTGTGCGCCCAGTCCTCGGTGTCACTGCATTGACTCCTCCTTTGGGGTTCTGAATCACTTGCGAAGGCAGGTTGCCATCGCTCTTCTTTAGCTCATACACCGTGGTAGCAATCTGTGATAGCTGCTTTTCAATGGACTCGAAGCTCTTGTCATACTTCTCGTCATTTTTGTGCACTGTGTCTGCTAGCTGCCCCACGATATCTTCCAAAGATCGCCTCGGTTGCTGGTTGTTATGCGCTGGTGCGTCAGTGCGGCGATGTGGTGTGATAATGCAAGTATGGCAGTGTTTGACAAAACCAGCATGAGTGAACAAGGAGCTGCTGCAGCTCAATCAATCAAGGAGGCCAGCAGAAGTATACAGCAGAAGTAAACCAGCAACAGATGCAGCAGGGGATGCTGCAGCAGGTGCTGGTTCAAGAGCTAGTTCAACTGTCCGAATAACAGTTTTGTGCTGGGTGAGTTTTGAAGGTTTGGCAGCTTTGTGAAAGTGCTTAGAAGAATTTCTAAAATGCTGCTGAGCATATTTCAGCAAGGATTATCAGTCAGAGAAGGAGATATGCTTCAAGATATTAATCAAATCTAATCTCCTAGATTTTAGGAGATAATTGATCTTGTGGATCAATGGCATAAATCTGGAAATTGCTTAAAGTGGCGTGGGTATTTAAGCAGAAGGTTTGAGGGCTGAAGAGGGTGATCGAAGCTGAGTGATACACGAGCGTAGACACGAAATTCAGAGATAGGTTTTTTTCTGGGTGTGCTACGGAAGTTGTTCTTCGATCAACACACACGGGCAGAGCGTTGAGCGCAGAGCTGTGGTGCGTATTGCAGAAGAGAGTCAGGTCTTGCAGAGACTGATTCGTGCTTTGATCTGGAAGCCAATTTAGAGCTGTGGAGCTTGTTGGTTGATCAAAGGCAGCCGCGGGAGAGCCGACGGGTGGAAGGCTCGGTCGAGGTTCGTGCGGAAGAACTCACTAGTGGCAGGTGGTCACTGAGTGAGGGGGAGTTACTCAGAGTGTGCAGCGCTCTTGGAGTGGTTCGATCGGCTCGGCAGGAGGCCTTGGAGCGACGCGGATAGAGTGCTTCAGCTGGTGTTACAGCTGTTGCTGCAGCAACCCTGCTGAGTAGTGTAGGCTAGAATAGGCTGAGTTCTTGAAGAGGATTGTAGCTATTCTAGACTGACATATTGTAGAGGGTGTGCTGGCACAAATCAGAGCTTGTTCTGATTGTGTTGAGTAGTCCACACGGGGTTAAAGTAGCATAGATTGCGTGAGTTGTAACCTAGTGTGATCTGAACCTTTGGTTGAGTGGATTGAGGACTGGAGAATAGTCCTCCCCAGACGTAGGCAGATTGGCCGAACTGGGTGAACAAATCTGTGTCCTATTCATTGTCTGCTGTGCCTACATTTAAGTGAACAAGAGTGTGCTGCAGCAACTGCTAGTTCACGAATCTGCATAAGTAGAGACACCTGAAATTTTAATTGGTATCAGAGCGGGAACTCGACACACAGAGTCAAAAAGGTCCTACAGTGTCTCCGAAGTTGCCAAGACAATGAAGGAAGGACAGAGCACGAGTAGACCTCCACTCCTGGAAGAGAGCAACTATGGTTATTGGAAAGCTAGAATGAAAGCTTTTCTCAAAGCTATTGATGAGAAGACATGGAGAGCTGTTGTGGTTCAGTGGTCTCCCCCAATCACCATGGATCAGCAAGGAGTGACAAGAATTAAACCTGAAGAGGAATGGACTGCTGAAAAAGGTGCTGCAGCAACTGGTAATTCAAAGGCTCTGAATGCAATTTTTGCTGCAGTTGATGCTAATAACTTCAGGTTGATCTCAAACTGTGACATGGCCAAGCAAGCATGGGAGATTCTGCAAACTGCCCATGAGGGAACTGACAGAGTAAAGCTGTCAAGACTCCAGATTATTGCCACACAATTTGAGAATCTGAGGATGCTGGATGAAGAAACAATCACTGAGTTTAATGCTAAACTCTGTGATCTTGCAAATGAAGCTCATGCCCTTGGTGAGCCCATCCCAGAAGAAAAGCTTATCAGAAAGGTTCTCAGATCGCTGCCCACAAAATTTGACATGAAGGTGACAGCCATTGAAGAAGCTCAGAATGTCAGATTCATGAGGTTGGAAGAGCTGATGGGGTCTCTCAAACAATTTGAGATGAAACTGGTCAAAGAAGACACCACTTCCAAGGACAAGAATGTTGGTTTGAAGGCTGAAGCAGAAACCAAGCAGACAGTTCCAGACGATCAGTTGAGCATGCTGGTTAAAAATCTAGGAAAGTTTCTGAAAAACATGGAATCCAGAACTGAGAGAAGCTCTTCCTCGCGAAGACAATTCAGACGGGGCAGTGAAAGAAAGAAGAAAGGGAAAGAACCAGCACTGGACGATGATGACAAGAAAGAGATGAAAAAAGGAGTTCAATGCTGGAACTGTGAAGGGTACGGACACATTGAGGCTGATTGTCCAAGCAAACCCTTCAAGAATTCTGAGAAAAAGAACAGCAAAATGGAGTGATTCGGATGAGAGTGATGAAGAAAACTGTGTTGTGCTGACAAGTGTTTCAGATGTCCACCTCAATGAGCTAAAGAAGGTAGAAATTCACTATGGGATTGAAGTCTCTGAGAGTGAAGATGACGAAGACTCATCTGACAGTTTTGCTGATCTTCTGAGGAAGATACTCAAACAATGTGAGGCAGTTCTTCAGACCAATCAGACCTTAACTGACAGAGTAAATCTCTTGGAAGAAGAACGAAGGAGATGTCTACCCTCAGTTGATAATCAAGTTACTATTCTGAAAAGAGAAGATTCAGAAAGACAGACCTCTGTTGAATCCACTCCAGCAGCAGCCAAGACAGCTGACCCGCAGAGCAATATTCTGGACGAAATATTATCTTACCAAAGACTTGGAAAAGGGAAAACAGGGCTTGGATATACTGGTGAAGAAAGCTCTAACGGGACAGTGTTCATTAAAGCCTCAGATGGTGAGACAGACGAGAAGAAGAATTCAGATGCCTCCTCAAAAATGGCAGAGAAAATTGGACCTAGACATGTGAACAAGAGGATGCTGCAGCATCATGGACAACATTTTTCTCAAACAAAACAAAAGTCTCAGAACAAGTGGAGTACTGGTACAAGAGTTGGGAAGCAGAAGATCAACTCCAATCTGAAGCAGCAACACAGAACTTGCTCAGCTGAAAAAGGGGGAGCAAAGTCCAGAATCAGCACATGTTGCACAAAGACTCCATTTCATGTTGTTGCACAAGAGCACTGGATTGCTAAAAACAATGGTAAAACGCAGATGGTACAAATATGGAAACCCAAACAAAGAGTTAGGAGGCTGGAAGATCAGAAGAAGAAAAGGTATGGTGTATTCCAAGTATGGGTGAAGAAGACTCCACCAGATTCTCCCAAGGATCCTCTGAGCAACTGCAGCCTGAATTGAATAGGTGAACAAGCTCACATGTGCTGCAGCAACCTGGCCCGAATTAGCTTGTTCACATGTGTTGGTTGCTAAAGATGGAAAGGAAAATATTTGCACATGAGAGGCACGTGACTTACACTTCAAAAAGGAAAAGAAAATAACGGGTAAATATTTTCTAGGGCACAGATCAAGAGCAAAGGGCGTCTCAGAAATCTCTGCCGATCATCCTCTGTGCGCTCCTCTTTCCTTCCACATCTCTGCAGCAATGGTGAAGACACGCGGACTGAAGAAGAATCTGGCAGCTGACAGGCAAAGCAGGTCTGAGAGAAGGACCAAGGCACGCAACGAAGACCCTGCTCAGCCGCTGGAGGTGGTTGTGTGGGAACCGAACCCTCTCCCTGTGTCGCACAGTGATCCCTCTCCCTCTGAAGAAGCTTCGCAGAAGAGGAGGCGGCTGGTACGTGATGGAGAACCTGTCTCCGGTTCTGCTGTGCTGCCAGAAGCGGATATGACTGAAGCTGCTTCTGAAGAAGAACAAGCAGCAGAGACTGCTGCAGCAGTTCCTGCAGGAGAAGAGTGCAGATCACTGGTCATGTCTCCAGGTATTATTGGTGAAGGGGTTGAAACAGCTGCTGAGTCCCCTGAACAAGAACCTGCTGCAGCACATCCCCCTTCTTCAGACAAGGGCAAAGCTCCTATCCTGATCCCAGGCTCCAGTAGTGAAAGCTCATCCAGTGAAGAAGTGGAAGCAGGATCTCTTGGTGGACCCTCTGAGAAAGGTCCTGCAGCTGAAGATTTCTCTGCTCTCACTGTCGGAGGCACATGGTTCAGGAACAAAAGCGTCTCTCAATCCTGGAGTGCTGTTGAGAGGAAACACATTGTGCATGAGAAGCGTCTGGTGCAAGACAAGTATAGATCAGCTGCTATGATTGAGCTCCTGACTGAGGTAAAACTGCTCAAGTCCCTAACCTTTCCTCACCGTTTCAATATTATTCTGGTTAGAGAATTTATAGTGAATATGGAAGAAAAATTTGGAGAAGAAGGAGCTGATGAGTATGGGAGAAGGTGGGTAAGGGGTAAACAAGTGGTTATTACTCCGGAAATTATTGATGCATTCCTTGGGATTTCTGAGAATGCAAGGGCTCCCACTGATGTGAAGCCTGAATTATTGGCGAAGACCCTTACAGCGGGAGTGTGCCTGTCTTGGGGCGGTCCAAATCTCAGTGCAGCTGAGCTAACCTCCAAGTATGCTCTGCTGTATCATCTTGGTGCAAGGAACTGGATTCCTAGTTCTCACAGAGGGAAGGTCAACAAAGACTTTGCTAACCTTCTCTATTCTATTGGAAAGAGGAGGAAGATCAGCCTGGGAAGTGTGATGTTCCCTCAGCTTGCTACACATGCCGGGAGTGCCTCCTCCAGCAAGCCTATTGTGCTGCCCTCCCTCATCCATGGGATCATGGTATCTCAGCACCCAGAGTTCGGAGCGATTACTGAAGGCTTATCTGAGGAGCTGCAGGTCTTTACTGTTGATCACAAATTATTCAAGGGAAAACATGCAGTGGATGTTGCCTATGAGGATCTTCTCGTGGTTGGTTCTTCAGCTCCAGCTCCCTTGGAGGAATCTCTTCCCCCTGCTGCCACAATCCAGTCTGCTCTTCGTGCCAGGATTGTGAGTCACCTCCGGTCTGAGCTGGCTATTCTTGAAGCTGAAGCAAAGAGGAGAGATGCCAGGCGTGGACAGATCAGGAGCCTCATCAGAGACTTGGAGTTCCTGGAGGATGAGGAGCAGGCCCCTTGAGCATCTATGACAAAAAGGGGGAGAGAAGATTTATATGCTGCTGAATATTGATACATTTTTTTTGACCCTGCGTGGTCAGTATGCTATGGCCGAGTGTGGCCTCATCTACTTACTCTCTATTAATTTTATTTAGAGTATTTCGTTTCTGGTTTTCGGAAGAGTGCATTGGCCTTAAGGTTTTGTCAAAATGCCAAGGGGGAGATTGATAATGCAAGTATGGCAGTGTTTGACAAAACCAGCATGAGTGAACAAGGAGCTGCTGCAGCTCAATCAATCAAGGAGGCCAGCAGAAGTATACAGCAGAAGTAAACCAGCAACAGATGCAGCAGGGGATGCTGCAGCAGGTGCTGGTTCAAGAGCTAGTTCAACTGTCCGAATAACAGTTTTGTGCTGGGTGAGTTTTGAAGGTTTGGCAGCTTTGTGAAAGTGCTTAGAAGAATTTCTAAAATGCTGCTGAGCATATTTCAGCAAGGATTATCAGTCAGAGAAGGAGATATGCTTCAAGATATTAATCAAATCTAATCTCCTAGATTTTAGGAGATAATTGATCTTGTGGATCAAGGGCATAAATCTGGAAATTGCTTAAAGTGGCGTGGGTATTTAAGCAGAAGGTTTGAGGGCTGAAGAGGGTGATCGAAGCTGAGTGATACACGAGCGTAGACACGAAATTCAGAGATAGGTTTTTTTCTGGGTGTGCTACGGAAGTTGTTCTTCGATCAACACACACGGGCAGAGCGTTGAGCGCAGAGCTGTGGTGCGTATTGCAGAAGAGAGTCAGGTCTTGCAGAGACTGATTCGTGCTTTGATCTGGAAGCCAATTTAGAGCTGTGGAGCTTGTTGGTTGATCAAAGGCAGCCGCGGGAGAGCCGACGGGTGGAAGGCTCGGTCGAGGTTCGTGCGGAAGAACTCACTAGTGGCAGGTGGTCACTGAGTGAGGGGGAGTTACTCAGAGTGTGCAGCGCTCTTGGAGTGGTTCGATCGGCTCGGCAGGAGGCCTTGGAGCGACGCGGACAGAGTGCTTCAGCTGGTGTTACAGCTGTTGCTGCAGCAACCCTGCTGAGTAGTGTAGGCTAGAATAGGCTGAGTTCTTGAAGAGGATTGTAGCTATTCTAGACTGACATATTGTAGAGGGTGTGCTGGCACAAATCAGAGCTTGTTCTGATTGTGTTGAGTAGTCCACACGGGGTTAAAGTAGCATAGGTTGCGTGAGTTGTAACCTAGTGTGATCTGAACCTTTGGTTGAGTGGATTGAGGACTGGAGAATAGTCCTCCCCAGACGTAGGCAGATTGGCCGAACTGGGTGAACAAATCTGTGTCCTATTCATTGTCTGTTGTGCCTACATTTAAGTGAACAAGAGTGTGCTGCAGCAACTGCTAGTTCACGAATCTGCATAAGTAGAGACACCTGAAATTTCATGGTGGATTGTAGGGCGCAGCTTGTTGCGTCTGCTGTGGTGTGCGCTGATCTGTGGACTGCCTCTGGAAATTGTTTTCCTCCTTCCATCTGAATCCATTTGCGGCTAGTCCAAAGCGCGGCTGATCCTGTCTTTGTGGTCCTCTGTTATCCCATCCTCCAAGAGCATTGACATCTCCAGATTCCTCGAAAAGTGTGGGACATTCATCAGTTTTGTGCTCGGCTGACCTGCAGAATTCACATACCTTTGGCACAACTGGTTGTGCGCTTTGCGCACTCATCAACTTCTGCAGCATGGCCTTCATTTCCTTGATCTCAGCGCTTGTTTCTACCTGATGCACAGAACGAGTACGACTATTTTCAAGTGTTAGGTGATGTCTTACCTGCCCAGCAGAGTCTTCTATCAGCTGCCACGCGTCTTCTAGATACATGTTGCAAATGTCGCCTCCTGCGCATGCGTTCAATAACCTCAGCTCCATGGGTAGCAATCCATTCAGGAAGTTCTCTATCAGCACGTTCTGGGGCAGGCCATGATTGTAGCAGTTGGCCTCTAGCTCCCTGAAACGCTCGTAATACTCTGACAGTGACTCCCCTGCGCTCTGCCTAGGTGCGGCCAGCTCCCTCCTGAGTAGCGCGATCTTTGCTGCGGGATAAAATTTGTCCAGGAACTTCTTCTGCAGCTGTTCCCATGTGTGAATTGATCCTGCTGATAAGTTCATCAGCCAATGTCTGGCCGTGTCACACAGTGAAAATGGGAACGCTTTCATCTTCAGCGCTTCATCGCTCTCCCCTTCGGTCTTCATGTTCTCGCAGATGACTAGGAACTCTTGCACATGCTTGACTGGATTTTCGTTGTTCATCCCGTGGAACTTGGGCATGTGATGAATGAGCGAGCTCCTTAGTTCAAAATGTCCGTCTGGCGAAAGCACGATGCACTATGGCTGGTTAACTGTGATTGGGGCTGACATCTCGCGCACTGTTCTGCGTCGCGCAGCTTGTCGCGCGGGTGGCGCATTATACAATTCAGCGGCCATCCTTGCTTCAACCTCGCGCTGCACTTCCTCTCTGAACAGGGCTGCGCGGTTATGTGCTCTTGCTTCTTCCGGGGTTCTGTCCCCTAAGTTGTCTCCAACGACACTGTTATCCTCCATGACCTGTTCTAAATCTCAAAGAAAACGAAATTAAAAGGTAACTAATGCTGCTGCGTCTGTGAGTGCGCAACTAGAATCTGCGCAGCGCAACTGTTTCAAGGTTGCGCATTCTAATGGTGATTGCGCGCTGTCAGAAACAACAACGAGAAAACAAAACAAACTGAAAATAACTAGTTACTAAAAAAAAGGAAAAATGTAAACTAGCTAAAACTTAGCTGTGTTGCTCCCCGGCAACGGCGCCAAAATTTGATCGCGCGTCGTTGTACTCGTCAAATTAATCCTTCCTCTTCCACTAGTACAGCGGTTAAGTCAGGGTCGATCTCCACAGGGAGCAAGCAGTTCAGTTTTAACCAGTGACCTACACTTACGAAAGCTGAGGGTGTGAGTGATTGGGGTTTTGCGCGATGCGCGAGTAAACAGTAGTAACGCAGGAATTGCACTAGACGTGCGCAGGCAGTAGAGATTAAGTACTATGACTATGAGAAGTATCGGCGCAGACAATCCTCTATGAGGGTATTCCTTATCATTGACTCTAAATGTCTATAGTTTGATTTGCTAATGTTAGTGTCCGATCAAGGCTTCCTAACATGTGCGCATGTTCCGATCAAAGTTCATGAGCTATTAATTCTTGAACTAGACTAAACAACTACGAATCCGATCAAGGTAGTAATTGCTTATCCTAGCTCGTTACTCCTAGTTGGCACCGTCAAGCTATTCAACTAGTTTAACATACAACAACAAGTAACAAGAGTAAGATTGCGGTTCAAGGCTTCCCCTACTCATGCAACAGGCTGCCAGCAATGTGCACAGAATTAATACAAGCAAACAAGCTATGCATTAAGCGCAAGTCTTAAAGGAAATACTCATAGATTCATGCCCAACCGATACTAAGCGTTTAGCTAGACATGCTAGTGGTAAACATCATAGAAACAGTAAATAATAACTAAAGTATCCAAGAAAACAATAGCAAACAATGCGTGCAGATTGCAGTCTTGGCTAGCGCAGTCGGCTGGCGCAGGTCCTCTCAACAAGCTCGTGTGTTTTCCAGTTCTGCTGCGCAGTGCCTCCTTGGTGTACGAATTGTGTATCCTTTCTGATGATGGAATATGAATGCCCAAACCCTAGCTTTGCTCTTCTTTATATACTGCTCAGAGGCTCATCCTTGGCAACTTCCAAATCTGGTCGTGTCAGGATTTGGAAACACCACCATCTGCACACGGCGCACGGCATACTGCTTAGCGCAATCGGTTAGCGCACCGTTGTCGACTCTGCCAATTCTTCTGTTTGCGCCGCTAGCTCCGCAGGCTGTGTGATGCGCGTCCTAAACGTTGCCTGTTAGCGCGTATCCGACTTAGGCCCTCGTTCTGCCCTGAAATACAAAAACACTGGAAACCAGTAATCTTGTACATAAAATAATGCAAACAAGCATAGGGTTATGATCTAAATAATGCGTATAAATAGGCTCTATCAGCGAGACAAGCTCCATCTGTGGAGATTGCCAGATTGGGAAACAAAAGAAGGCTTCACACCCAAAAGTCAAAGATACAAATACAACCAGACCTCTCCAGTTGATACACATGGACCTGGTGGGTCCTCTGGAAGTCGAGAGTATGGGCAGGAAAAAATATTCTTTCGTCTGTGTTGATGACTATACCCGATTCACTTGGATTGATTTTATCAGGGAGAAATCGGATACTGTAAAAGTTATAGTCTCCTTGGTGTCCCTACTAGAGCAAGAGAAAAATCTCAGAATCACCAACATCCGCAGTGATCATGGTAGGGAATTTGAAAACGAAGCAGTTGATGAGTTCTGTCGTCAAAGGGGTATCTCACATCAGTATTCTTTTCCCATCACTCCTCAGTAGAATGGTGTAGTGGAACGAAAGAATCGGACAATACAAGAAATGGCCAGAGTCATGATTCATGCCAAGAGGGTTCCCCTGAGATTCTGGGCCGAGGAAATGAACACCGCATGCTACATCATCAACAGAGTCACCATACGGAAAGGAACCAACCAGACCTGCTATGAACTCTGGAATCAGAAGAAGCCCACAGTTAAATACTTCCACACCTTTGGAAGTGACTGCTTAATTCTGACAGATCGGGAGTACAGAAAAAAGCTTGACCCAAAGAGCGATGCTGGATTTTTCGTAGGATATTCAATGAACAGTAGGGCATATCGAGTGTACAACCAGAGGACAAGGACAGTGATGGAATCCATAAATGTAGTAGTCAACGATGTTGAAGAAGTCACTTCCGCTGTTCTTGACGACGAAGACTCTGACATTGAAGATGCTCTTGCCAGTCAGAGCAGAAGTGAACAAACTTCGGCTCCAGAAGATGCTACAGCAAGTGCTGAAGCAGAAAGTCCAGACGAACAATTAGAGAGCTTGCATGAAGAATAAAATAATGAGACGCATGATCCACCATCAAGGCAGCCTCCAAAGAAGATTCAGAAGAGTCATCCGCTGACCAATGTGATTGGAGACCCGATAGAAATAAGGAGAACCAGAAGCAACGCTTACCTCAATACCTGCTTCGTATCCAGTATTGAACCGAAGAACTTCAAGGAAGCTATGAGTGACGAATTCTGGATGATAGCTATGCAGGAAGAACTAGCAGAGTTCGAAAGACACGATGTTTGAGACTTGATGGACAGACCTAAAGGAGTAAACATTATAGGCATCAAGTGGATCTTCAAAAACAAAACTGATGAAAAGGGAAACATCACAAGAAATAAAGCCAGACTTGTTGCTCAAGGATACACTCAAATTTAGGGGCTAGATTTCGAAGAAACTTTTGCTCCAGTTGCTCGTCTGGAGGCCATCATACTGCTCCTAGCTATGTCTTGTTTCCTAGGATTTAAACTATATCAAATGGATGTCAAAAGTGCGTTCCTGAACGAAGATCTCTCTGAAGAAGTGTATGTTGCCCAGCCAAAAGGATTTGAAGATCCTCATCACTCGGAGCACGTGTATAAACTGAAGAAAGCTCTGTATGGGCTTAAACAGGCTCCTCGAGCATGGTACGAGCGGCTGACAGTCTTTCTTGACAACCATGGTTACAAAAGAGGGGGAGCTGACAAAACTTTATTTGTGAAAAGAACCAAGTCAGATGTGATCATTGCACATATATATGTGGATGACATTGTCTTTGGATCGAAGTCTCAGCACCTGGTGAAGAAGTTTGTGGATCACATGCAGAAGGAATTCAAAATGAGCATGGTCGGAGAACTGTCGTATTTCCTTGGTCTGGAGATCACCCAGAAAAAAGATGGAATCTTTATTGCACAAAGCAAATACAGCAAGAATCTTGTGCAGAAATTTCAGCTAGATAAAGCCAGTCATAAACGAACGTCCGCTGCCACTCATGTCAAAGCCATCAAAGATGAACATGGAGTGGAAGTGAGTCAGACTATCTACAAAAGTATGATTGGAAGCATACTGTACCTGACTGCCAGTCGTCCCGACATCTCCTTTGCAGTAGGAGTATGTGCTAGATTTCAAGCTTGCCCCAAAGATAGTCACTTGCAGCTAGTCAAGCGAATCATTCAGTATGTTGGAGGTACTATGCACTTCGGTTTATGGTATACTAAGGATATAAATTAAAACCTGGTAGGATATAGTGATGCGGACTGGGCAGGATGCTCTGAGGATAGGAAGAGCACTTCTGGAGGCTGCTTCTTCTTGGGAAACAACCTGGTGTCCTGGTTCAGTAGAAAACAAAACAGCATCTAGTTATCTACAGCTGAGGCAGAATACATAGCTGCTGGGAGCTGCTATGCTCAGATGATGTGGATGAAGCAAATGCTGGGTGAGTACGGACTCGATCAAGGCTAAATGACTCTCTACTGTGACAACATGAGTGCTATCAGCATCTCCAAGAACCCTGTTCAGCACAGCAGAACCAAACAAATTGACATTCGACATCACTTCATCCATGATCTGGTGGAAAAGAAAATCATTGCTCTTCAGCATGTTGTGTCGGCCAAACAACTTGCTGATATCTTCACGAAAGCTCTGGACGCAGTCGGGTTCAAAGACCTGAGATCCTCACTGGGGCTCTGTGTCTCGCCTCCCTAGACAGCCAGGAACTTCCCCTTGTCACTTGTTCCAAAAAGAGGGAGAAAAAGGGTAGGGAGATACCGGAGAACTTGAATTGAAACATTCAAAGGGGTTTTGTCAAAATGCCAAAGGGGAGATTGATGATGCAGTATGGCAGTGTTTGACAAAACCAGCACACGTGAATAAGACGCTGCTATAGCAGGAGTCCAACAGCATACGTGAACAAGATTATTGAAGAAGATGCTGCTATAGCAGGAGCTTGTTCAGAAGAGCTGTAGCGTCTGTCTGAGCAGCAGCAGCCTGGGTATTTGGAAAGAGGGCTTGGCAATCCTTCTAAGAGCATCAGAGGAATTTCTAAGTTGCTGCAGAGAATATTCCAGTGGAGATTCCTAGCTAAAAAAAGAGATTTGATTGTGGGAGATTTGAATCTCAAATCAAATCTAGAGATTTGATTGTGGGAGATTTGAATCTCAAATCAAATCTAATCTCCTAAAAATTAGGAGATATTGATATTACTAGGGAAATTGCTAAATCCTGATAATGATCCAAGTGGGTGCTCCTATATAAAGAAGACCCTTCAGAGCAAGGAAGTTGATCGAAGAAGAGTGCAGAGAGAGAGAATGACGTTGGCGTTTTAGGCAAGCAAAATGAAGTACTATTCTAGTCACGCAAATATCAAACAATATTTATAACCGAGTGACCTCGGATCGAACCCAAGGGAAAAGCTTAGACTAATTGACAACTAATCAATGCTACTAATGTAAGTCTACGGTTTTTGGGGGGGAATATGTCCTCCTATAGAGGTATCTCTAGCAAGCACTAAAGATAAATGATATTCTTGAGTTCTACTTAATGAATAAAAAGGGTGACTAGGGATTCAACTTCTCTCCTAGGATATGAGGAAATGAAATAACTCACTAATACATGCATGAACTACATTTGGTTGATAAAAGTAAGGCTAATGCATCGTCCGCTCTAGGTTCAACTCTCGCTCCTTCCCTAGAATGGAGAGGATACATAAATGACATGGTTCTCAAACTCTCATTCTATTGAACCGTGTAGAATATGAGTCCCATAACCGCACCCTCTCGGTCTATTGGCCGGTTACTCAAATCCGCTCAAAACTTAGCCTAATGTCAAGAATGCATGTCGCTCTCACGCACAAACACTCCATCTATGATCATACAATAGCTATGAAACATCCTAAGTTCAACTCTCGCTCCTTCCTTAGGGGTTCTAATCAAGTATACTCACTTAAGCATTTCGTCAAACACTTGGTGTGCATACAATGAATACATAGCTAGGGCACAATAAAATCAAACCAAACTTCATTCAATGCAATAACAATAGTGTTCTACATCATATCCAATCCTAGGGGATCCATTTAATCCCCAACCACAAAAGTAACTACTCACTCATAATGAGTGTGTACAAAAACATGACAACTAAGGGAAGCATAAATGTAAATACAAAGCTAGGGTTTAGGAGAGGATGATGTAGAATCTTCAATCCAAGCTTCAATCTTCCTTGAGTTTTTGTCGTCTAGGGTTGCAAAAAGTGGAAACTTGTCGTCTAGGGTTGAGAGAAAAAGCAAGCCCTTTTTTCTTTTCTTCTATCTCCTTCTATTTATACTCTTTGAAGTTTTCCACAAAGTGACCGAAGTGACCGAATCACTTGATTCGGTCAATGTCCATGTGATTCGCTCTAAGCTTTTGTTCAGTGGTGTTTTGAGTTTGGGCGAATCAATTATCTTGGCCGAATCACCTTTGATTGGGTCAAACGTCTTGTGGAGCTAAACTGATTCGGGCACCTCTGGGCGAATCACTTCTCTTGGCCGAATCACCTTTGATTCGGTCACACCTTTTATGTGATTCGGCCAGAACTGACTCGGGCGAGTCAAATAGTTGACTCGGGCGAGTCAACTTTCCAGAGAGTTCCAATTTGCCCGAGTGCTTTGATCCGGGCGAGTCAACTATCCTTAGCAGAATCACCATTGATTCGGTCACACCCATTATGTGATTCGGTCAAACCTTCAGGACTTCCCCGGATCAGGTCAATTCGTGCAGCTGAGGGTGATTCGGTCAGGCTGGTGGGCGAATCACTAGTGATTCGGCCGAATCACTTCTGTTGTTTGCTCAGCTTTTCTTCTTTTGATCTCCATAGACCGGAATTCGTCTAGATTTTCTTCGGCCCACTTCGTATTGCGAGATACATAATTTTAACCTGAAATGGACGAAGAAATCATCAAATGGCTTTATAGAATTGCGGAACAAACAAGAAGTAAGGGAAAAAGTGGACAAATAAAAGGTTATTTATCCGCTCATCAAAATACCCCACACTTAAGACTTGTTCGTCCCGCACAAATATGTGCATAATTCAAGCGAGAGTTTTCAGAAAAGGAATACTCACAAATCCCAATTGCAATCATCCATGAGAGTTTAAAGTCCAAATATAGCTAGCTAAGCAAGTAGTTCACTATCACCTCAAATTGGAATAGAGTTGTGCAAATTATTCACTTCACGCAAACTCTAAGGATCATTCACTTCAATGCGATAATAAATACTCATAGAATCGATATCAACCTAGCATTCGTCAAATTCAAATTTCCGCTCAATTTCCTATGCAAGTAGTATGAAGAAAAGCGTCGCTAGCACAAAAATTTTGTCAAATCAATCACATATGCTTGCTAAGGGCAAGTCCATAAGCTCAAGACAATAAACTCGTTCTCAAAAATTAGGCTATACGTGATAAACCGCAAGAGAAGAGGAGTTTTGACAATGAACAATTTAGAATTTCCTCGTACAAATCTGGATGCTCAAGTAATAAATTACGAGGGTCATACCTTAGACGCTTCCTAAAAACTCAATGCAAAAACCTTGCTCACACCCATGCGAAAGAACTTGTGGAGAAGGCACAAAGTCAAGAATTAAGTGTGCCTATTTTTTTGCGTTTATACAAATGCTTTCGAGGGGGAAATTACCTTCCTAACCCTCGGCAAATGCAAAACCTTCAAAATATGATAATTCTTTTTTTCTTTCTTTCTCTTTCATGTGCCTTTTTTCCTTTTTCTTTTTTTTTTCTTTCTTTCGCAAACATTTTGAAACACCCCACACTTAAGACTTGACAATGTACCTAAATGTTATTTGATGGGGCATGAAGTGAGAGCAAAGCAAATGCAAAGGCTAAATAGGGACGCTAAAATCACCTAAAAGCAACCAAGAGCAAGCACAAGGTTTTTGTATGAAAACATTTTTTTATTTTGTGCTCGCTAAACTCAACTTCATTTTTCATGCATGGAAAGAGCTTAAAAATGAATCGAACTAAGCTAGCCGAACATCGAATCATGTGAATAAAATCATCACAAAGAGGATCAATCGACTGAAAGATGCGATTCATGAATTTAAGGCACAACTCAATCCAAAATTTTTTTTTTGATACTACTTAATTGCTTAGCAAACATTACTTCGTGTGATCAATACTTAAAGTTTGGATGAGAGCAATTATGTGAGTGTAATGTGCTCAAAGTGAGTGTGTAGCATAGAATCAAGTGGTAGAAAATCAAAGCAAAAGCGCAAAACACCCCACACTTAGAATTTTGCTTTGTCCCTAAGCAATATAAAGAACAAAGGATGGTAAAGAGAGAGTTGCGAAGGAACTTCTCTCGTGTGGAGGTAGCCTAATGCACATCCGTCCGTGTATGATGCTCTTGGCAGTTGCAATAAATCTGAAACTCACAAAAAAGGTCAGCGCAACACTTGAATTCCCATGTTTAAAACAGCTAGCTATGTGAGATATAATTAATGGAGAACATATAGCTAGGCATGAGGTTAGAAAACAAATGCGCGACAATGTATATGATGAGTTCACTGAGATATGTTTGTGTGCATCAAAAGTCATGAATTTTTCCATTAATGTGCTTGAGAAAGGTTTTGAACAATGGCAAATAAGAGGCAGAAATTTCCAAACTCAAGACAGTGCTGCTGAAGAGTGCCCGAATCACTTGATTCGGTGACGGCTAAGAATTGATTCGGTGACACCAGGGCGAATCACTTTTGTTCGGATAAGAGGTTGGCCGAATCAGGTGATTCGGACAAGGCAAAAATGGTTGATTCAGCCAAGTGTCCGAATCACTTTAGCTGGGATAGAGGTTTGCCCGAATCACGATTGATTCGGACAAGGCCAAAAGTGGTGATTCGGCCTGGGTGCACGAATCAATTTACCTGGGCAGTTCAAAACAGTGTTTTTTAAAGAAAATCTGCCAGAGAAACATTCAAGTGCCACAACCAATTTTCATACAAAAAATATCGCGGCGAAGCGCGTCAAATACAAATGGATAAGTCAAGCCGAATACATGTCAATTAAAATATCACAAGTCATGACACAAAATTGTAGCAAACTAAACTTCATTCCCTTGGTTGCCACTGCCAGCTCCAGGAGCTCCTTCAACATTGCCTCTATCCACTCTCCCTTCGAACATGGCTGAAACTGAGTCACTCGCAGCTGCGGTAGGCACAGCCGGCTGAGGTGGTGGCTGAGAGAAAGGAGCTGGAGGCGGTGGAAGGTCTGAAATACCCATGCTGGCTGCCATACGCACTATGACATTTCCTTGCCATGCAACAAAATCGAGGACAAGGGTGGATAATACCTCATGGGAGCGAATGAGCGTCGTGTGAGAATCTGAAAGCGAGTCCAAGCGTGCGCTCAACAATGCCAGGCCTTCGCGTGGGATGGGCTCAGGCTCGACTGGAGGAATGGCAGCGGGAGAGGGTCTGAAATTCGGCATAGGCGCTGAGGTGTGGGCGGCTGGAGCGGCTGCTGCTGGCATGGGTGGCTCGCTGGCCTGCCTGGGTGGTGTCTCTATATCAGGGAGTCCATGCTCCTTTCGCTTCCTCTCTATCCTCTTCTCCAAGTGTTGTGGCACATCGGGTCGAGTAATCCAACGAAGCGTCTTAGGCTCTATCATGTGCATCTTTCGGAGAGTTTCCAAGTTCAGAATTTTCTTTGGCAAGATATCGCAGCGGTCTAAATTGAATCCCAGCCACTTCGCGAGAAGTGTAATAAATGTCCCGCCACCTAGAGCGCGCCCTTTGTACTCCTTTCTCTGATATGACTCAAACTGAACCGTCAGTGCATCTACAATGTTTACTGATTTGCCGCGAGAAATGAGGAGCATCAAGTCCAAGTCCGATGTATTCACGTACCTGCCCCCATCCTTGCGGCTGTGAATGGATGTAGCTATGATACGGTGAATCAGCCGCCAAACTGGGGAGGTAATCATCGTGGCTGGCTGAGGGGAGGTGAAGAAAATGTCCTTCGCGGCGAGGTCCACCCAGAAATGGTACCGTTCGCGCTCTCTGAAATTCGGGGATACACCAAGCTTAGTGCACCCAAAAGCTGTGCAAATATCAAGTGCGGGCAGGGTAAAAGTCTGCCCGCCTAATCGGAAGGTCCAAGAACTGACAATTTGGTCTCTCTTGCCATTGTGCCTTCTACTACCCTCAATATCTTCCTTCGTCGCAGAAAATGATGCCATGAACCCTTTGAAACACTAGCAAGCTGTCCAAGTTGTTCGATCCTGTGTTGAGCATCTTTGTTGTCTTTTTGTACAGATGTACTTCTTCAATTACTTCATTGTATTTCTTTTCTTGTTGATCAACCTTCTCTTCCATACTTGAGATAGGCCTCAGTAGTTTCTCCTTGTCGTTATTCAATCTCGACACTTTGGCAATCAACCCCTCATTCACCTTCACTACTTCCAGACATTTTTCAATCATTTATGTGTAGTGTTGAGCTAGGTACTCCTTTGTGATTTTATCACTACTGTCATACTCACATTCTTGCCCTCTCTGCGACCTGTTTGAACTTTCTCTATTCAGCGAGTTGTCCATAGTATTCAGCAACGCACTCCCGGATCACACTTTGTATGTCGAGTGATCGGCTCTAATACCAATTGAAATTTGACTGCGAAACTAATTATGAGTTACAACTTCTGGAGTTACAGCTTCTACTGTAGCACTCGTTGCATCTTTCTGCAGAATTTGTTCTTATGTCCGAATAAGAAAGAGACAAATAATTTGTTCACCCAGTTCGGCAACTTGCCTATGTCTGGGGAGGATTGCACTCCGATTTTCAAGATTTCACTATCACAGTTTAAAGTACAAAGGACTCTAACCTCTACTTCTCACCTAACTGAAATCTCTATTCGCAATCTGATCACACAGATTCGCTTCATGGAGAGAAGTAGTCTCTGAGAGGTCACACCCCTTGACCACTGATGACAAAGGAATTGAACGGAAGGAATCGGAGGAGACATGGACAGCTGAAGAGGAAGCAGTAGCAACCGGAAATTCCAAAGCCTTGAACGCAATTTTTGCCGCTGTGGACGCCAATAACTTCAGTCTAATCTCCAATTGTGAAGTTGTCAAGCAAGCTTGGGAGATCCTCCAGACAGCTCATGAAGAGAAAGACAAGGTGAAGACCACAAGAATGCAGATGAGCACTTCTCAGTTTGAGAGCTTGAGGATGCTAGAGGATGACGTCATCACCGAGTTCAACGTCAAGCTCTGTGACCAGTCCAATGATGCACATGCCCTCGATGAACCTATACTAGAAGAGAAGCTGATCAGGAAAGTACTCGGGTCACTACCAACCAGATTTGATATGAAGGTGACATCCACTGAAGAAGCTTAAAACATCAAGAATATGCGATTGGAAGAGCTGATCGGATCCCTCAAGCAGTTTAAGATGAAGTCGGTCAAGGATGAACCTCCAGCACAAAGCAAACGTGTCGGAATAAAGGCTGAAGCTGAGAAGGAGAACTTCAACAGAAGATCAGATCGGCCCGTTAGTGAAGAACCTCAACAAGTCATGAAGAAGGTGGATTTCAAGGCTGGGCAAACATCCAACTTTAGAAACTAACCCAAAAGAGGAGGAAACTATCTGAGGAGAGGAAAATAGCCTGCCCAGGATAATGAAGGCAAGCAGCAGAGGAGGAAAGGTCCATAATGCTGGGGCTGCGAAGGGTATGGACATTGTGAAACTGACTACCCAAGCACTAGAAGAAGAGCAGTAACTCCGTCATAGCAAAATGGAGTGATGGAGACTTAGAGGAGAGCGAGGAGGAAAATTAAATTGTCCTAACCACAGTAGCCAAACCTCACCCAGAAGAATCAATAAAAGATGATCTTACCTATGGGATTGAGGAGTTGGACAATGAGGATGAAGAGTTCATGGAGAAAGACTTACCAAAGAACCTAAGCATCCTACTTCAGAATTACCAAGAAGCCATTGAGATCAACAGAAAGCTGACAGACAAAATTTCTTATCTAGAGGAGGAACGAGAAGAGCTGTTGAGTACAATCTCATCCCTCACTGACCAAGCCACTCGGCAAGAAGAAAAGTTAGCTGCTGAGAAGGAAGAATTCAATCCGCTTTAGAAGACAACGAAGATGCTCCAACTTGGCTCAAGCATTCTTGACGAAATCCTGGCTTGCCAAAGATACGAATGAGGACATGCTGGCCTTGCATATACGGGTGAAGAAAAATCAGGAACAACGGTATTTGTCAAAGCTGCAGAAGAAGAAGATGATGGGAGTATAGTGAAGAAATTACCCAGAGAAGTAAATAAGAGGATGCTACAGCAACCTCTGTACCAACCACCTGCAACAGAGGAGAAGCCTAGAAGCAAAGGCCGCACTTGCTATTTTTGTGATCAAGAGGGTCACATCACGAGAAGGTGCCCAACCCTGAACAAGCATTGGAGACTTCAGAGATCAACCACGGTTAGAGACTATCAGCAGAAGCCAAAGATAGAACATAACAGACAAGCTTCCTTCTGTTCAGCAAACCCGAAGAAGGATGATAGAGCCTATTTATACGCATTATTTAGATCATAACCCTGTGCTTGTTTGCATTATTTTATGTACAAGATTACTGGTTTCCAGTGTTTTTGTATTGCAGAGCAAAACGAGGGCCTAAGTCGGATACGCGCTAACAGGCAGCGTTTAGGACGCGCATCACACAGCCTGCGGAGCTAGCGGCGCAAACAGAAGAATTGGCAGAGTCGACCACGGTGTGCTAACCAATGCCGTGCGCCATGCACAGATGGTGGTGTTTCCAAATTCTGACACCACCAGATTTGGAAGTTGCCAAGAATGAGCCTCTGAGCAGTATATAAAGAAGAGGAAGGCTAGGGTTTGAGCATTCATATTACACCATCCATCATCGTCAGATCAGAGGAGAGAGCGGCAGAACTGGAAAACACACGAGCTTGTTGAGAGGACCTGCGCCAGCCAAGACTGCAACCTGCACGCACTGTTTGCTATTGTTTTCTTGGACACTCTAGTTATTATTTACTGTTTCTATGATGTTTACCACTAGCATGTCTAGCTAAATGCTTAGTATCGGTTGGGCATGAATCTATGAGTATTTCCCTTTGAGACTTGCGCTTAATGCATAGCTTGTTTTGCTTGTATTAATTCTGTGCACATTGCTGGCAGCTTGTTACATGAGTAGGGGAAGCCTTGAACCGCAATCTTACTCTTGTTGCTTGTTGTTGTTTGTTAAACTAGTTGAATAGCCTGACGGTGCCAACTAGGAGTAACGAGCTAGGATACGCAATTACTACTTTGATAGGATTCGTAGTTGTTTAGCCTAGTTCAAGAATTAATAGCACATGAACTTTGATCGGAACATGCGCATATGTTAGGAAGCCTTGATCGGACACTAACATTAGTAAAATCAAGCTATAGACATTTAGAGTCGATGATAAGGAATACACTCATAGAGGATTGTCTGCGCCGATACTTCTCATAGTCATAGTACTTAATCTCTACTGCCTGCGCACGTCTAGTGCAAATTCCTGCGTTTACTACTGTTTACTCGCGCATCGCGCAACCCCAATCACTCACCCCCCAATCTTCGTAAGTGTAGGTCACTGGTTAAAACTGAACTGCGTGCTCCCTATGGAGATCGACCCTTACTTAACCGCTGTACTAGTGGAAGAGGAAGGATTATATTTGACGCGTACAACGACGCGCGATCAAATTTTGGCGCCGTTGCCGGGGAGCAACACAGCTAAGTTTTAGCTAGTTTACGTTTTTCCTTTTTAGTAACTAGTTATTTTCAGTTTGTTTTGTTTTCTCGTTGTTGTTTCTGACAGCGCGCAATCACCATTAGCCTGCGCAACCTTGAAA
This sequence comes from Umbilicus rupestris, assembly GCA_963678935.1. Lineage (NCBI taxonomy): Eukaryota > Viridiplantae > Streptophyta > Magnoliopsida > Saxifragales > Crassulaceae > Umbilicus > Umbilicus rupestris. The sequence goes on from OY787609.1 coordinate 14,860,126, forward strand.
CAGTTACGCTGCGCAAATTCTACTTGCGCACTGACAGACGCAGCACCATTAGTTATCTTTTAATTTCGTTTTCTTTGAGATATAGAACAGGTCATGGAGGATAACAGTGTCGTTGGAGACAACTTAGGGGACAGAACCCCGGAGGAAGCAAAAGCACATAACCGCGCAGCCCTGTTCAGAGAGGAAGTGCAGCGCGAGGTTGAAGCAAGGATGGCCGCTGAATTGTATAATGCGCCACCCGCGCGACAAGCTGCGTGACGCAGAACAGTGCGCGAGATGTCATCCCCAATCACAGTTAACCAGCCATGGTGCATTGTGCTTCCGCCAGACGGACATTTTGAACTAAGGAGCTCGCTCATCCATCACATGCCCAAGTTCCACGGGATGAACAACGAAAATCCAGTCAAACATGTGCGAGAGTTCCTAGTCATATGCGAGAACATGAAGACCGAAGGGGAGAGCGATGAGGCGCTGAAGATGAAGGCATTCCCATTTTCACTGTGTGACACAGCCAGACATTGGTTGATGAACTTACCAGCAGGATCAATTCACACATGGGAACAGCTGCAGAAGAAGTTCCTGGACAAATTTTATCCCGCAACGAAGATCGCGCTACTCAGGAGGGAGCTGGCCGCACCTAGGCAGAGCGCAGGAGAGTCACTGTCAGAGTATTATGAGCGTTTCAGGGAGCTAGAGGCCAACTGCTACAATCATGGCCTGCCCCAGAATGTGCTGATAGAGAACTTCCTGAATGGATTGCTACCCATGGAGCTGAGATTATTGAACGCATGCGCAGGAGGCGACATTTGCAACATGTACCCAGAAGACGCGTTGCAGCTGATAGAAGACTCTGCTGGTCAGGTAAGACATCAGCTAACACTTGAAAATAGTCGTACTCATTCTGTGCATCAGGTAGAAACAAGCGCTGAGATCAAGGAAATGAAGGCCATGCTGCAGAAGTTGATGAGTGCGCAAAGCGCACAACCAGTTGCGCCAAAGGTATGTGAATTCTGCAGGCCAACCGAGCACAAAACTGATGAATGTCCCACACTTTTCGAGGAATCTGGAGATGTCAATGCTCTTGGAGGATGGGATAACAGAGGACCACAAAGACAGAATCAGCCGCGCTTTGGACTGGCAGCAAATGGATTCAGATGGAAGGAGGAAAAGAATTTCCAGAGGCAGTCCACAGACCAGCGCGCACCACAGCAGACGCAACATGCTGCGCCCTACAATCCACCGCATCGCCGCACTGACGCACCAGCGCATAACAACCAGCAACCGAGGCGATCTTTGGAAGATATCGTGGGGCAGCTAGCAGACACAGTGCGCAAGAATGACGAGAAGTATGACAAGAGGTTCGAGTCCATTGAAAAGCAGCTATCACAGATTGCTACCACGGTGTATGAGCTAAAGAAGAGCGATGGCAACCTGCCTTCGCAAGTGATTCAGAACCCCAAAGGAGAAGTCAATGCAGTGACACTGAGGACTAGGCGCATAATAGGAACAGAGCAGACCGCGAAGGCGCCCGCGCAACCAGCTGCGCAAGTCCCGGATCCAACAGAACAGAATGCGCGACCAGAGCAAGATGCGCAACCAGAAGTGCCAGCCACAAGCCAGCAGGGCGAAGCGCCAGGTATAACGCAATTTAAAGACAAGGGCACGAATCGTACTAATATACCTGCACCTTTTCCTGTGCAGGCACCATCGGCTAGGAAGGAAGCGCTGGACAAGGAGCTATACGAGTTATTCAGCAAGGTGGAAATCAACATTCCCCTTATCGAAGCAGTTCGGCAGATTCCCAGGTACGCCAAGTTTTTAAAAGAGCTGTGCACTAACAAGAGGAGGAAAGGCGAGTGCGCACAGGTAATGCTAAATGCGCAGGCCTCAGCGATCGTGCAACATAAGGTACCACCTAAGTGCCGAGACCCAGGTACGTTCACTATCCCATGCACTCTAGGTAAAACCACAGTAAGCAATTGCATGATTGATTTAGGCGCATCCATCAATTTGTTACCCTATTCCCTATATGCGACATTGCGCCTTGGACCACTAAATCCTGCAGGTCTCACCATTCAGCTAGCAGATCGGTCTTGCAAACAACCTGCAGGCATGATAGGGGATGTTCTTGTGCGAGTAGGAGAGCTGGTGTTCCCAGCAGATTTTTATGTGCTAGAAATGGAGGGTGAAGCAAGCACCAGCAGTGCCCAGATCCTACTGGGCAGACCTTTTCTGATGACCGCGCGCACAAAGATAGACGTATGGAGGGGCACGCTCTCCATGGAGGTTGATGGCGAAGAAATCCATTTCAACATATTCAAGGGGATGCAGCATCCTCATGAGGACGCCACAGTGCACGCAATGGACAGCTTAGATGATTTAGTCACAGATGCGCAATGCGCAAGAGCAACGGTAGGACCAGAGCCACTGGCACAGACAGAGTTGGAGGAGCAGGACGAGGAGCTGAGCAGTGCTGAACCAGAGCTCAGACAGGTACACGATATAGTTCATATTTGCACTGCCAATAAAATCTTGCCCTCTATTGAACAGGCACCCAAGGTCGAGCTAAAGCAACTTCCAGAACGCCTCAAATACATTTTCCTGAGAAATGAAGACACCCTGCCAGTGATCATAAAGAAAGGATTAGAAGAGGAGCAGGAAGTGCGCTTACAGCAGGTGCTGCGCAAGAACCAGCGCGCTATAGGATGGACACTGGCAGATCTGCGTGGAGTGAGCCCAGACGTATGCATGCATAGAATTCTGTTGGAAGATGGTGCCAAACCATCCAGGGAGGCTCAGCGCAGATTGAACACAAATATGATGGAGGTAGTGCAGAAGGAGATTTTAAAGTTGCTTGACGCAGGAGTCATTTACCCCATCTCGGACAGCAAATGGGTCAGTCCAGTGCACGTTGTTCCGAAGAAGGGAGGAATCACAGTGGAAGAGAATGCGCAGGGCGAGCTAGTTCCCAAGCGCATTCAGACTGGATGGCGCATGTGCATCGACTACAGGAAGCTTAACGCAGTCACGCGCAAGGATCATTTCCCGCTACCCTTTATGGATCAGATGCTGGACAATCAGATACCCATAGCTGCGGAGGATCAGGAGAAGACCACGTTCACCTGCCCGTTCGGTACGTTTGCGTTTCGGCGCATGTCATTTGGGCTGTGTAACGCGCCAGGTACGTTCCAACGCCTTGTCATGAGCATTTTTTCTGATATGATTGGTATATGCATAGAAGTGTTCATGGATGATTTTACTGTATATGGAGGTACCTTCGATGCATGCTTGACTCATCTTGATAAGGTCTTAGCGCGCTGCATTTCTAAGAACCTAGTGCTTAATTATGAAAAATGTCATTTCATGGTAACGCATGGTGTAGTACTAGGACATATCATCTCAGAGGAGGGGATCAAGGTAGATAAAGCTAAAATTGATATTATTTCTAATCTACCTTATGCCACGAACCTGCGCGATGTGAAGTCATTCTTAGGACATGCCGGGTTTTACAGGCGTTTTATAAAAGACTTCTCTAAAATTTGTATTCCCCTGTCTAACCTCTTGCAAAAGGATGTGTGCTTCAATTTTACTGATGAGTGCAGGGCCGCGTTTGATAAGCTGAAGGAGGCGCTGACCAGTGCGCCAGTGATGCGCGCACCAGACTGGAACCTGCCATTTGAACTAATGTACGACGCAAGCGATTATGCAGTAGGTGCAGTCCTGGGGCAGCGAGTGGACAAGAAGCCACACGCCATTTATTATGCATCGCGCACACTGGACGCTGCGCAGAGGAACTACACCACCACGGAGAAGGAGCTTCTGGCAATTGTGTTTGCGCTAGAGAAGTTCCGTGCATATGTTCTAGGCACTAGGGTCATCATATACACAGACCACGCAGCCATCCGCTACCTAATGTCCAAGAAAGAAACTAAGCCGCGCCTGATGCGCTGGGTGCTCCTACTTCAGGAATTTGACTTGGAGATCAAAGACAAGAAGGGCACGGAGAACACAGTTGCGGACCACCTGAGCAGGATCGTAAAAGAGGAGCCAGGGCAGATCACGGAGACATTTCCTGACGAGCATCTGATGGCGCTGATAGGTAAGGTACCATGGTATGCGCACATTGCAAATTACCTGGTCACAGGTACGTTTCCTCCGCATTTCAATAAAACCCAGTGCATGAGATTGAAACATGAGTCCAAGCATTATCTTTGGGATGATCCATATATGCTCAGAATAGGACCTGATCAGATCTTAAGGCGCTGCGTGCCTGACAATGAATTTAACTCTGTTTTGATGTTTTGTCATGCGTACGCATGTGGAGGACACTTTGGTCCCAAGCGCACCAGCAGGAAGGTCCTGGACTGCGGATTTTATTGGCCGCATCTGTTTAGAGACGCATATGACTACTGCAGGAACTGTGACAGGTGCCAGCGCACAGGAGGCATATCAGCGCGCAACGAGATGCCGCAGACGCCAATTCTAGTGGATGAAGTGTTTGATATATGGGGAATTGACTTCATGGGGCCATTGCCCCCATCTGCCGGCTACAAGTACATATTGGTCGCAGTGGATTATGTCTCCAAATGGGTCGAAGCTAAGGCCACAAGAAAGGATGACGGTAAGACGGTCGCTGAGTTTCTGAAAACTAACATCTTTTGCAGGTACGGGGTACCTAAGGCGATCATCAGCGACCAGGGGACGCACTTTTGCAATATGATCGTGGCGCAAGTTTTCAAGCATTATGGGGTGCGCCACAAGACGTCCACTGCTTATCATCCTCAGACAAATGGACAAGCCGAGGTTTCCAACAGAGAGATCAAGCGCATCTTGGAGAAGACTGTGAGACCATCGCAAAGATTGGAGCCAGCGCCTGGACGATGCGCTGTGGGCATACCGCACTGCGCATAAGACAGCAATCAGGACTTCACCGTTTCGGTTGGTCTACGGAAAAGCATGCCATCTGCCCGTAGAAGTGGAACACAAAGCATACTGGGCCTTACGCATTTGCAACCTGAACCTAGACGAGGCTTGCAAGGAGCGCGCGTTTGAGCTGAGTGAATTAGAAGAGCTGCGCCTGGATGCCTATGAGGGACTGCGCGATTACAAGGAGCGGACAAAGGCGTTTCATGACAAGCATATCCTCAGACACACTTTTGAGCCAGGAGACCAGGTATTATTATTCTCATCACGCCTGAAGCTCATGCCTGGAAAGCTGCGCAGCAAATGGACTGGACCGTACACAGTCACCAAGGTTTTCCCCTATGGAACAATCGAATTAGAAAACGAGCACCGGCATCGTTTTCAGGTCAATGGGCAGAGAGTCAAACGATATCTAGGAGAGCCTTGGGATGGTACAACGCGCGACATTGAGTTGGCAGAGCCAGAGATAACAGATGCGCCAGCTGCTGCGCCAGAGGGAGAACTGGAAACTATTGCTCACATTTCTTCTTCCTCTTCATCTACCCTCGTTACTGCAGACTTCTCACATATTATCCATGTTGACTACACTTTTCACCCTTTGCGCAGGACCAAGAAGAACACAACACATGCAAAAGCGCGAGATCACTCAGGAGCAAGAGTGGGGGAGGTCGCTGGCACACATTTGGGCACGTAACGAGGTACAGTCGAGCCAACGACGTTAAACAAAGGCACTTGTCGGGAGGTAACCCGACTCGTTTTACTTTTACATGTCTTTCTATCAGTTTTTCTAGTGTCTTTTAGTTAGTTTAGGTCTTGTAGTTTTTAGTCGAGCAGCAGTGCGCAGGTCCGTGCGCACTACAGTGCGCAGGACAGCTGCGCCAGTCAGGGGGTATATAAGGGCAGGACTTAGAAAATTTTAGCACTTTTTCACACTCGACCGTTGCAAGCAGCTCTCGCCTTCGCACCTCCGCCCACTGTCCGGCGCCCAACCCAGCTTCAGTTTAGAGAGATTTGCAGAGCACACGGCCGCACTCACCCCAGGTACCCTTTCCCCCAGACTTGAGCACGATTCCAGTAGGGTTTTGTACGGAGGAGGAGTTTTCTAGGGTTTTGAAATCGCACCAGGTTAGAGTGCGCCAATTGGAGTGTTTTTTAGAGGGTTTTGCAGGCGAGCAGTAGGCGCTCCATTGGTGAAAGTTTCAGGGCATTCTGAGGAGTTTGGATTTTTGGAGTGTTTGTGGAGTGTTTGTGGAGCCTTCCTGAGGCTCGAGATGTACGGGACTCCGTGCATCAGCAGGGAGTTCCTGCGGGAGGTCGGTTTGGAGGACTTCATTTTGGAGAGGCTCGCGCTGGTGGGCTGGGAGGCGCTGTTGGAACTCAACAGCGCATCAGACAGGGAGGACACCTGCGAGTTCCTGGCGTCATTGGAACCAGGAGAGATGGAGATAAGGTACCGGCACTGAGGGGTGTGGTACATTGCCTCGGCCAAGAGGCTGAAACGCAAATTGAGGTGCGCTAAGGTGCGAGAAGTTGACATGGACGCGCACACCAACCAGGAGGCTTGGCGCGAGATGGCTACCGGGCCAGTGTTTTCCGCGGGGCGCAGCAGGGGACGAGAGCTGCGTGACCCGTGGATGTTCTACTTGTGGCGCCTGGTCGCCTATGCCATCATTGGGCGCTTTAATGGTGCGCCGAAGATCAGTTTGCTGGATATGGAGATCTTAAAGGGGTTTTATTATGGGAAGAGGGTGCTCTTTGTTCTGAACATGGTGCACCACTGGAGCCGAGTCAGCACCAAGGGGCCGCTGACTTGCGGAGGGATTATTACGCACCTGCTGCGGGCGTTACATGGAGAGCCCGAGGTGCCAGAGCACACAATGGTGCCGGCTGTCCCTCTGGACCGCGCCCACATGCTGCAGATCAGGGCGGTAGCCGTGAAGGAAGATGGCACATTGGAGTGGTGCTACCGCCTGCAGCCGGCCAGAGTGCCACGGCCAAGAGCAGAGAGCAGTGTGCAAGCAGCAGAGGCGGCGCAGGAGATGGAGGAGGATGAAGTTCCAGAGCAAGTTGTGCCTCCAGTCAGGCGCGCAAGGACCCGCGCGCAGACTGGAGCGCACCGCAGGGGGAGCCAGTCACCATTTCCATCGAGGATTCTCCCCCGCGTGCCCCAGGGAAGCGCCCAAGGACTGAGGCTGAGGCGGCGCCTGAGGAAGCATCAGCAGAGCAGCGCATGATGTTCAACGTCATGCGCGTGCTCGAATATTTAGCGCCAGAGGGGGCGGACTTAATCATGAGCCCACCATCAGGGTAGCGATTTGGAGACGCGATTCCCCCTCTCCTCAGCCTGCACCGACCACCTCCAGGTTCCCCCAGTGCGCCGCACCAGCCAGCCAGCCCTCTTACTCAGCCCCCAGTGCATCCAACAGATCCCTCTCCCATCCCAGCACCCGCACCAGCACCAGCAGCCCCAGCACCAGAACCCACCCCCGAACCAGAACAAGTACCAGCACCTGCACCTTCCCCTGCCCAGCCGTCCATTCCAAGGTCCCCTATAGCCGAACCCATCATTAGCACCAGCTCAGACTCGCTATGGGACCCCGTTTCAGAGGATGACGTTGTGGCGCAGCCTGTCGCCCTTTCAGTTGTACCACCTTCCTCCAGCACCTATGTGACGGATTCTTCAGAGGAGGAGGCGCATAGTTCAGCGGCTGCGTCTAGCTCAGATGACTTCTAGAGCTGTAGGGGGGGGGCACTATTTCTTTCGGGTGGTGTCTATTTTCCTTTATTTGCTGAACTTTCTTTGATATTCTGTTGCTATATGTGTGCTGAAATCTTGTGCTACATATTTTGTGTCCCTATGCTATATTGCGCTGCTTTGACTATATGTTCTTAGTTTTTATGTTTTTTATTTTGCTTGCATGCATGTGCGCGTTCTCCGTGTGCTTAAGCTTGAGTCGTGGGGACACGTCTCTGTTTAAGTGTGGGGGGGGGGAGCGTTACACTTACATTTCACGTTTTTTTTTAGCTTTTTAGTGTAGCTTAGTTTAATTGAAGGAAACAGTAGCAGTAGTGCGCTTGAGTGCGGGCTGCGCGCACTGTTCAGCTTGTTTGCACTATCCATATTGCGCCGTGCGCTGCTATCAACTGTTTTTAGTATTTTTTTCGTTTTTCTGCTCCTGTTAGTTGGGATATACAGGGGATGTGGAGTTGACAGAAACGCTCTAGAGAGGCGGTTAGTCGTTCGCGCTTCGGAGGAGAGGTATATGGTCGAGAGCGTGAGTGGAGGCCTGTGCTTCGCGACCTTCGGAACAAGAAAGTGCGCTCAGTCACGCAGATGCCGAAGGCAAGTACCCAAAAGCGTGGCGAGGTGCGAAAACAGACCACCTTCCCTCTGGAAGTCGAGCTAAGGAAGGTGGGCGCGGGTGTAAACGCGTGCGCCGACCTGCGCAGACAGACCATAGAGGGAGAGCGGGGCGGTGTTCCATAGCTGTTATCCGGAGGCCGAGACTGGAACCGTTCTGGGAAAGATAGGAACCATAGACAAAGCTGTACAAAAGAAACATACCAGCAGATGATATGTGCTACAAAAGAATCAGCATGCGCACAATAAGTACCAGCGTGCGCAAAATCCACAAAGGAAATCATCAAAAAGCTTGAGTTCCCAGGAAGTGCGCGGAAGAATCACGCACGGGAAGAAGCTTGCGCTGTTAACCATATACCCATCCTCGGAGCAAGAGCTGACAACCTGGAGCCTATGAAGAGCTATCTCCCAGTCATCCGAAATGATCTTCATCCCAGCTGAGAGGTAATGAATTTCGAAAACGCTATGCTTAAACTGTTGAAAGCAGTTGTGCGCAGGTGGTAGAGCAGCGCAAGGTGATCAGTAGTGCAGATCGCGCCAGAGTGCAAGATTGTGCGCTAGACTCCAGAGAGGTAGTAGTATCCGTGCTTGAGTGCTTGTTCGAGGACGAACAAGGGGCAAGTGTGGGGGGTTTGATAGAGCCTATTTATACGCATTATTTAGATCATAACCCTGTGCTTGTTTGCATTATTTTGTGTACAAGATTACTGGTTTCCAGTGTTTTTGTATTGCAGGGCAAAACGAGGGCCTAAGTCGGATACGCGCTAACAGGCAGCGTTTAGGACGCGCATCACACAGCCTGCGGAGCTAGCGGCGCAAACAGAAGAATTGGCAGAGTCGACCACGGTGCGCTAACCAATGCCGTGCGCCATGCGCAGATGGTGGTGTTTCCAAATCCTGACACCACCAGATTTGGAAGTTGCCAAGAATGAGCCTCTGAGCAGTATATAAAGAAGAGGAAGGCTAGGGTTTGAGCATTCATATTACACCATCCATCATCGTCAGATCAGAGGAGAGAGCGGTAGAACTGGAAAACACACGAGCTTGTTGAGAGGACCTGCGCCAGCCAAGACTACAACCTGCACGCACTGTTTGCTATTGTTTTCTTAGACACTCTAGTTATTATTTACTGTTTCTATGATGTTTACCACTAGCATGTCTAGCTAAACGCTTAGTATCGGTTGGGCATGAATCTATGAGTATTTCCCTTTGAGACTTGCGCTTAATGCATAGCTTGTTTTGCTTGTATTAATTCTGTGCACATTGCTGGCAGCTTGTTACATGAGTAGGGGAAGCCTTGAACCGCAATCTTACTCTTGTTGCTTGTTGTTGTTTGTTAAACTAGTTGAATAGCCTGACGGTGCCAACTAGGAGTAACGAGCTAGGATACGCAATTACTACTTTGATAGGATTCGTAGTTGTTTAGCCTAGTTCAAGAATTAATAGCACATGAACTTTGATCGGAACATGCGCACATGTTAGGAAGCCTTGATCGGACACTAACATTGGTAAAATCAAGCTATAGACATTTAGAGTCGATGATAAGGAATACACTCATAGAGGATTGTCTGCGCCGATACTTCTCATAGTCATAGTACTTAATCTCTACTGCCTGCGCACGTCTAGTGCAAATTCCTGCGTTTACTACTGTTTACTCGCGCATCGCGCAACCCCAATCACTCACCCCCCAATCTTCGTAAGTGTAGGTCACTGGTTAAAACTGAACTGCGTGCTCCCTGTGGAGATCGACCCTTACTTAACCGTTGTACTAGTGGAAGAGGAAGGATTATATTTGACGCGTACAACGACGTGCGATCAAAGGACTACCAATATTCAGATGTGCAGAGAAAAGACAGATACGTTGGAGAGACAACAAACTGGAGAATGAGGATCGCAAAAGACACTGGCTCAGATCGGGTGGGACAATCACACAATGCAGGAAGGAAAGTGAGAGTTGCAAGACACAACAGAGCTCGGAAGAGGTGGAGTCAAAGACCAATTCAGTATGGATGGAAAAATAGCCAACAAAGATGCTCACAAAGTCACCTGAAGGGTTGCTGAGCGCAAGCTACAAAAGTGCACAAGATTAGGGTGTTATAGCAACCCGCTGCACCAAAAGAAGCCGTTCAGAATATTGAGTTGCTAAAAGAGGAGAGAACACGTGCAATTATTTTTGAAGAAAACGCGGCTGAATCAAAAACTAGTGCCCAATCTGCTCCGCCAAAGGTTCCTTCCCTAAGACCTGCACCGTTCTCTGACCCCCATAAAGAAAACAATGGTGCATACCCGAGGATTGAAGAAGAACAGTGGCGGCGCCAGACAAGCAGGAGCAAGAAAGAAAAGAGATGATCAGCAGAAGGCAGCGGAAACATGCCTTCAATTGGTAATACGAGAACCGAGCCCTCAACCTCCTTCACCAAGACCTGCCACAATGAAGGAACCAATGAGGAAGAAAAGGAAGAATTGTAAGAGGAGGAGAACCTGTCACAAACATCAGTACTGCCAAAGAACACTATTCAGAAACGGAAATATAAGACTCCTCCAATGAAGAAGAGGAACAAGGGGTTGCTGCAGCAACCCAGTCCACTGAAGAGCAGAGCACAGTCATGGTGTCTATGCCCTGCTCAAATGAAGATATTGAAGAATCCTGGTCCGAGGATTTTTAAGGCAAAGAGACAGCTCCTCCTCCTTCAACAGACAAAGGAAAATCGGCCATTGTTATTCCAGGCACTAGTGATCGCGCGTCGTTGTACGCGTCAAATATAATCCTTCCTCTTCCACTAGTACAGCGGTTAAGTAAGGGTCGATCTCCACAGGGAGCAAGTAGTTCAGTTTTAGCCAGTAACCTACACTTATGAAATTGGGGGGTGTGAGTGATTGGGGTTGCGCGATGCGCAAGTAACAGTGGTATCGTAACGCAGGAATTTGCACTAGACGTGCGCAGGCAATAGAGATTAAGTACTATGACTATGAGAAGTATCGGCGCAGACAATCCTCTATGAGTGTATTCCTTATCATCGACTCTAAATGTCTATAGTTTGGGTTGCTAATGTTAGTGTCCGATCAAGGCTTCCTAACATGTGCGCATGTTCCGATCAAAGTTCATGTGCTATTAATTCTTACACTAGACCAAACAACTACGAATCCGATCAAGGTAGTAATTGCCTATCCTAGCGCGTTACTCCTAGTTGGCACCGTCAGGCTATTCAACTAGTTTAACAAACAACAACAAGCAACAAGAGTAAGATTGCGGTTCAAGGCTTCCCCTACTCATGTAACAAGCTGCCAGTAATGTGCACAGAATTAATATAAGCAAGCTATGCATTACGCGCAAGTCTCAAAGGAAATACTCATAGATTCATGTCCAACCGATACTAAGCGTTTAGCTAGACATGCTAGTGATAAACATCACAGAAACAGTAAATAATAACTAGAGTGTCCAAGAAAACAATAGCAAACAGTGCGTGCAGGTTGCTGTCTTGGCTGGCGCAGTCGGCTAACGCAGATCCTCTCAACAAGCTCGTGTGTTTTCCAGTCCTGCTGCGCACTGCCTCCTTGGTGTACGAATTGTGAATCCTAATAATTGTTTTTAACCCTAGCCTCCTTCTCTTCTTTATATACTGCTCAGAGGCTCATCCTTGGCAACTTCCAAATCTGGTCGTGTCAGGATTTGGAAACACCACCATCTGCGCCTGGCGCACGGCATCTGCTTGGCGCAATCGGTTAGCGCACCGTGGTCGATTCTGCCAATTCTTCTGTTTGCGCCGCTAGCTCCGCAGGCTGTGTGATGCGCGTCCTAAACGCTGCCTGTTAGCGCATATCCGACTTAGGCCCTTGTTTTGCCCTGAAATACAAAGACACTGGAAACCAGTAATCTTGTACACAAAATATCGCAAACAAGCACAGGGTTATGATCTAAATAATGTGTATAAATAGGCTCTATCAACCAGCAATGAAGAGGGAGATTCTGAAACTCTGGTACTGCCACCGTTGGAGAATCATCTCGGGTACAAACATATGCACCTCCAACACTGCCAGAGACCATAGAGAGGATCACTATCAGAGGGACATGGTTCAGACACCAGACAGTGTCAGGATTCTGGCCAGTTGTGGAGAGGAAGACCATTGTCCCAGAGAAGGTGCTAGTACTAAGGAGATACAAGTCTGCAGCAATCATCAATCTCCTCCAAGAGGTAAATCTTCTTAAATCCTTGACTCTCCCCAAAAGATATAGTGTTGAACTGGTTAGGGAGTTCCTGGTGAACTTAGAGAAGGATTTTAATGTTGAGGGGAGTAGTGCTGATGGGAAGAGCTGGATAAGAGGCAAACTAATAGTGATAAACCCAGTAGTTATCAATAAATATTTAGGGATAGATAGTGAGGCAAGATCACCTGCATAAATTAGTCCCAAGGTCCTTGCCAGCTCACTGCATGTCGTTGTGTGCGCCAAATTTATATTTGTAGAAACCTACTACACTAGCAAACGGTAAGTAGCCTCGAACCCAAAGAGAGCAATTATTCCTAGAGTTCTACTAATAACTAATGGGGGTTGTTTTCAGAAAGAATGTTGTTTCTCAAATTCAGAAAGAGTCAGTTCAGGGATATGCATTACAACTAGTAATCATCGATCGAACATGCATCAACTAGTAAAAACTACTGTTCTAGTCTAACAATCCTGCTAAGGTAATGTCTACTCCAATGTTCTACCTACTCTTAATCGCTAAGTTCTCGAATAGGTTAACGATTACTTGGCTAACAATACCAAATTAGTTCTTCCGCTAGGCTTCTTTAATAGGGCAATTCAATCCAGTATCACGCAATGGATATCAATCTAGGTTCACCGTTAGGCTATGCTAATTTGATGATCAAAGCATGCAATTCATACGAAGGACATAATTCACTAAATCAAATTATGAAACATAGATCTTAAACCAAACGTTGCAATGCAATTCCCCAAACTGAGTTAAAGTTTAGCTACGACAATCCATCTAATAACAATGAAAGTAAAGAGTTCAGAAAATACTAAAACTTCCACGCTGTTGCTGCTAAGTTCTCCTCTCCAAGCTCTGGTCTACGGTCTCGGCCACTAGCTTTGATTAGTTAAAAGGCAGTCACGGCTGAAAAAGCTCCTAGGGTTTTTCTCTCCTCCTTTAAATACTTATGAATTTGGGCCGGGCTGAACTTCTCTTGCACGAATCACATATGATTCGTGCAAGCCTGCTTGGGCAAATCGCTCTTGATTCGTGCACTTGTGTTGGGCAAATCACTTTGGCAGCGATGAGATTATCGCTTGCTTTCGCCATAGATCATCTGGAATTCACCTGAAACTTCTTCTCGCTGCTCCCTTGCATTCCCGAGTGATTGAATGGGGCCTAGAATGCTCCAAATACATAATAAAGTTCCAAAGTGGTCTTGATACACCTGCGATGTGAAACACTATAAAGAAGTAATCTATCACACGCAAAATGCAATTAAACAATGGGAATAAATAACTGAATGGATCGTATAAATACGCTCCATCACCATCACCCTCATAGAAGGACTATACATGATCTGGGCAGCACACAACTTGAGTGCCTTAGAGCTATCCTCAAAGTATGCCCTCCTATATAACATTGGGATTAGGAACTGGATCCCTAGCTCTCATAAGGGGAAAGGTAGCAATTTTTTTTTGGAATCTATTGTATGCCATTGGGAAATTAAGACAAGTCAACATGGTTGAGGTACTGTTCTCCCAGATAACTGATTACACTGGCTGCGCAAAGGCAGACCAGTCCATAGTGCTTCCCTCGTTGATCTATGAGCTAATCATAGCATAACATCCTGAGTTGAAGAATGTTGCTGAAGGGATGACTGAGGAGCCTTAGGTGTTTGTGGTTGATCACAAACGGTTTAAAAGGAATCATATAGTACACACTGAGCAATAAGATTTATTGCCAACAGCCCCTCTACCAGAACCAGCAGCAAAAGAACAGGGAGAGGCCCCTGCCCCAGCTATCTAGGCTGCCCTCAGAGCAAGAACCATCAGCAACCTAAAGTCTGAGCTCAGCCTCCTGTCAAGAGTAGTTAAGAGGATAACTGTAAGACGCAATCAGATCAGAGGCTTGCTGCAGAACTTGGAGTATCCAGCCGATGAGGAAGCTACCCCCTCCCCATAATGATGCTTTTTTTTGTGAACCTCCCCTTTGTCATTTGTGACAAAAATGGGGAGAAGAAAAATTGATGAACTAAACCTTTGTAATAGGTAGCAATTACATTTGTCATTTATGGCCCTGCGTGGCTAAGACTGCTTTAAAGGGCGCATGTGGCCAGAACATGAGTAGCAATCAAGCATGTTAGCCTAAGCTAGGAGCATGAGTAGTTTGGATAGGTTACTGTTGTAGAGATAGGCCAGAAATGACCAACCAAAAGGCTGAAAAAATAGACCGGCCAAATTTTAGGAAGTCAGCCACTGATTGAAGACTTAAAAAGAAGCTCAGGCGCAGCACACGGCATCAACGGACATCTTGTTTTGTCAATAATGCCAAGGGAGATTGTTAAGGTAATGGCATTCAATTGCCAAAACCCTCCAGAGTGAACAAGCTGAAGTGCAAAAAGGGTTGCTACAAGAGCCTGTGTAGCAAAAGAGCTGGATCATTCTGTGAGCAGAATTACTGCTAGTTGCCCAATTGAAGAACGGAGCAAGGGAAGTATCCTAATGCAGATTCGAATATTCCCTGGATCAAGATCGTCTTCGACAAACCAACTTAAAGATAATGATGCTTTTGGAAGGTAAGTGCCCTTATCAAGTATCCGACAAAGTAGGAGGGGAAACCAACTTGAAGATAATGATGCTTTTGGAAGTGCGGAGCTCGGCATAAATAAGTAAGCCTCGGCAGACAGCAGAGGCATCCAAAATCCATCCATCCAACTGCAGAGCGAAGAATTGAGCAGAGCGAAGAGATTGGATCCATCACTCGTTGAGCAGAGCGTGCGAGCAGAGCAGGAGTGATTGTGAAGTAGAAACTGATCGAGACTTGCAGAGTCTGATCAGTGCTTGATCGGAGAAGGTCAGTTGGAGGAGGAGGCTCACTGATTGATTAGGGAGAGTTGAGGGAGCGTCGTGAGTGTTTGAGGAACTAGAACGACGGCAGAAGACTCACTCTCTTCACTGACAGGCGGTCATAGAGTGAGGGGAGCTTAGAGAAGTTTGTTTGGCTCAGCGGAAGGCTTGGATCATACTGCACAAGGGTATGCTCTAGCATCCTACTGTAACACTATTTTAATTAAAATAGGCTAAGTGTGTAGGAGTGTGGCACTGATCTGAGGGTGTTCAGATCAGATGCCATTCGTGCTAATTGGGTTGGGTACATAGATTGACCTAGAATAGGCATAAAGTCAAGTCTGTGTCATACTGAGAACCATAGAACTAGTAGAATCGTTAAGGACTTGAGAGCAGTCCTCCCTAGACGTAGGCAGTTGGTCGAAACTGGGTGAATATATCATCGTGTGTGATTTCTTTCAAGTTATTCGCGGTACAAGCTAATTCGGTACAAGAGGTTGCTATAGCAACCTGCTGGTACACTCTCAGCAAACGAAGGCGCTATAATTTCAGACATTAAATTAACTACACAAATTGAAATTAACATCAACACACAGAAATGAACATCATCAACACCAAATTAACAAAACAAACACTTAATTAACATCATCAATCATCAACAAATCTCCACAAATTAACATCATCATACCTCCACAAATTAACATCATCAACAACAAAACCAAATTAATTAACAACAACATCATATGAACACCAATAACATCATCTCCACAAACTGTTGGCCACTAAATGATCAACAAAAACTTAATTAACACCATCTCCAAAACCGAGTCATCAATTGTGTCATAATCGAGTCACAACCGAGTCTTCACTAGTTCATCAAGCTACAAACTGTGTCATAATCGAATCACAACGGATTCTTCACTAGTTCATCAACCGATAGCAATATCAACTGATTCATCATTACAACCGAGTTACATCAGCCTAGCTACCCAAAAATTTAAACATCCAAATCGATCTAAATTCCAAACTGAAACCACCAAATTGAAACCTAAAACTAAAGCCGAGGACAAACCGAAGAGGAGAAGAGGACCAAGTTAGCCGAGCATGAATCCGATGTTTACCAGGCGTAGCAAAGTGAGTAGGAGCGACGGCCGAGCGAGTAGGAGTGGCGGAGCAGCAGAGGAGAGAAAGAAATGGAAGAATAGAAAATGTATTCTTATTCGCGCAAATATACGATGGTTATGCGACGACATCTCATTCTGATGCACAACCATCGTATAACCTTCCTTTATATTTGGGGTTTTTGTCGCATAACCATCGTAAATATTTGAGATCTTCGTTGCATAAACGTCTTAAATATTTGGGGTTTTCATTGCATAACTATCGTATTACCAGTGTAAAAAAGGGGATATATTTCATAATTCAAACTATTTTACCTAAAATTTGTTGAAAATTGTTAAATTCTTAATATCCTAAATTACTTAATAATTAAATTCAAAAATCGTAAAATACTTAAGAATTCTTTAAAAAATTAAAATATATTACATTTCATCATCTGAATCGGTTTTGTCTTCTGTTTGTGTGTCAGATGTTGAGAACGTATCAGCATGCTTTTTGTGTGTGCTTTGAGTTTCTATCTTAGCTACATTATTCTACAATCGTCACAATCAGTTGTAGCAACCTGATTGACTCAGACACCAGCAACACTTCAATTCAAATTACATCAAAGGGTGGTCGTACAAGTAGTTCATAAGGATCATTAAAACTATGTCCCTTAACTCATCAGGTATATGTAACTTTGGCTATTGCCTCTTAATAAATAGTGAAATTGGCACTGCATTACTATTGACGAGTTACCACATGTTGGTACGGCAACTTCTTCCGCTAAGCTGATGACGCTTTGGTTTGACTAAGACCTGGAGAACATAAAACGAATTGTTCACCCAGTTCGGCAATAGCTTACGTCTGGGGAGCACTACTCTCGGTACTCAAGATTTCACTATCTCAGTTAGAGTACACCACTACTCATAACCTAGTCGACATTACCGCTCAATCTGTCAACACAGACTAGCTACACAGGGTAATCAACTTTCAATAATAGATAGCTAGCAATTCTACAGCTCTCAACCTATTCTATTACAAAGTATACCCAAATGTTGCTGCAGCAACTTCTTCCTCTAAGTTGCTGACGCTTCAGTCCACGACTTCATCAATCACTCCTCTGCTAATCCAGGAAAATTTACGCTGCTCCCCCTCGTTCAATGACCTCCCGTCACTATCCAGGAGCACGCTCCGACAGTCTGCGCGAGCTGCACTCCGCCACTGTCTTTCACACGATCGCTTGATCTATCAACGAGCCTCTACTTCAATTGATTTCTCAGATCAAGATAGAATCAGACTACTCCAGTCCGGATCACTCCTCGGCTCTCACACAATCAAAGCTCCAGCACTCTCTGCTTCTGCGGACTCAGATCTTTTCTCTCTGTGTGTGTATTTGATTTGATTCTCTATTATTCGAAGGACATAAAAACTTGATCTTCAACAAGACTCTACTCCAGTTGAACTCAATGATCCAGTGTCGATCAGACTCATCCAATCGTGATCTCTTTCAGCTTTTCCCAGTGACAACACACTCACTCTTCACACTAAGGTTTCTTCACTCTGCTTCGTGTGTTTGTGTTTTCATTGATTCAATCTGATGCTTGCATATGTAGCTATTGCACCTCAGCAACTTTAGTCCCCAGCGATAATGCTACCTTCCAAATTCTCCCATGGATACCTAGAAGATTGTTGAGATTCGAATCCTCTCCTGGATTCCTAGAAGATGTTGCGATCTACATTTCCAAAACACAATTTAGAAATAAATCTAGCTTGCCTTCATCCGAGCCACTTGCCGAAGGTCTCTGATCCACTAGGACTCTACTATGACCATTGCTACGCTGGCAGCAATCATCTGAACATCCTCCGAGCACCTCCGAGCACCTCCACATAAAAGGAACTTGTACAAGAATATTTGGTTGCTAAAGAGAGAAGGGTCACGTGCAAAGCACGTGCAGGTGTTTGAAAAGAAAAAAAAACTGGTAAATCAATTTGTGTTCTAGGACACAGTTTGCAAGCAACGTCTGACGCCATCCTCCTCGAGATCTCAAGCCACCACCAATCACAGCCGAAAACTGACAATGGTGCGCACTCGCGGTCTAAAGAAGAACTTGGCAGCCGCCCGGCAAAATAGTGGTAGGAGGGAGACCGAGCCTTAGCGCAAATCAGTAGAACAATGTCATGAGCTGGTAGTCTGGGAACCAGCGCTGCACCCTCGATCGCAGAATACTACACCATCCCTAGAGGAACCCTTAAACAAGAAGAGAAGGCTTGTGTGTGACGGTGTAACTGTGTCTGAAGCCTCAAAGGTTGAAAAGGAGGTAGTAGCTGAAGACTCCACCGGTGGTGAACAAGGTACAGAGGTTCGTGCAGCAAGACAAAGAGTAGAAGAGCCCAGTAAAACGGTAGTCACAACCCCTGACTCAGATGATATTCCGAGGAGTCTTGGACAGATGAGCTATCTGAACAAGAATCTGCTGAAGCAAGGGAAGTTCCTCCATTATCATTTCAGACTCAAGTAGTGAAGAAGAAGAGGACTCTGGTGACTCCGAAGGTGCTCACAATGGAGAACCTTCTGAGTGGCAGTCCACACTATCTGTGTTCTCCAAAGAGGTCCCTGTAGGAGGCATCTGGTCCAGGAGCAGGGCTGCCTCAGAATCATGGGGAACAGTAGAAAGAAAGACTGTGGCGCCTGAGAAGAGGATGGTTCCTGGAAGATACAAATTTGCTGCAATCGTCCAGCTTTTATCAAAGGTAAACCTTCTAAGTACCCTAACCCTCCCTAAGAAGTTCAATACATCATTGGTTAGGAATTTGTAGCAAATGTGAAGGATGAGTTCGAAGTTGAGAGGAGTAATCATTATGGAAGAAGTTGGGTAAGGGGCAAGATGGTTGTGATCTCTCCGGAAAAGATAAATGAATATCTTGAGATAAGCAATGAATCAAGGGGCCCAGCTATTGTTGATCAAGAGATACTTGCCAGTATTCTTACTGGTGGGCTCTATAGGTCTTGGGGAGCACCAAATTGGTTTGCCTCGGAGTTGTCATCAAAGTATGCATTATTGTACAATCTTGGCATCAGGAACTGAATTCCTAGCTCCCACAGAGGAAAGGTCAGCAGGGACTTTGGAGATCTCTTGTATACCATTGGAAAATGAAGGAAAGCAAACATGGGTAAGGTAATGTTTCCTCGGATTGCTGCACATGCTGGTTGTACCAAGTCTACTCATGCTATTGTTTTTCCCTCCCTCATTTATGAATTGATCATTGCACACCATTCGGAGTTGAAGACTGTCTCAAAAGGGATGTCAGAAGAGGTGCAAGTGTTTGTGGTTGATCACAAACTTTTCAAGGGAAAGCATGTAGTGGACATTGCACAAGAAGATCCCTTGTTGGTTGCTCTTCCACCTGTTCCTACTCCTGGAGTAGATGAAGCTGCCCCTAACACATCTCTACAAGCTGCCCTCAAAGCTAGAATTGTGAGTCACCTCAAGACCGAGCTGAATCTGCTGACTGCAGAAGTAAAGAAGGCCACTGTCAGAAGAGCTCAGGTCTATAGTCTGCTAAGGGACTTGGAGTATCCAGACGAGGGAGCTGCTTCTGTTGATGAAGAAGAGGATGACCGATACCCCCTTTAACATCTTTTTGTCAAAAAGGGGAAGAAAAAGCCCATTGATGAGAACTATTTTACGAACTGAAGTGATTATAATATGTAGCTATTATTGTTTTGCGGCCCTGCGTGGCTAAACTGACCTTAAGACCAAATGTGGTCATATTTGTCTTAGACAGATAGTGGTTCTTTAGTAGAAAAAATTGTTAGCTCTAAGACAGGAATCTAAGTAGCTTAGATTTGAGTTAGTTCTGAAGAAAGTGGCCCAGAGTGCCCAATCAAAAGGCTGAAGATATAGGCAGGCCATTGCAAAATTTTGTTTGAAGTCTGCCACCAAGGGAGGATCGACTCAAGGCATCAGTGGACATCAGGTTTTGTCAAAAATGCCAAGGGGGAGATTGATAATTGACAAAACCTGTCAGAGTGTACCAGCCCAGTGAGCAAGCAGTTGCTACAGCAGGGCGCTGTAACAACAGAGCAACGGTTTGGCCCTATGAGAAAACTACCCAACTATGAAGTTGCAGTGCAACGGGAGGCTTTCAAATATTCTCTGAATATCCCACTAAAGAATTCCATGCCTCAAGCTTGAAGATTTTATTAGGAAATCAAATCTCCTAAAAATTAGGAGATAGGATCTTGTTGAGATCTTTGAGGGCTTCCTAATTTTGATGGCAGAAGAGTTCATATAGAAGGTGGCTGGGCAGAGCAAGAGAGACCATCCGAATAGAGAGAGAAACACAGAGAGACCATCCGAATCGATTATGCATGCTACGGTTGAATCACACTCAACCGATATGTCTCTTTGCTAAATATGATGAGAAGGAGTGGTTGTGGCATGCCCATTATAAGCATATGACCTTTCGTGCATTGAGGTATCTATCCCAAATTAAGATGGTAGAAGGGTTTCCACAAGTAGATCACATTGAGAAAGTGTGTGAGGCTTGTAAGGCAATGAAACAACACCGTACTCCATTTTTGAAAGCATCCACCTACCAAGAAGAGAAGCCATTAAAAAAATAGAAGACCGGTCTTGACAAAACCGGGTAGTTCAATTTTGTAATGAGACCAGTCTTGGCAAGACTGGTCTCATTAAAGCATTGGACCCAAAGAAAGGCACTAGGAACCCTATGCTTCTGATCTTAGGGGTCAGTCTCCTATAAGCGATGTGACCAACTTTCCTTGCTTTAGTCTTAGATGAGCGAGTGATTGAGGGGCTGAAAAGATAGAAGTGAGGAATAGTAGGTTAGTAGGTCAGAGTCTTTTCTTTTTTTCTGGAAATAGTATTGCTTAATGAGACCGGTCTTGGAAAGACCGGTCTCATTGCAAAATTGAACTACCCGGTTTTATCAAGACCAGTCTTCTGCTTTTTTAACGAGACCGGTCTTGACAAGTGATAGAAGTTGCTGCAGCAACTTCAGTCTCTTTTCACTTGAACCTTTGCTTCTGATTCATGTCCCTCAGATTTACTTCTTTCCAATTTCGTTGTACCCGCGTCTGGCAGTAGCTTCTCAGTATGGTCATGATCCATCACCCCAATCTTTCGTCTCCACTGGGTCTGTGTAACAACATGAGCTTTGTGACAGAATTCTTTGCAGCTTCTGACATTTTTCTTCCGATCTGTTTTTCTCCACCAACCTTGGTCACTTCTCCTTCGTACTCCAGACTTTCTAGGTTTTTTCTTCAGCTCATCCACGAGCATTACTATCTTTATCTTGGGCAATCTATGTTCATCAGCAGTTCCCTTGCCGAGCACTCTTCCTCTTTGTCCATTCCCTTGGGAAATCTCTTAGTTAATATGTTATGGTTCCACCTCTATGCCTCCGATGATATTGTCCATGTGGCTTCCAGTACTTGTTTAGAACAAAACAATCCCGTTGAATATGCCCCTGTTGATAATAGAAGTAACATTTGTGTTTGTTCAGTGAAGTTCTACATGTCAGCGGCAGGGTTGCTTCTGGTTCTTTCTTCTGGACCTTTTCTTCCGACATTGTTTTTCTTGCTTGGTGTGAACCTCCTTCCTCTGTAATTTTGGATCAACCCTTTCTGTATCCATAGCTCTGACAAAGGTTGTTACTCCAGAGCCACCTTCTCCCGTGTATCCAAGTGTGGCAGTTCCACCCCCATATCTCTGGTAGGATAAGATTTCATCTAGGATGGTTGATCTGCATTTTTCTCTCTTCTCTATATCACTATGCAGACTGACCTTTTCAATTTTCTCATCCGCTATTTCCAGATTCTTGGTCTCATCGGAAAAAGAGGTAATGGTCTTCCGGAGATCTCACTCTTTCTCAACAGAGACTATCTTGGCCTGTAGCTACTCTTTGATCTCAACAACTTTCAACCATTCTTCGTGCAACAAGGCAAAGTCTCTTTCTAGTGAATTCTTTGAGAACTCTTCAACATCACTACTATCTAACTCAACAATCCCATAGACAATCTCGGAATTTATTAAATCTGAATTTTCAATATCAGTTACAATAGTAAGGGCAATGTTGATTTTCTTCACAGTTTCTTCTCCACTATTTACATCACTCTAGTTGATAGTGATGATGCAAGTATGGCAGTGTTTGACAAAACCAGCATAAGTGAACAGGGAGCTGCTACAGCTCAAACGAACAAGCAAGCCAAGCAGAAGTGAACTAGCAGCAGCTGCAGCAGGGGATGCTGCAGCAGGAGCTTGTTCAACAGGCTGTTTCAACTGTCCAAGAAGTAGCAGCTGTCTGGGCTTGTTCGGAAGGGCTGGAAACCTTTTGAAGAGCATCTGGAGAATTTCTAAAATGCTATGGAGTTTTTTCCAGCTAGGTTTACTAGTCAGAAAAGGAGATTTGCATTGGAGAGAATAATCAAATCTAATCTCCCAGATTTTAGGAGATAATTGATCTTGTGGGTCAATTGCCTAATCCTGGAAATTGCTTAAAGTGGTGCGGCTATTTAAGCAGAAGGGGTTCAGGGCTGAAGAGGTTGATCGAAGCTGAGGGATACACGAGAGCACATACAGATTTCAGAGTGAGGATCCTTGGTGTGTGACGGTAGTTTTCTTCGATCATCACCCGTGAGCAGAGCGTTGAGCGCAGAGCTGTGGTGAGTATTGCAGAAGAGAATCAGGACTTGCAGAGTCTGATTCGTGCTTGATCTGGAAGCCAATTCAGAGCTGGGGAGCTTGTTGGTTGATCAAGGGCAGCCGCGGAAGAACTGACGGGTGGAAGGCTCGGTCGAGTGTCGTGCGGGAGTACTCACTAGTGGCAGGTGGTTACTGAGTGAGGGGGAGTTTATCAGAGTGTGCAGCGCTCTTGGAGAGGTTCGATCGGCTCGGTAAAAGGCCTTGGAGCGACGCGGACATTGTGCTTCAGCTGTGTGTTACAGCTGTTGCTGCAGCAACCCTGCTGAGTAGTGTAATTTAGAATAGGCTGAGTTCTTTGAGAGGATTGTAGCTATTCTAGATTGACATATTGTAGAGGGTGTGCAGACACAAGTCAGAGCTTGTTCTGATTGTGTTGAGTGGTCCACACGAGGTTGAGTAGCATAGGTTGCGTGAGTTGTAACCGTGTGTACTTGGAACCTTTGGTTGAGTGGATTGAGGACTGGAGAATAGTCCTCCCCAGACGTAGGCAGATTGGCCGAACTGGGTGAACAAACCTGTGCCTTGTTCATTGCTTGCTGTGACAATATTTAAGTGAACAAGAGTGTGCTGCAGCAACTGCTTGTTCACAAAATCTGTCGACCTAAGACACTACGAATTTCAGATAGTTAGAGACTTGTTGTTCTTCTTTTGATAGCGGGGGCATTCTAACTGCCTTTGACCATATCCTTCACATTCCCAGCATTGATTCCCTTTGACTTGTCTTTCTTGTCTTCTCCACTTTGATCTGCATTTCAGTTCCTTGTCTAGGAATTTCCTCCTCTCTTGGATTGTTTTCTTCCACCAGATCTTTTTTCCGTAAACGAGGAGTTTTATTCTATCCTCTTGAAGAGCTTGTTGAAGTTCTTTGCCAGAAGACCTAGTTGATGTCCCAATTCTTCTTTTGATTCTACCTTCTCCTTGGTCTCAGCCTTCAGCCCAACATTCTTCCCAGAGGATAGTGTAGCATCTTCTACCATCTTCATCTCGAACTGCCTTAATGACCCTATCAGACCCTCCACCCTCATATTTTTGATTTCATGAACTTTCTCTATGGTTGTGACCTTCGTACTAAAATTTAATGTCAATGATCTGAGAACTTTCCTGACTAGCTTCTCTTCTGGTATTTGTTCTCCAAGAGCATAGGCTTTGTTGGACAGGTCACATAGACAAGCATTGAATTATGTGATGGTCTCTTCCTCCAGCATCTTCATGTTCTCAAACCTCGAGGTGATCATCTGAATTGTTAAACTTTTCATTTTGTCAGTTCTCTCATGAGCTGTCTCGAGTATACCTCACCACGCCTGCTTTGCTCCGTCGCAGTTGGAGATCAACCTGAAATTGTTTGCATCGACAGCAGCAAATATAGAATTTAGGGCTTTGGGGTTACGAGATGTTGTAGCTTCCTCTTCCACTATCCATTTGTCCTCTGACATCTTGTGGCTAACTCCCTGGGTATCAATGGTTAATGGGGACGGCCATTCTGCGATCGCTGGTCTCCAAGCTTTTTCATTTAGTGCTTTCAGAAAAGCTTTCATTTATGCTTTCCAATATCCATAGTTACCTCCCTCGAGCAGTGGTGGTCTACTAGTGCTCTGACCTTCTTTCATCTTGGCCGTGGCGATCAGCAGTGCCTTCCTGGACCTCACTCAGTGTGTCGAGCGACCGGCTCTGATACTAATTGAAATTGGCACTGCGTTACTGTCGACGAGAAACCATAAGTTGCTTCAGCAACTTCTTCCGCTAAGTTGCTGACGCTTTGGCCAAATCTGAAATACACAACCAAATTTGTTCGCCCGGTTTGGCAACAGCCTATGTTTGGGGAGGACAGCTCTTGATTCTCAAGATTCCACTATTCCTAGTTAAAGTACAAAGGATCCCGTTCTCAGCGTACGCTAGAACAACCTCTACTTCTAACCTAGCTAGAATCTGAGCTCAATCTGATCACACAGATTAGCTACACAGGGTAATCTACTTTCAATAATAGATAGCTAGCAGTTCTACAACTCGCAACCTATCCTATTACAAAGTGTACCTAGATAATGCTGCAACAACTTCTTCCATCAAGTTGTTGACGCTTCTGTTGACGACTCTTCTATCAACTTTCTGCTGATTCATTCAGACACTCTGTGCTGCTCCCCTTGATCAATGACCTCTCGTCAAAATCCAGGAGCACGCTCAGACAGCCTGCGCAAGTCACACTCTGCTCCTTTCTTTCACACGGTTGCTCGGTCTATCAATGAGGCTCAGCTCCAGTTGACTCCCTCGAATCAGTGTAGGATCAGACTTCTTCAGTCCTAATCACTTTTTTACTCTCACACGATCAACGCTCCAGCACTCTCTGCTTCTACGGACGCTGATCTTTTCTCTGTGTGTGTACTTGATTCGATGCTTGTTGCTTCGGTCTCTGCCTGCATATATAGCTTCAGCACCTCAGCAACTTAGAAACTTCAGTCTGAAACGATAATGGCACCATCCTGGAAGTTTGTTGAGATTCAGTTTCCTAAATCGAAATTTAGAAAGAAATCTTGTTTGCCTTCATCCGAGCCTCTGCTGAAGATCTCTGATCAACTGAGACTCTCTCTGACCATTGCTACGCCGACAGCAATCACCCGGACATCCTCCGAGCTCCTCCAGATTGAACGGCTACAAAGACACTCTTTGATGCTTTAGCCTTGAATCTTCAGGAGATGTTATAGCCTCTTCTGATTCAATCGTCACAAGATTCTATAACTTCTTCTGGCTCTTTTGTTTTGTCAGTCTTCTTTTGCACCTACCAGCTTTTGGTACCACATGATGTTGCAGCATCTTCTTTCGTTCGGCTTCTTCCGCTCAACTTTGTCATAGTATCATATGCGTAACATATTCATCGCTTCATTTTCTTTTATATTTTACAACAAACCTTTCAACAAAAACTACCGAATATAATTACCCAAACTTATGTCGCAATTCAAGTCATCACAATCCCCATGATCATCGCTTGATTCACGCACACTCTAGTGCCTCATGTATCTTCAAATGACATGGCACATACCATAAACACATGCTTGACATGAACTTTTGAATAAGACAATAAGATTAAATTAACTAACAATGATTCTATATATTTTATGAGCTTGCAAATCTTTTTTCTTTTAGGAAATATGAAAAAACTAGACTTTAGCGGGGTATCATATGCCACCCCCATATTTAAAAAAAAAAATATATATAACAAAGTTAATTTAAATATTTAAATTTAGTAAGCTATTATCAACAAAACAACTGAAAGAAGTACTCCATCCTCAAGCAGTCAGCACCTCATTGCCCATCCATCTCCTCCATCCAGGTTATTTTCTTCTCTCTTTTTTTCCTTCAATTTATGAGATTTTGTTACGAATTTGTGTGTTGTAAAGCTTATTTCTTCTTTCTTATATTCAATTCAGCCATCCGGGGTGGTATTTAGGAATAAAGGTTTTTATTATTTTGAATTCGGTGGTGTGGATTGCGGTAATTAGAGTTTGTTGATTTGTGCTGTTTTGAACTTGAACTAGGCTAAGAGCCAATTACATTAAATAATTAAACTAGGTTAGTCTTACAAGTGTACAAACTGCTCACTTTCAAATTGGAATTTTGGACTGAAGTTTGTGTTGAACTGCTGCTAAGTTTGTATTTGAGCTGATTTATGGTTTTAATTCTTTGGGTTTTTAGATGAGTT
Organism: Umbilicus rupestris; assembly: GCA_963678935.1. NCBI lineage: Eukaryota > Viridiplantae > Streptophyta > Magnoliopsida > Saxifragales > Crassulaceae > Umbilicus > Umbilicus rupestris. The sequence continues at coordinate 14,886,972 of OY787609.1, forward strand.
TCATGATATGGGAAACAACAAATGCAATAGAACTTTTTTAAACGATGTTAGTTTTTTTAATGCTATAGTTTATTTTCGTTTGTCATTCCCTATTTCATCTCTTGGGCCGTCCTTGGCATTGTGAAATAATTTCTTCAAGTGAAATACTCATAAGAGTACTCCTCAATCTCATTCTCAATTTGTGTGTATAAATGATGAAAAAAATCGCCTTTACTAGCTCGAACCTTACACATATGCTTTTATTTTCTCTTCAATCGAAAAGTGACCTGGACGAGACTTGTAATTCAGATTGATGCATTTGAACCTCCTTCACCTTGATGCTTAACTCTGATGATGGTGTATAATAAAAAGATTGTTCATTACTATATAGAAGTCAAGATTCAGGATTTCATTCTTCTGATCAATGCAGTTCCAGTTCTCAGAATCCATTTATAAAAACCTGTAAGGTTGACATCCACTTGACACTGAAATTTTCCTTCTGTTACTCACCAATTCTCAGACACTTGTATGCTGTGCGGGGTCTGGAAAGTGTACTCAAATGGAGGAACAAGTTGTAGTCTACAAAGATTTCCACTCAGGAAAAAGCCAAACCAAGTGTTTGATACTGTTGAGGATTAGCAGCCTTCCTCCTATAAACTTATTTCTAGGGAAGATTCCAATAGTGCTTCAATCATATGTTTCACTTTCTCTACCTGATCTTTGTTTTATTATATATGCCACTCTTGTCTCTCAGTCTTTCAACTTGCATATTTGTTCCCACTTTCTCCATCCACCAAATCCTTGATCCTAGAAACCCTAAGTTGAATATGTTGATAATCACACCCTAATGTTTTCTTTAAGTAAATATATACTAAGCAAAAAGCTTTAGGTTTGCTTGGCCATTAAACTTCATAGGGCTTTGTAGCAAAACCTATTTGTGGATTTGAAACTTGTTGTTCTCCATTGTCAGGCAAGTAGCTTTTTTCTATGATATTGGAACTAACTATGTGGCTTGCTTGCGTATATACAGTTTCAGTTCAGTTCAATTCATTTCATATTTTCTTATTGCTTTCGACCTCCTGTATAGTTGATGAGCTTATGAGCGAGGATTTATCCTCAAATTAAGTGACCAAAGGCTTTGGGGGTGACTGAGGCATTGAAGGCCCTTTCACTACAAAAATGAAGAGTGAATTCTTGTTTGTGACGAAAATTATTGTTACATTTTTTGCATAGGGAATTCCAACCAATGTTTATTGTTTTTGCAATCTTGATAACGTTTAGTTGATGTCACTTTCCAAAACTTGGAGACGATTTTCTACAAAGGGATCCACATATTGCTACCTAGCTTTGCTTACATGATTGCCCATATTAGTTTATATTACGCTATCGATGATTATTTTGTTGCGTGTGACGGCTAATAGTGAAACAAATGATTAGGTTTCCTATGGATTATGACAAGATTTGAAGTCCGCCTTTAACTGGCACCTGAGGTTAAGCCTACAAGTTTATTTAGGGTTTGGTTGCCTAAATTACCTTACACATTTTGATTACGACAGTTTTGAAACCGGATTATGTGATGGTTTAATCGACCGTTATTGTTTCGGCAGTTTGTGCAAAGTGTTTACAACGGAGTTGCGATAGTACCATTTATGACGGAGTTACGACGCGCAAGCATTTCGTCATAACCATGATTTAAGCTATGTATTTACGACGGTATTACGAAAATATGCTTTGCGACTATAGCTTTCGTAGAAAAGTCGTTGTAATAGTACGACGGGTTATCGAAGTTTTTCCATCCTAAATTTTATGACGAAATGAATTCCACGGTATAATCATCGCATGTCCACTGGATTTATCTCTTATTTTATGATATCTTATATCTCCCAGTTAATCTCTCTATACCACATAACATCTTCGCACAGCCTGTGAAATTTCAGATTCAACGACTTAATCATGTACTATACTTCCATTTATTTAATGAATCAGTATATAGATTATGTAGGTTTATTTGTAGCTTATTTGATGAACAGAATTCTTCCATGTATGTTTAACATATTTTCCATAGAAGAGTTGGTCGAGAACATTTTTGGATATAGAAACAACATAATCTCTGTAAATCGTATGATACTAATGATATGTTTATGAACGGTGTCGGGAAGTTTCTTGAAGCGGTCGCTGCTAATGAGCAAGTGTTTGATATAAATAAGATTTGTTGTTCATGCAGTAAGTGTCATAATAAGTTATTTTGTGAAGTTGGGGTTACTGAAAATCATCTGTTTACCTACGCATTAGTTAAGGAGTATTATAGTTGGACTCGTCATGCAGAGGTAATGATAGAAGTGACATATATTGGATGGGTTAAGGAGCATATGTTTAATGATCATTATCAACCGCAAGTACAACCACCCTTTGATAGAATGATAGTAATTTTTTGAATATGGTAAGTGATGTAATTGGGTCGTAGTGGTTCTTAATGAAGCAGCATCCGAGTTGCAAAATATGTTTAAATCGAGCGATGAATTTTTATTTGAAGGTTCCACTACTGAGACAACTATCTATGGACGAGAATTTGTTAAATTGTTAGAACTATGAAATAAGAGCCACGCAAATCACAAAGTTCGAGCAATTACAAGAAGAATGCGAGATCTTAAATGTTCTACCTTCCTATCTACCTCATTTTCAAAAGTTGTATATGAACTAAATAATATCTACACACATGAGTTGGCATTCAAATATAGTTAGAGATGAAATTGTTATGGTGCACCCTTTATACGGTGAGTCATGGAAATATTTTGATCGAATACATTCCGACTGCAGAATCAAGAGCAGCTGGTAAACCTTAATTGGAAAATTTCAAGATAGTAAACATATTATGCATACAAATTTATTAACTTTATAAATTAATTTGTAAAAATTAATCTTGTAGGAGAAAGACTTGTGGAGGAGTCCCAATTGCCGAGAGTTATGGGACCGCCGAAAGTAGAAGTTGGATAGACTCTAACTGGATCTGCAATGCCAAGAGACAATGGCATGCTACATATAATCCTAAATTAATATATTTCAATTTAAAATATTTAATTTTTATTTCATAGAAAATCGATATGAGAAAAGGCGCAAGGCATGCATGGAGAGTAGCGCTACATCCGAACCTATTAGGTTTGCTGCTAAAGTGGGACTCTCTCAGAGACACAAGCTGCCAAGGGTCATTGTTGATGCATCGACTAAGGCTAGGTGGAGGTTATTCTAGAGAGATTCCAGTGTCATATCCCCACCCAATGCCACGGAGATCTAGTAATCAATTGAAGAAAACACGGTTGTGATGTTCAAAACATTTATAGCAAATCTGGAAGAGGTGGCGAAGTAGCAGTTTCGGGATGCCTTGCACGGTCCTCGGAGCGCTATTTCTAGGCATCCGCTGTTTGGTAGAGGAGATGATGACGACGACAATGACGGGCGCCCTTGCTAGCTATTAGTACTTTTGCTAAATTCTTGTTTTGTAATGATATTTTTAGTCGTAAACATTTGAATTTGGTTCTATTCAATATGTTTTGGATTTTATTTAGAGTTTTATTGATATGCAATAACCAGTATTTAATAATTTAAATTAATTAAAAATTACTAATATTTTAATAAAACCTTCAAATAAGTATCAAAAAACAGTCGCATTCTATTTCTCGAATTTCGCTGCAAAACTGCCTTATCCCTCTATTCCCTTCCGTCGCAAATCCTTCATTTGTTGTGTTATCTCGTTGGTATACTATGGTGCCAAAATTATTTAACCTTTTCGTATCACTATCGGAAACTTTTGTTTCGTTTCGTCGGATAACCGTCGTAGTCACCGCATCTTTAGCCGCCGATATCCAACGTTGTTACGGTGCGATTACTTAGACAGTATTTGTACCGTCGAAATAATGTCATAAATTTTCATCATATTTCCGTCAAATACTTTATTTTATGGTTGGTTTTACAACGGTACTTTAATCAAAATGTTTGTTTGACAATACAAATATTCGTAGGCGGAAAACCCAACGAAACTAGTATGATCTAACCCTAGATAGATAATTGCTTAGAATTTTTTATTAGATGTTGAGAAAATGCATTGATGTAGGAATGATGGGTGAGCAAAGTTAGTAACAAAAGAAATGTTAGGGATAATGTTAAGAATTTAAAAGAGGAGGACTCGGGAGAAGACCACTTTCTGATTAATAATGATAAAGTTAGTATATATTAGTCATCAACTGCCCTTGAGTAGGAAACTTGTTGACCCTTTTATCAACTAATTACCTTAATTAAGGCAACATCACTTTTGGACAACATCAACCGCGCACTAACGTAACCCTTCCACCAATCCCTTCACATTTATTACATACGTATTCTTCCACTTGATGTCACACCAAAGGCAGATTGTTGTACAGTTGTAGAGAGATGTTATGATGATGAAGTAGAGAGATTATAGAGACACTAGTGTCGGTTGATCAATAATAGTGTAATGAGGACATGAAGGTTTTTGGTCCTTTTATGTTTGGAGGTATCAATAATGAAAGAATAAACCCTAAATCTGCAACTATAATAAGGTGTGTGTCCTTCAGTGGAAGCTGACCACAACAAATAAGTACTAATCAAACTAGTATCTCACTTATTGATCATCATAAGGTTTATTTATTTTTTCCAAACCCTAATTTCATATTCTTTTGATTCAGATATTTAAATTTCTTACATGAAATAGGATTAAGAAGCTAGCTTGGTGAATTTGCCGTAAACAAAACAAAATAATACTTCAAATTAATACTTGTTTGGTTATTTGGAGAAGGCAAGCGCATATGAGTGTTTTGTGTGGGACAATGATGACCCTTGGACAAATGTATCATGTGTTCTTGGAATTATTTCAAGTGTCCCACAAGATGGGTTCTATAGGGTCATCAATTTTTATGATTAGGAATCCAAATTGACACATTTCTTGTTCTTTTTCTTCGCTTGCAAGAATTTAATTGTATATATTTATATAATTATTTGAGAAGAGAAAAAAGACAAAGAATGCTCATGTCTAAAAAAGCATGATAATGATAAAATTGGAAGCAAATGTGCTAAAGACACACACTAGCTACATGCTTTGTTGAATGAAAATGGAGGAGTGGGAGTTCCATTATGACATTTTTTTATGTGGCGACTTACAACTCTTTGCATTGCTTTCATCTAAGAGAGGTTCAAATGAAAATGGTTTCGTGTGTTGTTGTCTCATTTTTTTGCAACCACTTCTCCGATAATAACTTTTAATTATTTTATTTTACATACAGTGTCAAGTCGACTAGATCGAGCTTAATCATATCGGTTATATACTTTGGATCAATGTGGTCCATATGGCATAACCCATGTCTATTCCTCATTTGATATTGCTCGATCGAAAATGACTTAAACATGGTGCGGTGACTCGACCTCATACGCCAAATCCTTTTCGAGCCTCTAGTAACCATCAATATTCGACCAATTACAACCTTTTCATAAGGATATCTTGATTATAGATGTAAGAAATGGGAAACCCTTGAACCTTATCAACTCGAGTTAGAAGACCATTTTGAGAAAAGATGTTATCATCTAGCTAGCATAAGGTTTTGTTTACTTCACTCAAATGTGCACCTCAATAAATCAAACAATCCTAGTCAGCTAATCATATAGCACTAAGAGATTCAATAATTCAAGAACACCTAAAACAACACTAGGGTTTTTACATAGGCATGTACAAATAAAATTAGTGGATTTCACACAACTGACCTGGTAGAACATGGCATGAAAAATGCGATGTTTTTAGCTCCGAATAACCAAATTCCAAGAGCCAAAAAAGACCTTAAAATACAAAGCAAGACGACATGCTCCAAAGTGGTGATGATTCCCAGAAATAGAAAACATACATACAACTATACAAGAGAGAGACGTCAGCATTGAGTTTGTGACACAGCAAAACGTTTTAATGGCGTATGATGTCGTCCACACCAAGCCAAAACCTACTCCTCCTCATCTTTACGTTTCAATCCCCATTGAACCGTTACAAGATCGGACCAAATTAAACCAACTTGGTTTGATTTATTTCCTCCTATAAATTTCATGTCTCTTCCTCACTTTCCCAACTCCACCACCAAATCATTTTCTTGATGACTCATTAGAATTCAAAACCCAGAACAAAGATTGCAGCATCCATATCATCTTTGATCTCTCAAAGACAGTGGGGAAATGAGGATTGGGAACAACTTCAACAACATGATGACATCATCATCATATCGAGCTTATTCCTCTCCTCCTTCACTCGACTCTCCGCCACCATCTTACAGTACTCCTAGATCACCCTGGCACTCTCCTGTACCCTACCTCTTCGGTGGCCTGGCCGCGATGCTAGGCTTGATCGCTTTCGCTCTCTTGATCCTCGCTTGCTCCTACTGGAAGCTCTCAGGCTACTTGGAAGGGGAAAACGGTGGAGAAGAGGGAGGAGCGAATGGGGTGGAGATTGTTAAGGTGGAAAATATTAGGGTTTTTGAGGAGAAGTTTCTGGTGATAATGGCGGGAGAAGTGAAGCCTACACACTTAGCCACCCCGTCCACGAGCAGAACGTCGTCGTTTGGGAGCGCACGGCTGTGTGAGAAGACTGCGCCCAAGGCAGAGGAATTAGGTGGTCCGGATGGGTGCAGGGATCATGACGGTACATCTGCTGATCATCCTGGCCCTTGATTTTGTATATAATATATTCGAGAAATGTGTAAATTATTTTTGACATCTAATTCCAAGAATTAGCTTCCATTTCATTAATCTTTTTTAAAGGTTGATTTGAACCATTAGAGGGCTTTAAAATCCTGCCTAATCTGGTTAAATACAGTCATTATAAAACGACGTAGTTTTGGTCATTGATATTTTGATTTATTTACTTAGATTAAAAAATGAAACAGAAGTAGAAAAGGTAAGGAGGGAAGAAAGGCAGTGGTTGATGATCACCTTTTGCTTCATTGCAAATTATAACAACATCAGCATCAAAATGGACATCAATGTGATTGATCCATAAATGAAAATTCCAATGGTCAAATCGACCAAAATTTAAAATTATGTTGTATTATTATGATTATTGATCCCGATAGTGTAAAAAATAACGGTTGAATATACTACAAAATCGGACTTTATTTAAGACGAAATTATGCGACAATCTGAAATCGTTTAATTTATACGAAGGTTTTTCCTCAATTATGCGACGATTTAAATGTTTTGGCGGTTTATACAATGTTGTTTACGATGGTTATGCATTAGGATAATGTACGACGGTACGTATGATGCTTTTACAATGGTGTTACGACGATAAGGTTCGCGATGGTTGTTACCGTCGTAATATACAACAGTAATTGTTTCCGTCACAAATACTATTATACGAAGAACGGTTACCCCAGTATAATCTTTGTATTTTCGCGGCATTTATCTCTCTTTTTTGGATGTCTTGTATCTTTGGTTGTTATTTCCACACCACGTAACATTTTTTTCTCTTCATTTTACAAAATCTGGAACTTCGGATTCATCAACACTTATTAGGTAATCTACTTCTCAACTTATCATTGTTGATTCAATAGCTCTTATTTGATGAACAAGAGGTATTAAAGATATGTCTAACATGTTTTTTTTTTTATGGAAGAGTTAGAGAACAAGTTGTACCACAAAAATTACTGCGACATATTAATTCTGATTGTGTAATCGTACTCCATAATGAAAATGTACGGCTAATGGTTGAGTTATTAGGGTGAAGCTTATCCACAAAATGAATATATACAAATAAAAGATTGGTTAATTTCTCGAGCGATTAAACCGGTAAGGTGTATATAAAACCCTATCATTCATCGTTCATTAAATAATACTTATGTGGAGGCATAATGACACATGTCTTTAACTGCTATATGACATTGCTTTGTTTTTTAATTTTGTGTTAAGGCATCCCTGTCTAACTAATAGAGCACAGTGCAGTAGTTGTGAATTTTTAATTATGATATAGTTGGTTGATGAACTCTTAACATCGATTTAATAAACGAAAACTAATCAAATTTTCAATATAAAATTTGATTTTAACTTCTTAATTATTCTTATATGTTTAAATCACATGATTTAATATTCATGTGACCTAATCCAAAATTACTTTTTTGTCAATTAAAACTTATACGTGAATTTTCATTGGTTAGCTGATTTCCTTAGAAGGGTCGATGCCTTTGCTATTGGGTCTGAGCCCATATCTAGTCCGAACACTTTCAGCTCAAATCAGTCGAATATGGAGTTGTGCACAATCTATTGTGAAATTTTTTCAAATTTATGAAAGTTGTTTCCTTTTTTACTTTATTTTTTAAGAATATGCCCTTTTTTCGAGAAGTATCGTTAGAAACAACGCTTTTACTTAAAAGTATTATTTCTAACCGCGCTTTTTGTCATGATTTTATCAGTAAAAAATTGATGTGTCATGGCAAGAGGCACCTTTTAAGTAAAAGCGATGTTTCGTTAAAAGCATTGTTAGAAAGCATAACCATAATATTTTCGGAAAGTGAGGCAAAAAAGAACAACTTTCTCAAACTAATTGAAATTTTTTCACCTAATATTCACTGTGTTAAGGTATTGGCATCATTGACAAAACAATCCCAAGAAGATGCTACAGCTTCCTACTGGAGTGATGGAGCGTATTTATACGATCCATCGAGTTGCTTATTCCCATTGTTTATTTGCATTTTGTGTGTGAAAGATTACTTCTTGGTAGTGTTTTGCATCGCAGGTGTATCAAGACTGCTTTGGAACTTTATTGCGCATTTGGACGAATATAGACCAAATTTGGGCTGATGGACATGTTCGTCGTTGAAGGCTTGCCGAGCGCATGATCCTTATCCGATTGAGGCATATCATATCTTGTTGGAAAGGTAATTTGAAAGGGCTACAACATCTTAGTTTACACCCAGACGTGATTCGAAGGTTTAAAGGGTCAAATGAGCTAGATTATAACACTACAGAAGTGATCCGCCCAAGCAGTGGGCGAATCAGAAGTGATCCGCCCAAGAGGTGATGCGCCCAGCTCCAGAGGCCACTGATTATTTGACTCGACCAATACTGCACGAATAACTTTGGAGCCAGCCCGAATCACTTTTGAGGAAAGTGGACCCCTTAGGCCCTGAGACGAGTGGGCCTCGGACCGCCGCCCCTTCCTGCCACCCCTCTGGACCAGTGTGAAATTTCACAGCGTCTCACTTAGACAGATTTGTGAACTAGCAGTTGCTGCAGCACACTCTTGTTCACAAGAAATAATCTCAGCAAGCAATGAACAAAGGCACAGGTTTGTTCACCCAGTTCGGCCAAACTGCCTACGTCTGGGGAGGACTATTCTCTAGTCCTCAATCCACTCAACCAAAGGTCCCAAAGCACACTCGGTTACAACGCACGCAACCTATGCTACTTTAACCCCGTGTGGATCACACAACACAATCAGAACAAGCTCTGATTTGTGTCAGCACACCCTCTACAGTATGTCAGTCTAGAATAGCTACAATCCTCTCAAAGAACTTAGCCTATTCTATACTACACTACTCAGCAGAGTTGCTGCAGCAACAGCTGTAACACACAGCTGAAGCACAATGTCCGCGTCGCTCCAAGGCCTTCTGCCGAGCCGATCGAACCACTCCAAGAGCGCTGCACACTCTGAGTAACTCCCCCTCACTCAGTGACCACCTGTCACTAGTGAGTTCTTCCGCACGAACCTCCACCGAGCCTTCCACCCGTCAGTTCTTCCGCGGCTGCCTTTGATCAACCAACAAGCTCCACAGCTCTGAATTGGCTTCCAGATCAATGCACAAATCAGTCTCTGCAAGACCTGATTCTCTTCTACAATGCTCACCACAGCTCTGTGCTCAACGCTCTGCCCGTGTGTGTTTGATCGAAGAACAACGTCCGTAGCACCCAGAAAGTCCCTTCTCTGAAATCTGTGTCTACTCTCGTGTATCACTCAGCTTCGATCACCCTCTTCAGCCCTAAAACCTTCTGCTTAAATACCCTCACCACTTTAAGCAGTTTCCAGGTTTAAGCAATTGACCCACAAGATCAATTATCTCCTAAAATCTAGGAGATTAGATTTGATTAATATCTTCAATGCAAATCTCCTTCCTCTGACCAGTAAATCTTGCTGGAATATGCTCAACAGCATTTTAGAAATTCTTCTAAGAGCAAGAACACAACTGCCATACCTTCAAAGCTCACCAAGTACATAACTGCTACTCGGACAGTTGATACAGCACTTGAACCAGCACCTGCTGCAGCACCCCCTGCTGTATCTGCTACTGCTTGTTTGTTTGAGCTGCAGCAACTCCTTGTTCACATATGTTGGTTTTGTCAAACCTGCCATACTAGCATCATCACAGTGGATTCTAAGTATTCCATCATAACTCTTTCATGTCACTATTACTCTACATGTCACTTGTTAGCAAAGCTCGAGTTTAGTCCCTCGATGATCCAAATGGTCAAGTTTGTGAGTGGTATATATATATAAATTGGATAGTTTTTTGACCGCCATTCTGGAAAGAACTTGGAGAGGAGAAGTGAGCAGCAGCATCGCGGAAGGTTCCTTAATATTTTTCTGTACTTTTTATTTTCATTGTTATTAGATGGATTGTGGTAGCTAAACCCTAATTCAATTTGGGAATTTGTATTGCAACGTACGGTTTGAGATACTTATATTTCATCATTCAATTTAATGAATTACTGTTCTTCGTATGAATTGCATGCTCTGATCATCAAATTAGCATAGCCTAGCGGTAAAACTGAACTGATATCTATCGCGTGATACTAGGATTGATTGCCCTATTAGCTACGCCTAGCGGTAGAACTAATTCGGTATTGTTAGTCAAGTAATCGTTAAACCTATTCGAGAAACCTAGCGGTTAAGAGTAGGTAGAACATTGAAGTCTGATAAAGCAACTGGCATTCAATTGAAAAAACCTACCAGAGTGTACAAGCTCAGTGAACAAGAAGTTGCTAAAGCAGGAGCTGTAGCAGCAGTTAAGGCCCAGAGAAGTTTTCGTGCCACAACTTGAACTTTTGATTGAGAAATCAAATCTCCTAAAAAGTAGGAGATAAGGATCTTGTGGATATCTTTTAGGAATTTCCTAAATTTGATATTGATGGAGTTTCTATTGAAAGGAGGCGGAGTAGAACAGGAGGCAGGTCGAAGAGAATATCGTAGCACCAAGATATCGAGCAAACACTGAGAGAGATTCAGAGTGCCGAGCGGAGAGATTGGATCACCAACAAAGAGCAGAGCGTGAGCACAGAGCTGAGTGGTTAAAGTAGAGGCTGATCGAAGACTTGTAGAGCTTGATCAAAGAAGGCCAATTCAGAGCAAGACTTGCTTGTTGGCTGATCAAGGTAGGCGGCAGGAGAGTTGTTGTGTGGAGGATGAGGTGAGGTGACAAGACACTCTTTTTGAAAAGAACCAAGTCCGATCTGATCATAGCATAGATTTATGTTGATGACATTGTATTTGGCTCCAGATCTCAACAGTTGGTAAAGAAATTCGTGGACCACATGAAGAATGAATTCAAGATGAGCATGGTGGGAGAACTAACTTACTTTCTAGGACTGAAAGTATGCCAAAAGAATGATGGAATCTTTATATCCCAAAGCAAATATAGCCCGAATCTGGTAAAGAAGTTCCAGCTAAATAAAGCAAGTCACAAACGTACACCAGCTGCCACCCACATCAAAGCTGTCAAAGATGAAGCTGGAGTTGAAGTGAATCAAGCTACATACCGAAGCATGATTGGAAGCCTATTGTACCTTACAGTCAGTCGTCCTGATATCTCCTATTCAGTAGGAGTCTGTGCAAGGTTCCAAGCTTGCCCGAAGGAGAGTCACGTGCAGCTGGTCAAGAGAATCATCAGGTATGTTGGAGGGACCCTGAACTATGGCCTATGGTATACCAAGGACACAAATGCAAACCTGGTGGGATTTAGTGATGCAGACTGGGCAGGATGCGCAGAAGACCTAAAAAGCACATCTGGAGGTTGTTTCTTCAAAGTCGACATTACCTTATCAGGATTGTTAGACTAGAGCCGTATTTTTACTAGTTGATGCATGTTTCAATCGATGATTACCAGTTGCAATGCATATCCCTGAATTGATTCTTTCTGAATTTGATAACAAACATTCTCTTTGAAAATAACCCCCCCCTCTTTTAGTGTGACAATTGTTAGTGAAACTTTATAACTAATTGCTCTCTTTGGGTTTGACCCTACTTACTGCTTGTTAGCATAGTAGGAGAATAGAAATTTAATTTTGGCACACACAACGACGTGTCGTCAAATTTTGGTGCCGTTGCCTGGGAGAGCAACATTCAGTATAAAGTTCTTAGTTTTCTTTTTCTTGTTTGCTTATTTTTGGTGTTTTGGCGGCGCATGATAGCCTAACTTTGCTACTGGTGTCCGATCGGCTATTGCAAGGTGTTTTTCTAAGCGGAACGAGCCTACGGTCGGAAATCACGAGCTTCGCTCGTGTCATAACGTGTTTTTCGCCAACCAGAGGTTGTTTACTATATTATTTTCATTTATTTGTCTTTTATTGCTTTTTTCGGTATGTTGAATGCACGAAGCGCCAATACTGATGGCCACCAAAGCCATGAACATGATCAAATTCATGATGAAGTTCCCCCAGAGATAATACCACCATTTTATGACGAGCCTGAACGAGTATTCAATCAGAGGCAAAGAGCAGCTTGTCAAAGGATGGCTTTTAATGGGTAGAACAATAGAGGTGCGAGGATGAAGGAGTTTGATGATTATGCCCCACCTCGACCATATCCACCTCAACAATTAAATAGGCAACCAGCCCGTCATGAGCCACTATGAAAGAGCTTTCATCCCCTATAATCCGGAATCAGCCGTGGTGCATCAACACTGACCCGGAAGAAGACAATTTTGAGATCAAAACTGCAGTGGTGCACCATCTACCTAAGTTTGGAGGATTACCGGGAGAAGTTGCAACGAGCCACTTACAAGAGTTCACCGGAATCTGCCAAATATTGAGGCCATACGCAAATTCGGAGGAAAGGTTCAAACTCAAAGTATTTCCATTGAGTTTAACTGACCATGCAAAAACTTGGTTTTTGTCCTTGCCTTCAGGTAGCATTCGCACAAGAGATCAAATGCAAAGAAAATTCCTCGACAAATATTACCCTCCGGCTAAAGCGACTCAAGTGAGGAGAGAGCTGTCCACTATGAGACAAGGGCCCAACGAGTCCTTGTACGATTACATGGAGAGATTTAACACATTGGAACAAAGTTGTTGTAACTTGGGTGTTCAAGAAAGGATAGTGGTGGAGTATTTATTTGATGGATTGAGACCTCTAGAGAGAATGTTATTAGATGCTGCAGCTGGTGGCACCGTGTTAAACTTGACACCGTCTGAGGTACGTGATTTGATTAATGAGACTGCTGAGAGTGCTCGTTACAGGGACGAGACCAGTCGAAGGGATGACACCAGCAGGGCAAGGAACGTTTCACAGGTGGATTCTAACACCAATCAGATGGCCAATAAAATCAAGGAGCTCAAGGAAATGATGCAGACGATGATGGTTGAGCAGGTGAGTGGAGTCAAGCCTTGTGGGTTTTACAGCTCTGCAAGCCACAAGTCAGATGAGTGCCTTACGTACCCTTCACAAGGATGAGGTAAATGACGTGAATGACATGGGTGGATTCCAGAACTTCAACAACAGGAAGGCCCCGAGACAATTTGAACTTGCTGCGAACAGTTTCAGTTGGAGAAACGAAGGAGGATTCCAGCACCAAGGGCAGAATCGGCAACCCCAGCAACAACAACCACAATTGTACCGCCCTCCATTTCAGCAACAAGAGAGGTACAGCGGTAATGCTAATGGTCAGCATCAACAGAAGGGGAATTACAACCAAGTTGTCCCTTGCAATGTAAGTTCAAGCAAATCATTAGAAGAAGTGGTTAAAGATTTAGCGACGAGTGTGCATAATAATCAAGCGAAAACCGATGATGCATTAGCCGAGTTGTCAAAGCATGTCTTAATTGGCAGCCACCGTGTCCAAGCTCAAGAATGATCAAGGAAAGCTGCCCTCGCAGACAATTCCTAACCTAAAAGGAAATGTTAGTGCATTGACCGTGACAAGTGGCAAGAAGCTCGAGGGAGAGCAGACGAGCGGAAGTCCAGCGATCACTGTAGAAGCTGAAAATAAGAGAGAGAATTTTGAACATTCCGTAGAGTCTTTTGAAAAAGTTTGTGCTGACTCCCCACTTCCATTTCCTTTTGCAGGAGTTGAGACCTAAGAAGGATCCAGCAGCGTATCAAATTTTACTGGAGCTGTTCAGCAGATTTGAGATCGTAATCCCACTCCTTGACGCGATAACGCGGATCCTGACATATGCTAAGGCCCTTAAGGAATTGTGCACTAACCAAGGAGGAGGACTGGAACCTGAGCAACCTAATATGATGCAAAACATCTCAGCCGTTCTTCAGTGCAAGGCAACATCAAAATGTTAGGATCTAGGTACATTTACAATTTCATGCGCCATTGGTAAATTCAAAATTGATAATTATATGTTGGATTTAGGAGCATCGGTTAATGTGTTGCCTTACTCTTAATGTCGAGCATAGCGTATTGGTCCTCTGAAACCCACTGACTTGATTATTCAACTAGCGGATAGATCATGTAGTAAGCCAAAGGGTATTGTAGTTGACGTATTAGTGCATGTAGGGAAGCTTGTGTTCCTTGCAGATTTTTATGCGATGAAAATGGAGGGTGATAGAATGGTAGACACTTCACCTGTCTTACTAGGGAGGCCCTTCATGGTGACAGCCAAGACGAAGATTGATACATTTACGAGTGATCTCTCCATGGAGGTAGATGAGGAAGTAATTAAATTTAACATGTATAAGTGTATGCAGCACCCACCTAACATTGCAGGAATACATGCGTTGGACATTATTGAGGATGCAGCACGTAAGTTAGATATGCAGCTTGAGGAAGGCATCCAACCTCACAAGAGGAAAACTGATTTGATTCGAAAATTGCCTTTTCCTAATGATCAGCGTGGTATCATGTCTTACCTTGAATATGCTGGATTTTATCACAAAATATGTTAGATTTTATTGCAGGTTTGTTAAAGGCTTTATGACGACAGCATTGTTAATGTCTCGACTGCCACAAAAAGATGTTCCTTTTAAGGAGGATATCCCACCTAATAAGGAGTTCGAGGCTGAACCAGTAAAGGACTGGTGATGAGAGGTACCGTCGAGCCAACGACGTTAAACAAGTGTGAAATTTTCAGCACCCCTGAGTTACTGATAGTGTACAAGCAGTTGCTATCACAACTCCTTGTCCAGCCGGATCTGGTACAACAAGAAACAAAACAATGAACAACGATTTGTTCCCCCAGTTTAGCCAATCTGCCTACGTCTGGGGGGGACTATACTCCAGTCCTCAATCCACTAGTCTCTAAGGTACTCCGTACAACACAGACTCGACTCCTCGACAATCTATGCTACCCGACCTCAACTAGCACTTCGCACACAATCAGAACACCCTCTGATTTGTGTCTCACTCATCTACACATTCAAGTTAATTCAGAATAGCTACTCCTCCGATCACATAGACTCGGCCTGTTCTAAATAAAACAATGTCTCAGTAGGTTTGCTATAGCACACCCTTGTACAATTAGCTTGTACAGGTTCTGTCCGCTTCGCTCCAAAGCCTTCCGCTGAGCAGCTCGAACTCTGTCGTGAGTGCTCCTCACACTGGGATGCTCCCCCTCACTCAGTGACCGCCCGTCACTAGTGGGAATAGGCCTTCTGCAGATTATCCGAGTTCCTCCACTCGACATCTCTCCTGTCGCCTTCCTTGATCAGCCAACAAGCAAGTCCTGCTTTGAATTGGCCTTCTCCGATCAAGCTCTGATCAGACTCTACAAGTCTTCGATCAGCCTCTGCACTTAACCACTCTGCTCAGCTCACGGTGGTTATCCTATCTCTCTGCTTTAGCACTCTGAATATATCTCTCGGTATATTGCTCTGCTCTTCGATTGTTGAATGGATGGATGCTTTGCTGCTCTACCCAGCCTCCTTTAAATAGGAACTCCATGCTCCATCAATATCAAATTTAAGAAGCCTTCCAAAAAGCTCTCCTAGATTCTTGCAAGTTTGTTGAGATTTGATTTCCTAAAACCAATATTAGAAATCTTATCTTTACCTTGAGTTTGCTGAGTTGTTTGTTGCTGCTGGAATTTCCTAAATCCATTAAAAAACAAACCCATGTGCTAATTCTTCGAATTTGCAATTTCTCAACTCGCGCGGGTGCTGGTCGATAGGATGCTCCAGCTCCTGTCTTCACAAGATGCTATAGCATCCGCTTGTGCAACTGGCTTGCTCACCTTGTTGGCGCTTCACTGTGCTTCAGCTGCCATCTCTACATGTTGTTGTAGATCTTTTCTTCTTTGTAGGACTCTTGATAAGGACACTTACTTTCCGAAAGATCCATATCTTCAAGCTGACTTGTAGGCCGCAATCTCCACTGAGAATATTCTGATAGATGCTTTGGAATCTTCCCGTTGCTACAGCTTGAAGATATGGACTCTGCGGCTTCATATCTGGTCAGATTGTCCTTCGTGCCAATACTGCTTGATGAGCGGACAAATAACCTTATATTTGTCCACATTTTTCCCTTACTTCTTGTTTGTTCCGCAATTCTTTAAAGCCATTTGATGATTTCTTCGTCCATTTCAGGTTAAAATTATATATCTCACGATACGAAGTGGCCCGAAGAAAATCTAGACGAATTCCGGTCGATGGAGATCAAAAGAAGCAAAGCTGAGCAAACTGCAGAAGTGATTCGGCCGAATCACTAGTGATTCGCCCACCAGCTTGACCGAATCACCCTCAGCTGCACGAATTGACCTGATCCGGGGAAGTCCTGAAGGTTTGACCGAATCACATAATGGGTGTGACCGAATCAATGGTGATTCGGCCAAGAGAAGTGATTCGCCCAGTCAAGAAGCTACTGAACAGCTGATTCGGCCGAATCAGAGGTGATTCGCCCAGAGGTGCCCGAATCAGTTTAGCTCCACAAGGCGTTTGACCGTATCAAAACAAAGACATTTGACCGAATCAAAAGTGATTCGGCCAGGATAATTGATTCGCCCAAACTCAAAACTGCACTGAACACAAGGTTCGAGCGAATCACATGGACATTGACCGAATCAAGTGATTCGGTCACTTCGGTCATTTTGTGGGAAACTTCAAAGAGTATAAATAGAAGGAGATAGAAGTGAAGAAAAGAGCTTGCTTTTTCTCTCAACCCTAGACGACAAGTTTCCACTTTTTGCAACCCTAGACGACAAAACTCAAGGAAGATCAAGCTTGATGGAAGATTGAAGCTTGGATTGAAGATTCCACATCATCCTCTTCTAAACCCTAGCTTTGTATTTACATTTATGCTTCCTTTAGTTGTCATGTTTTTGTACACACTCATTATGAGTGAGTAGTTACTTTTGTGGTTGGGGATTAAATGGATCCCCTAGGATTGGATATGATGTAGAACACTATTGTTGTTGCATTGAATGAAGTTTGGTTTGATCTTATTGTGCCCTAGCTATGTATTCATTGTATGCACACCAAGTGTTTGACGAAATGCTTAAGTGAGTATGCTTGGTTAGAACCCCTAAGGAAGGAGCGAGAGTTGAACTTAGGATGTTTCATAGCTATCGTATGATCATAGATGGAGTGTTTGTGCGTGAGAGCGACATGCATTCTTGACATTAGGCTAAGTTTTGAGCGGATTTGAGTAACCGGCCAATAGACCGAGAGGGTGCGGTTATGGGACTCATATTCTACACGGTTCAATAGAATGAGAGTTTGAGAACCTTGTCATTTATGTATCCTCTCCATTCTAGGGAAGGAGCGAGAGTTGAACCTAGAGTGGATGATGCATTAGCCTTGCTTTTATCAACCAAATGTAGTTCATGCATGTATTAGTGAGTTATTTCATTTCCTCATATCATAGGAGAAAAGTTGAATCCCTAGTCACCCCTTTTTATTCATTAAGTAGAACTCAAGAATATCATTTATCTTTAGTGCTTGCTAGAGATACCTCTATAGGAGGACATATTCCCCCCCCAAAAACCGTAGACTTACATTAGTAGCATTGATTAGTTGTCAATTAGTCTAAGCTTTTCCCTTGGGTTCGACTCGAGGTCACTCGATTATAAATATTGTTTGATATTTGCGTGACTAGAATAGCACTTCATTTTGCTTGCCTAAAACGCCAACGTCAAAATGGCGCCGTTGCCGGGGAATTAGCCATTAGACTAGATTGCTAATTAGTTTTACTTTTAGTTAGTTTACTTCACTTTCTATTTTTCTTTTATTTAGTTGTCGTAATTGCTTGCGTACGTGCTATTCTTGTTTGTCTCTATTTAAGTTCACACTTATAAAAGCTCTCTTTGATTGCTTTATAGGTGTTTGAATGCAAACTAGAGCAAAGAGCAAGAGAGTACAAGAACAAGCTTCTACCTCAACTACAAGCCAAACTTCTCGCCCCTCCGCTTCACACGAGCTTCACACTCCTCAATTGGATACTCCTTCGCCTACACGAGCCGAACAACCGGGAAATATGGATCCACAAAATCCTAGAAGGCAAGGAAATGCTCCTCTTCCGCAAGAGGAAGAAGAAAGACCGGTTGGGGCATACATCGCCCCAACCATTGGACATTATGGTTCCCCAATTTGTCTACCGGGGGGAGAAGACCAAGAGTTTGAAATCAAATCCGCCCTCCTCCATATGGTGGCCGCAAATCAATTTGACGGATATGGGAACCCAAATGGCCATTTGGCCCAATTTACGGAGCTATGCCGTACATACAAGATGCCGGGCATCCAACAAGAGTGGGTATATATGAAGGTTTTTCCGTTCTCACTTTCCGGGAAATCTAAAGATTGGTTGATGAGTCATGAACCGGATACATTCAATACTTGGGAGGGACTAGCACAAGCCTTTTTAATCCAATATTTCCCTCCCGCCAAGACAAAAAAGATTCGGGATAGAATCAACCAATTTACTCAACGAGACGACGAAACCTTCTATGAGGCTTTTGAGCGCTTCAAAGAGCTTCAAAGAGATTGCCCTCATCATGGATTCAACAAGTGGCAATTATTGCAAAGCTTCTACGATGGAATGGACCAAGATGCAAGGAACCATATGGACCATGCAAGTAATGGAGCGATGATGGACTTAACGGCTACCGATGGTTTCAAGATCATCGAAAAGATTGCACGAAATTCGCATCAATGGGGTGGTGAAAGGAACCACTTGAAGAAAAAGAGCAAGGAGGAAACCTCTAAGGCCGTGACAAAGGAAGATTTCAACTCTCTTGCAAAGACGGTAAATTCCTTGGCACAATCTCTTGGGAACATGAACTTGAACAAGAGAAGAGAACATCCGCAAGCTTGTAGCATTTGCGCTAACCCGTCGCATGACGAAGACTCTTGGACCGCCAAACATGCGGATGAATTTGAAGATGTTAATTATCTTGTGAGGAACCAAGAGAGAGCATATGTGCCACCTCAATCAAGTGGGTATCAACCGAGAAATCCTCCCTACCAACCAAGGAACCCTCCCCAACATGTAAGGTTCCATGAAGACCCAAACTTTCCGAGGAGAGCGCCCATCAACAATGAGCCAAGGCCTACACCTCCGGGATTTCCACCAAGGAAACAATTACAAGCTCCTTACCAAAGAAACGACGAGAGGCCTAGCCAAGAGGAACCATCCCTATTATCTATTGTTGCTCAATTGGCCGCAACTCAAGCTCAACAACAAAAGGATAACCAACTCATCCTTCAAAGACTTGACCAATTGCAAGCACACAACAAGATGCTTGAGACACAAATTGCTCAACAAGCGAGTTCTTCCTCAAAATATCAAGGAAAATTGCCTTCTCAACCGGATGTGAACTCTTCCAAAACCATAAATGCCATCACTTTAAAGAGCGGAAGAGTCTTAGAAGAGCCCCAAGCGAAGACCAAAATTGCCAACACAACCGTTGAGGTTGAGAAAGAAGGGCCTTCATCTCAAGAGAAGGTTGAGAAGAGAACAAAAGAAAAAGCTCAAGAGCCCGCTCCATATGTGCCTCCCATTCCATTTCCACAAAGATTGAAGAAGAAGAAGGAGGACACACATTTCAAGCGCTTTGCGGATATTTTAAGCAAACTCCAAGTGACTCTCCCCTTCACGGAGGTACTAACTCAAATGCCTACTTATGCAAAATTTCTTAAGGATATTATTTCGCATAGGAGAGAAATGCATGAAATTGATCACGTAGCTTTGGATGCTAATTGTAGCGCTATTATTCAACATAACATGCCTAGGAAGCTAAATGATCATGGTTCATTCTCTATTCCTATTGCTATTGGTGATTTTTGCATTGATAGTGCATTGTGTGACTTGGGAGCTAGTATTTCTTTGATGCCATTTTCCTTGTTTCAAAAACTTGACATGGGTGAACTCACTCCTACATCCATAAATCTTAGATTGGCGGATAGATCATCTAGGTTACCTAAGGGTATTTTAGAGGATGTTCCAATTAGAGTAGGGAAATTTTATGTTCCCGTTGACTTTTATGTGCTTGAGATGGATGAGGATCGTGAAATTCCTATCATACTAGGAAGGCCTTTCTTGAATACGGTAAAAGCCGTCATTAATTGTGGTGAGGGAGTTATAGAACTAAACTTGGGAACCGACAAAATTAAATTTTACTTGAAAAAAGTTTTAAATGCTCCTAGTAGTTCTATGGATTGTCATTTGCTTGAGATAAATGATGCTTGTGATGTTTTTGATGCTCATGATGAATTGACAAATTTTGAGTACGAGTTGCTCACAAAAGATAGTGGTAGTCCATCTTTCGCCTCATTGATGAATCTTGAGGACGGTGACACTCTCGATGAGGACACCATTGAAGAAGAGCCAAGAAAAGGTAAGGAATTCGGTGAGGGGTTGAAACCCCTTCCACCGAATCTAAGGTATGAATTCCTCGGACCAAACAATTCACTACCCGTAATTATCGAAGCATCTCTTGATGAATGTGAGACCTCCAAGCTTATGCATGTTTTGCAATTGTATAAGGGTGCTATTGGGCATTCCATTGATGATTTGAAAGGGATTAGCCCCAAGGTTTGCATGCATAGGATAAGACTTGAAGAGAATGTGAAACCTAGTCGCGAATTTCTTAGGCGATTAAATCCTAAGCTTGGTGAGGTTGTGTTGAAAGAAGTGACAAAGTTGAGAGATGCGGGAATAATTTACTCGATCCCCGACTCCGAATGGGTGAGCCCAATTCATGTGGTGCCTAAGAAAGGCGGGCTCACCGTTGTGGAGAATGATAGAAATGAATTGATCCCTACGCGCACGGTCACGGGGTGGAGGATGTGCATAGACTATAGGAAATTAAACAAAACCACCAAGAAAGATCATTTCCCAATTCCTTTTATTGATCAAATGCTAGAAAGATTAGCGGGACATGAATATTTTTGCTTTCTAGATGGTTTTAGTGGTTTTTTCCAAATTCCCATCCACCCCGATGACCAAGAAAAGACAACTTTTACTTGCCCCTATGGCACTTTTGCATATAGGAGAATGCCTTTTGGTCTTTGTAATGCGCCGGGTACTTTTCAAAGATGCATGATGTCCATATTTTTCGAATTTCTTGAAAATTCCATGGAAGTTTTTATGGATGATTTTTCGGTGCATGGATATTCCTTTGATGATTGTCTTACAAATCTTTCACGTGTTTTGGCTAGGTGCATTGAGATGGACTTAGTCCTCAATTGGGAGAAATGCCATTTCATGGTGAAAGAAGGCATAGTTTTGGGACATCGTGTTTCAAAGAGAGGGATCGAAGTCGATAGAGCTAAAATCGACGTGATTGAAAAGTTGCCACCTCCAAGGGATATTAAAGGGATTAGAAGTTTTCTCGGGCATGCGGGCTTTTATCGAAGATTTATTAAGGATTTTTCAAAGATAGCAAAGCCCCTCACAAATCTTCTACGCAATGAGGTGGAATTTATTTTTGATGAGCCTTGTCTTGAGGCATTTGAAGTGTTGAAGCAAGCTTTAGTGACCGCACCTATTATTCAAGCACCGAATTGGGATTTACCATTCGAAATGATGTGCGATGCAAGTGATAGCGTCATTGGAGCCGTCTTGGGTCAACGAATCGATAAGCGCCTCCATGTAATCTATTACATTAGTAAGGCCCTTGACACTACCCAAGCGAACTACTCAACAACGGAGAAAGAGATGCTAGCCATTGTCTATGCCTTTGAAAAATTTAGGCAATACTTGATTGGTTCTAAAACCATAGTCTACTTGGATCATGCCGCCATCAAGTATTTGGTTTCAAAGAAGGAAGCAAAGCCTAGACTTATCCGTTGGGTACTCCTATTGCAAGAATTTGATATAGAGATTAAGGACAAGAAAGGAGTAGAGAATGTAGTGGCGGATCACTTGTCAAGACTCGAACTAACCAAAGAAGAAGATTCAATAACGATTCCCGTAAATGACACATTCATTGGGGAATACTTGATGAGCATCGAGACCGCGCAAGCTCCATGGTATGCGGACTTCGTGAATTTCCTAGCTTGTGGAATTCTACCGGAGGGAGCAAATTACAATCAAAGGAAGAAATTCCTTCATGATATCAACCGATACTATTGGGATGAGCCTTATCTATATAAGCTTTGCGCGGATGGACTCTATAGATCATGTGTCGCGGAATGCGACCAACAAGGTATTCTTGAAGGATGTCACTCTTCTCCTTATGGCGGGCACGGCTCAAGTTCTAAAACGGCCGCAAAGATTCTTCAAAGCGGATTTTATTGGCCGAATTTGTTCAAAGATGCATATGAGTTTGTGAAGTCTTGCGATGCATGTCAAAGAACCGGAAATATTTCTAAAAGAGATGAAATGCCTCAAAAGGGTATTCTAGAGGTGGAGATATTCGACGTATGGGGGATCGATTACATGGGACCATTCCCATCTTCTTATGGGAATAAGTATATTTTAGTCGCCGTCGACTACGTCTCAAAATGGGTGGAAGCCATTGCCTCACCTTCTTGCGATGCCAAAGTAGTGATTAAATTATTCAAGAAGGTCATCTTTCCAAGATTTGGAGCCCCTCGGACCGTGATTAGTGATAATGGTACTCATTTCAAAGAAAGACAATTCGAAGCGATGCTTCGAAAATATGGAGTTTATCACAAAATTGCGACGCCTTATCACCCTCAAACTAGTGGACAAGTTGAAGTTTCTAATAGGGAGATAAAAGCTATTCTCGAAAAAACGGTGGGGAACTCGAGGAAGGATTGGTCTTCAAAGCTAGAAGAAGCTTTATGGGCATATCGC
Organism: Umbilicus rupestris; assembly: GCA_963678935.1. Classification (NCBI taxonomy): domain Eukaryota; kingdom Viridiplantae; phylum Streptophyta; class Magnoliopsida; order Saxifragales; family Crassulaceae; genus Umbilicus; species Umbilicus rupestris. The sequence goes on from OY787609.1 coordinate 14,910,404, forward strand.
ACCGCTTTCAAGACCCCGATTGGCATGTCACCATACCGCTTAGTCTATGGGAAGCCATGCCATCTCCCCGTCGAAATGGAGTACAAGGCCATGTGGGCAATCAAGAAGTTAAATTTTGACTTAAAGACGGCGATGGAAAAGAGAGTCCTCCAACTCCATGAACTAGATGAGATTAGACTCGACTCTTATGAGAGTTCAAGAATTTACAAGGAGAGATCCAAATTGTGGCATGACAAGAAAATTCGGAGGAGGACTTTCTCAAAGGGGGATAGCGTATTGCTTTTCAACTCTAGACTTAGATTATTCCCGGGAAAATTGAAATCAAGATGGTCGGGGCCTTTCAAAGTTGAAAAAGTATATGGAGATGGCCACTTCGAATTATTAAACAAGGAAGGTGAAACTTTCAAAGTAAATGGCCATCGAATTAAAGCCTACCATGGAGAAGTGCAAAGCTTGGAGCTTGGAGACTTCAAACTTGATGATTCTACCTAATTCCCTAATTATTGCATGCCATTTGAGAAGGGATCCTCGCAAAGGACTTCTCAAGTGTGTTTCTTATGAAGAAGGGAATCGGCTACGTCTTAGCCAAGACTTTAAACTAGGCTGGTGAGTATTTGTGCTTTTGCTCCCACTTGTTTGTAGTGTAGAATCATGTTTTGACTTTGTGTTGCGCCAAGCCTATATGAAGTTAGAGGCTTTAGGGATTTTTGTGGTTGAGTGCACTCAAATTACCCCTTTTGGTTTGATTATTCATGTGTGAAAATATTTAAGTGTGGGGTGTTTTGAGTGAATATTAGATGTCTTAAAGTGGTTGAGGAATGTGGTGCATTTGAGTGAAAAATTTTGTGCAGAGTTGGCTAACTCCCACCAGTCGGTTCGCCCAAATCAGTTTTCATGAGTGGCCGAATCAGTTGATTCGTGCACCCAAAAATCTATAGCTCGCCCCTGAGTAAGAGATTCGGGCGAATCATGGACGGTCTCCCCGAATCACTTGATTCGGTCAAGCAGCTACCCAGATCGATTCGGCCAAGTCTTCGGCCGAGTCACTTGATTCGCTCACCCGAGGCGCCACTGAGTAAGAGATTCGGGCGAATCAAAAGCGATTCGGGCAGGTCCCCGAATCAAATTCGGGGGAAGTTTGAGATTTATTCGTGCGAATCCATCTTATTCGCTCACTCTTCCGCCCGAGCCCTAAACACTCTTCCGCCCGAGCCCCGAGCGTTTCCGTCCGACTACCTCAGACCCCGAGCGCCTCCGTCCAACCAAATCCCTCCCTCTCCGAGCTAACCCTAAACCGTGTCCGCACTCCGTGACACCCATTCAGCCGCGGCTTCTCCGAGTCTCCTTCGCCCGAATCAGCAGCAGCCTCCCCGAGTCACCTTTCTTCTTCTCCAGCTTCACAATGGCCAGGACTAACTTGACGACTGCGGGAAAGCCTCGACCACCGCCTGCCAAGAAGCTGACAGCAGCTCAAAAGGGTAAGGGCATTGCTAAACCTAAACCTAAAGCCAAAGCTCCAGCCAAAACCAAACCGAAGCCAAAGCGAGCTACTGGTGGTATCGTAATCAGATCCTCTCCCCCGCCATCTCCAGTCAGTTCATCCTCTTCATCCTCCTCTTCCGACGATTTCAGACCCGTGGGAGAGTCGTCGCGCTCGCAAGCTAGGCTGGCAGTTGTCCCTCATTCCGGAGCAGCAGAGACAAGGAGTCCCCGCTATCTTACTGGAGAAATCCTTGCTGCGGATGCCAAGATGCAAGCTTTATTGACGCAGCACGAGAATTATGAGGTATTGGCTCCCATTTATCCTGATCATGCCGCACTGAGCAGGCTTAAAGTTATGGATGAAATCAGAAATTACCTTCGTGCTAGTGATATGCATTATATTTTGATGGATGATCCGGGTACTTACCCGAGAGTGGTGAAGGAATTCATGGCATCATTTTCTGCGACGAAGGAAGATGTTGAGGGTAGTAGAATGCACAATCAAACTGTCATTTCTTGGACCTTCCGATTAGGCGGGCAGACTTTTACCCTGCCCGCGCTTGATATTTGCACAGCTTTTGGGTGCACTAAGCTTGGTGTGTCCCCGCATTTCAGAGAGCGCGAACGGTACCATTTCTGGGTGGACCTCGCCGCGAAGGACATTTTCTTCACCTCCCCTCAGCCAGCCACGATGATTACCTCCCCAGTTTGGCGGCTGATTCACCGTATCATAGCTACATCAATTCACAGCCGCAAGGATGGGGGCAGGTACGTGAACACATCGGACTTGGACTTGATGCTCCTCATTTCTCGCGGCAAATCAGTCAACATTGTAGATGAACTGACGTTTCAGTTTGAGTCATATCAGAGAAAAGAGTACAAAGGGCGTGCTCTAGGTGGCGGGACATTTATTGCACTTCTCGCGAAGTGGCTGGGATTCAATTTAGACCGCTGCGATATCTTGCCAAAGAAAATTCTGAACCTGGAAACTCTCCAAAAGATGCACATGATAGAGCCTAAGACACTTCGTTGGATTACTCGACCCGATGTGCCACAACACTTGGAGAAGAGGATAGAGAGGAAGCGAAAGGAGCATGGACTCCCTGATATAGAGACACCACCCAGGCAGGCCAGCGAGCCACCCACACCAGCAGCAGCCGCTCCAGCCGCCCACACCTCAGGGCCTATGCCGAATTTCAGACCCTCTCCCGCTGCCGTTCCTCCAGTCGAGCCTGAGCCCATCCCACGCGAAGGCCTGGAATTGTTGAGCGCACGCTTGGACTCGCTTTCAGATTCTCACACGACGCTCATTCGCTCCCATGAGGTATTATCCACCCTTGTCCTCGATTTTGTTGCATGGCAAGGAAATATCATAGTGCGTATGGCAGCCAGCATGGGTATTTCAGACCTTCCACCGCCTCCAGCTCCTTTCTCTCAGCCACCACCTCAGCCGGCTGTGCCTACCGCAGCTGCGAGTGACTCACTTTCAGCCATGTTCGAAGGGAGAGTGGAGGGAGGCAATGTTGAAGGAGTTCCTGGAGCTGGCAGTGGCAACCAAGGGGATGAAGTTTAGTTTGCTGAAATTTTGTGTCATGACTTGTGATATTTTAATTGACATGTATTCGGCTTGACTTGTCCATTTATATTTGACGCGCTTCGCCGCGATATTTGGACTATGAAAATTGTTTGTGGCACTTGAATGTTTCTCTGGCAGATTTTCTTTAAAAAACACTGTTTTGAACTGCCCAGGTAAATTGATTCGTGCACCCAGGCCGAATCACCACTTTTGGCCTTGTCCGAATCAAGTGTGATTCGGGCAAACCTCTATCCCAGCTAAAGTGATTCGGACACTGGCCGAATCAATCATTTTTGCCTTGTCCGAATCACTTGATTCGGCCAACCTCTTATCCGAACAAAAGTGATTCGCCCTGGTGTCACCGAATCAATTCTTGGCCGTCACCGAATCAAGTGATTCGGGCACTCTTCAGCAGCACTGTCTTGAGTTTGGAAATTTCTGCCTCTTATTTGCCATTGTTCAAAACCTTTCTCAAGCACATTAATGCACAAATTCATGACTTTTGATGCACACAAACATATCTAAGTGAACTCATCATATACATTGTCGCGCATTTGTTTTCTAACCTCATGCCTAGCTATATGTTCTCCATTAATTATATCTCGCATAGCTAGCTGTTTTAAACATGGGAATTCAAGTGTTGCGCTGACCTTTTTTGCGAGTTTCAGATTTATTGCAACTGCCAAGAGCATCATACACAACCGGATGTGCATTAGGCTACCTCCACACGAGAGAAGTTCCTTCGCAACTTTCTCTTTACCATCCTTTGTTCTTTATATTGCTTAGGGACTAAGCAAAATTCTAAGTGTGGGGTATTTTGCGCTTTTGCTTTGATTTTCTACCACTTGATTCTATGCTACACACTCACTTTGAGCACATTACACTCACATAATTGCTCTCATCCAAACTTTAAGTATTGATCACACGAAGCAATTAAGTAGTATAAATTTTTTTTTGGATTGAGTTGTGCTTTAAATTCATGAATCGCATCTCTAAGTCGATTGATCCTCTTTGTGATGATTTTATTCACATTATTCGATGTTCGGCTAGCTTAGTTTGATTCGTTTTTAAGCTCTTTCCATGCATGAAAAATGAAGTTGAGTTTAGCGAGCACTAAATAAAAAATGTTTTCATACAAAAACCTTGTGCTTGCTCTTGGTTGCTCTTAGGTGATTTTAGCGTCCCTATTTAGCCTTTGCATTTGCTTTGCTCACACTTCATGCCCCATCAAATATCATTTAGGCACATTGTCAAGTCTTAAGTGTGGGGTGTTTCAAAATGTTTGCGAAAGAAGAAGAAAAAAAAAAAAGAAAAAGAAAAAAAGGCACATGAAAGAGAAAGAAAAAAAAAAGAATTATCATATTTTGAAGGTTTTGCATTTGCCGAGGGTTAGGAAAGAATTTCCCCCTCGAAAGCATTTGTATAAACGCAAAAAAAAATAGGCACACTTAATTCTTGACTTTGTGCCTTTTCCACAAGTTCTTTCGCATAGGTGTGAGCAAGGTTTTTGCATTGGGTATCTAGGAAGCGTCTAAGGTATGACCCTCGTAATTTATTACTTGAGCACCCAGATTTGTACGAGGAAATTCTAAATTGTTCACTGTCAAAACTCCTCTTCTCTTACGGTTTATCACGTATAGTCTAAAACTTGAGAACGAGTTTATTGTCTTGAGCTTATGGACTTGCCCTTAGCAAGCATATGTGATTGATTTGACAAAATTTTTGTGCTAGCGACGCTTTTCTTCATACTACTTGCATAGGAAATTGAGCGGAAATTTGAATTTGACGAATGCTAGGTTGACATCGATTCTATGAACATTTATTATCGCATTGAAGTGAATGATCCTTAGAGTCTGCGTGAAGTGAATAATTTGCACAACTCTATTCCAATTTGAGGTGATAGTGAACTACTTGCTTAGCTAGCTATATTTGAACTTTAAACTCTCATGGATGATTGCAATTGGGATTTGTGAGTATTCCTTTTCTGAAAACTCTCGCTTGACTTATGCACATATTTGTTCGGGACGAACAAGTCTTAAGTGTGGGGTATTTTGATGAGCGGACAAATAACCTTATATTTGTCCACATTTTTCCCTTACTTCCTGTTTGTTCCGCAATTCTTTAAAGCCATTTGATGATTTCTTCATCCATTTCAGGTTAAAATTATATATCTCACGATACGAAGTGGCCCGAAGAAAATCTAGACGAATTCCGGTCGATGGAGATCAAAAGAAGCAAAGCTGAGCAAACTGCAGAAGTGATTCGGCCGAATCACTAGTGATTCGCCCACCAGCTTGACCGAATCACCCTCAGCTGCACGAATTGACCTGATCCGGGGAAGTCCTGAAGGTTTGACCGAATCACATAATGGGTGTGACCGAATCAATGGTGATTCGGCCAAGAGAAGTGATTCGCCCAGTCAAGAAGCTACTGAACAGCTGATTCGGCCGAATCAGAGGTGATTCGCCCAGAGGTGCCCGAATCAGTTTAGCTCCACAAGGCGTTTGACCGTATCAAAACAAAGACATTTGACCGAATCAAAAGTGATTCGGCCAAGATAATTGATTCGCCCAAACTCAAAACTGCACTGAACACAAGGTTCGAGCGAATCACATGGACATTGACCGAATCAAGTGATTCGGTCACTTCGGTCATTTTGTGGGAAACTTCAAAGAGTATAAATAGAAGGAGATAGAAGTGAAGAAAAGAGCTTGCTTTTTCTCTCAACCCTAGACGACAAGTTTCCACTTTTTGCAACCCTAGACGACAAAACTCAAGGAAGATCAAGCTTGATGGAAGATTGAAGCTTGGATTGAAGATTCCACATCATCCTCTTCTAAACCCTAGCTTTGTATTTACATTTATGCTTCCTTTAGTTGTCATGTTTTTGTACACACTCATTATGAGTGAGTAGTTACTTTTGTGGTTGGGGATTAAATGGATCCCCTAGGATTGGATATGATGTAGAACACTATTGTTGTTGCATTGAATGAAGTTTGGTTTGATCTTATTGTGCCCTAGCTATGTATTCATTGTATGCACACCAAGTGTTTGACGAAATGCTTAAGTGAGTATGCTTGGTTAGAACCCCTAAGGAAGGAGCGAGAGTTGAACTTAGGATGTTTCATAGCTATCGTATGATCATAGATGGAGTGTTTGTGCGTGAGAGCGACATGCATTCTTGACATTAGGCTAAGTTTTGAGCGGATTTGAGTAACCGGCCAATAGACCGAGAGGGTGCGGTTATGGGACTCATATTCTACACGGTTCAATAGAATGAGAGTTTGAGAACCTTGTCATTTATGTATCCTCTCCATTCTAGGGAAGGAGCGAGAGTTGAACTTAGAGTGGATGATGCATTAGCCTTGCTTTTATCAACCAAATGTAGTTCATGCATGTATTAGTGAGTTATTTCATTTCCTCATATCATAGGAGAGAAGTTGAATCCCTAGTCACCCCTTTTTATTCATTAAGTAGAACTCAAGAATATCATTTATCTTTAGTGCTTGCTAGAGATACCTCTATAGGAGGACATATTCCCCCCCCAAAAACCGTAGACTTACATTAGTAGCATTGATTAGTTGTCAATTAGTCTAAGCTTTTCCCTTGGGTTCGACTCGAGGTCACTCGATTATAAATATTGTTTGATATTTGCGTGACTAGAATAGCACTTCATTTTGCTTGCCTAAAACGCCAACGTCACTGCTGCTACAGCTCTTGCTGTAGCAACTGCTAGTTCACTCTGGCTTGTTTTGCACCAGCTGCTGTCTTCACACGGGCAGCTGTATCATCTTGCTTTATCTTCACGATACTCTACCGACTTGGTGCGATGCTGGCAGCAACCCTCCGTAAGTTCTTTAGGCTGCTCCAAGTTGATCGGCATGCTGCTGGCTGCTCTAAGCTGATCAGCATGCTGTTGGCTGCTCTAAGTCTTCATGGTATGCTATAGAATCTTCTAGAGATCGTCTTCAGAAAGCTTGCTCCAGCTTCTGCTTCAACGGAATGCTATAGCATCTTGCTAGATCATCTTCAGTGAAGTTTGTCAATGATGCCACATACCTTAACAAAGTATGCTCCTTGGGAGGCAGCCCGACCATAGTTAGGATTTCCTATTTGTTTCTTTTGTTATTTGTTTCTTTTATTTTGAATCTTACATGACTACCCTTCCCGACAATCTATTTGTACCGTGAGGACAATGTTTGTTTCAAGTGTGGGGTGGGGGAGTTAGTATTATGTGTCAGCACGTTTACCTTTATTAGCATTGACGTTGGCGTTTTAGGCAAGCAAAATGAAGTGTTGTTCTAGTCACGCAAATATAAAACAATATTTATAACCGAGTGAACTCGGGTCGATCCCAAGAGAAAAGCCTAGACTAATTGATAACTAATTAGTGCTACTATTGAAAGTCTACGGTTTAAGGGGGGTTTTGTCCTTCTATAGAGGTATCTCTAGTAAGTATTAAAGACAAATGATAGTTGGGTTTGCTTAATGAATAAAAGGTGACTTGGGATTCAACTTCTCCCCTAAGATATGTGGAAAATGAAATAGCTCACTAATACATGCATGAACTACGTTTGGTTGTAAAAGCAAGGCTAATGCATCGTCCGCTCTAGGTTCAACTCTCGCTCCTTCCCTAGATTTGATAGGATACACAAAGGACACAGTTATCAAACTCTCGCTCTATTGAACCGTGTAGAACTTGAGTCCCATAACCGCGCACCCTCTCGGTCTATTGGCCGGTTACTCAAGTCCGCTTAAAACTTAGCCTAATGTCAAGAGTGTATGTCACTCTCGCTCACAAATACTCCATATATGATCATACAATAGCTATTAAACAATCCTCAGTTCAATTCTCATTCCATCCTTAGGAATTGTACTCATGCATACTCACTTAGGCATTTCATCAAACACTTGGAATGCATACAATGAATACATAGCTAGGGCACAAATAATCACCAAACTTCATTCAATACAATAAAATAGTGTTTTACATCATATCCAATCCTAGGGGATCCATTTGATCCCCAATAAGATAAACAACTATTCACTCATAATGAGTGTGCATAAATACATGATTAATAAGTGAAACATGAATGTAAATACAAAGTTAAGGGTTTAGAAAAGTAGTCTAGGTCTTGAATGATCTTCAATCCAAGCTCCAATCTTCAACCAAGCTTGATCTTCTCCAAAGGTTTGATCTTTGCTCCTTAGGGTTTGAAAGAGTTGGTGATTTCTTGAAATTGAGATATCTCTTTCTCTCTCTTCTAAGCTTTCCATTTATACGTAAGAGGTTTGACCGAGTTGACCCGAGTTGGGCCAATAAATCAGTGACTCGGGCAGGGCATATAGTTGACTCGGGTGAGTCGAGCAATACGATTTCATGGTTGTTAACTAGCGTTGACTGAATCAGATTGTGACTCGGGATGCCTCAGAGTTGACTCGGCCGAATCAAATTTCCAGAGATTTCCAATCTGGCCGAGTCAGGAAGTGACTCGGGATATGGACAAATTGACTCGGGCGAGTCAACTTTCTAGAGAGTTCCAATCTGGCCGAGTGCTTTGATCCGGGCGAATCTGATGAGTGGACAAATAACCTTATGTTTGTCCGTATTTTCACTTTACTACTTGTTTGTTCTGTTATTTTATAAAGTCATTTAATGTTTTCTTTGTTCATTTCAGGTTGAAAATGCGTACTACATGATATGAAGTGGTCCGAAGAAGTTTCGGGTGAATTCTAGTCGATCGAGAGCAAAAGAGAGTAAAATCAAGCAAAAGGCAGATTTGATTCTCCCAGGCTAGTTTGATTGGTCCAGGCTGATTAACCTATTCATCTTCGAAGGCTCGCCGAGCACACGATTCTTATCCGATTGAGGCGTGCCATATCTTGTTAGAAAGCTAACTCAAAGGGCTACAACTTCATAGTTTAATCAAGACGTAATTCGAAGGTTTAAAGGGTCAAAACAGGCGAGATTCTAGCACTGTAAAGTTGATTCGCCCAAAGAGGAATTCAGGCTAGGCCGAATCACTTTTGATTCGGCCAAAGAAAAGTGATTCGCCCAAGAAAATTACTGCGCTGACATTATGATTCGGCCAATCTAAATTATGGGGATGAACGAATCAAATGATTCGGGGAGAATTCGCTTGTAGATCAAATAGTGGCAGACTGACATGTTCATCATCGAAGGCTTGTCGAGCGAGCAATTCTTATCCGTTTGAGGCGTTCCATAGCTTGTTGGAAATCTAATTCAAAGATCTACAACTTTTTAGTTTTGCGTCAAGACGTGATTCGAAGGTTTAAAAGGTCAAACAAGCGAGTTTCTAACGCTGCAGAAGTGATTCGCCCAAGCAGTGGGCGAATCAAAAGTGATTCGGCCAAGGAGAAGGATTTCATCTAATGGACCAAGGTTTGACCCAATCAAAAAGCGATTCGGCTAAGAGAAAGTGATTCGCCCAGCTCAAAACAGCATTGAGATAGTGATTCGCCCAAATCATTTGCAGAGTGACCTGTTCACCTTCAAATGCTTATCGAGCACATGATTCTTATCCGATTGGGGCGTGCTATAGCTTGTTGGAAAGATAATTAAAATGGCTACAAGTTTGTAGTTTACATCAAGACGTAGTTCGAATGTTTAAAGGATAAAAAAAGGCAAGAATCTAGCACTACAAAGTTGATTCGGGCACTGCGGGTGATTTGGTAATTTCCAGAAATAGTATAAATAGAAGAAGAGGAGAAAAATCAAGGTGTGCCTTGGGGTGCCTAGGGTTCCTCTCATGGGACGAAACCCTAATTGGAGAACTTGGAGAATTCGAAGAATACATCATCAATTGAAGATTCTACATCAACCCTTTACTCATTCTCTACTTCCCTACTAGTTTACTTTGTTTACTTTTCCTTGTTGAACTATTTCATTATGTCTTGTTTCAAACTCACCATGAGTGACACATGAGTGAGTAGTCTTTTAGTAGTTGGGGTTCTTATGGATCCCTTAGGTTTGATAGTAATGCAAGACTTGTCTTTTTATCTGTATGAATGAAGTTTGGTTGAAAATTCTCTTGCTTTCTCTTCATATCAATTTTGGGCACACCAAGTGTTTGATGAAACGCATGAATGAGTACGAATTGGTAGAACACCTAGGGATGGAATGAGAGTTGAACTTAGGTTGTTTAGAAGATTGAGCATGTTAATTTTAGGTTGCGTTTGTGTGCGAGAGTGACATACGCATTCCACTAGGCTAAGTATTGAGCGACTTTAGTCAACTATCAATAGACCGAGAGGTTGAGATTAGGAGACTTTAGTTCTACGCGGTTCAATAGAGCAAGAGTTTGAGAACTGTACTATTTAGGTATTATTCCCATTCTAGAGAAGGAGCGAGAGTTGAATTTAGAATGTGTGATACCTTAGCCTAGAACTATCACTCGAATTTACTCATGATTTAGACAAGTTTTGTATTGCTAATCGCATGACCTAGGAGTGAAGTAGGATTCCGACTACGCTTTCTCTCTTAATTTACTTCTTCATAAATTTGAACTTTTCTTTAGTATTCACTAGAGATACCTCACTTAGAGGAACTCCCCCCCTCCCCACCCCCCCTTTTTATTTAGTAGACTTGCATTAGGCATTACTAGCTAGCTTTAGACTAATCTAGGCTTTTCTCTTGGGTTCGACTCGAGGTCACTCGGATATAAATATTGTTTGAACACCGTGATTGGACTAGTATTTACTACTGCAATTTCGACAACTTTCAGAGTCGAAGTCCAGGCCGAGTCACATTGACTCGGGCGAGTCACATTGTGACTCGGGCAAATCTTCATTACCATGATTCTTTTGCGCTTTCGCCCGCAATCAACTGGATTCTATCCGAAACTCTCCTAAGCTACTGCGTGACTCCAACTACTCGATATAAACCTGAAACGCACGCGAAAAGCATCAAAAGACTTATATAACATCACGGAATGAACAAGAACTAAAAGGATAATGGGCGCAAATATTACGTACTTTGCGCGCACTTAGTAGTAGTTAGAGCACTTTTTTTTTTTGGATGTTGCGATGCTGCTGACTTTATGAGATTATATGCTGCCACTACATGCTGTGATGCTGATTTCATGTGATTAATGCTACGATGAAGATGCTGATTTTATGAGATGATGTTTGAATCTATGTGGTTTTGATGTGTATGCTTTGCATGATTTCTGCAATATTGTGATGCTAGTGACTTGATGTTATATGTTCCTTTGAGTTGAGATATTACAGGATGTGGAGTTGATAGAATATGTCCTACAGAGACTTGACAAACATTTAAAGATTCAGGGAATTAGTGGCGTAGCGCGTCGAGTTTGTGGAGGTTGGCATTCCGAGTTATGAGGGGTGAGAACTTTAACTCCACCTTTGCAGCGTTTATGCAATGGTGGGATGGGAAAACAAACTGTCCTATCTCTAGTCCTAGTAACCAGAAATGGGTGGGTAACCTCTATCTTGCCTCGCTCTGAAAGGTTAATGATGAGAAAGAGCGGGACGTGCTCCATATGCTGCTAGTTGAAGGCTATGATTGGAACGATTCAAAGACCAAAAATTATAAAGGACAAGCAATTCACATTGGAGAGCAAAGCTCAAAAAGAAAATTCAGACAAATGTGAAAGAAAAAAATCAGAAAAGCAATCAAGTTGAGTGAAGTCTTCGGACTAAACAAAACAAGAAAGTTTCAAGAGATCTCCTACAAAAGAGAAGAAGAAAAAGTTGAGTTCCTCATGACTTGGAGTTATCATGTGCCAGAGAAAGCAAATTCAGCGTATGCGTGTGACTATGACCTCGAGCTGAAGAATGGAGTCAGGAGTCTAAAGAGGACTATCTCCTAGTCATCCATTGAATCCATCTCGACCTCTCAGGTAATATGTATCATTATGGTTTCTTGCTGATCATTATTGAAGAATGAATGTGAGTATATTGATGAGCGGACAAATGACCTTATATTTGTCCATATTTTCCCCTTACTTCTTGTTTGTTCCGCTATTTTATAAAGTCATTTGATGATTTCTTCGTCCATTTCAGGTTAAAATTATGTATCTCGCAATGCAAAGTGGACCGAAGAAAATCTAGGCGAATTCCGGTCGATGGAGATCAAAAGAAGAAAAGCTGAGCAAACTGCAGAAGTGATTCGCCCACCAGTCTGACCGAATCACCCTCAGCTGCACGAATTGACCTGATCCGGGGAAGTCCTGAAGATTCGCCCGAGTCAACTATTTGACTCGCCCGAGTCAGTTCTGCCCGAGTCACGAAGCGCAAGACCGAGTCAAGAAGTGACTCGGCCAAATTCGAACTCTCTGGAAAGTTGACTCGCCCGAGTCAACTGAACAAATGATTCGGCCGAATCATAGGTGATTCGCCCAGAGGTGCCCGAATCAGTTGAGCTCCATTAGACGTTTGCCCGAATCAATTGAGCTCCATAAGACGTTTGACCGAATCAACACAAGGGAGTGACCGAATCATGTAATTCGGTCACTTCGGGCACTTTTTGGAAATCTTCAAAATGTATAAATAGAATGAGATGGAAATGAAGAAAGAGAGCTTCCACATTTTCTCAACCCTAGGCGACTGGAGCTCGGAGAAGACCAAGCTTGGGTGAAGAACCAAGCTTGAGTCGAAGATTCTACATCAACTTCTCTTAAACCCATTACCCTTTGTATTTACATTCATGTCTCATTTAGTTTTCATGTATTTGTGCACACTCATTATGAGTGAGTAGTTGTTCTTGTGGTTGGGGATTAAATGGATCCCCTAGGATTGGATATGATGTAGAACTCTAATTTATTGCATTGAATGAAGGTTGGTTTGATTATATTGTGCCCTAGCTATGTATTCATTGTATGCACACCAAGTGTTTGACGAAATGCTTAAGTGAGTATGCTTGGTTAGAACCCCTAAGGAAGGAGCGAGAGTTGAACTTAGGATGTTTCATAGCTATTGTATGATCATAGATGGAGTGTTTGTGCGTGAGAGCGACATGCATTCTTGACATTAGGCTAAGTTTTAAGCGGATTTGAGTAACCGGCCAATAGACCGAGAGGGTGCGGTTATGGGACTCAAGTTCTACACGGTTCAATAGAGCGAGAGTTTGAGAACCATGTCCTTTGTGTATCCTCTCCACTCTAGGGAAGGAGCGAGAGTTGAACCTAGAGTGGACGATGCATTAGCCTTGCTTTTATATGTAGTTCATGCATGTGTTAGTGAGTTATTTCATTTTCCTCATATCTTAGGAGAGAAGTTGAATCCCTAGTCACTCTTTTGTTTCATCAACCAAAATCCAAAAATATCATTTATCTTTAGTGCTTGCTAGAGATACCTCTATAGGAGGACAAATCCCCCCCAAATCCGTAGACTTTCAATAATAGCATTAATTAGTTGTAAATTAGTCTAAGCTTTTCTCTTGGGTTCGACCCGAGGTCACTCGGTTTTAAATATTGTTTGATATTTGCGTGACTAGAATAGCACTTCATTTTGCTTGCCTAAAACGCCAACGTCATATATATTGATGAACTGATTAGTGAGAACATCTTTTTAGTCATTGCATGATAGAAGTGGTTTGAGTGCTACGAGTCTTGATTTCATTCTTGTTCGAGGACGAACAAAGATAAGTGTGGGGTAGTTTGATGGAGCGTATTTATACGATCAATCAAGTTGTTTATTCCCATTGTTTAATTGCATTTTACATGTGAAAGATTACTTCTTGGTAGTGTTTGGCATCGCAGGTGTATCAAGACCTCTTTGGAACTTTATTGCGCATTTGGACGAATATAAACCAAATCTTGGCAGATTGACATGTTTGTCGTTGAAGGCTTTCCGAGCACATGTTTCTTATCCGACTGAGGCATGCCATATCTTGTTGGAAAGATAATTCAAAGGGCTACAACATTTTAGTTTAAACCAGACGTGATTCGAAGATTTAAAGGGTCAAACGAGCGAGATTATAACACTATAGAAGTGATCCGCCCATGCAGTGGGCGAATTAGAAGTGATTCACCCAAGAGGACTTGATTCACCCAGCTCCGGAGGCCACTGATTATTTGACATGACCAAGGCTGCACGAATCATTTTGGAGCCAGCCCGAATCATTATTGAGGAAAGTGGACCCCTTAGGCCCCGAGACGAGTGGGCCCCAGACCACCGCCCCTACCTGCCACCCCTCTGGACCAGTGGATTCTATGTATTCCATCATAACTCTTTCATGTCACTATTACTCTACATGTCACTTGTTAGAAAAGCTCAATTGTAGCCCCTTGATGATCCAAATGGTCAAGTTTGTGAGTAGGTTTTATAATGGAGTTAGAAACTGAAGCATATTTCGCAAGCTGTCTGAGGTCAGCAAACATCTACCAGGGGATACTATAGCATATCGTGAAGACTCATAGCTGGAGCAAAAGCTGGTCACCATGGAGCTGCTCGGAGAGTGTCCGGAGGGCAGCTGTTGGCGCCGCAACGTGACTGGGAGTCGCCTGGACAACCACGATTGATTAGGATTCCTTGTTCAGAGGTTGGAACAAGATAAGTTTCTAAATTGGTTTTTGGAAATCAATCTCAACAACTCCATAGGAATCTAGGAGAAGATTCTCTTATGCAAAGTTCTACGACTCCTAAAAAAATTAGTAGTCATATGGTTGGTCGATGACTGCTGATATATAAAGGAGGGCAGTACATCAACAATACACACACTGAAAGAAAGACACATGCAGAAGCTGAGAGCGGATGGCTTAAAGCTAGAGCAAGTGTGTGGCTGGAAGAAGATCAGAACTAGTGTATCTGATCTATGCTTGATCGAGAAAACTCAACTGGAGCACTGGCTCGTTGATACATCAAGTACAAGCTTTGAAGCCGAGTTGAGAAGAGGAGCTTTCGCAGACCATTGAAGATCAAAGTCGAGTTCCCTGATACTGACTAGAGGTCATTGATCGATGGGGAGCGATTTCCAGAGTCTGGAGTACTCGTGGAAGTCCAATGTCACAGCAGAGAGTGCGTGTTGAGTCGTGGACAGAAGCTACAACAGCTTGACATGTAAGTTGCTATAGCATCCTGTTACACATTGTAATAGTATAGGCTAAGTCTGTGAGTTCAAATCTGTAGCTATCTATTACTGGAAGTGTGTAAATAGTAGAGTCTAGTCTGTGTGATCAAACTGAACCTAGATTCAAGATAGGTTAGAAGTAAAGGCTGAACTAGCATAGGATGAGTTCTGGAATCCTTGTACTAGAAACCAAGCTTAGTGGAATCTTGAGGACTCTGGAGTAGTCCTCCTCATATGTAGGCAGTTGCCGAACTAGGTGAACAAGTTTCTTGTGTCTATCAGATTCGGCTGAAGTTAAGACAATTCCGTAAAGTGACCCAGAGGTTGCTATAGCAACCTGCTGATACAAGTCACCAGCAGCGCTGATAATTTCATGCTGAACTTTGGCTTTACTTGATCATAACTCTTTACATTAGCATTTATGTATGTATGTCCTATTGGATTAAAAACATGTAGCGGAAGAATTAACAGGATCAAACTCATATCAGAATAATTAAGCATACCTAATTACTGCAAAATATACATGATTCCATTCCTTGTAGAACGAATGTAACCTATAGTGCAAAAGAGTTGGGTTGGTGCTTCCAATCGAACTGTATTTCTCTTGGGTCAGCTTCCTTGAGAGTAAGAAACGAAAGAATGATTTGATAGACCGGGGACCATAACACATATTTATATCTTCTACACGAGAAGATATAATCGAGATAATCATTGATTCCATCTCTAAAAGAATATCATAATTATCTCTAGGTATCTACACAATATATTCCACGACTAAAATTATACCTGATAAGTTTTCAAAAAGATTAGATCACATTATTAAGCTTATCACAATGATAGCACATATATTTTTCTAAATTACATGTTCGGTCACAATTAAATTAATCATAATAATCTAACAATCTCCCACTGGACAGCATGTGTAATCAAATAAATATATAAAGAAAAGTGTGCACAAAATTGCTATCATGCCAGAACAGATATATCAGAAACTATCCGGTCCATTAACTATGCATACATAGGATCAAAGAGGCATTCGTAATCATTATCGTTACTCGACCGTGCTTGTCACAAATGGCAACACAACTAAATGACATGGATTCATCGTGATGTAAATCATGGAAATTACATGAAATGTGATCTGCACATGCCTATTTCTAATTGGTCTACTCAAAAGTGAGATCAACAAAATCATACAGAGTGAAATTCTGCTGCGCTACTGATGCCGAGTTAAGCCTCTGGAGTTATCTTTTGCTTAAGCACTGTCTGTATCTTTCTGCGGAATTATTCTACTAACAGAATAAGAAAGACAGTGTTTTTTCACCTAGTTCGGCAACTTGCCAACGTCTGGGGTGGATCACTCTCCGATCTTCAAAACTTCACTATTCGTGGTTCAAAGTACAAAGGACTCAACATCTCTACTTCTCCCCTAGTCGAAATCTTCCGTTCAGTCTAACTCCCTAGACTAGCTAGCAGTCTGATCACACCGACTCTCTTCATGCTACCTACATACTCCCAGTAACAAATAGCTACGGACCTGACTCACAGACCTAGCCTATTTTATAATAATGTGTGGTACACGGACTGCTTCAGCAAACTCTTCACCAGAGTTGCTGTATCTTCAGTCAATGACACTCCAAGCTCTCCCGCCAAGTAGTCGGACACTCTGTATTCTTCAAACTCAGCCTCTGCTCCCCCTCAATTAATGACTCACTTTGTCACTATTGGGTAGCCTCGATCAATGCTCCTTAGCCCGCGACACTCCCTGTCCGCAACTGATCACCGAGCTCTGATTGTCCCTTCAACGAGAAGCGCTCCAGTTGAACTCCGGATCAATCGTAAATCAAACTCCACGAGTTCTGATTCTCTAAGCACCACACATGTCTTCAACTCAGTGTATAAAACCCTGCTATTGTAAGTTTGTTAATGTATGTGGTATCATTGATAAACTCCTACAAGGTGAACAAGAGTCTGCTACAGCAAACGTGTAAAGACAGCAGCTGATGTAGAGGGTTCCAGAGTGACCAAGCAGAGTGCACAAGGCGTTGCTACAGCAACCTGTGTAGCAGAGAGCTGTGGCATCCTAAATAGCAGATTTTCGCGTGGAGAACAAGCTGCCCTGAATTGAAGAGAAGAGCAACGGAAGGTTTCTAAATGCAATTCGCAGAATCAGCAGCTTGCCGGTCAACTTGGAGCATCGCAATAGGTTGGTAGAGTATCGTGAAGATAGAGAGCAAGATGATGCAGCTGCCCGTGTGAAGACAGCAGCTTGTGCAAATCCAGCCAGAGTGAACATGCTCAGTGAACAAGCAGTTGCTACAGCAGAAGCTGTAGCAGCTTGGCAGCAGTTTTTGACCGAAGAGGAATCTTCTCAGATATGTTGTAGCAGTGAATCGGGAGGCTTCCAAATATTCTCAGAATATCCCCAGTGAAGATTCCGTACCAAAGCTTGAAGATTTGATTAGGAAATCAAATCTTCTACTAATTAGAAGATATGATCTTGTTGAGATCTAAAGAGGAGCTTCTAAATATTCTCAGAGAATATTCCCAGTGGAGATTCCCGTATCCAGGAGAAGATTTGTTTGTAGAAGATTAGATCAAATCAAATCTTCTACAAATTAGGAGACAAGATCTTGTTGAGATCTTTAAGGAATTTCCAAATACTGATATTGATGGAACTGGTAGTTCCTATTTAAAGGAAGTTGGGCAGAGGTTCAAGTGCATCAAATCAGAGAGCAAATACTGAGAACACATGCAGAATACCAGGAGAGAGAGATTCAAAGTGCGTGCAAGATTCGATCATCACCAAAGAGCAGACGTGCGCGCAGAGCTGTGGTGACTGAAGCAGAGGGTAATCAGGACTTGTGTAGTCTGATCCAAGCTTGATCTGGAAGCCAATTCAGAGCAGTGGTGCTTGTTGGTTGATCAAGGAAGGCCGCGGAAGAACTGACGGGTGTGTGGCTCGGTCGAGTGTCTAGGCGGCAATTCTCGCTAGTGGCAGGAGGTCACTGAGCAAGGGGGAGTATTCCAGAGTGTGCAGTGCTCGTGGAATCGTTCGATCGGCTCGGCAGAAGGCCTTCGATCGGCTCGGCAGAGTGTGCAGTTGCTACAGCAGATGCTGCAGCAACCCTGCAGAGTTGAGTGTAGTTTAGAATAGGCTGAGTTTCGAGGAGACAGTAGCTATTCTAGATTGACATTTGTAGAGGGTGTGTAGACACAAGTCAGAGCCTGTTCTGATTGTGTCCAGTGATCCACACAGGGTTGAGTAGCATAGGTTGCGTGGTTGTAACCGAGTGTACTTGGAGACCTTTGTGATTAGTGGAATGAGGACTGGAGAATAGTCCTCCCCAGACGTAGGTAGTTGGCCAAACTGGGTGAACAAACTTCTGTCTTGTTCATTGTTTGCTGAGACAATTTTCAAGTGAACAAGAGTGTGCTGCAGCAACTGCTTGTTCACAAATCTGTCTGTCAAGAGATGCTGCGAATTTCAAAGTTCATCTCTGTGTGCTCTCGAGTTGCTCTCTCTGATCGTGTGTGTATTATGTGCTTCATCCGCGCCTTCCTTTTCAAGCTCTCCAGCACACCAAAAAAGCCAAGGATCATTATCAGAATCTTCTCCTAGATTCTAGAAAGTTTGTTGAAGATTTTGTTGCCAAATTTGGACTCTTGGATCTTTATCTTCTTAGACCACATGCTGACCATTTCTGAGCTCCTGATGACGTCTACATACCTCTCTGAAATTCCCCGATGCCAGCTGGAGCCTCATCGTGCAATGCCAGGATTCTGCTCTAGCTCTGGATCATCGCGGAGTGCTGAAGCAGACTCTGTTTCTTCATAGCTGTCTTTTGCCCATTCTTCAAATAGTGTCTCAGCTTCAGATCTTTAGGGATTGCTGAAGCAGACTCTTGGCTCTTTGTTGTTGTTGTTGTTGTTGTTGTTTTGTGAGTCCTCAGATTGTGCTCCAGCCACCAATCTTCAGGGAGTGCTTCAGCAGTCTCTTGAGTAGCTTTGTCAAGGATGTCATATCCTTAACAATCCCCCCTTGGCATTTTGACAAAACCAAAACACAACTACAGAATTAAAGATGACTGACACTACCTATACTAGTTAACTGTATCTACCTATTACATTCCTCTCCTCCTTTTTGTCACAAATGACAGGGGCTGCTCTGAGCTCCTCGAACCGAGCTCCATCCAAAAGCTTTTTGAAAATGTCAGCTAGCTGCTTTTCTGTATTTACATGTTTGAGTACGACAGTCTGAGTCTCTACCAGGTCTCTGATGAAATGGTATCTGATGTCAATGTGCTTAGTCCGAGAGTGCTGCACGGGATTCTTGCTAATGTTGATAACACTCAGGTTGTCACAGTAAATAGTCATGGTGCCCTGTTGAATCCCACATTCACCCAACATTTGTTTCATCCACAATAGTTGCGCACAACAGCTTCCAGCAGCAATATACTCAGCTTCAGCAGTAGATAGAGAAATATTTTTCTGCTTCTTACTGAACCAGGATATCAAATTATTTCCAAGGAAGAAACATCCACCAGATGTAATCTTCCTATCTTCTATACAACCTACCCAGTCAGCATCGCAGTATCCAATAAGTTCTACAATTGTGTCCCTTGTATACCATAGCCCATAGTTGGTTGTCCCTCCATTATATCTAATGATTCTCTTTACAAGTTGCATGTGGCTCTCCTTTGGGAAGGATTGATATCTAGCGCAAACTCCTTCTGGATTTTTCAAGGAGGAAGTCTCACTATGCCTGGTGTGGTTGGCGGGTTCTCAACTGGTGGATCAGCATCTGGTTCAGACTCCTCGTCTGGATTTTGAGAATCATCAGATTCTACTGAAGCATTCTTTGATGCTTCTTGTTCAGTTATTCTTTTATTTTGAGACTGATATTGATCTTCAGAGTCAGAACCTTCTTCCTCCCTGGAGTGTTTGCACTCCTCTCCTAGGTTATTCACGACAACATTGATAGATTCAATCACGGTTCCAGTTCTATTGTTAAAGACACGATACGCCCTGCTGTTTGTTGGGTAGCCCAGAAATATCCCCGGATCACTTTTTGGATCAAACTTTCTCCTGTATTCTCGGTTTGTAAGAACATAGCATTCACTTCCAAAGATATAGAAGTACTTCACGATGAGTTTCTTTTCCTTCCATAATTCATAATAGGTTTTGTCCGTCCCTCTCCCGATTTACACCCGATTAATGATATAGCATGAAGTGTTCATAGCTTCAGCTCAAAACTTCAGAGGAACTTTTCTTGCATGGATCATAACTCGACCATCTCCTGTATAGTTCTATTCTTTCGTTCAACTATCCCATTCTGCTAAGGAGTTATGGGTGATGAGTACTGATGGGTTATCCCTCGATTTCTACTAAATTCATTCATGGATTCTTTCTCGAACTCTTTCCCATGATCACTACAAAATGGCTGCTACTTTCACGCCATTTTCTTGCTCTAACCGAGATAGTAAAGCCATCACTACCTTCAGTGTTTCTGATTTTTCACGCAGAAACTCGATCCATGAGTAGCGAGAGTAATCATCCACACATACAAAAGCATACCTAATTCATCCACATCTTTTTACCTCCATTGGTCCATAAGATATGTAGCAATTGGAGAGGTCTGGTGGAGCTTATTGCAGTGACTTGTGGATGAGGGACCCTTGTCTGCAATCTGGCATTCCCCACACACTGAGTTCATCTCTCCCTTGATCTCAGATATACCACGTACTAATTGATCAGGTGCAAGTCTTTTTAAAGTCCTCAGATTGAGATGTCCCAACCTTTTATGTCACGGATTCATTTCTTCAATTTTTGTCAACAGGCAGGATGATGAAGAGGTTGCTTCAGCATTCTCTAGTAAATAGTAGTTGTTGGCTGACCTTTCCCCCTTCATAATGCATTTTCCTTTGCATCAAACACTTGACATAATTTTTGTGAGAAAATTTACAAAGTGAGTACCGTCTCATAGCTGACTGGTGCTGATGAGATTCGTCGTTAGTCCTTCCACGAGCATCACGTTTTTGAGTTTGGGCAGCCTGTGAACTTTCAGTGTTCCCTTCCCAAGCACGCTTCCTTTCAACCCATTTCCAAATGTCACGTCTTTTTCTTTGCATGGTTGAATATCTGTTAGATAAGATCTGTTTCCTTTCATGTATCCAGAAGATCCACTGTCGAAAAACCAATTTCCTTTTGATAATGTTGTATGGCATTCAATTGACAAAACCAGCACAAGTGGACAAGCCCAGTGCTCAAGCAGCTGCTATAGTAGGTGCTGTAGCAGCAGATCAGCATTCTTCGTGGAGAGCTTTCGAAGGATGATCAAGGGGCAACAGAGTGACGGGGAGCTTCTAATTATTCAGAGAGAATATCCCAGTGGAGATTCCCGTATCCACGAGAAGTTTTGATTGGGGAAGATTTATTTCTCCAATCAAATCTAATCTCCTATATATTAGGAGATATTATTGCTTTAAGGAACTTCCAAAAGTGTAATTCGGTTGCTGATCAGTTGAGTACTTAAGGAGGGCGAGGTCAGTGCAGAAAGGGGTGCGAAGAATAGAGAAAGCTTGAGAGCACATACGCAGTGAGTCTACATACCGCAACGAGAGTCGGGGAGTCACGAAGAGCAGAGTGTGCGTGCAGAGCTGAGTGACTGAAGCAAAGGCTGATCGAGACTTGCAGAGTCTGGTCAGAGCTTGATCATAGAACCAATTCAGAGCAGGACGAGCTTGTTGGTTGATCAACACGGGCCGCAAGGGGATTGTCGAGTGGAGGAACTCGGACAATCTGTAGAAGGCCAGGTCTCGCTAGTGATAGACGGTCACTGAGTGAGAGGGAGTATTCCAGAGTGTGCAGCGCTCGTGGAAGAGTTCGATCGGCTCAGCGGAAAGCTTTGGAGCGACGCGGACAGAACCTGCACAAGCTAGTTGCTACAGCGGGTGTTATTGCAGACCTATGGTAGCATTGTTTTAATTAGAATAGGCTGAGTCTGTGGGATTAGTAGAATAGCTATTCTGAATTAATTCAAGTGTGTAAGTGTGTGAGACACAAGTCAGAGGGTGTTCTGATTGTGGTGATCGACTAGCTATGGTTGAGTAGCATAGGTTGCGTGGAGTCGAACCGTGTTGTACAACAGACCTTGAGACTAGTGAATTGCAAGACCGATGTTTAGTCTTTCCCAGTGGTATGCACTTGGCCGAACTGGGTGAACAAATAGTTGTTCATTGTTTTAGATTGCTGCAAATTATCTGTTAGTACAAGAGTGTGTTATAGCAACTGCTTGTACACAATCTGCAACTCAGAGACGCTGCGAATTTCAATTGGTATCAAAGCCAAAGCTAAACACACAGAGTAAAGATCCTGAGCGTGTGCTGGAGAAAGCGAGAAATAATGAAGGAAGGTCAGAGTACAAGCCGTCCACCATTGTTGGAAGAAAGTAACTATGGTTATTGGAAGGCTAGAATGAAAGCGTTCCTCAAAGCAATTGATGAAAGAACCTGGAGAGCTGTTGTGGCTGAATGGTCTCCTCTTATAACTATGGATGAGAAGGGAATTACTCGAAAGAAGCCTGAAGAACAATGGACTGCTGAAGAGGAGGCTGCAGCAACTGGTAACTCAAAAGCACTGAATGCTATTTTTGCTACAGTAGATGCTAACAATTTTAGGTTGATCTCCAAATGCGACATTGCAAAACAAGCCAGGGAAATCTTACAAGTAGCTCATGAAGGAACTGACAAAGTAAAGACATCCAGGATGCAAATCATTACTTCTCAGTTTGAAAGCCTAAAGATGCAAAAAAAGGACTCCATCACTTAGTTCAATGCCAAGCTGTGTGACTTGTCAAATGAAGCTCATGCTCATGATAAGGAAGGTGCTTAGATCACTGCCCACCAGATTTGACATGAAGGTGACAGCCATTGAAGAAGCTCAGAATATCAAGCACATGAGACTAGAGGAGCTGATTGGATCCCTCAAAACAGTTTGAGATCAAGTTGGTCAAAGAA
The DNA here is from genome assembly GCA_963678935.1 of Umbilicus rupestris. Taxonomy (NCBI): domain Eukaryota; kingdom Viridiplantae; phylum Streptophyta; class Magnoliopsida; order Saxifragales; family Crassulaceae; genus Umbilicus; species Umbilicus rupestris. The sequence continues at coordinate 14,933,532 of OY787609.1, forward strand.
GACACATCTCCCAAAAGGAAGAGTGTTGTATTGAAAGCAGAAATAGAAGAGAAGATGCCTTCATCTGATAATCAACTGAGTCTGCTGGTGAAAAACCTTGATAAGCTCTTGAAAAATATGGAAACAAAATCTGGCCTAACCTCATCCTCTCGAAGGAAATCCAGAAGGGGTGGAGGAAATCAGAGAAGAGGGAAGGAACCAACCCAAAATGAAGACGAGAGGAAAGAGAAAAGAAAGAGGATTCAGTGCTAGAACTGTGAAGGATATGGACACCGAGAAGCTGACTGCACCAGCAAACCAATGAAGAGCACCGAGCAAAGAAGCAATAACTCTCTGTCAGCAAACAGGAGTGAAGATGATACCGACCACAGCGGAGATGAATGTCACATCGTTAGATCCAGACCCTTTAGACGACTGGACAGTCACTCTGGAAAAAGGAGGTATGTGAACAAGAACTTGCTACAAGAACCCCTGTATCAACTTCAGACTATGGAGAAATGGCCTACACACAGACGCCGAAGATATTATATCTGTGGTCACAGGGGTCACATTAAGAAGAACTGCTTGTCTGCTTCAACTTGGCTAAACCTTACTAAAACCATTGGGCAACAGAGAAGAGATAGAACCATGCATATTGCTCTTGTCAGCATAGCTAGAACCACACATGAAGAAAGCTGGTACTTTGACAGTGGATGCTCGGGACATTTGACTGGAGAGAGAACCTTCCTAAAAATGTTATACCCTGCTCAGAACACCAGGTTAAATTTGGAAATGGGCTGAAAGATAGAGTTCTGGGAAAGGGGACCCTGGCTGTAAAAGGTCTACCTACACTAAAAAATGTTGGATTAAAGGCAAATCTCATAAGCATCAGCTAGCTCTGTGATGGGACACACCAGGTAAAATTCACTCAAAACTCCTGTCAGGTCAACAACAATGTGGGAGAGTGCATAATGCAGGGAAGCAGATCAAAGAACAACTGCTATCTTCTTAAAATTGATGCAGCAAACTCTTCACCAGCATGCATGCTATCCAACACAGAAGAAATGAATCTGTGGCATTGGAGGTTGGGTCACATTAACCTAAGAACTCTGAAGAAGATTGCTGCAGAAGGCTTGGTGGCGTGTAATATTTTTGTACTCCAAATTCAGTGAATATGAAGTTCCAATGTAAGTCAAAAACAATTTGTAAATCGAAGTATTTTGGGTCGTCCAAGAAATAAACTAAGCTTATGCACTATGTAAAATCTAGTTCTGTTTAGCTATCTCGATTTGAGAATTAATTTTCTGTAATGATTTGAACTAAGACAAGCAAGCTAAGGTTAAATTGACAAATTTCGAGAAGATTCCAAGGTTGATTTCACTTGCCTAGTGTTTTCTAATAAATTGACAAAGATGAATGGATGATTGAAGACTATAAAGGTCTATGATCAATCTTCTAAACTAGCTTTCGCTCAATTTCGAATATCAATCTATTACGAAAGTCGAATCTCAATCTCTCAATATGTTGATTCGCTCTAATATCCTCCACTAATCACAAACCGTCGTTATGATGATCAGTAAAAGAGTTCGGATTAAGCTTACCTAACCTCTAACTTATCTCTCTACGCTACTTTCGTATGTCAATCAGATCAAAGCCGGTTTTACTCTCGTCTTTCCTAAGTATGTATCTCTCAATAACGTACTTAAGTTAAAACGGATTTCATGCTGGCATTCTTTCAAACATCTAGCATGCATAACATAACATACTTGAGTAAACCGTAATCCATCAATCATCCACCTAAACTTTCATTTAGAACATCATCACAATACTTTAAACACACTAGACAAGATTCATCAAACCTTGGAATTAGGTAGATTACTCACAATACATGGAAAATGCTTTCATTGCTTTCATAGATAAGGATCGAGTTACGAATCCAATTCTCTAACGAAAACAATAGATTACAACCATGCACTCGAGTAACAAAGGATCGAAACACCTCTTTTCATCCTTCTTTTCTTCTCTGGTTCGTCCTCTCTTTCGTCCCAGCTCGTCTTCTCGTCAAATCCAATCTGCCTCTCCTCTCTTCCTCCATCCCTTCAAATTCTGTGAAAAATAAGCTGAGCTGTCCGTATCGGTCGTACCAATACGGTCGATACGACCTATACGAAATTATCCACTCCGCACGGTCGATACGACCTCAGCTGAAAAATTGAAGATTCGACACGGTCGTATCTACCGTGCCGAATGTACCTCCCGTATGGATACGGCAGTACGGGTTATACGGGCCAGAGATGATTTGAGATCTTCCTCGGCGCTTTTGCACGCAATTGCTTCTGACATGGCGCCTGAGCTGATTTGTCCTGAAATAAGAAAGAAAGTGTATAAAGGCTGAAATTTCAAGTGTCTCTACTTATGCTGATTTGTGAACTAGCAGTTGCTGCAGCACACTCTTGTTCACTTAAATGCAGGCACAACAGATAATGAATAGGACACAGATTTGTTCACCCAGTTCGGCCAATCTGCCTACGTCTGGGGAGGACTATTCTCCAGTCCTCAATCCACTCAACCAAAGGTTCAAAGCACACTCGGTTACAACGCACGCAACCTATGCTACTTTAACCCTGTGTGGACTACTCAACACAATCAGAACAAGCTCTGATTTGTGTCAGCACACCCTCTACAATATGTCAGTCTAGAATAGCTACAATCCTCTCAAAGAACTCAGCCTATTCTATACTACACTATTCAGCAGGGTTGCTGCAGCAACAGCTGTAACACACAGCTGAAGCACACTGTCCGCGTCGCTCCAAGGCCTTCTGCCGAGCCGATCGAACCACTCCAAGAGCGCTGCACACTCTGAGTAACTCCCCCTCACTCAGTGACCACCTGCCACTAGTGAGTTCTTCCGCACGAACCTCGACCGAGCCTTCCACCCGTCAGTTCTCCCGCGGCTGCCTTTGATCAACCAACAAGCTCCACAGCTCTAAATTGGCTTCCAGATCAAAGCACGAATCAGTCTCTGCAAGACCTGATTCTCTTCTGCAATAGGCACCACAGCTCTACGCTCAACGCTCTGCCCGTGTGTGTTGATCGAAGAACAACTCTCGTAGCACACCCAGAAAAAATCCTCACTCTGAATTCTGTGTCTACTCTCGTGTATCACTCAGCTTCGATCACCCTCTACAGCCCTCAAACCTTCTGCTTAAATACCCTCACCACTTTAAGCAATTTCCAGGTTTAGGCCATAGTCCCACAAGATCAATTATCTCCTAAAATCTAGGAGATTAGATTTGATTAATATCTTCAATGCAAATCTCCCACTCTGACTAGCAAACCTTGCTGGAATATGCTCAACGGTATTTTAGAAATTCTTCTAAGCACTTTCACAAAGCTGCTATACCTTCAAAATGCACCCAGCACAAAACTGCTACTCGGACAGTTGAACCAGCACTTGAACCAGCACCTGCTGCAGCATGCCCTGCTGCATCTGCTGCTGGTTTACTTCTGCTGGTCTGCTTGATTGTTTGAGCTGCAGCAGCCCCTTGTTCACATATGCTGGTTTTGTCAAATCTGCCACACTTGTATTATCAATCTCCCCCTTGGCATTTTGACAAAACCACTTCATAACTCCACTTCTCAGCCTGCTCTTTCTTCTCCCCCTTTTTGGAACAAATGACGAGGGGGTTTTTCTGCTGAGAGCACTTATGACGGCAATACACAGAGCCCTAGAGAGGCCCTCAGGTCTTCAAACCGAGCTGCATCCAGATCTTTGGTGAAGATATCAGCAAGTTGTTTGGCAGACACAACATGCTGGAGCGAGATGACTTTCTGTTCAACAAGGTCACGGATGAAGTGATGACGAATGTCAATGTGCTTGGTTCTACTGTGCTGGACAGGGTTCTTGGATATGCTGATGGCACTCATATTGTCACAGTAGAGAGTCATGGCATCTTGAGCAACCCCATACTCACTCAGCATTTGCTTCATCCACAACATTTGTGCACAGCAGCTCCCAGCAGCAATGTACTCAGCCTCGGCAGTGGATAGAGAGATGCTATTCTGTTTTCTGCTAAACCAAGAGACCAGGTTATTCCCCAAGAAGAAACATCCTCCCGAGGTGCTCTTCCTGTCTTCTGAGCACCCTGCCCAGTCTGCATCACTGTATCCGACCAAATTAGCCTTTGTGTCTTTAGTATACCATAGGCCATAGCCCACAGTTCCCCCGACATACCGAATAATGCGCTTGACCAACTGCATATGGCTGTCTCTTGGGCTGGCTTGGAATCTGGCACAGACTTCTACTGCATAGGAAATGTCAGGACGGCTGGCAGTCAGGTAAAGAAGGCTCCCAATCATGCTCCTGTAGACAGTCTGACTTACTTCCAAACCTTGCTCATCTTTAATGGCTTTCACATGAGTAGCAGCAGGAGTACGCTTGTGACTTGCTGAATCTAGCTGGAATTTCTTCACAAGAGACTTGCTGTATTTACTTTGAGCAATAAAGATCCCATCCCTTTTCTGAGTAATCTCCAAACCAAGAAAGTATGAAAGTTCTCCTACCATGCTCATTTGAAATTCTTGTTGCATGTGATTCACAAACTTCTTCACCAGGTGCTGGGACTTTGATCCAAAGACAATATCATCCACATATATTTGAGCAATGATCACATCAGACTGAGTTCGTTTGACAAACAAGGTTTTGTCAGCTCCCCCTCGGTTGTAGCCATGATCTTCCAGGAAAACTGTCAACCGCTCATACCATGCCCGAGGAGCCTGTTTAAGTCCATATAAGGCTTTCTTCAGTTTATACACCTGCTCTGGATGATGAGGATCTTCAAAACCTTTTGGTTGAGCGACATAAACTTCTTCAGAGAGGTCTCCATTCAAGAATGCACTTTAACATCCATTTGATATAATTTGAATCCCAGGCAGCAAGACATTACAAGCAGCAGTCTGATAGCCTCCAGGCGAGCTACTGGAGCAAATGTTTCATCAAAGTCTAGACCCTCAATCTGAGAATATCCCTGGGCCACCAGTCTGGCTTTATTTCGTGTAATGTTGCCCTTTTCATCTGTTTTGTTTTTGAACACCCATTTAGTGTCTATAATGTTAACCCCACTTGGTCTGTCTACCAGATCCCAAACATCGTGTCTTTCGAACTCTGCCAATTCCTCCTGCATAGCCATGATCCAGAATTCATCACTCATGGCCTCCTTGAAATTCTTTGGTTCAATGCTGGACATGAAACATGTATTGAGATAGGCATGACTTCTGGTCCTTCTTCTGTCTGAGGGATTTCCAATCACATTTGTCAAAGGATGATCCTTCTGTATCTTCTTTGGGGGCTGCCTAGAAGATGGATCAGGAGCCACAGTTTGGAGATCATCAGACAGGCTTCCTGATTGGTCATCTGGAATTTCTGCTTCAGCACTTGCTGTAGCATCTTCTGGAACCGCAGCTTGTTCACTCCTTGTCTGTCTACCAGGCATTTCTTCAAGATCAGAGTCTTCTTCATCAGTGTCAGAATCAGAGATAGATACTTCTTCTACATCATTGACAACAACATTTATGGACTCCATGACAGTCTTTGTTCGCTGGTTGAAAACACGATATGCCCTGCTATTTGTTGAATACCCCAAGAACACTCCCGGATCACTCTTAGGATCGAGCTTCTTTCTATACTCCCGGTCTCTCAGAATGAAGCAATCACTTCCAAAGATATGAAAGTATTTAACCGTGGGCTTTTTCTGATTCCAGAGCTCATAGCAAGTCTGCTTGGTTCCCCTTCGCAAGGTGACTCTGTTGATGATATAGCAAGCGGTATTCATAGCCTCTGCCCAGAATTTCAGAGGAATTCTCTTAGCATAGATCATCACCCTGGCCATTTCTTGAATTGTTCGGTTCTTCCGTTCTACAACACCATTTTGTTGAGGGGTAATGGGAGAAGAGTACTGATGTGTTATACCCTTTTGCTGACAGAATTCATCCATGTCTTTGTTCTCAAACTCTCTGCCATGATCACTGCGGATGCTGCTGATTCTGAGATTCTTCTCTTGCTCTAACCGAGATACCAGTGACACAATGACACTCACAGTATCTGATTTTTCCCTGATAAAATCAATCCAAGTGAATCTAGAATAGTCATCAACACAGACAAATGCATACCTTTTCTTGCCTAGGCTCTCCACTTCCATTGGTCCCATCAGATCCATGTGAATCAGCTGTAGAGGCCTGGTGGTACCAATGTCTTTGACTCGTGGATGCGAGGCCTTCTTCTGTTTCCCAATCTGACAATCTCCACAAATGGAGTCTGTCTCTCCTTTCAGCAGTGGAATTCCCCTGACCAACCCTTCTGTGGCAATTCTCTTTAGAGTTCTCAGGTTAACATGTCCCATCCTTTTGTGCCATAAAGTCATTTCCTCGGCCTTTTTCAACATACATTTCTGAATCCTTGAGTTTGAACTCACATTGAGAAGGTAACAGTTGCTCTTGGATCTAGCTCCTTCCATTATGCACTTTCCAGATTTGTCGAGGACTTGGCATGAGTCTTTCGTAAACTTGACTTGTTTAGTCCCATCACACAGCTGGCTGATGCTGATGAGATTAGCTTTTAACCCTTCCACCAAAAGGACATTGCTCAGATTTGGCATTCCTTCCACAGCCAAAGTTCCTCTTCCCAGAACTCTTCCTTTCAGACCATTACCAAACTTCACACGTTGTTCCAAACAGGGAGTAATGTTTTTCAGAAAGGATCTTTCCCCTGTCATATGCCCTGAACACCCACTATCAAAGTACCAGCTTATCTTGTCTGAGGTGCTAGCTGTGCTGACAAGAGCGAGGAGCTGAGTCTGCGCATGTTTCTGCCTGACAAATTCCCTGGGCGAGGCAATTCTGGCATGAGCTGAGAAACAGCTTCTTTGAATATGTCCTCTGCGGCCACAGCTGTAACATTTTTTAAACTTTAAAGTTCTCTTGTTACGGTGAAATAGACCTTGCTGCAGCAAGTCCTGGTTCATCCTTTTCTGTGTTTTTGTGCCTCTTCTTGCTGACTTGTATCTGGCCATGTTGCATTCGTCTTCACTCAGGTCTTTCTCATCTTCACTTCCACTGGCAGAAAGAGCTTTCTTTTTCATCCGTTTGCTGGTGCAGTTGATTTGTCGATGACCGTAGCCTGCACAATTCCAGCATTGGATTCCTTTCTTTCCGTCTTCTCTCTGAGCCGGTTCCTTTCCTTTCCTTTCACTGCCCCTTCTGAATTGTCTTTGCGAAGAAGAGCTTCTTTCAGTCCTGGATTCCATGTTTTTCAGAATCTTCCCAAGGTTCTTCACAAGCATGCTCATTTGATCATCTTGCACTATCTGCTTGGTTTCTGCTTCAGCTTTCAATCCAACATTCTTGTCCTTGGAAGTGGTATCCTCTTTGACAAGTTTCATCTCAAATTGTTTGAGAGATCCCATCAGCTCCTCCAGCCTCATGAATCTGACATTTTGCGCTTCTTCAATAGCTGTCACTTTCATATCGAATTTTGTGGGCAATGATCTGAGGACCTTTCTGATAAGCTTTTCTTCAGGGATGGGCTCACCAAGCGCATGAGTTTCATTTGCGAGATCACAGAGTTTAGCATTAAACTCAGTGACTGTTTCCTCATCCAGCATCCTCAGATTCTCAAATTGTGTGGCAATGATCTGGAGCCTTGATAGCTTCACTCTATCAGTTCCTTCATGGGCAGTTTGCAGAATCTCCCATGCTTGCTTGGCCAAATCACAATTTGATATCAACCTGAAATTGTTAGCATCAACTGCAGCAAAAATTGCATTCAAAGCCTTTGAATTACCAGTTGCTGCAGCACCTTCTTCAGCAGTCCACTACTCTTCAGGTTTTATTCTGGTCACTCCTTGCTCATCTATGGTGATTGGGGGAGACCACTAAATCATGACAGCTCTCCATGTCTTCTCATCAATGGCCCTGAAAAAGGCCTTCATCCTAGCTTTCCAATAACCATAATTGCTCTCTTCCAAAAGTGGAGGTCTACTTTGCTCTGTCCTTCCTTCATTGTCTTGGCTTCTTCAGAGACACTGTAGGATCTTTTTAACTCTGTGTGTCGAGTTCCCGCTCTGATACCAATTGAAATTTCAAGTGTCTCTACTTATGCAGATTTGTGAACTAGCAGTTGCTGCAGCACACTCTTGTTCACTTAAATGCAGGCACATCAGATAATGAATAGGACACAGATTTGTTCACCCAGTTCGGCCAATCTGCCTACGTCTGGGGAGGACTATTCTCCAGTCCTCAATCCACTCAACCAAAGGTTCAAAGCACACTCGGTTACAACGCACGCAACCTATGCTACTTTAACCCCGTGTGGACTACTCAACACAATCAGGACAAGCTCTGATTTGTGTCAGCACACCCTCTACAATATGTCAGTCTAGAATAGCTACAATCCTCTCAAAGAACTCAGCCTATTCTATACTACACTATTCAGCAGGGTTGCTGCAGCAACAGCTGTAACACACAGCTGAAGCACACTGTCCGCGTCGCTCCAAGGCCTTCTGCCGAGCCGATCGAACCACTCCAAGAGCGCTGCACACTCTGAGTAACTCCCCCTCACTCAGTGACCACCTGCCACTAGTGAGTTCTTCCGCACGAACCTCGACCGAGCCTTCCACCCGTCAGTTCTCCCGCGGCTGCCTTTGATCAACCAACAAGCTCCACAGCTCTAAATTGGCTTCCAGATCAAAGCACGAATCAGTCTCTGCAAGACCTGATTCTCTTCTGCAATACGCACCACAGCTCTGCGCTCAACGCTCTGCCCGTGTGTGTTGATCGAAGAACAACTCTCGTAGCACACCCAGAAAAAATCCTCACTCTGAATTCTGTGTCTACTCTCGTGTATCACTCAGCTTCGATCACCCTCTACAGCCCTCAAACCTTCTGCTTAAATACCCTCACCACTTTAAGCAATTTCCAGGTTTAGGCCATAGTCCCACAAGATCAATTATCTCCTAAAATCTAGGAGATTAGATTTGATTAATATCTTCAATGCAAATCTCCCACTCTGACTAGCAAACCTTGCTGGAATATGCTCAACGGTATTTTAGAAATTCTTCTAAGCACTTTCACAAAGCTGCTATACCTTCAAAATGCACCCAGCACAAAACTGCTACTCGGACAGTTGAACCAGCACCTGCTGCAGCATCCCCTGCTGCATCTGCTGCTGGTTTACTTCTGCTGGTCTGCTTGATTGTTTGAGCTGCAGCAGCCCCTTGTTCACATATGCTGGTTTTGTCAAATCTGCCACACTTGTATTATCAAAGGCCAATAATACTCACAAAAAACGAACGAAAACAACAAATAAACGCAAGCGAGAATCAGTCGGGAATCCAACCGATCAAACACTCCACACTTAAAATTTGATCGTCTCGAGCAAACAATCAGGACATGTTGTATTATATTCAAGACTCTCTATCCCAACTTAAGCTTTGAATAATAGAGTGATGACCACCAAAGTGCGGGCTTCACAAACTCTAGCCTCACACCTCACACTAACACTTCAAACAAATTGCAATCAAAGAGTTTTCGAGCCGCGTAAGAATATATGAGGACACACACTTAAGGAAATCAGTACTAGAGCCAACCAAAACCAAATCTCGCAATCTATTCATTTTTCAAGGCAAAGCATTCGAAACAAGGCTTTATACACAACATGCCGACCGATTGCCTATGCTAGCTAGGGCTAGTCCACGGGCTAGCGATGCAAAACTCATATCCAAGCCTTGGACTTTGCATCACAATTCATAAGGAAAGAGGAGTTCGGCAAAAATTGATTTTCAAAAATAGTCATAAACCAATTGATGCTTACGTGCTAACACAGGGGTCATTCTCTAGTATAGCATGCTAGCACACAAGTAAATTGTAGACTTGCACAAGAATGATATGGCGGATGGGCATAAAGTCAAGCTCTTACTATTTCTTTTCTCTCAAGCTTTCGAGGAGGAACTTTTCTTCCTAACCTCGGACTTTTTTTTTTTTAATGGGTGCAAATACTTTCGAGGGAGAACTTTTCTTCTTAACCCTCGGCATTGCAGCCAGATTCACACAATAAGGACTTGACAATAAGCCCAAATAGAGGTTGAGGATACGAAAGAAACAATTACAAGTGAGGAGCTAAGCATGCAAACAAGAGTCACCTAAAAGCAATCGCAAGGTTTATGCATTATGTAAATGATTTTAAAAAGTGCAAGCTACACCAAGGTCCAAATAAAGCAACGAAAAATTCCTAGAATGCGAGATAGGCAACGGATAACAATAATAATGACTCACAAGAAGGCGCGATCATGAGAACTTACTCGACCCTAGGCTCTAAATCAGCAAAATGAAAGAGGCTAGATGCGATATGTGAAACTCAAGCACGTTGATCCCAAGCTTTAAAGAGGTAAAACACTCTTATAACAATATGCATAGTATGGAATCAATGAATATTTCGGCACCAACCACTCAATGATATTCAAGAAAGTTAATCAATGAAACACTCAATTAATATGCACCAGCCACTCCACACTTAAAATAAAGCTTAGTCCCTAAGCGTAAGAAATTAAAAATAAGAAGAGTGCATAGGAACTCCCCTAGTGAGCGTGGCCCTTTCGTGCTAAAGTCAACAGATTTCTGCCACCGCGATGACCTGAAAATGGGAAGAGAGGTGGACAAATATAGCACAATCAAGTTCATCAAATTCATCGCCAATATGAGATATGAAACATATATATCTATAACGATAAAACAACCCTCATGGTGAGATTTAAACAGTTCAGAATTCCATAAGGAAACAAAACAACAACAAACAAATGTCCAAGTGCAACCAACATAGCCAAAAATAACCACCAAGAGCAGTCAAGTCAATATAGCAAGGACATCAACTAATATATCAAAAAAAAAAACAAGTAGCATCCCAATGGTAGTAACTCAGCGCCGCGCTGGGAAGGTCCGGCATCATCATCACCCGGGCCGGTCCATGACCTAGGATCCTGCGGCTCAAAAGTCTCGGATCCGGGAGCAGCAGGAGGTGGTGGAAAATCATGAATTCCTCCGGCTTGAAGCAAAGCGGTGATAGCCCTGGTCATCTACTCCTGAGAGCGCATAAGATAATCTAGCTGGGGACTGTAGTCTGTAGCTTGATGTGTGGGCTGGGCATCTTCTTGCGCCGCTGATGGTGGTGGCGCAGTCTCGTGTCGCCCAGCCGCTGCAGAAGGGCCATCTTTCCTATGATACCATGTACCATTAGGTAACACCATCCGCATTTGCCTAAGAGTGGTAAGGTCCAAAAGTGGGAACATGCCCGGGGCGGCCGGTGGAAGGTCATAGCGAAAAGCTTAAACGAGCGTAGTAATGAAGCCGCCACCACCAAGAACGTATCTCTGATCATTGTTTTGGAACTATTCAAAGCGAAAGGTCAAGTATGATATAACGTCAAACTCCACACCCTTATCAAGAGCGATGAGGAGGTCCAAATCCTGTTGAGACACTTTCGTCCCACCTTCAACACGCGGATTGAGTGATGTCGCAATGATACGATGCAGATATTTCCATTCCGCGTCTCTAATGCACGTGGAGGGTGGGCTAGGCGTGAAGATCGCGTCTTGCTCGGATAACTTTCGCCAGAAGTCTGTCCGCTCAATGTCACTAACCACAGGAATAGTGCCCTCCAAAGGTAATACCAGGATGTCATGGAGGTCCTCTCTGGATAGGCGGCGCTCCTCATTCCCCAATTGAAATTTCCAGGCAGTCACTCTCTGCCCTTCGACCACAGCTTCAAAGGAAGCAATAAACTCGTAGACCATGTTTTTATGAGTCAGCCATTTAGCCCCCACAAGCATCCCAAGACCGAACTGCTGCAGCCGACTTGTTAACTGAGTCAAAGATGGAGAATTTGTGCATTGTCATTAAGTCGGGCATGGAGGTGGGCACAATTTCCTTCTTCCCGTCGAGGATGCGCTGAAGCCGCTCCGTGGACCTTGGATTGATGAACTTGTATGTCTTAGGGAATGGAGGGGGCAGACCGGGGCGGCGGACAATGTTCTTCTTCCTACCGACTATGGGCTGTTTTGTGGGCGGCATTTTGGTTGAGGAGCTGAGAAACGAGCTGAGGGGCTGAGGTCGAGTGGTTGGAAATTGTGCGGTCAAGTGTGCGAAGCTGCTGCCTTGTGGAGAGTCGATGGAGCTGTTGCGGAGTTTGGGTTGAAGAGGGCTGGGTGCGGAGTTGGTGTGGAGTGGCTGGTGCTAGGGTTGCTCTGTGGAGCCTCGGCTGAGTGCTAGGGTTAGAGCAGTGCGGTCGAGTGACGGGCGAGTGCGGATCTGCTCGTGTCGTGGAGAACTGGGCCGCTGATGGTCGAGCGTGGCTGGATGCGGCGAACGAGCTCGGCACGGAGAAGGGCGCTGGGGTTGTGGTCCGAGGCTGGTGCGAGCAGGCGACTGGCTAGGAGGTCGCTGGGAGTGTGGCTCTAGTGCGGATCGGTGGTCGCGCGCAGGTGGAGAAGATTTGGGGAATTTGGGGAAATCGCGATTTCAAAATCTGATATCGCGATTTAGGTCAACAAACAGCCAATGCACCGTATCGATATGGTCGGTACGACCAGATCGACCGATACGATTTTATCCAAGCCGTACAGTCGATACGACCCCCGTGGAGATTGCCTGAACCTTATCGACCGTATCCATACGACCGATACGGACACGACAGCCAAAACGGGTCGTACGACCCAGCCGAGCCAAGATGATACCGAGAAGAACTAAACCCCAAACACAGAAATAAAACAAGAAGACCAAGATGCAAGCCTAACACATGACTCCTAACGCAACTAAAAGAAGAAGAAAAACAAAAACAAAAAATAAGAGGAACTCACAGAGCGGGTTACTTCCCGAAAAGGCCTAGTTTAAAGTCTTGGCGAGACGTAGCTAAGGGCTCGCAGGATCAATCCACATGGTAGCTCACATAGCCTATCTCCTTTTCTAGCACATGATACAACTTAATTCGATGCCCATTAACCTTAAACAATTCCCCTTCGGAATTTAAAAGCTCCACATGCCCATCATCAAATACTTTATGAACATGAAAAGGTCCCGACCACCTAGTCTTTAACTTATCAGGAAAAAGTCTCAATCTTGAATTGAACAAAAGGACTTGGTCTCCTTGTTTGAAGCTTTTCCTCACCAGCATTCTATCATGCCATCTCTTCGTTCTTTCCTTGTAGAGGAGCGCTGATCGCGCGTCGTTGTACGCGTCAAACTAATCCTTCCTCTTCCACTAGTACAGCGGTTAAGTCAGGGTCGATCTCCACAGGGAGCAAGCAGTTCAGTTTTAACCAGTGACCTACACTTACAAAAATTGGGGGGGGGGGGGGTGAGTGATTGGGTTGCGCAATGCGCAAGTAAATAGTAGTGAACGCAGGAACTGCACTAGACGTGCGCAGGCAGTAGAGATTAAAGTACTATGACTATGAGAAGTATTGGGCAGACAATCCTCTATGAGCGCATTCCTTATCATTGACTCTAAACGTCTATAGTTTGATTTCACTTAAGTTAGTGTCCGATCAAGGCTTCCTAACATATGCGCATGTTCCGATCAAAGTTCATGTGCTATTAATTCTTGAACTAGACTAAACAACTACGAATCCGATCAAGGTACAATTGCTTATCCTAGCGCGTTACTCCTAGTTGGCACCGTCAGGCTATTCAACTAGTTTAACATACAACATCAAGCAACAAGAGTAAGATTGAGGTTCAAGGCTTCCCCTACTCATGCAACTAGCTGCCAACCGTGTGCACAGAATTAATATAAGCAAACAAACTATGCATTAAGCGCAAGTCTCAAAGGAAATACTCATAGATTCATGCCCAACCAATACCAAGCGTTTAGCTAGACATGCTAGTGGTTAACATCATAGAAACAGTAAATAATAACTAAAGTATCCAAGAAAACAATAGCAAACAGTGCGTGCAGGTTGCAGTTCTTGGCTGGCGCAGGTCCTCTCAACAAGCTCGTGTGTTTTCCAATTCTGCCGCTCTCTCGCTGAATTATGATATGATGATTGATTGATGATGCTGATGATCAAACCCTAGTCCTTTCTCTCTTTATATACTGCTCAAGAGGCTCATCCTTGGCAACTTCCAAATCTGGTGGTGTCAGGATTTGGAAACACCACCATTTGCGCATGGCGCACGGCATCTTGGTTAGCGCAATCGGTTAGCGCACCGTGGTCGACTCTGCCAATTCTTCTGTTTGCGCCGCTAGCTCCGCAGGCTTGTGTGATGTGCGTCCTAAACGCTGCCTGTTAGCGCGTATCCGACTTAGGCCCTTGTTTTGCCCTGAAATACAAAAACACTGGAAACCAGTAATCTTGTACACAAAATAATGCAAACAAGCATAGGGTTATGATCTAAATAATGCGTATAAATAGGCTCTATCAAACCCCCCACACTTGCCCCTTGTTCATCCTCGAACAAGCACTCAAGCACGGATACTATTACCTCTCTGGAGTCTAGCGCACAGTCTTGCACTCTGGCGCGATCTGCACTACTGAACACCTTGCGCTACCCTACCACCTGCGCGCATCTGCTTTCAAAACAATTCTAATATAATGATTTCACAATTCATTACCTCTCAGCTAGGATGAAGATCATTTCGGATGGCTGGGAGATAGCTCTTCATAGGCTCCAGGTTGTCAGCTCTCACTTCGAGGATGGGTAAATGGTTAACAGCGCAAGCTTCTTCCGGTGCGTGATTCTTCCGCGCACTTCCCGGGAACCTGAGCCTTTTGATGATTTTCTTTGTGGACTTGCACACGCTGGTACTTATTTGTGCGCATGCTGATTCTTTTGTAGCGCATATCATCTGCTGGTATTTTTCTTTTGTACAGCTTTGTCTATGGTTCCTATCTTTCCCAGAACGGTTCTAGTCTCGGCCTCCGGATAACAGCTATGGAACACCGCCCCGCTCTCCCTCCGTGGTCTATCTGCGCAGGTCGGCGCACGCGTTTACACCCGCGCCCGCCTTCCTGAGCTCGACTTCCAGAGGAAAGGTGGTCTGTTTTCCCACCTCGCCACACTTTGGGTATTCGCCTTCGGCATCTGCGTGACTGAGCGCGCTCTCTTGTTCCGAAGGTCGCGAAGCACAGGCCTCCACTAGCGCTCTCGACCATATACCTCACCTCCGAAGCTCGAACGACTAACCGCCTCTCTAGAGCGTTTCTGTCAACTCCACATCCCCTGTATATCCCAACTAACAGGAGCAGAAAAACGAAAAAAATATACTAAAACAATTGATAGCAGCGCACGCAATATGGATAGCGCAAAACAAGCTGACAGTATGCGCAACCCGCACACAAGCGCACTACTGCTACTGTTTTCTTCAACTAAGCTAAGCTACACTATAAAGCTGAAAAATACGTGAAATGTAAAGGTAACGCTCCCCCCCACACTTAAACAGAGACGTGTCCCCACGACTCATGCTCAAGCGCACGGAGAACGCGCACATGCATGCAAGCAAAATAAAGAACATAAAAACTAAGAACATATAGTCAAAGCAGCGCAATATAGCATAGGGACACAAAATATGTAGCACAAGAGTTCAGCACACAGATAGCAATATAATATCGAATAATGTTCAGCATATAAAAGAAAAGTGCAGAAATTTTCTAAGTACTGCCCTTATATACCCTCTGACTGGCGCAGCTGTCCTACGCACTGAAGTGCGCACGGACATGCGCACTGCTGCTCGACTAAAATTACAAGTCCTAAGCTAGCTAAAAGACACTAGAAACACTAAAAGAAAAAACATGTAAAAAATAAAACGAGTCGGGTTACCTCCCGACAAGTGCCTTTGTTTAACGTCGTTGGCTCGACTGTACCTCGTTACTTGCGTGAAAGTATACCAGCGGCCTCCCCCACACTTGCTCCTGAGTGACCCTGCGCTTGTGCATGTGTTGTGTTCTTCTTGATCCTGCGCAAAGGGTCGGGCGGGTGGTCAGCATGGTTAATAGTATGTGATAAATTACAAGCAACGAGGGAAGGTAAAGAGGGAGAAGAAATATGAGCAATAGTCCCCTGTTCTCCCTCTGGCGCGTCTGGTGATGACTCTGGCGCAGCAACCTGTGCATCTGCTATCTCAGGTTCTGCCAATTCAATGTCGCGCGCTGTGCCATCCCAAGGTTCTCCTAGATACCGTTTGACTCTCTGCCCATTGATCTGAAAACGATGCCGATGCTCGTTTTCTAACTCGATTGTTCCGTAGGGGAAAACCTTGGTAACCGTGTATGGTCCTGTCCATTTGCTGCGCAGCTTCCCTGGCATGAGCTTTAGGCGCGAGGAAAACAACAGTACCTGGTCTCCTGGCTCAAAAGTGCGTCTAAGAATATTCTTGTCGTGAAATGCCTTGGTGCGTGCTTTGTAATCGCGCAGTCCCTCATAGGCATCCAGGCGCAGCTCTTCTAATTCGCTCAGCTCAAACGCGCGCTCCTTGCCAGCCTCATCCAAGTTTAGGTTGCAAATGCGTAATGCCAGCATGCTTTGTGCTCCAATTCTACTGGCAGATGGCACGCCTTTCCATAGACCAACCGAAACGGTGAAGTCCCGATTGGTGTCTTATGCGCGGTCCGGTATGCCCACAGCGCATCGTCTAGGCGCTGGCTCCAGTCCTTCTGCGATGGTATTACGGTTTTTTCCAAGATGTGCTTGATCTCTCGGTTGGAAACCTCGGCCTGTCCATTCGTCTGAGGGTGGTAAGCGGTGGACGTCTTGTGGCGCACTCCATAGTGCTTGAAAACTTGCGCCACAACTCTGTTGCAGAAATGCGTCCCCTGGTCGCTGATGATTGCCTTAGGCACCCCGTACCTGCAAAAGATGTTAGTTCTGAAAAAATCAGAGACTGTCTTACCATCATCCTTTCTTGTGGCCTTAGATCTCGACCCATTTGGAGACATAGTCCATCGCAACCAGTATGTACTCGTATCCGGCCGATGGAGGGAATGGCCCCATGAAGTCAATACCCCAAATATCAAACACTTCATCCACTAGAATCGGCGTTTGCGGCATCTCGTTGCGCATTGATATGCTCCCTGTGCGCTGGCACCTGTCACAGTTCCTGCAGTAGTTATATGAGTCACTGAACAAGCGCGGCCAATAAAATCCACAGTCCAGGATCTTTCTGCTGGTGTGCTTTGGACCGAAGTGTCCTCCACATGCGTGCGCATGACAAAACATCAAAACAGAGTTAATTTCATGGTCAGGCACGCAGCGCCTCAATATCTGATCTGGTCCTATTCTGAGCATATATGGATCATCCCAAATGTAATGCTTGGACTCGTGCTTTAATCTCATGCACTGGGTTTTATTGAAATGAGGAGGGAACGTACCTGTGACCAGGTAATTCGCAATGTGCGCATACCATGGTACTTTACCTGTCAGCGCCATCAGATGCTCGTCAGGGAATGTCTCCGTGATCTGCCCTGGCTGCTCCTCTTTCACGATCCTGCTCAGGTGGTCAGCAAGTGTATTCTCCGTGCCCTTCTTATCCTTGATTTCTAAGTCAAATTTCTGAAGTAGGAGTACCCAGCGCATCAGGCGCGGCTTAGTCTCCTTCTTGGACAGTAGGTAGCGGATGGCTGCGTGGTCTGTGTAGATGACGACTCTGGCGCCTAGAACATATGCGCGGAACTTCTCTAGCGCAAAAACGATTGCCAGAAGCTCCTTCTCCGTGGTGGTGTAGTTCCTTTGCGCAGAGTCCAGTGTGCGCGATGCATAATAAATGGCGTGCGGTTTCTTGTCCACGCGCTGTCCCAGGACTGCTCCTACTGCGTAATCGCTTGCGTCGCACATCAGTTCGAATGGTAGGCTCCAGTCTGGCGCGCGCAACACTGGCGCACTTGTCAGCGCCTCCTTCAGCTTATCAAATGCGGCCCTGCACTCATCAGTAAAGTCGAAGCACACATCCTTTTGCAAGAGGTTAGACAGGGGTATACAAATTTTAGAGAAGTCTTTTATAAAACGCCTGTAAAACCCGGCATGCCCAAGGAATGACTTCACGTCGCGCACGTTAGTGGAATAAGGCAGATTAGAAATAAGATCTATCTTAGCTTTATCTACCTTGATCCCCTCCTCTGAGATGATATGTCCTAGTACGACACCATGCGTTACCATGAAATGACATTTTTCATAATTGAGCACTAGGTTCTTTGAAATGCAGCGCGCTAAGACCTTATCAAGATGTGTTAAGCATGCATCAAAGGTACTTCCATACACAGTAAAATCATCCATGAACACTTCTATGCATATACCAATCATATCAGAAAAAATGCTCATGACTAGACGTTGGAACGTACCTGGCGCGTTACACAGCCCAAATGACATACGCCGAAACGCAAACGTACCGAACGAGCAGGTGAACGTGGTCTTCTCTTGATCTTCCGCAGCTATGGGTATCTGATTGTACCCTGAATATCCGTCCAAGAAACAAAAATAGGGCTTAAGTTTAGGGTTTAGGGTGTAGGTTGTTAGCAATTCTGATTGTCCCCAACGACACTGTTAACAACTTCTTTCCTTAAGATAATTTTTAAGAACCATATCTTCTCTATGATCTTTGTAGGTTGTTAGCAATTCTATTGTAGCCACTGTTTCCTAAACCCTTTTAGGAAACTTGCTCAAATTATAAACCTTTGACCGTCCGCAGGTTATACTCAGTAACTCAGGTTGATAGCCTTTAGGCTGCCCAGCTACTTGCTTCGCTGTTTGCTGTAGCAACTGTCAGATCAACTTGTATTTGTTTTATCAAGGATGCCACAATCCTTAACAATTTCCATCAATGTCTCAACTCCAATCTTAGTCCTCTATTTGGATTAAAGTCTTGGCTTAAATACACGGTTATTTTTTGACTCAATAGGAACAAATCATACATGCATTTCAAATTTTAACTCAATAGGAACAAATCATCCAACCATCAAATAAACATATCTTCATTGCAAATGAAGAATATAAGTGTTAGTGAGCTCAATGTGACCCCCTTAAAATAAAAGGATACTACTTACAAATCATCTTCATCATCTATGGTTTCCAATATGTGTTTACAACGAAATCAATTAAAGAGTTGTATAGAAGATAAGAGCATAAATATAGATGATCTAAGTCCTTAAAATCTTCTATTACTTCCTCCTTCTTCAATGGACCCCCTTGAGGATGATCAATAGCAATCTTCTCCCTCAAGCAAGGCCAAAACTCTTGATTTTCAAACCCTATCTCGAATGAACAGTATTTTCTATTTATAGAAACCAAATCCGAGCTGTAAGATCTCATGCCCATACTGGCCCAGTACGGCCTGCCACGGACTTAGATTTTGCCCACTAAGTCGTGGGGTGCTTAGCTAGAAATTTCAACCGACTAGCTAAGAAAGCCTTCTTCGAAAGTCGCTTGATGCGCTAAGGCAGCAAGAGTGAAATTCGCAGCACCTCTGAGTTGCAGATTGTGTACAAGCAGTTGCTACAACACACTCTTGAACACCCAAATCTGATGCAGCAAGATAGAACAAGGAACAATGGTTTGTTCACCTAGTTCGGCCAATCAGCCTACGTCTAGGAAGGGCTGAACTCCAACCCTTAATTCACTAGCTTCTCAGGTCCACAGTACAACACGGTTCGACGCACGACACCTATGTTACCTGACCTAAACTAGTCACACAATCAAAATAAGCTGTAACTTGTGTACACCTACAGAAAATAATTTAGAATAGCTGCAATTCTGATCTCACAGACTCAGCCTATTCTAATTAACTCAATGTTACCTGCAGGTTGCTATAGCACCTGCTGTGGCACACAGCTGGTACCAAGCCTTTTGCTGAGCCGATCGAACCTCTCCACGAGCGCTGCACACTCTGGAGTACTCCCCCTCACTCAGTGACCACCTGTCACTAGTGAGTTTAGCCGTCCAGTCACTTGACCGAGTTCGTCCACTCGTCAATACCTCTGCGGCCTCCCTTGATCAACCAACAAGCAACCGCTGCTCTGAATTGGCTTCCTGATCAAGTTATGATCAGACTTTGCAAGTCTTGATCACACTCTGCTTTAATCACCTCAGCTCTGCGCTCACGCTCTGCTCTGGTGATGAACGAAGATCCTCTTGCACTTGAATTCCATTCTCACTGTATTCTGTGTATGCTCTCGTGTTTGCTCTCTTGTCTTCGATACCTTTGACGCTCTGAACATCCTCCTTTAAATAGGAACACCCAGTCCCACCATTAACAGTTTTAGCAATTTCCTCCAAACAACAATATCTCCTAATTTGTAGGAGATTAGATTTGATTAGCAAATCTAATCTTCTAAAAACAAATCTTCTCTGCCATCTGGGAATCTCCACTGGAATATTCTCTTCGAGTATTTAGGAACTCCCTTGATGTTTACGGATGCACTGCCAAGCTCCTTCCGCGAAGATCCGAGCTGCTGCTGACGAACAGCTGCTACAGCTTCTTGAACCAGCCCCGGCTATTGCAGCAGCTTGTTCAGCCGCTTGTTCACTTGTGCTGGTTTTTTTAAAGACTGCCATACTGCATCATCAAAGAGAACTTAGAACTTGGAAGCTAAAGAGCTTGAGAGCAAGAGAGCTTGAGAGAATGATTTGTATTTTTGAGGTGGTTTGGAGCAAATGACTCCTCCCTTATTTAAACACTTAGGCCTCCTCAATGGACGGCCGAGATTAATTCAATTCTACGGCTACAAATAGAGGTCTAGAATATTTTCGAATATCTACAAGGGTGGAGACCCTTCCACCATCTTCCGGAAGCTTCCAAAGTCTACAAAGTGTTCTCTTCCATAGCCTTCTGGATCTTGGACCTAGGACTCCATCTATTGGGGTTCTTCCCACTTCAAGTCCACTTGTAATTGTCTCCAAAGTTGGGCTAACGGTGGGGAACCCACTTAGCCAAGTTATATATCCCCAATATTTTGGTCAAAAATAATCGGGCTTTGACATCCTCCCCCACTTAATCCGTCGACATCCTCGTCGATGCCTCTTCAAAGTCTTGACATTTGTCCTTGAACTGTCACAAGGACTAGACGGGTTCCCAAATCGCCTCGCTACCCGGAAGTCCCTTCCGAAATACCAAGTATTGGGTACTTGGAGGATGATTCTTTCACCGTACGACTCGCTCCTTTGCAAGTGTATGAAAACTGCGCCACGTCCAAGAGCTTTGCCGAATCCTTAGCACCCACAAAGTGCCTCAACGCCAGTGCGCCATATGGGGCTTTCGAGGGTTGGATGTATCCCGCATCTAACAACTCCTTAGGTTGTCTCCGTAATTCTTCCAACTCTGGCGGAGACATTTGGTAGGGTGCCTTCGCTGATGGTTGAGCCTCCGGCTCCAACTCGATGCAATGGTCCACTTCCCTCCTTGGTGATAGCCTTTTTGGCAACTCGGATGGCATAACTTCCTTGAACTTCTCAAAGACTTTCTCAATCCCTAATGGTATCGCCTCTACCTCTTGACGGGGTTCTTCGTCAACCTTGGTGGATGCTAGTCACGTTTCTAGCCCTTCCTTAAGACCATGTTCGACATGCATCATCGAGAGACATATGGAGTTTAAGTTTGCCTTAGTTGTCGTAGACACCATGTGCGAACCTCCCTATATGATTAGCATGGTGTTCTTCTTCGGCCAAGCAAGCACATCGAATTGGCGCAAGAACTCCATCCCCAAGACACACTTAAAATCGTCCATAGGAGCGATCGAGAAGTTGACTCTACCTCGCCATCCCCCGAGTTGTAAGTCCACACCTTTGGCTACCTCGGCCAAGGGTTTGGCCTCCGTGTTCACAGTCTTCGACCAACCTTTTCTCTTCATCGTCTTTACCCCCAATCGCCTTGCTTCGCTAGGTTGAATGAAGTTGTGAGTTGCGGCCGTATCCACCATGATGGATACAGTCTTCCCGCTGACTTTCACATCCACGTACATGATCGGTTGGATTTCCGACCGATTCTCGCTTGCGTCTATTGATTGTTTTCGTTCGTTTTTGGAGTATTATTGACCTTTATGCACTCTCTCTTTCTTGTTTCAGGGCCAATCAGCCCAAGCGCCATGGAGAGTAAAGTTAGAAGTAATTGCGTGCAAAAGCGCCAAAAAAAAGGTCAAATCATCCCAGCCCGTATCCGTACGGTCGATACGTTTGATACGACCGTGTCGAATCTTCGGCTTTTTCGCTGAGGTAATATTGACCGTTTTTCTTGGGAATGACCGTACCGGCCGTATCGACCGTATTGATACGATCGATAGGGATTCAGATGATTTTCACAGAATTTGAGTCTATTAAAAGGGAGAGGAGAGAAGGGGATAAACGGATCGAAGAGGAGAGAGACAGACGAGCTGGGACGAAGGACCAAGCCAGAGAAGAGAAGAAAGAAGAAGAGAAGTGTTTCAATCCTTCATTTCCCTATTGCATGGTTGTAATAGATTGTTTTCATTAGAGAATTAGATTTGCAAACTCAATCTTTATCTATGAAAGCAATGAAAACATTTTCCATGTATCGTGAGTAATCTACTTTGTTCCAAGGTTTGATGAATCTTGTCTAGTGTGTTCCTTAAGATAATTTTTAAGAACCATATCTTCTCTATGATCTTTGTAGGTTGTTAGCAATTCTATTGTAGCCACTGTTTCCTAAACCCTTTTAGGAAACTTGCTCAAATTATAAACCTTTGACCGTCCGCAGGTTAAGAACCATATCTTCTTTCCTTAACAAAAATAGGGCTTACCTGCTAATCGGTCTAGCATCCGGTCCATAAAGGGTAGCAGGAAATGGTCCTTGCGCGTAACTGCGTTAAGCTTCCCGTAGTCGATGCACATGCGCCATCCAGTCTGAATGCGCTTGGGAACTAGCTCGCCTTGCGCATTCTCTTCCACTGTGATTCCTCCCTTCTTTGGCACAACGTGCACTGGACTTACCCATTTGCTGTCCGAAATGGGGTAAATGACTCCTGCGTCGAGTAGCTTAAGGATCTCCTTCTGCACTACCTCCATCATATTCGGGTTTAATCTGCTTTGAGCCTCCCTGGATGGTTTGGCACCATCTTCCAATAGAATTCTATGCATGCACACGTCTGGGCTCACTCCACGCAGGTCAGCAAGTGTCCATCCTATGGCGCGCTGGTTCTTGCGCAGCACCTGCTGTAAGCGCGCTTCCTGTTCCTCTTCTAATCCTTTCTTTATGATCACTGGAAGGGTGTCCTCATTTCCTAAGAAAATGTATTTGAGGTGCTCTGGAAGTTGCTTCAGCTCGACCTTGGGTGCCTGTTCAATAGAGGGCAAGATTTTATTAGCAGTGCAGATATGAACTATATCGTGTACCTGTTTGGATTCTGGTTCAGCACTGCTCAGCTCGTTTTCCTGCTCCTCCAACTCTGCCTGTGCTAGTGGCTCTGGTCCTACCGTTGCGCTCGCACATTGCGCATCTGTGACTAAATCATCAATGCTGTCCATTGCGTGCACTGTGGCGTCCTCATGTGGGTGCTGCATCCCTTTAAATATGTTGAAGTGGATTTCTTCGCCATCAACCTCCATCGAGAGTGTGCCCCTCCACACGTCTATCTTTGTGCGCGCGGTCATCAGAAAAGGTCTGCCCAGTAAGATATGCGCACTGCTGGTGCTCGATTCACCCTCCATTTCTAGCACATAGAAATCTGCTGGGAACACCAGCTCTCCTACTCGCACAAGAACATCCTCTATCATGCCCGCAGGTTGTTTGCACGACCGATCTGCTAGCTGAATGGTGAGACCTGCAGGCTTTAGTGGTCCAAGGCGCAATGTCACATATAGGGAATAGGGTAGCAAATTTATGGATGCGCCTAAATCAATCATGCAATTGCTCACTGTGGTCTTACCTAGAGTGCATGGGATAGTGAACGTACCTGGATCTCGGCACTTAGGTGGTACTTTATGTTGCACAATCGCTGAGGCCTGCGCATTTAGCATTACCTGTGCGCACTCGCCTTTCCTCCTCTTGTTTGTGCACAGCTCCTTTAAAAACTTGGCGTACCTAGGGATCTGCCGAACTGCTTCAATAAGGGGAATGTTTATTTCCACCTTACTGAATAATTCGTAGAGCTCCTTATCCAGCGCTTCCTTCCTAGCCGATGGTGCCTGCACAGGGAAAGGCGCAGGTATGTTAGTACGATTCGTGCCCTTGTCTTTCAATTGTGTTATACCTGGCGCTTCGCCCTGCTGGCTTGTGGCTGGCGCTTCAAGTTGCGCGTTTGGCTCTGGTTGCGCATTCTGCTCTGCTGGATCCGGGACTTGCGCAGCTGGTTGCGCGGGCGCCTTCGCGGTCTGCTCTGTTCCTATCGTGCGCCCAGTCCTCAGTGTCACTGCATTGACTCCTCCTTTGGGGTTCTGAATCACTTGCGAAGGCAGGTTGCCATCGCTCTTTTTTAGCTCATACACCGTGGTAGCGATCTGTGATAGCTGCTTTTCAATGGACTCGAACCGCTTGTCATACTTCTCGTCATTTTTGCGCACTGTGTCTGCTAGCTGCCCCACGATATCTTCCAAAGATCGCCTCGGTTGCTGGTTGTTATTGGCTGGTGCATCAGTGCGGCGATACGGTGGATTGTAGGGCGCAGCTTGTTGCGTTTGCTGTGGCGCGCACTGATCTGTGGACTGCCTTTGGAAATTATTTTCCTCCTTCCATCTAAACCCATTTGCAGCAAGTCCAAAGCGCGGCTGATTCTGCCTCTGTGGTCCTCTGTTATCCCATCTTCCAAGAGCATTGACATCTCCTGATTCCTCGAAAAGTGTGGGACATTCATCGGTTTTGTGTTCGGTGGACCTGCAGAATTCGCATGTCTTTGGCGCAGCTGGTTGTGCGCCTTGCGCACTCATCAACTTCTGCAGCGTGGCCTTCATTTCCTTGATCTCAGCGCTTGTTTCTACCTGATGCACAGAACGAGCACGACTATTTTCAAGCGTTAGCTGATGTCTTACCTGCCCAGCAGAGTCTTCTATCAGCTGCCACGCGTCTTCTGGGTACATATTGCAAATGTCGCCTCCTGCGCATGCGTTCAATAACCTCAGCTCCATGGGTAGCAATCCATTCAGAAAGTTCTCTATCAGCACATTTTGGGGCAGGCCGTGATTATAGCAGTTGGCCTTCAGCTCCCTGAAACGTTCGTAATACTCTGATAGTGATTCTCCTGCGCCCTGCCTTGGCGCGACCAGTTCTCTCCTGAGTAGCGCGATCTTTGCTGCGGGATAGAATTTGTCTAGGAACTTCTTCTGCAGCTGCTCCCATGTCTGAATTGATCCTGCGGGTAAGTTCATCAACCAATGTCTGGCTGTATCACACAGTGAAAATGGGAATGCCTTCATCTTCAGCGCCTCATCGCTCTCCCCTTCGGTCTTCATGTTCTCGCAGATGACTAGGAACTCTCGCACATGCTTGATTGGATTTTCGTTGTTCATCCCGTGGAACTTGGGCATGTGATGGATGAGCGAGCTCCTTAGCTCAAAATGTCCGTCTGGCGGAAGCACGATGCACCATGGCTGGTTAACTGTGATTGGGGCTGACATCTCGCGCACTGTTCTGCGTCGCGCAGCTTGTCGCGCGGGTGGCGCATTATACAATTCAGCGGCCATCCGTGCTTCAACCTCGCGCTGAACTTCCTCTCTGAATAGGGCTGCGCGGTTATGTGCTCTTGCTTCTTCCGGGGTTCTGTCCCCTAAGTTGTCCCCAACTACACTGTTATCCTCCATAACCTGTTAACAAAGAAAACGAAATTAAAAGATAACAAAGCTGTTGCGTCTATTAGTGCGCAACTAGAATCTGCGCAGCGCAACTGTTTCAAGGTTGCGCAGGCTGATGTTGATTGCGCGCTGTCAGAAACAAGAACGAGAAAACAAAACAAACTGAAATAACTAGTTACTAAAAAGGGAAAAACGTAAACTAGCTAAAACTTAGCTGTGTTGCTCCCCGGCAACGGCGCCAAAATTTGATCGCGCGTCGTTGTACGCGTCAAATTAATCATTCCTCTTCCCCTAGTACAGCGGTTAAGTCAGGGTCGATCTCCACAGGGAGCAGGCAGTTCAGTTTTAACCAGTGACCTACACTTACGAAAATTGGGGGGGGGGGGTGAGTGATTGGGTTGCGCAATTCACAAGTAAATAGTAGTGAACGCAGGAATTGCACTAGACGTGCGCAGGCAGTAGAGATTAAGTACTATGACTATGAAAGGTATTGGGCAGACAATCCTCTATGAGCGCATTCCTTATCATTGACTCTAAACGTCTATAGTTTGATTTCACTTAAGTTAGTGTCCGATCAAGGCTTCCTAACATATGCGCATGTTCCGATCAAAGTTCATGTGCTATTAATTCTTGAACTAGACTAAACAACTACGAATCCGATCAAGGTAGCAATTGCTTATCCTAGCGCGTTACTCCTAGTTGGCACCGTCAGGCTATTCAACTAGTTTAACATACAACATCAAGCAACAAGAGTAAGATTGCGGTTCAAGGCTTCCCCAAGTCATGCAACTAGCTGCCAACCGTGTGCACAGAATTAATATAAGCAAACAATCTATGCATTAAGCGCAAGTCTCAAAGGAAATACTCATAGATTCATGCCCAACCAATACTGAGCGTTTAGCTAGACATGCTAGTGGTAAACATCATAGAAACAGTAAATAATAAGTAAAGTATCCAAGAAAACAATAGCAAACAGTGCGTGCAGGTTGCAGTTCTTGGCTGGCGCAGTCGGCTAGCGCAGGTCCTCTCAACAAGCTCGTGTGTTTTCCAGTTCTGCCGCTCTCTCGCTGAATTATGATATGATGATTGATTGATGATGCTGATGATCAAACCCTAGTCCTTCCTCTCTTTATATACTGCTCAAGAGGCTCATCCTTGGCAACTTCCAAATCTGGTGGTGTCAGGATTTGGAAACACCACCATTTGCGCATGGCGCACGGCATCTTGGTTAGCGCAATCGGTTAGCGCACCGTGGTCGACTCTGCCAATTCTCCTGTTTGCGCCGCTAGCTCCGCAGGCTTGTGTGATGTGCGTCCTAAACGCTGCCTGTTAGCGCGTATCCGACTTAGGCCCTTGTTTTTCCCTGAAATACAAAAACACTGGAAACCAGTAATCTTGTACACAAAATAATGCAAACAAGCATAGGGTTATGATCTAAATAATGCGTATAAATAGGCTTTATCAAGCGCATTGTCATAAGCATCCAAGCGACTCTCGTCCAATTCATTCAATTGTAACAACCGCTTCTCTCCTGCAGCACGTAAATCAAAGTTCAATCGTGTAATTGCCCAAAAAGTCTTATGCTGCAACTCAACAGGAAGATGGCATGCTTTCCCATAAATCAGTCGATATGGAGACATTCCAATGGGGGTTTTAAATGCAGTACGGTATGCCCAAAGTGCATCATCTAGCTTAGAAGCCCAATCTTTTCTAGACCGACTGACTGTCTTCTCGAGAATGATCTTAATTTCCCTATTCGAAACCTCCACTTGCTCGCTTGTCTGTGGGTGATAAGGGGTGGAAATCTTATGGTAAACACCATACTTCTTTAGCAAAGCCTCAAAATTCTTCTCCTTAAAATGAGACCCTTCATCACTAATAACCGTACGTGGTATGCCAAATCTAGGGAAAATAATCCTCCTAAATAGCTTTAAAACAACTTTAGCACCACAAGTAGGAGAGGCTACCGCTTCTACCCACTTAGACACAGTCTACAGCTACTAGGATATAAGAGTTTCCAAAGGAGGTGGGAAAGGGACCATAAAATCTATCCCCCAAACATCAAAATACTCTACCTCTTGAATAGGGTGTTGGGGCATCTCATTGCGCTTGGAAAAATTAGCACTCCTTTGGCAGCTATCACATCTCTTGGCGTACTCGTAGGAATGCTTGAAAAGTGAGGGCCAATAGAATCCACATTGGAGTACTCGTGATGCAGTCTTGTTTCCACTACCATGCCCACCATAGGGAGAATCATGACATTGAGCAAGAATGCTCATCATGTCCTCCTCAACCACACAAGTCCGATAAATTCCATCTGCATAAAGCTTATAAAGGTAAGGCTCATCCCATCACATCATGTAGAAACCTCTTTTTCCTGTGATGACTAAGATCAGTAGGAAGTAGACTACAAACCAAATAATTCACATAATCTGCATACCAACGAGCTGCTTGCAGCTCCACTCCCATTAAGCTCTCTCCTATGAACGAATCATCTATGGGAGTTGCAGACACTCTAGCTTGAGGATCTTCTTCTAACCTAGAGAGATGATCAGCTACTAGGTTCTCTACCACTTTCTTATCCTTAATGAGAATGTCAAATTCTTGGAGTAGGAGTACCCACCAAATCAATCTAGGTGATGCGCGCGTCGTTGTGCGCGTTCAAATTAATTCCTTCCTCTTCCACTTAGTACAGCGGTTAAGTCGGGGTCGAATCCACAGGGAGCAAGTAGATTAGCTTTAACTAGAATCCTGCACTTACGAAAACTGGGGGTGTGAGTGATTGGGTTGCACAATGCGGGAGTAAACAGTAGTAAAATGCAGGAATTGCACTAGACGTGCGCAGGCAGTAGAGATTAAGTACTATGACTATGAGAAGTATCGGCACAGACAATCCTCTATGAGCGTATTCCTTATCATCGACTCTAAACGTCTATAGTTTGATTTACTGAAGTTAGTGTCCGGTAAAGGCTTCCTAACTTGTGCGCATGTTCCGATCAAAGTTCATGAGCTATTAATTCTTAATACTAGTCTAAGCAGCTACGAATCCTGTCACAGTAGCAACTGATTATCCTAGCGCGTTACTCCTAGTTGTCACCGTCAGGCTATTTAACTAGTTTAACATATAACAAACGAGTAACAAGAGTAAGATTGCGGTTCAAGGCTTCCCCTACTCATGCAACTAGCTGTCAACAGTGTGCACAGAATTAATATAAGCAAACAAGCTATGCATTAAGCGCAAGTCTCAAAGGAAATACTCATAGATTCATGCCCAACCGATACTAAGCGTTTAGCTAGACATGCTAGTAGTAAACATCATAGAAACACTAAATAATATCTAAAGTATCACAGAAAACAGCAACAAGCAGGTGCGTGAAGGTTGCAGTGTCTCGGCTAGCGCAGGTCCTCTTAGTAAGCTCGTGTGTTTTTTGTTCTGCTGCTCTTCCGTGTGCTGTGGTGTGTCTGGATGATATCAATTGTGTCGTGAGTCTCTTTCAAACCCTAGCCTTCCTCTCTTTATATACTGCTCGTGAGGCTCATCCTTGGCAACTTCCAAATCTGGTGGTGTCAGGATTTGGAAACACCACTATCTGCGCATGGCGCACAGCACCTCGGTAGCGCAATCGGTTAGCGCACCGTAGCTGATTCTGCCAACTCCTCTGTTTGCGCTGCTAGCTCCGCAGGCTGTGTGATGCGCTCCTTAAAAGCTGCCTGTTAGCGCGTATCCGACTTAGGCCCTCGTTTTGCTCTGAAATACAAAAGCACTGGAAACCAGTAATCTTGTATACAAAATAATGCAAACAAGCATAGGGTTAGGATCTAAATAATGTGTATAAATAGGCTCTATCAAACCCCCCACACTTGCCCCTTGTTCGTCCCGAACAAGCACTCAAGCACGGATACAATTACCTCTCTGGAGTCTAGCACACAGTCTTGCACTCTGGAACGATCTGCACTACTGTTCACCTTGCGCTGCTCTATCACCTGCGCGCATCTGCCTTTAACAGTTTAATATAATAATTTTTGAATTTCGTTACCTCTCAGCTGGGATGAAGATCATTTCGGATGGCTTGGAGATAGCTCTTCACAGGCTCCGGGTTGTCAGCTCTCACTCCGAGGATGGGTATATGGTTAACAGCGCAGCTTCTTCCGGTGCATGATTCCTCCGCGCACTTCCTGGGACTCAAGCCTTTGATGATTTTCTTGTGAACTTTGCGCAAGCTGGTACGTATTTGTGCGCATGCTGATTCTTTTGTAGCGCATATCATCTGCTGGTATTTTTTCTTTTTGTACAGCTTTATCTATGGTTCCTATGTTTCCCAGAACGGTTCCAGTCTCGGCCTCCGGATAACAGCTACGGAACAACGCTCCGCTCTCCCTCCTTGGTCTACTTGCGCAGGTCAGCGCACTCGTTTACACCCGCGCCCGCCTTTCTTAGCTCGACTTCCAGAGGAAAGGTGGTCTGTTTTCCCACCTTGCCACGCTTTGGGTATTCGCCTTCGGCATCTGCGTGACTGAGCGCGCTCTCTTGTTCCGAAGGTTGCGAAGCACCGGCCTCCACTAGCGCTCTCGACCATATACCTCACCTCCGAAGCTCGAACGACTAACCGCCTCTCTAGAGCGTTTCTGTCAACTCCACATCCCTTGTATATCCCAACTAACAGGAGCAGAAAAAACGAAAAAAAATATACTAAAACCGTTGATAGCAGCGCATGGAATATGGATAGCGCACAACAAGCTGAACAGTGTGCGCAACCTGCACACAAGCGCACCACTGCTACTGTTTCCTTCAACTCAACTAAGCTATACTATAAAGCTAAAAAAAACGTGAAATGTAAATGTAACGATCCCCCCCCCCCACACTAGCGCAGCCGTCCTGCGCACTAAAGTGCGCACGGACCTGCGCACTGCTGCTCGACTAAAAAAAACTACAAGTCATAAACTCGCTAAAAAACATTAGAGAAACTAAAAGAAAAACATGTAAAAGTAAAACGTGTCGGGTTACCTCCCGACAAGTGCCTTTGTTTAACGTCGTTGGCTCGACTGTACCTCGTTACTTTCATGAAAGTTTACCAGCGACCTCCCCCACACTTGCTCCTGAGTGACCCTGCGCCCGTGCATGTGCTGCGTTCTTCTTGGTCCTGCGCAAAGGATCAGAGGGATGGTTAGCATGGTTAATAGTTTGTGATAAATTATGAGTAACGAGGTTAGGTAAAGAGGGAGAAGAAATATGAGCAATAGTTCCCAGTTCTCCCTCTGGTGCGTCTGGTGGTGACTCTGGCGCAGCAACCTGTGCATCTGCTAACTCTGGCTCTGCCAATTCAATTTCGCGCGCTGTGCCATCCCAAGGTTCTCCTAAATACCTTTTGACTCTCTGCCCATTGACCTGAAAACGATGCCGGTGCTCGTTTTCTAACTCGATTGTTCCGTAGGGGAAAACCTTGGTAACCGTGTAAGGTCCTGTCCATTTGCTGCGCAGCTTCCCAGGCATGAGCTTTAGGCGTGATGAGAGTAATAATACCTGGTCTCCTGGCTCAAAAGTGCGTCTGAGGATATTTTTGTCATGGAATTCCTTGGTGCGCGCCTTGTAATCGCGCAGTCCCTCATATGCATCCAGGCGCAGCTCTTCTAATTCGCTCAGCTCAAATGCGCGCTCCTTACCGGCCTCGTCTAGGTTCAGGTTGCAAACGCGCAATGCCCAGTATGCCTTGTGCTCTAACTCCACTGGCAGGTGGCAGGCTTTTCCATAAACCAACCGAAATGGTGAGGTCCCAATTGGGGTCTTATGTGCTGTTCGGTATGCCCACGGCGCATCGTCAAGGCGCTGGCTCCAGTCTTTGCGCGACGATCTCACAGTTTTCTCCAGGATGCGCTTGATCTCTCTGTTGGAAACCTCGCCTGTCCATTCGTCTGAGGGTGATAAGCGGTGGACATCTTGTGGCGCACTCCATAATGCTTGAATACCTGCGCCACAATCCTGTTGCAAAAGTGCGTCCCCTGGTCGTTAATGATTGCCTTAGGCACTCCGTACCTGCAAAATGTGTTAGTCCTTAAAAAGTCAGCGACCGTCTTACCATCGTCTTTCCGTGTAGCCTTGGCCTCAACCCATTTGGAGACATAATCCACCGCGACCAATATATACTCGTATTCGGAAGATGGAGGAAATGGCCCCATGAAGTCAATCCCCCAAATATCGAATACTTCATCCACTAGAATCGGCATCTGCGGCATCTCATTGCGCGCTGATATGCCTCCTGTGCGCTGGCACCTGTCACAGTTCCTGTAGTAGTTATATGAGTCACTGAACAAGCGCGGCCAGTAAAATCCACAGTCCAGGATCTTTCTGCTCATGCGCTTTGGACCAAAGTGTCCTCCACATGCGTGCGCATGACAAAACATCAAAACAGAGTTGATGAGCGGACAAATAACCTTATATTTGTCCATATTTTCCCCTTACTTCTTGTTTGTTTCCCTATTTTATATAGTCACTTGATGTTTTCTTTGCCCATTTTAGGTTAAAAATGTATGTTACATGATATGAAGTGGTGTGAAGAAAATCTGGATGAATTCTAGTCGATCGAGAGCAAAAGAGAGCAAAATCAAGCAAAAGGCTAGTTTGATTCGTCCATGATTGACCTATTCAGCTTCGAAGGCTCGCCGAGCACACGTTTCTTATCCGATTAAGGCGTGTCATGTCTTGTTGGAAAGCTAACTCAAAGGGCTACAACTTCATAGTTTACATCAAGACATAATTCGAAGGTTTAAGGGGTCAAAACAGGCGAGAATTCCAGCACTACAAAGTTGATTCTCCTAAAGAGGAATTCAGGATAGGCCGAATCACGTTTGATTCGGCCAAGGAAAAGTGATTCGGCCAGTTTCCTTCCAGCACTGAGTAAATGATTCGGGCGAATCAAAATTATGGGGCTGCCCGAATCACTTGATTCGCGGAGAATTAGCCTGTAGATCAAATCTGGGCAGACTGACCTGTTTATCTTCAAAGGCTTACCGAGCGCGAGATTCTTATCCGATTGGGACGTTCTATAGCTTGTTGGAAAGGTAATTCAAAGATGTACAACTTCCTAGTTTACGTCAAGACGTAAATCAAAGGTTTAAAGTGTCAAAAAAGCTAGTTGCTAACTGCAGAAGTGATTCGGCCGAATCACTCTCAGCTGCACGAATCGACCTGATCCGGGGAAAGTCTTGAAGGTTTGACCGAATCACTTGAGGGGTTGACCGAATCACATAGTGATTCGGCCAAGAAAAGTGATTCGCCCAGTCCGAGATCAGCACTGAACAGATGATTCGGCCGAATCAGAAGTGATTCGCCCATGAGGTGCCCGAATCAGTTGAGCTCCATAAGACATTTGACCGAATCAACACATGGGAGTGACCGAATCATGTAATTCGGGCACTTCGGGCACTTTTTGGAAATCTTCCAAATGTATAAATAGAATGAGATGGAAGTGAAGAAAGAGAGCTTCCACTTTTTGCAACCCTAGGCGACCAAAACTCGGAGAAGACCAAGCTCGGGTGAAGAACCAAGCTTGAGTTGAAGATTCTACATCAACCTCTCTTAAACCCTTTAGCTTTGTATTTACATTGATGTTTCCCTTAGTTGTCATGTATTTGTGCACACTCATTATGAGTGAGTAGTTGTTTTTGTGGTTGGGGATTAAATGGATCCCCTAGGATTGGATATGATGTAGAACTCTAATTGATTGCATTGAATGAAGTTTGGTTTGATTATATTGTTCCCTAGCTATGTATTCATTGTATGCACACCAAGTGTTTGACGAAATGCTTAAGTGAGTATGCTTGGTTAAAACCCCTAAGGAAGGAGCGAGAGTTGAACTTAGGATGTTTCATAGCTATTGTATGATCATAGATGGAGTGTTTGTGCGTGAGAGCGACATGCACTCTTGACATTAGGCTAAGTTTTAAGCGGATTTGGGTAACCGGCCAATAGACCGAGAGGGTGCGGTTATGGGACTCAAATTCTACAAGGTTCAATAGAATGAGAGTTTGAGAACCATGTCATTTGTGTATCCTCTCCATTCTAGGGAAGGAGCGAGAGTTGAACCTAGAGCGGACGATGCATTAGCCTTGCTTTTATCAACCAAATGTAGTTCATGCATGTATTAGTGAGTTATTTCATTTCCTCATATCTTAGGGGAGAAGTTGAATCCCTAGTCACCCTTTTTATTCATTAGGAAAAATCCAAAAATATCATTTATCTTTAGAGCTTGCTAGAGATACCTCTATAGGAGAACAAAACCCCCCCAAAAACCGTAGACTTACCATAGTAGCATTGATTTCAATTAGTCTAATCTTTTCCCTTGGGTTCGACCCGAGGTCACTCGGTTATAAATATTGTTTGATATTTGCGTGACTAGAATAGCACTTCATTTTGCTTGCCTAAAACGCCAACGTCAAGAGTTAATTTCATGGTCAGGCACGCAGCGCCTTAAAATCTGATCAGGTCCTATTCTGAGCATATACGGATCATCTCAAAGGTAATGCTTGGACTCATGCTTTAATCTCATGCATTGGGTTTTAGTGAAATAAGGAGGAAACGTACCTGTGACCAGGTAATTCGCAATGTGCGCATACCATGGTACCTTACCTGTCAGCGCCATCAGATGCTCGTCAGGGAACGTCTCCGTGATTTGCCCTGGCTCCTCCGCTTTCCCGATCCTGCTCAAGTGGTCCGCGACTGTGTTTTCCGTGCCCTTCTTATCTTTGATTTCCAAGTCGAATTCCTAAAGTAGGAGCACCCAGCGCATCAGGCGCGGCTTAGTTTTTTTCTTGGACATTAGGTAACGGATTGTTGCGTGGTCTGTGTAGACGATGACTCTGGCGCCAAGAACATATGCGCGGAACTTCTCTAGCGCAAACACAATTGCCAGAAGCTCCTTTTCCGTGGTGGTGTAGTTCCTCTGCGCGGCGTCCAGTGTGCGCGGTGCATAATAAATGGCGTGCGGCTTCTTGTCCACTCGCTGTCCCAAGACTGCACCTACTGCATAGTCGCTTGCGTCGCACATCAGTTCAAATGGTAGGTTCCAGTCTGGCGCGCGCATCACTGGCGCACTTGTCAGCGCCTCTTTCAACTTATCGAATGCGGCCCTGCACTCATCAGTAAAATCGAAACACACATCCTTTTGCAAGAGGTTAGACAAGGGTATACAAATCTTAGAAAAATCTTTTATGAAGCGCCTGTAAAACCCGGCATGCCCAAGGAATGATTTCACATCGCGCACGTTAGTGGCATAAGGTAGATTAGAAATAAGATCTATCTTGGCTTTATCTACCTTGATCCCCTCCTGCGAGATAATATGTCCTAGTACTACGCCATGTGATACCATGAAATGACATTTTTCATAATTGAGCACTAGGTTCTTTGAAATGCAGCGCGCTAAGACCTTATCAAGATGAGTTAAGCAGGCGTCAAAGGTACCTCCGTATACAGTAAAATCATCCATGAACACTTCTATGCATATACCAATCATATCAGAAAAAATGCTCATGACTAGACGTTGGAACGTACCTGGCGCGTTACACAGCCCAAATGACATGCGCCGAAACGCAAACGTACCGAATGGGCAGGTGAACGTGGTCTTCTCTTGATCTTCCGCAGCTATGGGTATCTGATTGTACCCTGAATATCCGTCCAAGAAACAAAAGTAGGGCTTCCCCGCTAATCGATCTAGCATTTGATCTATAAAGGGTAGCGGGAAATGGTCCTTGCGCGTGACTGCGTTAAGCTTCCTGTAGTCGATGCACATGCGCCATCCAGTTTGTATGCGCTTGGGAACTAGCTCGCCCTGCGCATTCTCTTCTACTGTGATTCCTCCTTTCTTCGGCACAACGTGCACTGGACTTACCCATTTGCTGTCCGAAATAGGGTAAATGACTCCTGCATCAAGCAACTTCAGGATCTCCTTCTGCACCACCTCCATCATATTCGGGTTCAATCTGCGCTGAGCCTCCCTGGATGGTTTGGCACCATCTTTCAACAGAATCCTGTGCATGCATACATTGGGGCTCACTCCGCGCAGATCAGCAAGTGTCCATCCTATAGCGCGCTGGTTCTTGCGCAGCACCTGCTGTAATCGCGCCTCCTGCTCCTCTTCTAATCCTTTTTTTACGATCACTGGCAGGGTGTCTTCATTTCCCAAGAATATGTACTTGAGGTGTTCTGGGAGTTGCTTTAGCTCGACCTTGGGTGCCTGTTCAATAGAGGGCAAGATTTTATTAGCAGTGCAAACATTAACTATGTCTTGTACCTGTCTGGGTTCTGGTTCAGCACTGCTCAGCTCCTCCTCTTGTGCCTCCAACTCTGCATGTGCCAGTGTTATAGGTTCTTCTGCTGCGCTTGCACATTGCGCATCTGCAACCAAGTCGTCTATGCTGTCCATTGCGTGCACTGTGGCGTCTTCATGAGGGTACTGCATCCCTTTGAATATGTTGAAATGAATTTCCTCGCCATCAACCTCCATAGAGAGCGTACCCCTCCACACATCTATCTTCGTGCGCTCGGTCATCAGAAATGGTCTGCCCAGTAGGATCTGCGCACTGCCATTGCTCGACTCACCCTCCATTTCTAGCACATAGAAATCTGCTGGGAACACCAGCTCTCCTACTCGAACCAGAACGTCCTCGATCATGCCCGTAGGTTGCTTGCACGACCGATCTGCTAGCTGAATGGTGAGACCTGCAGGCTTTAGTGGTCCAAGGCGCAATGACGCATATAGGGAATAGGGTAGCACATTTATAGACGCGCCTAAGTCAATCATGCAATTGCTCACTATGGTCTTACCTAAAGTGCATGTAATGGTAAACGTACCTGGGTCTTGGCATTTAGGTGGTACCTTATGTTGCACGATCGCTGAGGCCTGCGCATTTAGCATTACCTGTGCGCACTCGCCTTTCCTTCTCTTGTTTGTGCACAGCTCCTTTAAAAATTTGGCGTACCTAGGGATTTGCCGAACTGCTTCAATAAGGGGAATGTTTATTTCCACCTTACTGAATAACTCGCAGAATTCCTTATCGAGCGCTTCCTTCCTAGCCGATGGTGCCTGTACAGGGAAAGGTGCAGGTATGTTAGTACGATTCGTGCCCTTGTCTTTTAATTGTGTCATACCTGGCGCTTCGCCCTGCTGGCTTGTGGCTGGCGCTTTTGGTTGCGCGTCTTGCTCCGGTTGCGCATTCTGCTCTGTCGGATCTGGGACTTGTGCAACTGGTGGCGCGGGCGCCTTCGCGGTCTACTTTGTTCCTATCGTGCGCCCAGTCCTCAGTGTCACGGCGTTGACTCCTCCCTTAGGATTCTGGATCACTTGCGAAGGCAGGTTGCCATCGCTCTTTTTCAGCTCATACACCGTGGTAGCAATCTGTGATAGCTGCTTCTCAATGGACTCGAACCTCTTGTCATACTTCTCATCATTTTTGCGCACTGTGTCTGCTAGCTGCCCCACAACCTCTTGTTCTGCGCTGGTGCGTCAGTGCGGCGATGCGGTGGATTGTAGGGCGCAGCTTGTTGCGTCTGCTGTGGCGCGCGCTGATCCGTGGACTGCCTCTGGAAATTGTTTTCCTCCTTCCATCTGAACCCATTTGCAGCTAGTCCAAAACGCGGCTGATTCTGCCTCTGTGGCCCTCTGTTATCCCATCCTCCAAGAGAATTGACATCTCCAGATTCTTTAAACAGCGTGGGACATGCGTCGGTTTTGTGCTCTGTGGTTGCGCAGACCTCACACGCCTTTGGCGCAACTGGTTGTGCGCCTTGCGCACTCATCAACTTCTGCAGCATGGCCTTCATTTCCTTTATTTCAGCGTTTGTTTCTACCTGATGCACAGAGCGAGCACGACTATTTTCAAGTGTTAGCTGATGTCTTACCTGCCCAGCAGAGTCTTCTATCAGCTGCCACGCGTCTTCTGGGTACATGTTGCAAATGTCGCCTCCTGTGCATGCATTTAATAATCTCAGCTCCATGGGTAGCAATCCATTCAGGAAATTCTCTATCAGCACATTCTGGGGTAGGCCGTGGTTGTAGCAGTTAGCCTCCAGCTCCCTGAAACGCTCGTAATACTCGGACAGCGACTCTCTTGCACCCTGCCTAGGTGCGGCCAGCTCCCTCCTGAGTAGCGCGATCTTTGCTGCAGGATAAAATTTGTCCAGGAACTTCTTCTGCAGCTGCTCCCATGTGTGAATTGATCCTGCTGGTAAGTTCATCAGCCAATGCCTGGCTGTGTCACACAATGAAAATGGGATCGCTTTCATCTTCAGCGCTTCATCGCTCTCCCCTTCGGCCTTCATGTTCTCGCAAATGACTAGGAATTCTCGCACATGCTTGACTGGGTTCTCGTTGTTCATCCCGTGGAACTTGGGCATATGATGGATGAGCGAGCTCCTGAGTTCAAAATGACCGTCTGGTGGAAGCACTATGCACCATGGCTGGTTAACCGTGAATGGGGCTGACATCTCGCGCACTGTTCTGCGTCGCGCAGCTTGTCGCGCGGGTGGCGCATTATACACTTCAGCGGCCATCCTTGCTTCAACCTCGCGCTGCACTTCCTCTCTGAACAGGGCTGCGCGGTTATGTGCCCTCGCTTCCTCTGGAGTTCTGTCCCCTAAATTATCTCCAACGACACTGTTATCCTCCATGACCTGTTCTAAATCTCAAAGAAAACAAAATTAAAAGAAAACTAAGCTGTTGCGTCTGTCAGTGCGCAACTAGAATCTGCGCAGCTCAACTGTTTCAGGGTTCCGCAGGCTGATGTTGATTGCACGCTGTCAGAAACAACAACGAAAATAAAGCAAACAGAAATAACTAACTATTATAAAAGAAAACTTAAGCTAATTAAGGCTTATCTGTGTTGCTCCCCGGCAACGGCTCCAAAATTAATTCCTTCCTCTTCTACTTAGTACAGCGGTTAAGTCGGGGTCGAATCCACAGGGAGCAAGTAGATTAGCTTTAACTAGAATCCTGCACTTACGAAAACTGGGGGTGTGAGTGATTGGGTTGCGCAATGCGCGAGTAAACAGTAGTAAAATGCAGGAATTGCACTAGACGTACGCAGGCAGTAGAGATTAAGTACTATGACTATGAGAAGTATCGGCACAGACAATCCTCTATGAGCGTATTCCTTATCATCGACTCTAAACGTCTATAGTTTGATTTACTGAAGTTAGTGTCCGGTCAAGGCTTCCTAACTTGTGCGCATGTTCCGATCAAAGTTCATGAGCTATTAATTCTTAATACTAGTCTAAGCAGCTACGAATCATGTCACAGTAGTAACTGATTATCCTAGCGCGTTACTCCTAGTTGTCACCGTCAGGCTATTCAACTAGTTTAACATATAACAAACGAGTAACAAGAGTAAGATTGTGGTTCAAGGCTTCCCCTACTCATGCAACTAGCTGTCAACAGTGTGCACAGAATTAATATAAGCAAACAAGCTATGCACTAAGCGCAAGTCTCAAAGGAAATACTCATAGATTCATGCCCAACCGATACTAAGCGTTTAGCTAGACATGCTAGTTGTAAACATCATAGAAACAGTAAATAATATCTAAAGTATCACAGAAAACAGCAACAAACAGGTGCGTGCAGGTAGCAGTGTCTCGGCTAGCGCAGGTCCTCTCAGTAAGCTCGTGTGTTTTCTGTTCTGCTGCTCTTCCGTGTGCTGTGGTGTGTCCGGATGATATCAATTGTGTCGTGAGTCTCTTTCAAACCCTAGCCTTCCTCTCTTTATATACTGCTCATGAGGCTCATCCTTGGCAACTTCCAAATCTGGTGGTGTCAGGATTTGGAAACACCACTATCTGCGCATGGCGCACAGCACCTCGGTAGCGCAATCGGTTAGCGCACCGTAGCTGATTCTGCCAACTCCTCTGTTTGCGCTGCTAGCTCCACAGGCTGTGTGATGCGCTCCTTAAAAGCTGCCTGTTAGCGCGTATCCGACTTAGGCCCTCGTTTTGCCCTGAAATACAAAAACACTGGAAACCAGTAATCTTGTACACAAAATAATGCAAACAAGCATAGGGTTAGGATCTAAATAATGTGTATAAATAGGCTCTATCACTAGGCTTAGACAATCTTTCTTAGCTATGAGGTATTTAATGGCAGCATGATCGGTATAGACTATGGTATGCGATCCTACAAGGTATTGTCTGAATTTTTCAAAGGCAAACACAATGGCAAGCATCTCTTTTTCCGTGGTGGTGTAGTTGGCCTGGGTTTGGTCAAGGACTTTACTAGCATAGTAAATAGCGTGTAGCTTCTTATCAACTCGTTAACCTAACATGGCACCTACTGCATATTCACTTGCATCACACATAAGTTCAAACGGGAGTTCCCAATTGGGAGGCTGAATAATAGCGGCGGAGGTCAAGAGGCATCTTTAAGCCTAGTGTAGGCTTCAAAACGAGCATCATCAAAATGGAAATCAACATCATGGCATAGATTAGTGAGAGGTCTAGCTATCTTTGAAAAATCCTTAATGAAACGCCTATAAAACCTAGCATGACCCAGAAAACTCCTAATCCCCTTAACATCCCTAGGAGGCGAAAGTTTGGCTATGATCTCTATCTTAGCTTGATCTACTTCTATCCCTCGGTTGGAAACTAGATGTCCCAAGACTATATGATCGCGCGTCGTTGTACGCGTCAAATTAATCCTTCCTTCTCCACTTAGTATAGCGGCTAAGTCAGAGTCGATCCCACAAGGAGCAAGCAGACTCGTTCTAGCTAGTAACCTACAACTTACGAAAATTGGGTTGTGAGTGATTGGGTTGCGCAGGTGCGCAAAAGAACAGTAGTTAAAAGCAGAATTTGCACTAGACGTGCGCAAACAATAGAGATTAAGTACTATGACTATGAAAAGTATCGGTGCAGACAATCCTCTATGAATGTATTCCTTATCATCGACTCTAAACGTCAATAGTTCGTTTTACTGAAGTTAGTGTCCGATCAAGGCTTCCTAACATGTGCGCATGTTCCGATCAAAGTCCATGAGCTATTAATTCTCGAAACTAGTCTAAGCAGCTACGAATCCTGTCACGGTAGCAACTGATTATCCTAGCGCGTTACTCCTAGTTGTCACCGTCAAGCTACCAACTAGTTTAACATATAACAGACAAGTAGTAAGAGTAAGATTGCGGTTCAAGGCTTCCCCTACTCACACAACTAGCTGTCAACCGTGTACACAGAATTAATACAAGCAAACAAACTATGCATTAAGCACAAGTCTCAAAGAAAATACTCATAGAATCATGCCCAACCGATACAAAGCGTTTAGCTAGACATGCTAGTAGTAAACATCATAGAAATAGTAAATAAAAGCTAAAGTATCCAAGGAAACAGTAACAAGCAGGTGCGTGCAGGTTGCTGTGTCTCGGCTCGCGCAGGTCCTCACAGCAGCTCGTGTGTTTTTCAGTTCTGGCTCTCTCTCCTCGATATCGTCTCATATCTTCAAACCCTAGCCTTCCTCTCTTTATATACTGCTCATGAGGACAATCTTGGCAACTTCCAAATCCTACGGTGTTGAAGATTTGGAAACACCACTATCCTGCGCATGGCTCTCTGCGCACATTGGTTTGCGCAGTCGGTTTGCGCACCGCACTCTGAATCTGCCACTTCCTATCCTGTTTGCGCTGCTAGCTCCGCAGGCTGTGTGTAGCGCTCCTTAAACGCGCCTATTAGCACGTATCCGACTTAGGCCCTTGTTTTGCCTTGGAATACAAAAACACCGGAAACCAGTAATCTTGTACACAAACTAATGCAAACAAGCACAGTGTTAAGATCTAAATAGCGCGTATAAATAGGCTCTATCAAACCCCCCACACTTGCCCTTGTTCGTCCCGAACAAGCACTCAAGCACGGATACAATTACCTCTCTGGAGTCTAGCGCACAGTCTTGCAC
The DNA here is from genome assembly GCA_963678935.1 of Umbilicus rupestris. Classification (NCBI taxonomy): domain Eukaryota; kingdom Viridiplantae; phylum Streptophyta; class Magnoliopsida; order Saxifragales; family Crassulaceae; genus Umbilicus; species Umbilicus rupestris. Next base: position 14,975,192 of record OY787609.1, read on the forward strand.
TCTGGCGCGATCTGCACAACCGTTTACCTTGCGTTGCTCTGTCACCTGCGCGCATCTACCTGCAACAGCTTAGTATAACAATTTTGAAATTCGTTACCTTTCAGCTGGGATGGAGATTATTTCGGATGGCTGGGAGATAGCTCTTCATAGGCTCCGGGTTGTCAGTCTTTACTTCGAGTATGGGTATATGGTTAACTGCGCAAGTTTCTTCCGGTGCGTGATTCTTTCGCGCACTTCCTGGGAACTCGAGCCTTCTTGATGATTTTCTTGTGAACTTGCGCACGCTCGTACGGAGTTGTGCGCATGCTGGTTTCTTTAGCGCATATCATCTGCTGGTGTTTTTCTTTTTTGAAATTTCACAGCGTCTCACTTAGACAGATTTGTGAACTAGCAGTTGCTGCAGCACACTCTTGTTCACAAGAAATAATCTCAGCAAGCAATGAACAAAGGCACAGGTTTGTTCACCCAGTTCGGCCAAACTGCCTACGTCTGGGGAGGACTATTCTCCAGTCCTCAATCCACTCAATCAAAGGTCCCAAGCACACTCGGTTACAACGCACGCAACCTATGCTACTTTAACCCCGTGTGGATCACACAACACAATCAGAACAAGCTCTGATTTGTGTCAGCACACCCTCTACAGTATGTCAGTCTAAAATAGCTACAATCCTCTCAAAGAACTTAGCCTATTCTATACTACACTACTCAGCAGAGTTGCTGCAGCAACAGCTGTAACACACAGCTGAAGCACAATGTCCGCGTCGCTCCAAGGCCTTCTGCCGAGCCGATCGAACCTCTCCAAAAGCGCTGCACACTCTGAGTAACTCCCCCTCACTCAGTGACCACCTGCCACTAGTGAGTTCTTCCGCGGCTGCCTTTGATCAACCAACAAGCTCCAAAGCTCTGAATTGGCTTCCAGATCAATGCACAAATCAGTCTCTGCAAGACCTGATTCTCTTCTGCAATGCTCACCACAGCTCTGCGCTCAACGCTCTGCCCGTGTGTGTTTGATCGAAGAACAACGTTCGTAGCACCCAGAAAGTTCCTTCTCTGAAATCAGTGTCTACTCTCGTGTATCACTCATCTTCGATCACCCTCTTCAGCCCTAACACCTTCTGCTTAAATACCCACACCACTTTAAGCAGTTTCCAGGTTTAGGCCATTGATCCTCAAGATCAATTATCTCCTAAAATCTAGGAGATTAGATTTGATTAATATCTTCAATGCAAATCTCCTTCCTCTGACCAGTAAACCTTGCTGGAATATGCTCAACAGCATTTTAGAAATTCTTCTAAGAGCAAGAACACAACTGCCATACCTTCAAAGCTCACCAAGTACATAACTGCTACTCGGACAGTTGATACAGCACTTGAACCAGCACCTGCTGCAGCATCCCCTGCTGTATCTGCTACTGCTTGTTTGTTTGAGCTGCAGCAGCTCCTTGTTCACATATGTTGGTTTTGTCAAACCTGCCATACTTGCATCATCAATCTCCCCCTTGGCATTTTGACAAAACCAAAGCACGCTCCGATGAACCAAAAGAAAAAAAAACAAGCACTAATTACTCCAAAAAAAACATTTGAGAGAGTAAGTATAAAAGGCCACACTCGGCCATAGCATAATGACCACGCAGGGTCAGAGAAGAAATGTTCATCAACAGAGCAGTATTAATCTTCTTCTCCCCCTTTTTGTCATAGATGCTCAAGGGGCCTGCTCCTCATCCTCCAGGAACTCCAAGTCTCTGATTAGGCTCCTAATCTGGCCATGCCTGGCATCCCTCCGTTTGGCCTCAGTATCAAGAATGAGCAGCTCAGACCTGAGATGGCTCACAATTCTGGCACGAAGAGCTGGCTGAATGGATGCAGCAGGGGGAAGAGAGTCCTCCAGGGGAGCTGGAGCTGAAGAACCAACCATTAGAAGATCCTCATAAGCAACATCCACGACATGTTTTCCCTTGAATAGCTTGTGATCTACTGTGAAGACCTGCAGCTCCTCAGATAAACCTTCAGGAATCTCACCAAACTCTGGGTGCTGAGAGACCATGATCCCATAGATGAGAGAGGGTAGCACAATAGGCTTGCTGGAGGAGGCACTCCCAGCATGAGTGGCCACCTGAGGGAACATAACACTGCCCAGGCTGATCTTCCTCTTCTTCCCAATAGAGTAGAGAAGGTTAGCAAAGTCTTTGTTAACCTTCCCCCTGTGAGAGCTAGGGATCCAATTTCGAATGCCCAGATGATACAGCAGGGCAAACTTGGAGGTAAGCTCAGCAGCATTGAGGTTAGGACCACCCCACGACAGGCACACTCCCCCTGTCAGAATCTTCGCCACAAACTCTGGCTTAACATCAGTGGGAGCTCTTGCATTCTCAGAGATTCCAAGAAAAGCATCAATAATTTCAGGGGTAATAACCACTGACTTACCCCGTACCCAGCTTTTCCCATACTCAGCCGCTCCTTCATCTCCAAATTTCTCCTCCATATTCACAATAAATTCTCTAACCAGAATAATATTGAATCGATGAGGAAAGGTTAGGGACTTGAGAAGATTTACCTCTGTCAGAAGCTGAATCATAGCAGCTGATCTGTACTTGTCGAGGACCAATCTCTTCTCATACACAATGTGTTTCCTCTCAACAGCACTCCAGGATTGAGAGGCACTTCTATTTTTGAACCATGTACCTCCCACTGTGAGAGCAGATAAGTCAATCGCTGGAGGTCCTCTCTCAGAAGGTCCACCAAGAGAACCTTCTTCTTCTTCTTCACTGGCTATTCCTTCACTGCTGGAGACTGGGATCAAGATAGGGGCTTTTCCCTTGTCTGAAGGAGGAGGAGGATGTGCTGCAGCAGGTTCCTGTTCAGGAGACTCAGCCCCTGTTTCCACCCCTTCACCAATAATGCCTGGGGACATGACCAGCGATCTGCACTCTTCTTCTGCGGAGGCTGCTACAGCAGCCTCTGCTGCTTGTTCTTCTTCAGAGGCAACTTCAGTCACAGCCTCTTCTGGCAGCACAGCAGTACTGGAAACAGGTTCTCCATCACGTACCAGCCGCCTCCTCTTCTGGGTTGTTTCTGTGGGAGAAACAGGCTCGTTATGCGACACAGGAAGAGGAGCTGGTTCCCACACCACTACATCCAACCGCTGAGCAGGGTCTTCGTTGCGTGCCTTGGTCCTTCTCTCAGACCTGCCCTGCCTGTCTGCTGCCAGATTCTTCTTCAACCCGCGTGTCTTCACCATTTTTGCAGAGATGTGGAGGGTTTGAGGAGCGCTCAAAGGATGATCGGCAGAGATTTTTGAGAAGCCCTTTTGCTCTTGATCTTTTCCCTAGAAAATATTTACCCGTTATTTTCTTTTTCCTTTTGAAGTTGTTAAGACACGTGCCTCCCATGTGCAAATATTTCCCTTTCCATCCTCAGTAACCAACACATGTGAACAAGCTTATTCTTGACCCGGTTGCTATAGCACATGCGAGCTGGTTCACCTGTTCAGTTCAGACTGCAGCATTGCTTGGAGGATCCTCAAGAGGTTCTGATGGAGCTTTCTTCACCCATTTTTGAGACAAACCAGAGTTTTTCTTCTTCTGATCTTCCATCCTCCTGTCTCTTCCTTTGTCATGTTTGGGTTTCCATATCTGTAACGACTGCTGTTTACATTTGTTTTTTGCAATCCAGTGCCCTTGTGTAACAGTCTTAGCAATCCTTCTCTGTGATTCTTTCCAGGAACTGTTTTTCTGAGAAACAGCAAGAAACGGAGTCTTTATGCAATAAGAGTTGTTCCTGGATTTTACTCTTTCTTTTTCAACTGAGCAGGTTCTGCGCTGCTGCTTCAAATTAGAGTTGATTTTCTGATTCCCAACACTTGTACCAGTACTCTGTTTATTCTGAGTCTTTAGTTTTGTTTTAGAAAAATGATGTGCACGGTGCTGCAGCATCCCCTTGTTCACATGTCTGGTTCCAACTTTGTCTGGAGATTTTGAGGAGCTATCTGAATTCTTCTTCTCATCTGTCTCAACAGCTGAAGCTTTAATGAAAACTGTCCCTCTAGAGCTTTCTTCGCCAGTATATCCAAGCCCTGTTTTCCCTTTTCCAAGTCTTTGGTAAGACAGTATTTCGTCCAGGATATTACTCTGCGGATCAGCTGACTTGACTGTTGCTGGAGAGGACCCAGCAGAAATCTGTCTCCCTGAATCTTCTCTTTTTAGAATAGTAACTCGATTGTCGAATGGGAGTAGACCTTTCCTTCGTTCTTCTTCCAAAAGATTGACTCTGTCAGTCACGGCCTGATTAGTCTGAAGAACTGCCTCACATTGTTTCAGTACCTTCCTCAGAAGATCAGCAAGACTGTCAGATGAGTCTTCTTCATCCTCACTTTCAGAGACTTCAATTCCATAATGAATTTCTACCTTCTTTGGCTCCCTGAGGTTGACATCTGAAACACTTGTCAGCACAACACAGTTCTCTTCATCACTTTCATCAGAGTCACTCCATTTTGCTGTCATGGACTTATTGTTCTTCTTTTCTGAATTTTTGAGGGGTTTGCTTGGACAATCAGCCTCAATGTGTCCATACCCTTCACAGTTCCAGCATTGAACTCCCTTTTTCATCTATTTCTTATCATCTTCATCCTGAACTGGTTCTTTCCCTTTCCTCTTTCGTTCACTGCCCCTTCTGAATTGTCTTCGCGAGGAAGAGCTTCTCTCAGTTCTGGATTCCATGTTTTTCAGAAGCTTCCCAAGGTTCTTAACAAGCATGCTCATCTGATCATCTGGAACTGTCTGCTTGATTTCTGCTTCAGCTTTCAATCCAACATTTTTGTCCTTGGAAGTGGTGTCCTCTTTGACCAGTTTCATCTCAAATTGTTTGAGAGATCCCATCAGCTCTTCCAACCTCATGAACCTGACATTTTGCGCTTCTTCAATAGCTGTCACTTTCATGTCGAATTTTGTGGGCAATGATCTGAGAACCTTTCTGATAAGCTTTTCTTCAGGGATGGGCTCACCAAGAGCATGAGCTTCATTTGCAAGATCACAGAGTTTAGCATTAAACTCAGTGACTGTTTCTTCATCCAGCATCCTCAGATTCTCAAATTGTGTGGCAATTATCTGGAGTCTTGACAGCTTCACTCTATCAGTTCCTTCATGGGCAGTTTGCAGAATCTCCCATGCTTGCTTGGCCATGTCACAGTTTGAGATCAACCTGAAATTGTTAGCATCAACTGCAGCAAAAATTGCATTCAGAGCCTTTGAATTACCAGTTGCTGCAGCACCTTCTTCAGCAGTCCACTGCTCTTCAGGTTTTATTCTTGTCACTCCTTGCTCATCCATGGTGATTGGAGGAGACCACTGAACCACAACAGCTCTCCATGTCTTCTCATCAATAGCCCTGAGAAAGGCTTTCATTCTAGCTTTCCAATATCCATAATTGCTCTCTTCCAATAATGGAGGTCTGCTTGTGCTCTGTCCTTCCTTCATTGTCTTGGCTTCTTCAGGGACACTGTAGGATCTTTTAACTCTGTGTGTCGAGTTCCCGCTCTGATACCAATTGAAATTTCACAGCGTCTCACTTAGACAGATTTGTGAACTAGCAGTTGCTGCAGCACACTCTTGTTCACAAGAAATAATCTCAGCAAGCAATGAACAAAGGCACAGGTTTGTTCACCCAGTTCGGCCAAACTGCCTACGTCTGGGGAGGACTATTCTCCAGTCCTCAATCCACTCAATCAAAGGTCCCAAGCACACTCGGTTACAACGCACGCAACCTATGCTACTTTAACCCCGTGTGGATCACACAACACAATCAGAACAAGCTGTGATTTGTGTCAGCACACCCTCTACAGTATGTCAGTCTAGAATAGCTACAATCCTCTCAAAGAACTTAGCCTATTCTATACTACACTACTCAGCAGAGTTGCTGCAGCAACAGCTGTAACACACAGCTGAAGCACAATGTCCGCGTCGCTCCAAGGCCTTCTGCCGAGCCGATCGAACCTCTCCAAAAGCGCTGCACACTCTGAGTAACTCCCCCTCACTCAGTGACCACCTGCCACTAGTGAGTTCTTCCGCACGAACCTCGAACGAGTCTTCCACCCGTCAGTTCTTCCGCGGCTGCCTTTGATCAACCAACAAGCTCCAAAGCTCTGAATTGGCTTCCAGATCAATGCACAAATCAGTCTCTGCAAGACCTGATTCTCTTTTGCAATGCTCACCACAGCTCTGCGCTCAACGCTCTGCCCGTGTGTGTTTGATCGAAGAACAACGTCCGTAGCACCCAGAAAGTTCCTTCTCTGAAATCTGTGTCTACTCTCGTGTATCACTCAGCTTCGATCACCCTCTTCAGCCCTAACACCTTCTGCTTAAATACCCACACCACTTTAAGCAGTTTCCAGGTTTAGGCCATTGATCCTCAAGATCAATTATCTCCTAAAATCTAGGAGATTAGATTTGATTAATATCTTCAATGCAAATCTCCTTCCTCTGACTAGTAAACCTTGCTGGAATATGCTCAACAGCATTTTAGAAATTCTTCTAAGAGCAAGAACACAACTGCCATACCTTCAAAGCTCACCAAGTACATAACTGCTACTCGGACAGTTGATACAGCACTTGAACCAGCACCTGCTGCAGCATCCCCTGCTGTATCTGCTACTGCTTGTTTGTTTGAGCTGCAGCAGCTCCTTGTTCACATATGTTGGTTTTGTCAAACCTGCCATACTTGCATCATCATTTTTGTACAGCTTTATCTACTGTTCCTATGTTCCCAGAACGGTTCCAGTCTCGGCCTCCGGATAGCAGCTATGGAACAACGCTCCGCTCTCCCTCCTTGATCTATTTGCGTAAGTCAGAGCACGCGTTTACACCCGCGCGCGCCTTCCCTCGCTCGACTTCCAGTGGAAAGGTGGTCTGTTTTCCCACCTCGCCACGCTTCGGGTATTCGCCTTCGGCATCTGCTTGGCTGAGCGCGCTCTATTGTTCCAAAGGTCGCGAAGCACCGGCCTCCACTAGCGCTCTTACCCATATACCGTACCTTCGAAGCCAAAACGACTAACCGCCTCTCTAGAGCTTTTCTGTCAACTCCACATCCCCTGTATATCCCAACTAAAAGGAGCAGAAAAAACGAAAAAAATATACTTAAACTGTTGATAGCAGCGCATGCAAGATGAATAGGCAATACAAGCCGAAAAGTGTGCGCAACCCGCACACAAGCGCACCACTGCTACTATTCCCTTCAACTAAACTAAACTACACTACAAAGCTCAAAAAAATGTGAAATGTAAATGTAACGCTCCCCCCCCCCACACTTAAACAGAGACGTGTCCCCACGACTCATGCTCAAACGCAACGGAGAGCGCACACATGCATGCAAGCAAAACAAAGAACATAAGAAAGAAAAATTGCAGCAAAGACATAGTCAGGAGTTCATGAAATATTCAGCACAAGATAGTAAAATATCATCGAGCAATAGTTTTCAAAAAGATAAGAAACCACCCGAAAGAAATGAGCGCCCTCCCTGCATCCTAGACATCCTCGGAGCTGGACTCAGCCGCGGATCCTTGCGCCTCCTCAGCTGTGGAATCTGTCTCATATTCGGAACTAAAGGCTGGCGGCACGACAGAAACTGCGGCGGGCTGAGTCAGGAGATCGTCCTCCGGGATAGGGTCCCATAGTGAATCTGAGCTCGAACCTGTGATGGGAGTACCTTCAGAGGACCTCTGTATAGAAGGCTGCGCAGGGGGGTGCTGCTGGTGCTGGTACCGGGTCTACTACTGGGGTGGGCACTGCTGAATGGACCGGGGATTGGGCAGGAGGGCTGGCTGGCTTGCGTTGCTCGCTGGGGGACCCTGGAGGCGGCCTACGCAGACTGAGGAGAGGGGGATAGAATCTCCAAATTTCCACCTTGATGGTGGACTTACGCTCAGGTCTGCCCCTTATTCCTCCGCAAGTCAGCGGCCCTTTTGTGCTGACCCGACTCCAGTGCACCACCATGTTTGATACAAACATCACGTTCTTCCCATAGTAGAACCCCTTCAGTATGTCCATGTCTAGCAGGCTGATCTTTGGCACACCATTAAAGCGCCCGATGATGGCATAGGCGACCATGCGCCAGAGGTAGAACATGCACGGGTCGCGCAGCTCGCGTCCTCGGCCGCGCCCTGCGGCAAAAACTTGGCCGGTCGCCATCTCACGCCATGCCTCCTGATTTGTGTGTGTGTCCACATCCTCCTCACGCATCTTGGCGCACCTCAGTGTGCGCTTCAGCTTCTTGGCTGAGGCTATATACCAGACCCCTTGGTGCCGGTATCTGATCTCCAAGTCAGCAGTCTCCAGCGACGCCAAGAACTCGCACGTATCCTCCTTATCAGCTGCGCTGTTGACCTCCAACAGCGCTTCCCAGCCCGCCAGCACGAGCTTCTCCACAATCAGGTCCTCCATCCCGACTTCGCGCAGGAAGTCCCTGCTGATGTACGGGGTCCCATACATCTTCAGTCTCATGAAGGCGTCGTATTTGCTGTCGAACGACGCTGGGGTCTCTTGATCCTCTGCGGGCCTCATGGTGCGCTGCTATTCCTCTGGTCAACTATGGTCAAAGCTCAACAAACGCCCAAAAATCCAAACTCCGAATAACGCCCTTAAACTGTCACCTAATGGTCGTCTATCCTCCGCCTACAAAACCCAGCACCCAGAACTCCAAATGGTGCGGTCGAACTAGGTGCGATTTCAAACCTAGGGCAACTCTTCTATCGCACAAAACCCTAACTGAATCAACTCAAACTGAAGGGAAGGGTTACCTGGTGTGTGTGCGACGGTAAGCTCCTCAAATCTTTCTAAACGGAGGCCTGGTTGATTGTCGAACGGTGAGCGGAGGCTGAGAGCAGGAGCTTTCTTGCAACGGTCGAATGTGAAAATGCTGAAATTTTTCTAAGTCTTTGCCTTTTATACCCCCTGTCTGGCGCATCTGTTCTGCGCACTGACCTATGTACTGCTGCGCGACTAAAACACTACAAGTCCTAAACTAGCTAAAAATACTAAAAAAAACTTATATAAAAAAAACGTGTAAAAGTAAAACGTGTCGGGTTACCTCCCGACAAGTGCCTTTGTTTAACATCGTTGGCTCGACCGTACCTCATTACTTGCTTAAAAGTGTGCCAGTGACCCCCCCACTCTTGCTCCTGAGTGACCCCGCGCTCGTGTGCGCGTTGCGTTCTTCTTAGCCCTGCGCAAAGGATCGGAAGGGTGGTCAGCATGGTTAATATCATATGACAAATCATAAGTAACGAGGTTAGTTAATGAGGGAGAAGAAATATGAGCAATAATTCCCAGTTCTCCCTCAGGTGCATCTGGTGGCGACTCTGGCGCAGCAACCTGCGCATCTTCTATTTCTGGCTCTGCCAAGTCGACTTCGCGCGCTGTGCCATCCCAAGGTTCTCCTAAATACCTTTTGACTCTCTGCCCATTGACCTGAAAACGATGCTGGTGCTCGTTTTCTAACTCGATTGTTCCGTAAGGGAAAACCTTGGTAACTGTGTATGGTCCCGTCCATTTGCTGCGCAGCTTCCCAGGCATTAGCTTTAGGCGCGAGGAGAACAATAGTACCTGGTCTCCTGGCTCAAAGGTGCGTCTGAGGATGTTTTTATCGTGAAATGCCTTTGTGCGCGCCTTGTAGTCGCGCAGCCCCTCATATGCAGCTCCTCTAACTCGCTTAGCTCAAATGCGCGCTCCTTACCAGCCTCGTCTAGGTTCAGATTGCAAACGCGCAATGCCCAATATGCCTTGTGTTCTAACTCCACTGGCAGATGGCACGCTTTTCCATAAACCAACCGAAACGGTGAAGTCCCAATCGGTGTCTTATGTGCAGTTCTGTATGCCCATAGCGCATCGTCAAGGCGCTGGCTCCAGTCTTTGCGCGACGGTCTCACAGTTTTCTCCAGGATGCGCTTGATCTCTCGGTTGGAAACCTCGGCCTGGCCATTCATCTGAGGGTGGTAAGCGGTGGACGTCTTGTGGCGCACTCCATAATGCTTGAATACCTGTGCCACTATCCTATTGCAAAAATGCGTCCCCTGGTCGCTTATGATTGCCTTAGGCACCCCGTACCTGCAAAAGATGTTAGTTCTCAAAAAGTCAGCGACCGTCTTACCATCATCCTTCCGGGTGGCCTTAGCCTCAACCCATTTGGAGACATAATCCACCGCGACCAATATATACTCATGGAGGAAATGGCCCCATGAAGTCAATCCCCCAAATATCGAATACTTCATTCACTAGTATTGGCGTCTGCGGCATCTCATTGCGCGCTGATAATCCCCCTGTGCGCTGGCACCTGTCACAATTCCTGCAGTGGTTATACGAGTCACTAAACAAGTGTGGCCAATAAAATCCGTAATCCAGGATCTTTCTGCTCGTGCGCTTTGGACCAAAGTGTCCTCCACATGCGTGCGCATGACAGAACATTAAAACCGAGTTAATTTCATGGTCAGGCACTGATAGAGCCTATTTATACGCATTATTTAGATCATAACCCTAGGCTTGTTTGTATTATTTTGTGTACAAGATTACTGGTTTCCAGTGTTTTTGTATTTCAGGGCAAAACGAGGGCCTAAGCCGGATACGCACTAACAGGCAGCGTTTAGGACGCACAGCACACAGCCTGCGGAGCTAGCGGCGCAAACAGAAGAAATGGCGAGACACAGCAGAGTTGCGCCGACCAATGCGCTAAGCAGTACGCCGTGCGCCAGGCGCAGAGTCCAGTATTTCCTAATCCTGACATGACCAGATTTGGAAGTTGCCAAGGATGGACCTCTCGAGCAGTATATAAAGGGGAGGAAGTCTAGGGTTTGAGACGGATCAATCAATCAGGAGACACACAGAAAGGCAACACCCCACATCAGAGGGCCACGAGAGAGCGAGAGAGCGGCAAACTGGAAAACACACGGACTTGTTGAGAGGACTTGCGCCAGCCGACTGCGCCAGCCGAGAGACATATTGCACGCACTGTTTGCTACTTGTTTCTCAGATACATTAGACCTTATTTTACTATTCTATGATGTTTATCACTAGCATGTCTAGCTAAACGCTTAGTATCGGTTGGACATGAATCTATGAGTATTTCCTTTGAGACTTGCACTTAATGCATAGCTTGCTTGCTTAGTAACTAGTTATTTCAGTTTGTTTTGTTTTTGTTGTTGTTTCTGACAGCGCGCAATCACCATTAGCCTGCGCAACCTTGAAACAGTTGCGCTGCGCAGATTCTAGTTGCGCACTGACAGATGCAGCAGCATTAGTTATCTTTTAACTTCATTTTTCTTTAAGATTCAGAACAGGTCATGGAGGATAACAGTGTCGTAGAAGACAATTTGGGGGAGAGAACCCCAGAGGAAGCAAGAGCACATAACCACGCAGCCCTGTTCAGAGAGGAAGTGCAGCGCGAGGTTGAAGCAAGGAGGGCCGCTGAAGTGTATCATGCGCCACCCGTGCAACAGGCCGCGCGACGCAGAACAGTGCGCGAGATGTCAGCCCCTATCACTGTTAACCAGCCATGGTGCATTGTGCTTCCACCAGGCGGTCATTTTGAGCTAAGAAGCTCGCTCATTCATCACATGCCCAAGTTTCACGGGATGCACAATGAAAATCCAGTCAAGCATGTGCGAGAATTCCTAGTCATTTGCGAGAACATGAAGACCGAAGGAGAAAGCGATGAAGCGCTAAAAATGAAGGCATTCCCATTTTCACTGTGTGATACAGCCAGACATTGGTTGATGAACTTACCTGCAGGATCCATTCACACATGGGAGCAGCTGCAGAAGAAATTCCTGGACAAATTCTATCCCGCAGCAAAGATCGCGCTACTCAGAAGAGAGCTGGCCGCGCCAAGGCAGAGCGCAGGGGAGTCACTGTCAGAATATTACGAGCGTTTCAGGGAGCTAGAGGCCAACTGCTACAATCATGGCCTGCCCCAGAATGTGCTGATAGAGAACTTCCTAAATGGATTGCTGCCCATGGAGCTGATATTATTGAACGCATGCGCAGGAGGCGACATTTGCAACATGTACCCAGAGGACGCGTGGCAGCTGATAGAAGACTCTGCTGGTCAGGTACGACATCAGCTAACACTTGAAAATAGTCGTACTCGTTCTGTGCATCAGGTAGAAACAAGCGCTGAGATCAAGGAAATGAAGGCCATGCTGCAGAAGTTGATGAGTGCGCAGAGCGCACAACCTGTTGCGCCAAAGGTATGTGAATTTTGCAGGTCCACCGAGCACAAGACTGATGAATGTCCCACGCTATTTGAGGAATCTGGAGATGTCAATGCTCTCGGAGGATGGGACAACAGAGGGCCACCGAGGCAGAATCAGCCGCGCTTTGGACTGGCAGCAAATGGATTCAGATGGAAGGAGGAGAACAATTTCCAGAGGCAGTCCACAGATCAGCGCGCGCCACAGCAGACCCAACAAGCTGCGCCTTACAATCCACCGCATCGCCGCACTAACGCACCAGCACATAACAACCAGCAACCGAGGCGATCCTTGGAAGATATCGTGGGGCAGCTAGCAGACACAGTGCGCAAAAATGACGAGAAATATGACAAGAGGTTCGAGTCCATTGAAAAGCACCTATCACAGATCGCAACCACGGTATATGAGCTGAAAAAGAGCGATGGCAATCTGCCTTCGCAAGTGATTCAGAACCCCAAAGGAGGAGTTAATGCAGTAACACTGAGGACTGGGCGCACAATAGGAACAGAGCAGACCGCGAAGGCGCCCCCGCCACCAGCTGCGCAAGTCCCAGAGTCGACAGAGCAGAATGCGCAACCAGAGCAGAACGCGCAACCTGAAGTGCCAGCCACAAGCCAGCAAGGCGAAGCGCCAGGTATAACAGAATTAAAAGACAAGGGCACGAATCGTACTAATATACCTGCACCTTTCCCTGTGCAGGCACCCTTGGCTAGGAAGGAAGCGCAGGATAAAGAGCTATATGAGTTATTCAGTAAGGTGGAAATCAACATTCCCCTTATTGAAGCAGTTCGGCAGATCCCAAGGTACGCCAAGTTTTTGAAGGAGTTGTGCACAAACAAGCGACGAAAAGGCGAATGCGCACAGGTAATGTTAAATGCGCAAGCTTCAGCGATCGTGCAACATAAGGTACCACCTAAGTGCCGAGACCCAGGTACATTCACTATCCCATGCACTCTAGGTAAAACCACGGTAAGCAACTGCATGATTGATTTAGGCGCATCCATTAATTTGTTACCTTATTCTCTATATGCGACATTGCGCCTTGGACCACTAAAGCCTGCAGGTCTCACCATTCAGCTAGCGGATCGATCGTGCAAACAACCTGCAGGCATGATAGAGGATGTTCTTGTGCGAGTAGGAGAGCTGGTGTTCCCAGCAGATTTTTATGTGCTAGAAATGGAGGGCGAATCGAGCACCAGCAGTGCGCAAATCCTACTAGGCAGACCTTTCCTTATGACCGCGCGCACGAAGATAGACGTGTGGAGGGGCACGCTCTCCATGGAAGTGGACTGCGAAGAAATCCATTTCAACATATTCAAAGGAATGCAGCACCCACATGATGACGCCACAGTGCACGCAATGGACAACTTGGATGATTTAGTCACAGATGCGCAATGCGCAAGCGCAACAGTAGGACCAGAGCCACTGGCACAAGCAGAGTTGGAAGAGCAGGAAGACGAGCCGAGCAGTGCTGAACCAGAGTCCACACAGGTACATGATATAGTTCATATTTGCACCGCTACTAAAATCTTGCCCTACATTGAACAGGCACCCAAGGTCGAGCTGAAGCAACTCCCAGAACACCTCAAATACATTTTCCTGGGAAATGAGGACACCCTGCCAGTGATCATCAAGAAAGGATTAGAAGAGGAGCAGGAAGTGCGTTTACAGCAGGTGCTGCGCAAGAACCAGCGCGCCATAGGATGGACACTTGCTGACCTGCGCGGAGTGAGCCCAGACGTATGCATGCATAGAATTCTGTTGGAAGATGGTGCCAAACCATCCAGGGAGGCTCAGCGCAGGTTAAACCCGAATATGATGGAGGTAGTGCAGAAGGAGATTTTAAAGTTGCTTGACGCAGGAGTCATCTACCCCATCTCGGACAGCAAATGGGTCAGTCCAGTGCACGTTGTGCCTAAGAAGGGAGGAATCACAGTGGAAGAGAATGCGCAGGGCGAGCTAGTTCCCAAGCGCATACAGACTGGATGGCGCATGTGCATCGACTACAGGAAGCTTAACGCAGTTACGCGCAAGGACCATTTCCCGCTACCCTTCATGGACCAGATGCTGGACAAATTAGCAAGTAAGCCCTATTTTTGTTTCTTGGACGGATATTCAGGGTATAATCAGATACCCATAGCTGCGGAGGATCAGGAGAAGACCACGTTCACTTGCCCGTTCGGTACGTTTGCGTTTCGGCGCATGTCATTTGGGCTGCGCAACGCGCCAGGTACGTTCCAACGCTTAGTCATGAGCATTTTCTCTGATATGATTGGTATATGCATCGAAGTGTTCATGGATGATTTTACTGTATATGGAGGTACCTTTGATACATGCTTGACTCATCTAGATAAAGTCTTAGCGCGCTGCATATCTAAGAACCTAGTGCTTAATTATGAAAAATGTCATTTCATGGTAACGCATGGTGTAGTACTAGGACATATCATCTCAGAGGAGGGGATCAAGGTAGATAAAGCTAAGATAGACCTTATTTCTAATCTACCTTATGCCACTAACGTGCGCGATGTGAAGTCTTTCTTAGGACATGCCGGGTTTTACAGGCGTTTTATAAAAGACTTCTCTAAAATTTGCATACCCCTGTCTAACCTCTTGCAAAAGGATGTGTGCTTCGACTTTACTGATGAGTGCAGGGCCGCATTTGATAAGCTGAAGGAAGCGCTGACCAGTGCGCCAGTGATGCGCGCACCAGACTGGAACCTGCCATTTGAATTAATGTGCAACGCAAGTGATTATGCAGTAGGTGCAGTCTTGGGGCAGCGAGTGGACAAGAAGCCGCACGCCATTTACTATGCATCGCGCATACTGGACGCTGCGCAGAGGAACTACACCACCACGGAGAAGGAGCTTCTGGCAATTGTGTTTGCGCTTGAGAAGTTCCGTGCATATGTTCTAGGCGCCAGGGTCATCGTATACACAGGTCACGCAGCCATCCGCTACCTAATGTCCAAGAAGGAGACTAAGCCGCGCCTGATGCACTGGGTGCTCCTACTTCAGGAATTCGACTTGGAGATCAAAGACAAGAAGGGCATGGAGAATACAGTTGCTGACCACCTGAGCAGGATCGTGAAAGAGGAGGAGCCAGGGCAGATCACAGAGACATTCCCTGACGAGCATCTGATGGCGCTGACAGGTAAGGTACCATGGTATGCGCACATTGCGAATTACCTGGTCACAGGTACGTTTCCTCCGCATTTCAATAAAACCCAGTGCATGAGATTAAAACATGAGTCAAAACATTATATTTGGGATGATCCATATATGCTTAGAATAGGACCTGATCAGATATTGAGGCGCTGCGTGCCTGACCATGAAATTAACTCTGTCTTGCTGTTTTGTCATGCGCACGCATGTGGAGGACACTTTGGCCCCAAGCGCACAAGCAGAAAGGTCCTGGATTGCGGATTTTATTGGCCGCACCTGTTCCGAGACGCATATGATCACTGCAGGAATTGTGATAGGCATATCAGCGCGCAATGAGATGCCGCAGACGCCGATTCTAGTGGATGAAGTATTTGATGTATGGGGCATTGACTTCATGGGGCCATTTCCTCCATCTGCCGGATACGAGTACATATTAGTGGCAGTGGACTATGTCTCCAAATGGGTCGAAGCTAAGGCCACGCGGAAGGATGATGGTAAGACGGTTGCTGAGTTTCTGAAAACTAATATCTTTTGCAGGTACGGGGTGCCTAAGGCAGTCATCAGCGACCAGGGAACGCACTTTTGCTACAGGATTGTGGCGCAAGTTTTCAAGCATTATGGAGTGCGCCACAAGACGTCCACTGCCTATCATCCTCAGACAAATGGACAGGCCGAGGTTTCCAACAGAGAGATCAAGCGCATCCTAGAAAAGACTGTCAGACCTTCGCGCAAAGATTGGAGCCAGCGCCTGGACGATGCGCTGTGGGCATACCGCACCGCGCATAAGACACCCATCGGGACTTCACCATTCCGGTTGGTCTACGGAAAAGCATGCCACTTGCTAGTGGAGCTAGAGCACAAAGCTTTTTGGGCCTTACGCATTTGCAACCTGAACCTAGACGAGGCCGGAAAGGAGCGCGCATTTGAGCTCAGCGAATTAGAAGAGCTGCGCCTGGATGCCTATGAGGGACTGCGCGATTACAAGGAGCGGACAAAAGCGTTTCATGACAAGCATATCCTCAGACGCTCTTTCACGCCAGGAGACCAGGTATTATTGTTCTCATCACGCCTGAAGCTCATGCCTGGAAAGCTGCGCAGCAAATGGACAGGACCGTACACAGTCACCAAGGTTTTCCCCTACGGAACAATCGAGTTAGAAAACGAGCACCGGCATCGTTTTCAGGTGAATGGGCAGAGAGTCAAACGGTATCTCGGGCAACCTTGGGATGGTGCAACGCGCGACATTGAGTTGGCACAACCAGAAATAACAGATGCGCGAGCTGACGTGCCAGAGGCACCACCGGATGCACCAGAGGGAGAACTGGAGACTATTGCTCACATTTCTTCTTCCTCTTCATCCACCCTCGTTACTGCAGATTTCTCACATATTATCCATGCTGACTTCCCTTATTATTCTTTGCGCAGGATCAAGGAGAACACAGCGCCTGCACAAGCGCAAGATCACTCAGGAGCAAGGGTGGGGGGGGGGGGGGGTCGCTGACACACATTTTGGCGCGTAACGAGGTACAGTCGAGCCAACGACGTTAAACAAAGGCACTTGTCGGGAGGTAACCCGACTCGTTTTACCTTTACATGTTTTTCTTTTAGTTCTTCTAGTGTTTTTTAGTTAGTTTAGGACTTGTCATTTTTAGTCGAGCAGCAGTGCGCAGGACCTCTGCGCCAGCCAGAGGGGTATATAAGGGCAGGACTTAGAATTTTTTCAGCACTTCTCTCATTCGACCGTTGCCAGCTGCTTCCGCCTCCCGTTTCCACCAGCCGTTCAGAGCTTCCAGTTAGAGAGATTTGCAGAGCACTCAGTCGCAATACCCTCAGGTACCCTCTTCCCCCGATCTGAGTGGATTTTATTAGGGTTTGTACGGTGGAGGAGTGCATTAGGGTTTTGAAATCGCACCAAGCTAGAGTGCACCGACTCGATTGTTGTTTAGTGGGTTGTGTAGGCAAGCAGTAGGCGCTCAGTTGGTGAGAGTTTCAGCGCATTCGGAGCAGTTTGGATTTTTCTGGGTTTTGAGAAGTGTTGACCAGCGTTGACCAGAGAACCGAGCGCAGTATGAGGCCCGCTGAGGACCAAGAGACCCCTGCCGACTTCGCCTACAAGTATGCGGCGTTTATGAGCCTGGAAATGTACGGGACCCCGTACATTAGCCGAGAATTCCTGCGCGAGGTCGGACTGGAGGACCTCGTTGTAGAGCGCCTGGCGCTAGCAAGCTGGGAGGCGCTGTTGGAACTCAACAGCGCATCAGAAAGAGAGGACACATGCGAGTTCCTGGCGTCGCTGGAGACGGGCGACCAGGAGATCAGATATAGGCATCGGGGCGTGTGGTTCATCACCTCAGCTGGAAGGATGAAGCGCGCACTCGGATGCGGTAAGGTGCGCGAGGGGGACACAGACACGCACTCCAACCAGGAGGCCTGGCGCGAGATGGCGACTGGGACAGCTTTTGCCGCGGGGCGCAGCAGAGGACGCGAGCTGCGTGACCCGTGGATGTTCTACTTGTGGCGCTTGGTCGCCTATGCAGTCATTGGCCGATTTAATGGCGCGCCGAAGGTCAACCTCCTGGACTTGAACATTTTGAAGGGGCTGTACTATGGAAGGAGGGTGCTATTTGTTTCAAACATGGTAGTCCACTGGGGCCGGGTTACCACAAGGGGACCGCTGACGTGCGGTGGAATTATTACGCACCTGCTGCGGGCGCTACATGGAGAGCCTGAGGTGCCGGAGCACACTATGGTGCCAGCTGTCCCTCTTGACCGCGCCCACATGCTACAGATACGGGCGGTAGCTGTGAAGGAAGATGGCACATTGGAATGGTGCTACCACCTGCAGCCGGCCAGAGCACCGCGGCCCAGAGCAGAAAGCAGTGCGCAGGGCGCAGCAGCCGCATAGGAGATGGAAGAAGACGAAGCCCCAGAACCAGTTGTGCCTCTGGTCAGGCGCGCAAGGACCCGTGCGCAGACTGGAGCGCAAAGGAGGGCTCGTACACCGCAGGGGGAGCCAGTTACAATTTCGATCGAGGATTCTCCCCCTCGTGCACGCGGAAAGCGCCCAAGGACTAAGGCTGAGGAGGCGCCCGAGGAAGCATCAGCCGAGCAGCGCATGATGTTCAACGTCATGCGTGTGCTCGAATACTTAGCGCCAGAGGGGGCGGATTTGAGTATGAGTCCACCATCCGGGTGGAGATTTGGAGACGCGATTCCCCCTCTCCTCAGCCTGCACCGACCACCTCCAGGTTCCCCCAGTGAGCCACCTCAGCCAGCTAGCCCTCCTACTCAGCCCCCAGTATATCCCGCAGCACCCTCCCCAGTACCAGTACCACCATCAGCCCCAGCACCAGCAGCACCAGCACCAGCAGAACCCACCCCCGACCCAGACCACGTACCCGCACCTTCCCCTGCCCAGCCGTCCATTCCTAGGTCCCCTATAGCCGAACCCATCATTAGCACCAGCTCAGAATCGCTATGGGACCGCGTTTCAGAGGATGACGGCGAGGCGCAGCCTGTCGCCCTATCAGTTGTACCGCCTTCCTCCAGCCGAATATACGACGGATTCTTCAGAGGAGGAGGCGCATAGTTCAGCGGCTGCGTCCAGCTCAGCTGACCTCTAGAGCTGCGAAGGGGAGCGCTTATTTCTTTCGGGCGGTGTCTATTTTTCTTTATGTGCTGAACTTTATTTGCTATTATGTTGCTATATTTGTGGTGAACTCGTGTGCTACATATTTTTATGCCCCTATGCTATATTTGCGCTGCTTTGACTATTATGTTTTTTTAGGAGTTTTATGTTCTTTATTTTTTGCTTGCATGCGTGTGCGCATCCTCCGTGCGCTTGAGCTTGAGTCGTGGGGACACGTCTCTGTTTAAGTGTGGAGGGGGAGCGTTACACTTACATTTCACGTTTTTTTTTTGAGCTTTTTAGTGTAGCTTAGTTGTATTGAAGGAAACAGTAGCAGTAGTGCGCTGTGTGCGGGTTACGCGCACTGATCAGCTTGTTTGCGCTATCCATATTGCGCCGTGCGCTATCAACTGTTTTTAGTATATTTTTTCATTTTTTCTGCTCCTGTTAGTTGGGATATACAGGGGATGTGGAGTTGACAGAAACGCTTCAGAGAGGCGGTTAGTCGCTCGCGCTTCAGAGGAGAGGTATATGGTCGAAAGCGCGAGTGGAGGCCAGTGCTTCGCGACCTTCGGAACAAGTAAGTGCGCTCGGTCACGCAGATGCCGAAGGCGAAACACCCAAAGCGTGGCAAGGTGGGAAAACAGACCACCTTCCCTCTAGAAGTCGAGCTAAGGAAGGCGGGCGCGGGTGTAAACGCGTGCGCCGACCTGCGCAGATAGACCATGGAGGGAGAGCGGGGCGGTGTTCCATAGCTGTTATCCGGAGGCCGAGACTGGAACCGTTCTGGGAAGATAGAAACCATAGACAAAGCTGTACGAAAGAAAAATACCAGCAGATGATACGCGCCACAAAAGAATCAGCGTGCGCACTGATAAGCACCAGCATGCGCAAGTTCACAAAAGGAAAAAAATCATCATCAAAAAGGCTTGAGTTCCCAGGAAGTGCGCGGAAGAATCACGCATCGGAAGAAGCTTGCACTGTTAACCATATACCCATCCTCGGAGCAAGAGCTGACAACCTGGAGCCTATGAAGAGCTATCTCCCAGCCATCCGAAATGATTTTTTCATCCCAGCTGAGAGGTAATGAATTTCGAAATTATTATACTTGAAAACTGTTGAGAGCAGATGTGCGCAGGTGGTAGAGCAGCGCAAGGTGTTCAGCAGCGCAGACCGCGCCAGAGTGCAAGACTGTGCGCTAGACTCCAGAGAGGTAATGGTATCCGTGCTTGAGTGCTTGTTCGAGGACGAACAAGGGGCAAGTGTGGGGGGTTTGATAGAGCCTATTTATACGCATTATTTAGATCATAACCCTATGCTTGTTTGCATTATTTTGTGTACAAGATTACTGGTTTCCAGTGTTTTTGTATTTCAGGGCAAAACGAGGGCCTAAGCCGGATACGCGCTAACAGGCAGCGTTTAGGACGCACAGCACACAGCCTGCGGAGCTAGCGGCGCAAACAGAAGAAATGGCGAGACACAGCAGAGTTGCGCCGACCAATGCGCTAAGCAGTACGCCAGGCGCAGAGTCCAGTATTTCCTAATCCTGACATGACCAGATTTGGAAGTTGCCAAGGATGGACCTCTCGAGCAGTATATAAAGGGGAGGAAGTCTAGGGTTTGAGATATCAATCAGGAGACACACAGAAAGGCAACACCCCACATCAGAGGGCCACGAGAGAGCGAGAGAGCGGTAAACTAGAAAACACACGGACTTGTTGAGAGGACTTGCGCCAGCCGAGAGACATATTGCACGCACTGTTTGCTACTTGTTTCTCAGATACATTAGACCTTATTTTACTATTCTATGATGTTTATCACTAGCATGTCTAGCTAAACGCTTAGTATCGGTTGGACATGAATCTATGAGTATTTCCTTTGAGACTTGCGCTTAATGCATAGCTTGCTTGCTTATATTAATTCTGTGCACATTACTGGCAGCTTGTTGCATGAGTAGGGGAAGCCTTGAACCGCAATCTTACTCTTGTCGCTTGTTGTTGTCTGTTAAACTAGTTGAATATCCTGACGGTGCCAACTAGGAGTAACGCGCTAGGATAGGCAATTACTACCTTGATCGGATCCGTAGTTGTTTAAGTCTAGTGCAAGAATTAATAGCACATGAACTTTGATCGGAACATGCGCACATGTTAGGAAGCCTTGACCGTACACTAACTTAAATAAAATCAAGCTATAGACATTTAGAGTCGATGATAAGGAATGCACTCTGAAATTTCACAGCGTCTCACTTAGACAGATTTGTGAACTAGCAGTTGCTGCAGCACACTCTTGTTCACAAGAAATAATCTCAGCAAGCAATGAACAAAGGCACAGATTTGTTCACCCAGTTCGGCCAAACTGCCTACGTCTGGGGAGGACTATTCTCCAGTCCTCAATCCACTCAACCAAAGGTCCCAAGCACACTCGGTTACAACGCACGCAACCTATGCTACTTTAACCCCGTGTGGATCACACAACACAATCAGAACAAGCTGTGATTTGTGTCAGCACACCCTCTACAGTATGTCAGTCTAGAATAGCTACAATCCTCTCAAAGAACTTAGCCTATTCTATACTACACTACTCAGCAGAGTTGCTGCAGCAACAGCTGTAACACACAGCTGAAGCACAATGTCCGCGTCGCTCCAAGGCCTTCTGCCGAGCCGATCGAACCACTCCAAGAGCGCTGCACACTCTGAGTAACTCCCCCTCACTCAGTGACCACCTGCCACTAGTGAGTTCTTCCGCATGAACCTCGACCGAGCCTTCCACCCGTCAGTTCTTCCGCGGCTGCCTTTGATCAACCAACAAGCTCCACAGCTCTGAATTGGCTTCCAGATCAATGCACAAATCAGTCTCTGCAAGACCTGATTCTCTTCTGCAATGCTCACCACAGCTCTGCGCTCAACGCTCTGCCCGTGTGTGTTTGATCGAAGAACAACGTCCGTAGCACACCAAAAATCCTCACTCTGAAATCTGTGTCTACTCTCGTGTATCACTCAGCTTCGATCACCCTCTTCAGCCCTAACTCCTTCTGCTTAAATACCCACACCACTTTAAGCAATTTCCAGGTTTGGGCAATTGACCCACAAGATCAATTATCTCCTAAAATCTAGGAGATTAGATTTGATCAATATCTTCAATGCAAATCTCCTTCTCTGACTAGTAAACCTTGCTGGAATATGCTCTTTAGTATTTTAGAAATTCTTCTAAGAGCTTTCACAAAGCTGCCATACCTTCAAATCGCACCCAGCACAAAACTGCTACTTGGACAGTTGATACAGCACTTGAACCAGCACCTGCTGCAGCATCCCCTGCTGTAGCTGCTGCTAGTTCACTTCTGCTGCCAGCTTGATTGTTTGAGCTGCAACAACTCCTTGTTCACTTGTGCTGTAGCTGTTTGCTGCTGCTGGAATTTCCTAAATGCATTAGGAAACAATCCCATCAATTATAAGGAAGATCTTCCAATTTATAGAGGTTTTGATTTTCCAATCAAATCTTCATTCAACAAATCTGCCCTTGTTCTTGAGAGACACTCTAGAAATATTCTCCTGAATATTCAGCTCTTTCCGAAAGCCCTTCGGTCCACTGATTTGTTGATTGAATGCAATCTTCGAGAAAGCTTTGAATTTGTGCTACCACATTTTAGCTCCAGCATCTACTACTGAACTTCTGCTCCAGGGATTGCTGTAGCACTTGCTTACTCCACTTTAGCTCCAGAGATAGTCACTCTGCCCAGATTGCACAAGCTGATGTCTTCATGCTCTCTTTCAGAATTTCGAGCTCCCCAAGGCAACATTAGGTCGCGCGCCTCGTGAAGACATTAGCCACTTAATGTCTTCATCTGGAGCGCCACTTAATGTCTTCAGCTGGAGCGCCACTTACTGAGTTTGCTCACTCTGGAATGCTCTTCATCAGCTGTTTTCTTTCCATACTTGCTAAAGCAGGCTCTAGTTCACTTTGTAGGAGTTTGTCAATGATGCCACATACCTTCACACACTCATAGAGGATTGTCTGCGCCGATACTTCTCATAGTCATAGTATTTAATCTCTATTGCCTGCACACGTCTAGTGCATTTCCCTGCGTTTTACAACTGTTTACTTGCGCACTGCGCAACCCAATCACTCACCCCCAATCTTCGTAAGCGTAGGTTACTGGCTAGAACTGAACTACTTGCTCCCTGTGGAGATCGACCCTTACTTAACCGCTGTACTAGTGGAAGAGGAAGGAATTAATTTGACGCGCACAACGACGCGCGATCAGGCACGAATCGCCTCAAAATCTGATCAGGTCCTATTCTGAGCATATACGGATCATCCCAAATGCAATACCTAGACTCATGCTTTAATCTCATGCATTGGGTTTTAGTGAAATGAGGAGGAAACGTACTTGTGACCAGGTAATTCGCAATGTGCGCATACCATGGTACCTTACCTGTCAGCGCCATCAGATGCTCGTCAGGGAATGTCTCCGTGATCCGCCCTGGCTCCTCCTCTTTCACGATCCTGCTCAGGTGGTCAGCGACTGTGTTCTCCGTGCCCTTCTTATCCTTGATTTCCAAGTCAAACTCCTGAAGTAGGAGCACCCAGCGCATCAGGCGCGGCTTAGTCTCCTTCTTGGACATTAGGTAACGGATTGCTGTGTGGTGTTTGTAGATGATGACTCTGGCGCCTAAAACATATGCGCGGACTTCTCCAGTGCAAACACTATTGCCAGAAGTTCCTTTTCCGTGGTTGTGTAGTTCCTCTGCGCAGCGTCCAGTGTGCGCGATGCATAATAGATGGCATGCGGCTTCTTGTTCACGCGCTGTCCCAGGACTGCACCTACTGCATAGTCACTTGCGTCGCACATCAGTTCGAACGGCAGGCTCCAGTCTGGCGCGCGCATCACTGGCGCACTCGTCAACGCCTCCTTCAGCTTATCAAAAGCAGCCCTGCACTCATCAGTGAATTCGAAACACACATCCTTTTGCAAGAGGTTAGACAGGGGTATACAAATCTTAGAAAAATCTTTTATGAAACGCCTGTAAAACCCTGCATGCCCAAGGAATGATTTCACATCGCGCACGTTAGTGGAATAAGGCAGATTAGAAAGAAGATCTATTTTGGCCTTATCTACCTTGATCCCCTCCTGCGAGATAATAATTCCTAGTACTACTCCATGTGATACCATAAAATGACATTTTTCATAATTGAGCACTAGGTTTTTTGAAATGCAGCGCGCTAAGACCTTATCGAGATTAATTAAGCATGCGTCAAAGGTTCCTCCATACATAGTAAAATCATCCATGAACACCTCTATGCATATAGCAATCATATCAGAAAAAATGCTCATGACTAGACGTTGGAACGTACCTGGCGCGTTACACAGTCCAAACAACATGCGCCGAAACGCAAACGTACCGAATGGGCAGGTAAACGTAGTTTTGTCTTGATCCTCCGCAGCTATGGGTATCTGATTGTACCTTGAGTACCCGTCCAGGACGCAAAAGTATGGCTTCCCCGCTAATCGATCTAGTATCTGGTCCATGAAGGGCAGCGGAAAATGATCCTTGCGCGCGACTGCGTTAAGCTTTCTGTAGTCGATGCACATGCGCCATCCAGTTTGCATGCGCTTGGGAACTAGCTCGCCCTGCGCATTCTCCTCTACTGTGATTCCTCCTTTCTTCGGCACAACGTGCACTGGACTCACCCATTTGCTGTCCGAGATTGGGTAAATGACTCCTGCATCAAGCAGCTTCAGGATCTCCTTCTTCACCACTCCATCATATTCGGGTTCAATCTGCGCTGAGGCTCCCTGGATGGTTTGGCACCATCTTCCAATAGAATCCTATGCATGCAGACGTCCGGGCTCACTCCGCGCAGGTCAGCAAGTGTCCATCCTATAGCGCGCTGGTTCTTGCGCAGCACCTCTTGTAACCGTGCCTCCTGCTCCTCTTCTAATCCTTTCTTTATGATTACCGGCAGGGTGTCCTCATTTCCCAAGAATATGTATTTGAGGTGCTCGGGGAGTTGCTTCAGCTCGACCTTGGGTGCCTGTTCAATAGAGGGTAAGATTTTATTAGCAGTGCAGACATTAACTATATCGTGTACCTGTCTGGATACCGGTTCAGCACTGCTCGGCTCATCCTCATGCGCCTCCATCTCTGCCTGTGTTAGCGGCTCAGGTCCTTCTGCTGTGCTCGCACATTGCGCATCTGCAACCAAGTCATCTATGCTGTCCAACGCGTGCACTGTGGCGTCCTCATGAGGGTGCTGCATCCCTTTAAATATGTTAAAGTGAATTTTCTCGCCATCGACCTCCATTGAGAGCGTACCCCTCCACACGTCTATCTTTGTGCGCGCTGTCATCAGAAATGGTCTGCCCAGTAGGATCTGCGCACTTCCTTTGCTCGACTCACCTTCCATCTCTAAGACGTAGAAATCTACTGGGAACACCAGCTCTCCTACTCGGACGAGGAAGTCCTCTATCATGCCCGTCGGTTGTTTGCACGACCGATCCGCTAGTTGAATGGTGAGACCTGCAGGCTTTAGTGGTCCAAGGCACAATGACGCATACAAGGAATAGGGAAGCACATTTATAGATGCGCCTAAGTAAATCATGCAGTTGCTTACTGTGGTCTTACCTAAAGTGCATGGGATGGTGAACGTACTTGGATCTCGGCATTTAGGTGGTACCTTATGTTGCACGATTGCTGAGGCCTGCACATTTAGCATTACTTGTGCGCACTCTCCCTTCCTCCTCTTGTTTGTGCACAGCTCCTTTAAGAACTTGGCGTATCTAGGGATCTGCCGAACTGCTTCAATAAGGGGAATGTTTATTTCCACCTTACTGAATAACTCGTAGAGCTCCTTATCAAGCGCTTCTTTCCTAGCCAATGGTGCCTGTACAGGAAAAGGTGCAGGTATGTTGGTACGATTCATGTCTTTGTCTTTCGATTGCGCCATACCTGGCGCCTCGCCCTGCTGGTTTGTGGCTTGCGCTGCTGGTTGCGCATCTTGCTCTGCTGGTTCTGGAGCTTGCGCAACTGGTTGCGCGGGCGTCTTTGCGGTCTGCTCTATTCCTACTGTGCGCCCAGTCCTCAGTGTCACTGCGTTGACTCCTCCCTTGGGATTCTGGATCACTTGCGAAGGCAGATTGCCATCGCTCTTTTTCAGCTCATACACCGTGGTGGCGATCTATGATAGCTGCTTTTCAATGGACTCGAACCTCTTGTCGTACTTCTCATCATTCTTGCGCACTCTGTCTGCTAGCTGCCCCACGATATCTTCTAAGGATCGCCGCGGCTGCTTGTTGTTTTCCGCTGGTGCGTCAGTGCGGCGATGCGGTGGGTTGTAGGGCGCAGCTTGTTGCGTCTGCTGTGGTGCGCGCTGCTGCATAGTCTGCCTCTGGAAATTGTTGTCCTCCTTCCATCTGAACCCATTTGCGGCTAGTCCAACCTCGCGCTGCACTTCCTCTCTGAACAGGGCTGCGCGGTTATGTGCTCTTGCTTCTTCTGGGGTTCTGTCCCCTAAGTTGTCTCCAACGACACTGTTATCCTCCATAACCTGTTCTAAATCTCAAAGAAAACGAAATTAAAAGATAACTAATGCTGCTGCGTCTGTCAGTGCGCGACTAGAATCTGCGCAGCGCAACGGTTTCAAGGTTGCGCAGGCTAATGGTGATTGCGCGCTGTCAGAAACAACAACGAGAAAACAAAACAAACTGAAATAACTAGTTACTTATAAGGAAAAACGTAAACTAGCTAAAACTTAGCTGTGTTGCTCCTCGGCAACGGCTTCAAAATTTGATCGCGCGTCGTTGTACGCGTCAAATATAATCCTTCCTCTTCCACTAGTACAGCGGTTAAGTAAGGGTCGATCTCCACAGGGAGCAAGCAGTTCAGTTTTAACCAGTGACCTACACTTACGAAAATGGGGGTGTGAATGATTGGGGTGTGCAGTGCGCGAGTAAGCAGTAGTGAACGCACGAATTGCACTAGACGTGCTGATGTGCGCGCAAAGTGCATAGTATTTATGTGCATTCCCCTTTTAGTTCTTGTTCATTCCGTGATGTTATATAAGTCTTTTGATGCTTTTCGCGTGCGTTTCAGGTTTATATCGAGTAGTTGGAGTCATGCAGCAGCTTAGAAGGGTTTTGGACAAAATTCAGTCGATTGCGGGCGAAAGCGCAAAAGAATCATGATAATGAAGATTCGCCCGATTCAATGTGACTCGGCCTGTACTAGTTGACTCGCCCGGATCAAAGCACTCGGGCAAATTGGAACTCTCTGGAAAGTTGACTCGCCCGAGTCAGTTCTGCCCGAGTCACGAAGCGCAAGACTGAGTCAAGAAGTGACTCGGCCAAATTCGAACCCTCTGGAAAGTTGACTCGCCCGAGTCAACTATTTGACTCGGTCAACGCTGGTCAACTCGGTCAACCGGCCGAATCACATAAAAGGTGTGACCGAACCAAAGGTGATTCGGCCAAGAGAAGTGATTCGCCCAGAGGTGCCCGAATCAGTTTAGCTCCACAAGACGTTTGACCGTATCAAAACAAAGACGTTTGACCGAATCAAAAGTGATTCGGCCAGGATAATTGATTCGCCCAAAACTCAAGACACCACTGAACAAAGGCTTCGACCGAATCACATGGACATTGACCGAATCAAGTGATTCGGTCACTTCGGTCACTTCGTGGAAAACTTCTAAGAGTATAAATAAAAGGAGTTAGAAGTAAAGACCAGAGCTTGCTTTTTCTCTCAACCCTAGACGACAAGTTTCCACTTTTTGCAACCCTAGGCGACAAAAACTCAAGGAAGATCAAGCTTGATGGAAGATTGAAGCTTGGATTGAAGATTCTACGTCATCCTCTTCTAAACCCTAGCTTTGTATTTACATTTATGCTTCCCTTAGTTGTCATGTTTTTGTACACACTCATTATGAGTGAGTAGTTACTTTTGTGGTTGGGGATTAAATGGATCCCCTAGGATTGGATATGATGTAGAACACTATTGTTGTTGCATTGAATGAAGTTTGGTTTGATTATATTGTGCCCTAGCTATGTATTCATTGTATGCACACCAAGTGTTTGACGAAATGCTTAAGTGAGTATGCTTGGTTAGAACCCCTAAGGAAGGAGCGAGAGTTGAACTTAGGATGTTTCATAGCTATTGTATGATCATAGATGGAGTGTTTGTGCGTGAGAGCGACATGCATTCTTGACATTAGGCTAAGTTTTGAGCGGATTTGACTAACCGGCCAATAGACCGAGAGGGTGCGGTTATGGGACTCATATTCTACACGGTTCAATAGAATGAGAGTTTGAGAACCATGTCATTTATGTATCCTCTCCATTCTAGGGAAGGAGCGAGAGTTGAACCTAGAGCGGACGATGCATTAGCCTTGCTTTTATCAACCAAATGTAGTTCATGCATGTATTAGTGAGTTATTTCATTTCCTCATATCCTAGGAGAGAAGTTGAATCCCTAGTCACCCTTTTTATTCATTAAGTAGAACTCAAGAATATCATTTATCTTTAGTGCTTGCTAGAGATACCTCTATAGGAGGACATATTCCCCCCCAAAAACCGTAGACTTACATTAGTAGCATTGATTAGCTGTCAATTAGTCTAAGCTTTTCCCTTGGGTTCGATCCGAGGTCACTCGGTTATAAATATTGTTTGATATTTGCGTGACTAGAATAGCACTTCATTTTGCTTGCCTAAAACGCCAACGTCACATGCGCAGGCAGTAGAGATTAAGTACTATGACTATGAGAAGTATCGGCGCAGACAATCCTCTATGAGTGTATTCCTTATCATCGACTCTAAATGTCTATAGTTTGGGTTGCCAATGTTAGTGTCCGATCAAGGCTTCCTAACATGTGCGCATGTTCCGATCAAAGTTCATGTGCTATTAATTCTTACACTAGACTAAACAACTACGAATCCGATCAAGGTAGTAATTGCCTATCCTAGCGCGTTACTCCTAGTTGGCACCGTCAGGCTATTCAACTAGTTTAACAAACAACAACAAGCAACAAGAGTAAGATTGCGGTTCAAGGCTTCCCCTACTCATGTAACAAGCTGCCAGTAATGTGCACAGAATTAATATGAGCAAGCAAGCTATGCATTAAGCGCAAGTCTCAAAGGGAAATACTCATAGATTCATGCCCAACCAATACTAAGCGTTTAGCTAGACATGCTAGTGGTAAACATCATAAAAACAGTAAATAATAACTAAAGTGTCCAAGAAAACAATAGCAAACAGTGCGTGCAGGTTGCTGTCTTGGCTGGCGCGGTCGGCTAGCGCAGATCCTCTCAACAAGCTCGTGTGTTTGCCAGTCCTGCTGCGCAGTGCCTCCTGGGTGTACAAATTGTGAATATGTGATGATGCTCTCTCAACCCTAGCCTCCTTCTCTTCTTTATATACTGCTCAGAGGCTCATCCTTGGCAACTTCCAAATCTGGTCGTGTCAGGATTTGGAAACACCACCATCTGCGCCTGGCGCACGGCATCTGCTTAGCGCAATCGGTTAGCGCACCGTGGTCGACTCTACCAATTCCTCTGTTTACGCAGCTAGCTCCGCAGGCTGTGTGATGCGCGTCCTAAACGCTGCCTGTTAGCGCGTATCCGACTTAGGCCCTCGTTTTGCCCTGCAATACAAAAACACTGGAAACCAGTAATCTTGTACATAAAATATCGCAACAAGCATAGGGTTGTGATCTAAATAATGCGTATAAATAGGCTCTATCAAACCCCCCACACTTGCCCCTTGTTCGTCCTCGAACAAGCACTCAAGCACGGATACCATTACCTCTCTGGAGTCTAGCGCACAGTCTTGCACTCTGGCGCGATCTGCACTACTGAACACCTTGCGCTGCTCTACCACCTGTGCACAACTGCTGTCAACAATTTAAGTATTGTGATTTCGAAATTCATTACCTCTCAGCTGGGATGAAAATCATTTCGGATGGCTGGGAGATAGCTCTTTATAGGCGCCAGGTTGTCAGCTCTCACTCCGAGGATGGGTATATGGTTAACAGCGCCAGCTTCTTCCCGCGCGTGATTCTTCCGCGCACTTCCTGGGAACTCAAGCTTTTTGATGATTTCCTTTGCTGATTTTGCGCACGCTGGTACTTATTGTGCGCATGTTGATTCTTTTGTAGCGCATATCATCTGCTGGTATTTTTCTTATGTACAGCTCTGTCTATGATTCCTATCTTTCCCAGAACGGTTCCAGTCTCGGCTTCCGGATAACAGCTATGGAACACCGCCCCGCTCTCCCTCCATGGTCTGTCTGCGCAGGTCGGCGCACGCGTTTACACCCGCGCCCGCCTTCCTTGGCTCAACTTCCAGAGAGAAGGTGGTTTGTTTTCCCACCTCGCCACGCTTTTGGGCATCTCGCCTTTGGCATCTGCGTGACTGAGCGCGCTCTCTTGTTCCGAAGGTCGCGAAGCACAGGCCTCCACTCGCACTCTCGACCATATACCTCTCCTCTGAAGCGCGAGAGACTAACCGCCTCTCTAGAGCATTTCTGTCAACTCCACATCCCCTGTATATTTCAACTAACAGGAGCAGAAAAAACGAAAAAAATATACTGAAACAGTTGATAGCAGCGCACTACTTCTACTGTTTCCTTCAATTAAACTAAGCTACACTAAAGAGCTCAAAAAACGTGAAATGTAAGTGTAACGTTCCCCCCCCCCCACACTTAAACAGAGACGTGTCCCCACGACTCAAGCTCAAGCGCACGGAGGACGCACACACGCATGCAAGCAAAATAAAGAACATATAGACTAAGAACATATAGTCAAAGCAGCGCAAATATAGCATAGGGACACAAAATGTAGCACAGGAGTTCAGCACACAAATATAGCAACAGAATATCAAATAAAGTTCAGCATATAAAGGAAAATAGACACCACCCGAAAGAAATAATGCGCTCCCCCCCCCCCCCCCCCGCAGCTCTAGAGGTCCTCCGAGCTGGACGCAGCCGCTGAACTATGCGCCTCCTCCTCTGAAGAGTTCATCACATATTCGGCGCTGGTGGAAGGCGGTACAACTGATAGGGCGACAGGCTGCGCCTCGTCCTCGGAGATGGGGTCCCAAAGCGAGTCTGAGCTGGTGCTAATGATGGGTTTGGCTATAGGGGACCTTGGAATGGACGGCTGGGCAGGGGAAGGTGCAAGTGCGGGTACTTGTTCTGGTTCGGGGGTGGGTTCTGGTACTGGGTCTGCTGGTGCTGGTGGTGCTGGGAAGGGCTCTGCTGGATGCACTGGGGGCTGAGTAAGAGGGCTGGCTGGCTGGTGCGGCTCACTGGGGGAACCTGGAGGTGGCCGGTGCAGGCTGAGGAGAGGGGGAATCGCGTCTCCAAATCTCCACCCTGATGGTGGGCTCATGTTTAAGTCCGCCCCCTCTGGCGCTAAATATTCGAGCACGCGCATGACGTTGAACATCATGCGCTGCTCTGCTGATGCTTCCTCAAGCGCCGCCTCAGCCTCAGTCCTTGGGCGCTTCCCTGGGGCACGCGGGGGAGAATCCTCGATGGAAATGGTGATTGGCTCCCCCTGCGGTGCGCGGGCCCTCCGGTGCGCTCCAGTCTGCGCGCGGGTCCTTGCGCTCCTGACTGGAGGCACAACTTGTTCTGGAACTTCATCCTCCTCCATTACCTGCGCGGCCTCTGCTGCTTGCGCACTGCTTTCTGCTCTTGGCCGCGGCACTCTGGCCGGCTGCAGGCGGTAGCACCACTCCAATGTGCCATCTTCCTTCACGGCTACCGCCCTGATCTGCAGCATGTGAGCGCGGTCCAGAGGGACGGCCGGCACCAATGTGTGCTCTGGCACCTCGGGCTCTCCATGTAACGCCCGCAGCAGGTGCGTAATAATTCCTCCGCAAGTCAGCGGCCCCTTGGTGCTGACTCGGCTCCAGTGATGCACCATGTTCAGAACAAAGAGCACCCACTTCCCATAATAAAACCCCTTTAAGATCTCCATATCCAGCAAACTGATCTTCGGCGCACCATTAAAGCGCCCAATGATGGCATAGGCGACCAGGCGCCACAAGTAGAACATCCACGGGTCACGCAGCTCTCGTCCCCTGCTGCGCCCCGCGGAAACACAGGCCCGGTTGCCATCTCGCGCCACGCCTCTTGGTTGGTGTGCGCGTCCATGTCAGCTTCTCGCACCTTAGCGCACCTCAATGCGCGCTTCAGCCTCTTAGGCAAGGCAATGTACCACACCCCTCGGTACCGGTACCTAATCTCCATATCTCCTGGCTCCAATGACGCCAAAAATTCGCAGGTGTCCTCCCTATCTGCTGCGCTGTAGATCTCCAACAGCGCCTCCCAGCCCGCCAGCGCGAGCCTCTCCAAAATGAAGTCCTCCAAACCGACCTCCCGCAAGAACTCCCGACTGATGCACGGAGTCCCATACATCTCGAGCCTCAGGAAGGCCGCGTACATGCTGGCGAAGCGAGCTGGGGTAGCTTGATCCTCGGCAGGCTGCATTTCTCTGGTTAACTCCGGTCAACACTTCTCAAACACTCCAAAAATCCAAACTCCTCCGAATGCACTGAAATTCTCACCAAAGGGGCGCCTACTGCCCGCCTACAAAACCCTCTAAACAACACTCCAATCGGCGCACTCTAGCCTGGTGCGATTTCAAAACCCTAGAATACTCTTCCTCCGTACAAAACCCTACTGGAATCGTGCTCAAGTCTGGGGGAAAGGTTACCTGGGGGGAGTGCGGCTGTGTGCTCTGCAAATCTCTCTAAACTGGAGCTGGGTTGGGCGCCGGACAGTGGGTGGAGGTGTGAAGGCGGGAGCCGCTGGTAACGGTCGAGTGTGAAAAAGTGCTGAAATTTTCTAAGTCCTGCCCTTATATACCCCCCTGACTGGCGCAACGGTTATGCGCACTGAAGTGCGCACGGACCTGCGCACTGCTGCTTGACTAAAAAAAACTACAAGACCTAAACTAACTAAAAGACACTAGAAAGACATATAAAAGTAAAACGAGTCGGGTTACCTCCCGACAAGTGCCTTTGTTTAACGTCGTTGGCTCGACTGTACCTCGTTACGTGCCCAAATGTGTGCCAGCGACCTCCCCCACTCTTGCTCCTGAGTGACCCCGCGCTTGTGCATGTGTTGTGTTCTTCTTGGTCCTGCGCAAAGGGTGAGAAGGGTAGTCAACATGGATAATATGTGAGAAGTCTGCAGTAACGAGGGTAGATGAAGAGGAAGAAGAAATGTGAGCAATAGTTTCTAGTTCTCCCTCTGGTGCATCTGGTGGTGACTTTGGCGCAGCAACCTGCGCATCTGCTATCTCAGGTTCTGCCAAGTCAATGTCGCGCACTGTGTCGTCCCAAGGTTCTCCTAGATACCGTTTGACTCTCTGCCCATTGACCTGACAACGATGCCGGTGCTCGTTTTCTAATTCGATTGTTCCATAAGGGAAAACCTTGGTGACTGTGTACGGTCTAGTCCATTTGCTGCGCAGCTTTCCAGGCATGAGCTTCAGGCGTGATGAGAATAATAATACCTGGTCTCCTGGCTCAAAAGGGCGTCTGAGGATATGCTTGTCATGAAACGCTTTTGTCCGCTCCTTGTAATCGCGCAGTCCCTCATAGGCATCCAGACGCAGCTCTTCTAATTCGCTGAGCTCAAATGCGCGCTCCTTTCCGGCCTCGTCTAGGTTCAGGTTGCAAATGCGTAAGGCCCAGTATGCTTTGTGCTCTAACTCCACTGGCAGGTGGCATGCTTTTCCATAGACCAACCGAAACGGTGAAGTCCCAATCAGCGTCTTATGCGCAGTGCGGTATGCCCACAGCGCGTCGTCCAGGCGTTGGCTCCAATCCTTGCGCGATGGTCTCACAGTCTTCTCCAGGATGCGCTTGATCTCTCTATTGGAAACCTCGGCGTGTCCATTTGTCTGAGGATGATAAGCAATGGACGTCTTGTGGCACACCCCATAATGCTTGAAAACTTGAGCCACGATCCTGTTGCAAAAGTGCGTCCCCTGGTCGCTAATGATCGCCTTAGGTACCCCGTACCTGCAAAAGATGTTAGTTTTTAGAAACTCAGCGATCGTCTTACCATCATCCTTCCGTGTGGCCTTAGCTTCGACCCATTTGGAGACATAATCTACTGCCACCAATATGTACTCGTATCCTGCAGATGGAGGAAATGGCCCCATGAAGTCAATTCCCCATATATCAAACACTTCATCCACTAGAATTGGCGTCTGCGGCATCTCGTTGCGCGCTGATATGCCTCCTGTGCGCTGGCACCTGTCACAATTCCTGCAATAGTCATATGCGTCTCTAAACAGGTGCGGCCAATAAAATCCGCAGTCCAGGACCTTCCTGCTGGTGCGCTTGGGACCAAAGTGTCCTTCACATGCGTGCGCATGACAAAACATCAAAACAGAGTTAAATTCATGGTCAGGCACGCAGCGCCTCAATATCTGATCTGGTCCTATTCTGAGCATATAAGGATCATCTCACAGGTAATGCTTGGACTCATGTTTCAATCTCATGCACTGGGTTTTATTGAAATGCAGAGGAAACGTACCTGTGACCAGGTAATTCGCAATGTGCGCATACCATGGTACCTTACCTGTCAGCGCCATCAGATGCTCGTCAAGAAATGTCTCAGTGA
The DNA here is from genome assembly GCA_963678935.1 of Umbilicus rupestris. Lineage (NCBI taxonomy): Eukaryota > Viridiplantae > Streptophyta > Magnoliopsida > Saxifragales > Crassulaceae > Umbilicus > Umbilicus rupestris. The sequence goes on from OY787609.1 coordinate 15,009,842, forward strand.
TCTGCCCTGGCTCCTCCTCCTTCACGATCCTGCTCAGGTGGTCCGCAACTGTGTTCTCTGTGCCCTTCTTATCCTTGATCTCCAGGTCGAATTCCTGCAGTAGGAGCACCCAGCGCATTAGGCGCGGCTTAGTTTCTTTCTTGGACATTAGGTAGCGGATGGCTGCGTGGTTTGTGTATATGATGACCCTGGCGCCTAGAACATATGCACGGAACTTCTCTAGCGCAAACACAATTGCCAGAAGCTCCTTCTCCGTGGTGGTGTAGTTCCTCTGCGCAGCGTCCAGTGTGCGCGATGCATAATAGATGGCGTGCGGCTTCTTGTCCACTCGCTGCCCCAGGACTGCACCTACTGCATAATCGCTTGCGTCGCACATCAGTTCAAATGGCAGGTTCCAGTCTGGTGCACGCATCACTGGCGCACTGGTCAGCGCTTCCTTCAGCTTATCAAATGCGGCCCTGCACTCATCAGTAAAATCGAAGCACACATCCTTTTGCAAGAGGTTAGATAGGGGTATACAAATTTTAGAGAAGTCTTTTATAAAACGCCTGTAAAATCCGGCATGTCCTAAGAATGACTTCACATCGCGCACGTTCGTGGCATAAGGTAGATTAGAAATAAGGTCTATCTTAGCTTTGTCTACCTTGATCCCCTCCTCTGAGATGATGTGTCCTAGCACTATACCATGCGTTACCATGAAATGGCATTTTTCATAATTGAGTACTAGGTTCTTAGAGATGCAGCGCTCTAAAACCTTATCACGATGAGTTAAGCACGCATCAAAGGTACCTCCATATACAGTAAAATCATCCATGAACACTTCTATGCATATACCAATCATATCAGAGAAAATGCTCATGACAAGGCGTTGGAACGTACCTGGCGCGTTACACAGCCCAAATGACTTGCGCCGAAACGCAAATGTACCGAACGGGCAGGTGAACGTGGTCTTCTCCTGATCCTCCGTAGCTATGGGTATCTGGTTGTACCCTGAATAACCGTCCAAGAAACAAAAATAGGGCTTACCTGCTAATCTGTCCAGCATCTGGTCCATAAAGGGTAGCGGGAAATGGTCCTTGCGCGTGACTGCGTTAAGCTTCCTGTAGTCGATGCACATGCGCCATCCAGTCTGAATGCGCTTGGGAACTAGCTCGCCCTGCGCATTCTCTTCCACTGTGATTCCTCCCTTCTTCGGCACAACGTGCACTGGACTGACCCATTTGCTGTCCGAGATGGGGTAAATGACTCATGCGTCAAGCAACTTTAGAATTTCCTTCTGCACTACCTCCATCATATTTGGGTTCAATCTGCGCTGAGCCTCCCTGGATGGTTTGGCACCATCTTCCAATAGAATTATATGCATGCATACGTCTGGGCTCACTCCACGCAGATCAGCCAGTGTCCATCCTATAGCGCGCTGGTTCCTGCGCAGCACCTGCTGTAAGCGCACTTCCTGCTCCTCTTCTAATCCTTTCTTTATGATCACTGGCAGGGTGTCCTCATTTCCCAAGAAAATGTATTTGAGGTGCTCTGGAAGTTGCTTCAGTTCGACCTTGGGTGCCTGTTCAATGGAGGGAAAGATTTTATTGGCAGTGCAAATATGAACTATGTCGTGTACCTGTTTGAGTTCTGGTTCAGCACTGCTCAGCTCCTCGTCCTGCTCCTCCAACTCTGCCTGTGCCAGTGGCTCTGGTTCTATTGTTGCGCTTGCACATTGCGCATCTGAGACTAAATCGTCAATGCTGTCTATCGCGTGCACTGTGGCGTCCTCGTGTGGGTGCTGCATCCCCTTGAATATATTGAAATGGACTTCTTCGCCGTCAACCTCCATGGAGAGTGTGCCCCTCCACACGTCTATCTTCGTGTGCGCGGTCATCAGGAAAGGTCTGCCCAGTAGGATCTGCGCACTGCTGGTGCTTGATTCACCCTCCATTTCTAGCACATAAAAATCTGCTGGGAACACCAGCTCTCCTACTCGCACAAGAACATCCTGTATCATGCCTGCAGGTTGTTTGCGCGACCGATCTGCTAGCTGAATAGTGAGACCTGCAGGCTTTAGTGGTCCAAGGCGCAATGTCGCATATAGGGAATAAGGTAACAAATTGATGGATGCGCCTAAATCAATCATGCAATTGCTTACTGTGGTCTTACCTAAAGTGCAAGGGATAGTGAACGTACCTAGGTCTCGGCACTTAGGTGGTACCTTATGTTGCACGATCGCTGAGGCCTGCGCATTTAGCATTACCTGTGCGCATTCGCCTTTCCTCCTCTTGTTTGTGCACAGCTCCTTTAAAAACTTGGCGTACCTGGGAATCTGCCGAACTGCTTCGATAAGGGGAATGTTGATTTCCACCTTGCTGAATAACTTGTATAGCTCTTTGTCCAGTGCTTCCTTTCTAGCCGATGGTGCCTGCACAGGAAAAGGTGCAGGTATATTAGTACGATTCGTGCCCTTGTCGTTTATTTGTGTTATACCTGGCGCTTCGCCCTGCTGGCTTGTGGCTGGCACTTCTGGTTGCACATCTTGCTCTGGTTGCGCATTCTGTTCTATTGGATCCGGGACTTGCGCAGCTGGTTGCGCGGGCGCCTTCATGGTCTGCTCTGCTCCTATTGTGCGCCCAGTCCTCAGTGTCACTGCATTGACTCCTCCCTTGGGGTTCTGAATCACTTGCGAAGGCAGGTTGCCATCGCTCTTTTTCAGCTCATACACCGTTGTAGCGATCTGTGATAGCTGCTTTTCAATGGACTCGAACCGCTTGTCATACTTCTCGTCATTCTTGCGCACTGTGTCTGCTAGCTGCCCCACGATATCTTCCAAAGATCGCCTCGGTTGCTGGTTGTTATGCGCTGGTGCGTCAGTGCGGCGATGCAGTGGATTGTAGGACGCAGCTTGTTGCGTCTGCTGTGGTGCGCGCTGATCTGTGGACTGCCTCTGGAAATTGTTTTCCTCCTTCCATCTGAATCCATTTGTTGCCAGTCCAAAGCGCGGCTGATTCTGTCTTTGTGGTCCTCTGTTATCCCATCCTCCAAGAGCATTGACATCTCCAGATTCCTCGAAAAGTGTGGGACATTCATCAGTCTTGTGTTCGGCTGACCTGCAGAATTCACATACCTTTGGCGCAACTGGTTGTGCGCTTTGCGCACTCATCAACTTTTGCAGCATGGCCTTCATTTCCTTGATCTCAGCGCTTGTTTCTACCTGATGCACAGAACGAGTACGACTATTTTCAAGTGTTAGCTGATGTCGTACCTGCCCAGCAGAGTCTTCTATCAGCTGCCACGCGTCTTCTGGGTACATGTTGCAAATGTCGCCTCTTGCGCATGCGTTCAATAATCTCAGCTCCATGGGTAGTAATCCATTCAGGAAGTTCTCTATCAGCACATTCTGGGGCAGGCCATGATTGTAGCAGTTGGCCTCTAGCTCCCTGAAACGCTCGTAATACTCTGACAGTGACTCTCCTGCGCTCTGCCTTGGCGCGCCAGTTCTCTCCTGAGTAGCGCGATCTTTGCTGCGGGATAGAATTTGTCCAGGAACTTCTTCTGCAGCTGCTCCCATGTGTGAATTGATCCTATTGGTAAGTTCATCAACCAATGTCTGGCTGTGTCACACAGTGAAAATGGGAATGCCTTCATCTTCAGCGCCTCATCGCTCTCCCCTTCGGTCTTCATGTTCTCGCATATGACTAGGAACTCTCGCACATGTTCGACTGGATTTTCATTGTTCATCCCGTGGAACTTGGGCATGTGATGGATGAGCGAGCTCCTTAGTTCAAAATGTTCGTCTGGCGGAAGCACAATGCACCATGGCTGGTTAACAGTGATAGGGGCTGACATCTCGCGCACTGTTCTGCGTCGCGCAGCTTGTCGCGCGGGTGGCGCATTATACAGTTCAGGGGCCATCCTTGCTTCAACCTCGCGCTGCACTTCCTCTCTGAACAGGGCTGCGCGGTTATGTGCTCTTGCTTCTTCTGGGGTTCTGTCCCCTAAGTTGTCTCCAACGACACTGTTATCCTCCATAACCTGTTCTAAATCTCAAAGAAAACGAAATTAAAAGATAACTAATGCTGCTGCGTCTGTCAGTGCGCAACTAGAATCTGCGCAGCGCAACGGTTTCAAGGTTGCGCAGGCTAATGGTGATTGCGCGCTGTCAGAAACAACAACGAGAAAACAAAACAAACTGAAATAACTAGTTACTTATAAGGAAAAACGTAAACTAGCTAAAACTTAGCTGTGTTGCTCCTCAGCAACGGCTTCAAAATTTGATCGCGCGTCGTTGTACGCGTCAAATATAATCCTTCCTCTTCCACTAGTACAGCGATTAAGTAAGGGTCGATCTCCACAGGGTGCGCAGTGCGCGAGTAAGCAGTAGTGAACGCAGGAATTGCACTAGACGTGCGCAGGCAGTAGAGATTAAGTACTATGACTATGAGAAGTATCGGCGCAGACAATCCTCTATGAGTGTATTCCTTATCATCGACTCTAAATGTCTATAGTTTGGGTTGCCAATGTTAGTGTCCGATCAAGGCTTCCTAACATGTGCGCATGTTCCGATCAAAGTTCATGTGCTATTAATTCTTACACTAGACTAAACAACTACGAATCCGATCAAGGTAGTAATTGCCTATCCTAGCGCGTTACTCCTAGTTGGCACCGTCAGGCTATTCAACTAGTTTAACAAACAACAACAAGCAACAAGAGTAAGATTGCGGTTCAAGGCTTCCCCTACTCATGTAACAAGCTGCCAGTAATGTGCACAGAATTAATATGAGCAAGCAAGCTATGCATTAAGCGCAAGTCTCAAAGGGAAATACTCATAGATTCATGCCCAACCGATACTAAGCGTTTAGCTAGACATGCTAGTGGTAAACATCATAGAAACAGTAAATAATAACTAAAGTGTCCAAGAAAACAATAGCAAACAGTGCGTGCAGGTTGCTTTCTTGGCTGGCGCGGTCGGCTAGCGCAGATCCTCTCAACAAGCTCGTGTGTTTTCCAGTCCTACTGCGCAGTGCCTCCTGGGTGTACAAATTGTGAATATGTGATGATGCTCTCTCAACCCTAGCCTCCTTCTCTTCTTTATATACTGCTCAGAGGCTCATCCTTGGTAACTTCCAAATCTGGTCGTGTCAGGATTTGGAAACACCACCATCTGCGCCTGGCGCACGGCATCTGCTTAGCGCAATCGGTTAGCGCACCGTGGTCGACTCTGCCAATTCCCCTGTTTACGCCGCTAGCTCCGCAAGCTGTGTGATGCGTGTCCTAAACGCTGCCTGTTAGCGCGTATCCGACTTAAGCCCTCGTTTTGCCCTACATTACAAAAACACTGGAAACCAATAATCTTATACATAAAATATCGCAAACAAGCATAGGGTTGTGATCTAAATAATGCGTATAAATAGGCTCTATTACTGGTTAACTGTGATTGGAGCTGACATCTCGCGCACTGTTCTGCGTCGCGCGGCGCGGGTGGCGCATTATACACTTCAGCGGCCATCCGTGCTTCAACTTCGCGCTGCACTTCCTCTCTGAACAGAGCTGCGCGGTTATCTGCCCTCGCATTCTCTGGGGTTCTGTCACCTAAGTTATCTCCAATAACACTGTTATCCTCCATGACCTGTTCTAAATCTCAAAGAAAACGAAATTAAAAGACAACTAAGCTGTCGCGTCTGTCAGTGCGCAACTATACCCTGCGCAGCGCAACTGTTTCAAGGTTGCGCAGGCTGATGTTGATTGCGCGCTGTCAGAAGCAACAACGAGGAAAATAAAGCAAACAGAAATAACTAACTACTGTAAAAGAAAACTTAAACTAGTTAAAACTTATCTATGTTGCTCCCCGGCAACGGCGCCAAAATTTGATCGCGCGACGTTGTACACGTCAAATTAATCCTTCCTTCTCCACTTAGTATAGCGGCTAAGTCAGGGTCGATCCCACAAGGAGCAAGCAGACTCGTTCTAGCTAGTAACCTACAACTTACGAAAATTGGGTTGTGAGCGATTGGGTTGCGCAGGTGCGCAAAAGAATAGTAGTTAAAAGCAGAATTTGCACTAGACGTGCGCAGGCAATAGAGATTAAGTACTATGACTATGAAAAGTATCGGTGAAGACAATCCTCTATGAATGTATTCCTTATCATCGACTCTAAACGTCTATAGCTCGTTTTACTGAAGTTAGTGTCCGATCAAGGCTTCCTAACATGTGCGCATGTTCCGATCAAAGTCCATGAGCTATTAATTCTCGAAACTAGTCTAAGCAGCTACAAATCCTGTCACGGTAGCAACTGATTATCCTAGCGCGTTACTCCTAGTTGTCACCGTCAAGCTACCAACTAGTTTAACATATAACAGACAAGTAGTAAGAGTAAGATTGCGGTTCAAGGCTTCCCCTACTCACACAACTAGCTGTCAACCGTGTGCACAGAATTAATACAAGCAAACAAACTATGCATTAAGCACAAGTCTCAAAGGAAATACTCATAGAATCATGCCCAACCGATACAAAGCGTTTAGCTAGACATGCTAGTAGTAAACATCATAGAAATAGTAAATAAAAGCTAAAGTATCCAAGGAAACAGTAACAAGCAGGTGCCTGCAGGTTGCTGTGTCTCGGCTCGCGCAGTCGGCTAGCGCAGGTCCTCGCAGCAGCTCGTGTGTTTTTCAGTTCTGGCTCTCTCTCCTCGATATCGTCTCATATCTTCAAACCCTAGCCTTCCTCTCTTTATATACTGCTCATGAGGACAATCTTGGCAACTTCCAAATCCTACGGTGTTCAAGATTTGGAAACACCACTATCCTGCGCATGGCTCACTGCGCACATTGGTTCGCGCAGTCGGTTTGCGCACCGCACTCTGAATCTGCCACTTCCTATCCTGTTTGCGCTGCTAGCTCCGCAGGCTGTGTGTAGCGCTCCTTAAACGCGCCTATTAGCACGTATCCGACTTAGGCCCTTGTTTTGCCCTAGAATACAAAAACACCGGAAACCAGTAATCTTGTACATAAAATAATGCAAACAAGCACAGTGTTAAGATCTAAATAGCGCGTATAAATAGGCTCTATCACTATACCCTCTTGCACCATAAAATGACATTTTTCCCAGTTAAGCACTAAATCAGTCTCAATACATGTCTCAAGAACATGGGAAAGGTTAAGAAGGCAATGATCAAAGGAAGACCCGTATACCGAGAAGTCATCCATAAAGACTTCCATCTCCGTTTCTATAAGATCAGAAAAGATTTCCGTCATGCATCTTTGAAAAGTTGCAGGGGCGTTACAAAGTCCAAATGGCATTCGCCTATAAGCGAAAGTCCCATAAGGACAAGTAAACGTTGTCTTCTCCTGATCTTGTGGGTGAATGGGTATCTGAAAAAACCCACTGTATCCATCAAGATAACAGAAGAAGCTATGATTGGCTAATCTCTCTAGCATTTGATCAATAAACGGAAGAGGGAAGTGATCTTTCTTTGTGGCCTTATTCAACTTACAGTAATCGATACACATACGCCAACCAGTAACGGTTCGTGTAGGCATCAATTCATCCCGGTCATTAGCCACGACAGTAAATCCTCCCTTCTTCGGGACAACATGGATTGGGCTAACCCAGTTTGAGTCAGGAATAGAAAAGATAATGCCAGCATCCAACAAGTTCATAATCTCCTTTTTCATTACCTCACTCATGTTGGGATTCAACCTACGTTGATGTTCCTTGGATGATCTAGCCTCATCTTCTAACTGAATTTTATGCATGCAAATACTAGGACTAATGCCGATAAGATCATCAATTGAGTAGCCCAAAGCTTTCTTATACTTCCTAAGAACATGCAACAACCTAGAAGTCTCATCCCCATTCAAAGCAGAATTCACAATCACCGGATACGCTGAATTTTCATCAAGGAATTCATACCTTACGCTTGCCGGTAGAGCTTTGAGCTCTACCTTGCAAGACTCCTTACCTTCTTGGACCATCTTCGAGATCTTGCTCCCCTTATCCTCATCCGTGCTGCCTTCTCTCAAATCAATAGCCCTCATGCTATGCTCATTAGTATCTTCAAAACTTAGAGGGTTAGATGAAGATAAAACACAATGATCTATCAAATCACATGAGCTAATAAGATTGCAATCCAATGATAAGCATGGTTTCTTGCATGATTTTTCTAGACTAAATGCAATTTCTTCTTCACCAATATGCAATACAAGTGAGCCATGTCTAACATCAATCACGGCTCCAGCGGTAGCTAGAAATGGTCTACCTAAAATGACGTGTACTTCCTTATTCTCCTCCATCTCTAAAACAATAAAGTGAACGGGAATATAGAAATTCCCTACCCTAATGGGAACGTCTTCAAGAACTCCTTTAGGAAATTTTGAAGAGCGATCCGCCAATCTCAAACAAATAGATTTTAGAAGTAAGTTCACCAAGATCTAGCTTTTTGCAAAGTGAATAAGGCATAAGAGAAATGCTAGCTCCTAGATCACATAGTGCACGCTCGATGATAACATTACCAATATTGATAGGGAGGGCAAAACTACCCGGATCTCCTAACTTCTTAGGTAATGCATTTTGAAATACGACACTACATATCTCATTCAATGCAACAGTTTCATGCACATCAATCCTACGCTTTTGAGAAATGATATCCTTTAAAAACTTTGCGTAAGTAGGGACTTGAGAGATTACCTCCGTGAAGGGCAGCGTTACCTGAAGCTTCGTTAGCATATCCGAGAACCTCTTGAAGTGAGCTCCCTTGTTGCTCTTAGATAACCGCTGTGGAAATGCACTTTAGGCTTATATACCGGTACCTCGACGGCTACATCTCTCTCAACCGGTGTGAGTTCAACCTCTTCAACATCAGGTTTCAGCTGTATCCTTCTCCTTCTCCGATTTCTCATCCAAGACCAACCTTGTCTTGGAGGCACGCGTTCTTGCGTTAGCGGGGTCTATCACTATACCACTTCTTATAGTGATGGCGCTACAAGATTCATTATTACCCATGTCCGGCTTTGAAAGGAGCTTACCATGTGATCTTGACGAAGAAGCTGCCTGTTGTGCAATCTGTGTTTCCAAATGTTTGTTGTGAATGGCAAGTTCATCGATTCTTGCATTCAACTTCTCTTGACCCGCTACAAGTTGAGCAAGGATGGCCTCCATGGTGAGATTAGAGCTATTCGAAGAAGCCTGAGGCGGTGCTTGTGCTTGGTGCCCTTGAGAAGGTTGGTTTTGATAGTTGTTCGAGCATTGCACCGGTCCTTGGCTTCTATTATAGCTCCCTTGCCCCTGCTGATTGTTCTGAGTAAAATTTTGACTTCCTTGATTTGTTTGAAATCTCTGGTTGCTTTGGTACTATCTAGGTTGAAATCCAGGAGGGGTAGGTTCTTGGGTTTTGTAGGAGAAGTTCGGATGGTTTCGATTGCTAGGATGATAAGCGGGATTCGCTCTTGATCCATAAGCACCTACATTTTGTCTACCCATGAAGTTAACATCTTCGTTGCTGATTCCACCCTCTAGGGGCAGTGTGAGTGGACAATAGGTTGAATCATGGTCTAGTGATGCGCAAATCTCACATCCTCTTGCTGATGAAGAACTGCCGACCTGATTTGCATTAAAATTACCAATAGTAGTGATCAAGGCATCAAACTTCTTTGACAACTCTCCAATAGCGTCATTTGTGTCCACAGCATAGGTTGACTGAGTGTTGGAGTGTTTCCGTGGGTTGGATCTCTCACTTGTCCATCTATGAGCGTTGCTGGACATCTTCTCAATAATTCTTTCACCATCCTTTGTGTGTGATCCATAAGAGATCCTCCAGCTCCTTGATCTACAGTAGCTCGCACATCATAGTCCAACCCATTATAGAATGATTGAACGACAAGCCACTTGGGCAGACCATGATGTGGGCAAGCTCTCAATAGACCCTTGAAGCGTTCCCAAACTTCATACAATGTCTCACCTTGCTTTTGCCCAAAGTTGCTGATGTTGGTTCTGTATTGAGCTGTTTTCCCAGGCGGAAAATACTGAGTCAAGAATGCTGTGCCAAGTCATCCCAAGTACTGAAAGTCCCGGGATTGTGGCTTCACAACCATTCCTTAGCTTTTCTTGCTAGTGAGAACGGGAAAACTCTGAGACAAACCGCATCACTTGAAACTCCATTGATCATGAATGTATTCACCAGCTGAAGAAATGAATTCAGGTGGGTGCTTGGGTTTTCATTCGGAAGTCCCGAGAAAGGCGAGTTGGAAGCCAAGGCCAGCAGCGCCGGTTTGATGTCATAATTATTGGCAGTCACTGCGTAATTGGTGATTGTAACGTGGTCATGGTTGGGAATGTGTAATCCCTCATAGCTCTTGGCTCTCCCTGTACCTCTCGTCGCTGATATCGACCTTGATCAGGCAAGTCCGGCATCCTTGGAATAAGTTCTTTTCGAGGAGGATCATTCGCATTGTTCCTTTGTTGTTCCATTTCTGATGTCTTATTCTCCCTAGGCGTAAAGGCTTTCTTTGACTTACTCCTGCTACTGGTTGCTGCAAGAGGAGTTGAGTGACTCAAATCTGGATTCTTTTTCTTGTTGATTCCGCTCTTTGACCGGGTTTGCATCCAAACAATAAAGAACCCTGAAATGTATCTCAAACAAAAACAACCGTAAAAGCACAAGTGGGATAAGGAAAATAAAAGTGCCTGAAATTTAAAATGAGTAGTCTAAATGATTCGCCAGATTTAATCTAATGACAAGCTAACTCGTTACTCCCCGGCAACGGCACCATTTTGACGTGTAATATTTTTGTACTCCAAATTCAGTGAATATGAAGTTCCAATGCAAGTCAAAAACAATTTGTAAACCGAAGTATTTCGGGTCGTCCAAGGAGTAAACTAAGCTTATGCACTATGTAAAATCTAGTTCTGTTTAGCTATCTCGATTTGTGAATTGATTTTCTGTAATGATTTGTGAAATTTCAAGTGTCTCTACTTATGCAGATTTGTGAACTAGCAGTTGCTGCAGCACACTCTTGTTCACTTAAATGTAGGCACAGCAGACAATGAATAGGACACAGATTTGTTCACCCAGTTCGGCCAATCTGCCTACGTCTGGGGAGGACTATTCTCCAGTCCTCAATCCACTCAACCAAAGGTTCAGATCACACTAGGTTACAACACACGCAACCTATGCTACTTTAACCCCGTGTGGACTACTCAACACAATCAGAACAAGCTCTGATTTGTGCCAGCACACCCTCTACAATATGTCAGCCTAGAATAGCTACAATCCTCTTCAAGAACTCAGCCTATTCTAGCCTACACTACTCAGCAGGGTTGCTGCAGCAACAGCTGTAACACCAGCTGAAGCACTCTGTCCGCGTCGCTCCAAGGCCTTCTGCCGAGCCGATCGAACCACTCCAAGAGCGCTGCACACTCTGAGTAACTCCCCCTCACTCAGTGACCACCTGCCACTAGTGAGTTCTTCCGCACGAACCTCGACCGAGCCTTCCACCCGTCAGCTCTTCCGCGGCTGCCTTTGATCAACCAACAAGCTCCACAGCTCTAAATTGGCTTCCAGATCAAAGCACGAATCAGTCTCTGCAAGACCTGACTCTCTTCTGCAATACGCACCACAGCTCTGCGCTCAACGCTCTGCCCGTGTGTGTTGATCGAAGAACAACTTCCGTAGCACACCCAGAAAGTCCTCTCTCTGAATTTCGTGTCTACTCTCGTGTATCACACAGCTTCGATCACCCTCTTCAGCCCTCGAACCTTCTGCTTAAGTACTCTCACCACTTTAAGCAATTTCCAAGTTTAGGCCGTTGACCCACAAGATCAATTATCTCCTAAAATCTAGGAGATTAGATTTGATTAATATCTTGAAGCATATCTCCTTCTCTGACTGGTAATCCTTGCTGAAATATGCTCAGCAGCATTTTAGAAATTCTTCTAAGCACTTTCACAAAGCTGCCAAACCTTCAAAACTCACCCAGCACAAAACTGTTATTCGGACAGATGAACTAGCTCTTGAACCAGCACCTGCTGCAGCATCCCCTGCTGCATCTGTTGCTGGTTTACTTCTGCTGTATACTTCTGCTGGCCTCCTTGATTGATTGAGCTGCAGCAGCTCCTTGTTCACTCATGCTGGTTTTGTCAAACACTGCCATACTTGCATTATCAATCTCCCCCTTGGCATTTTGACAAAACCTTAAGGCCAATGCACTCTTCCGAAAACTAGAAACGAAATACTCTAAATAAAATTAATAGAGAGTAAGTAGATGAGGCCACACTCGGCCATAGCATACTGACCACGCAGGGTCAAAAACAATATTCAGCAGCATATAAAACTTCTCTCCCCCTTTTTGTCATAGATGCTCAAGGGGCCTGCTCCTCATCCTCCAGGAACTCCAAGTCTCTGATGAGGCTCCTGATCAGTCCCCGCCTGGCATCTCTCCTCTTGGCTTCAGCATCAAGAATAGCCAGCTCAGACCGGAGGTGACACACAATCCTGGCACGAAGAGCAGACTGGATTGTGGCAGCAGGGGGAAGAGATTCCTCCAAGGGAGCTGGAGCTGAAGAACCACCCATGAGAAGATCCTCATAGGCAACATCCACTGCATGTTTTCCCTTGAATAATTTGTGATCAACAGTAAAGACCTGCAGCTCCTCAGATAAGCCTTCAGTAATCGCTCCGAACTCTGGGTGCTGAGATACCATGATCCCATGGATGAGGGAGGGCAGCACAATAGGCTTGCTGGAGGAGCCACTCCCGGCATGTGTAGCAAGCTGAGGGAACATCACACTTCCCAAGCTGATCTTCCTTCTCTTTCCAATAGAATAAAGAAGGTTAGCAAAGTCTTTGTTGACCTTCCCTCTGTGAGAACTAGGAATCCAGTTCCTTGCACCAAGATGATACAGCAGAGCATACTTGGAGGTTAGCTCAGCTGCACTGAGATTCAGGCCGCCCCAAGACAGGCACACTCCCGCTGTAAGGGTCTTCGCCAATAATTCAGGCTTCACATCAGTGGGAGCCCTTGCATTCTCAGAAATCCCAAGGAATGCATCAATAATTTCCGGAGTAATAACCACTTGTTTACCCCTTACCCAGCTTCTCCCATACTCATCAGCTCCTTCTTCTCCAAATTTTTCTTCCATATTCACTATAAATTCTCTAACCAGAATAATATTGAAACGGTGAGGAAAGGTTAGGGACTTGAGCAGTTTTACCTCAGTCAGGAGCTCAATCATAGTAGCTGATCTATACTTGTCTTGCACCAGACGCTTCTCATGCACAATGTGTTTCCTCTCAACAGCACTCCAGGATTGAGAGACGCTTTTGTTCCTGAACCATGTGCCTCCGACAGTGAGAGCAGAGAAATCTTCAGCTGCAGGACCTTTCTCAGAGGGTCCACCAAGAGATCCTTCTTCACTGGATGAGCTTTCACTACTGGAGCCTGGGATCAGGATAGGAGCTTTGCCCTTGTCTGAAGAAGGGGGATGTGCTGCAGCAGGTTCTTGTTCAGGGGACTCAGCAGCTGTTTCAACCCCTTCACCAATAATACCTGGAGACATGACCAGTGATCTGCACTCTTCTCCTGCAGGAACTGCTGCAGCAGTCTCTGCTGCTTGTTCTTCCTCTGAAGCAGCTTCAGTCATATCCGCTTCTGGCAGCACAGCAGAACCGGAGACAGGTTCTCCATCACGTACCAGCCGCCTCTTCTTCTGCGAAGCTTCTTCAGAGGGAGAGGGCTCACTGTGCGACACAGGGAGAGGGTTTGGTTCCCACACAACCACCTCCAGCGGCTGAGCAGGGTCTTCGTTGCGTGCCTTGGTCCTTCTCTCAGACCTGCTTTGCCTGTCAGCTGCCAGATTCTTCTTCAGTCCGCGTGTCTTCACCATTTCTGCAGAGATGTGGAAGGAGGGAGGAGCGCACAGAGGATGATCGGCAGAGATTTCTGAGACGCCCTTTGCTCTTGATCTGTGCCCTAGAAAATATTTACCCGTTATTTTCTTTTCCCTTTTGAAGTGTAAGTCACGTGCCTCTCATGTGCAAATATTTTCCTTTCCATCTTTAGCACCCACCACATGTGAACAAGCTAATTCGGACCAGGTTGCTGCAGCACATGTGAGCTTGTTCACCTATTCACTTCAGGCTGCAATTTTTGCTCAGAGGATCCTTGAGAGATTCTGGTGGAGCCTTCTTCACCCATACTTGGAATACACCAGAGCTTTTCTTCTTCTGATCTTCCAGCCTCCTAACCCTTTGTTTGGGTTTCCATATTTGTACCATCTTTGATTTATCCTTGTTTTTAGTAATCCAGTGCCCTTGTGCAGCAACATGAAATGGAGTCTTTGTGCAACATGTGCTGATTCTGGACTTTGCTCCCCCTTTTTCAGCTGAGCAAGTTCTGTGTTGCTGCTTCAGATTGAAGTTGATCTTCTGCTTCCCAACACTTGTACCAGTACTCCACTTGTTCTGAGACTTTTGTTTTGTTTGAGAAAAATGTTGTCCATGATGCTGCAGCATCCTCTTGTACACATGTCTAGATCCAATTTTCTCTGCCATTTTTGAGAAGGCATCTGAATTCTTCTTCTCGTCTGTCTCACCATCTGAGGCTTTAATGAACACTGTCCCTTTAGAGCTTTCTTCACCAGTATATCCAAGCCCTGTTTTCCCTTTTCCAAGTCTTTGGTAAGATAATATTTCGTCCAGAATATTGCTCTGCGGGTCAGCTGTCTTGGCTGCTGCTGGAGTGGATTCAACAGAGGTCTGTCTTTCTGAATCTTCTCTTTTCAGAATAGTAACTTGATTATCAACTGAGGGTAGACATCTCCTTCGTTCTTCTTCCAAGAGATTTACTCTGTCAGTCAAGGTCTGATTGGTCTGAAGAACTGCCTCACACTGTTTGAGTATCTTCCTCAGAAGATCAGCAAAACTGTCAGATGAGTCATCGTCATCTTCACTCTCAGAGACTTCAATCCCATAGTGAATTTCTACCTTCTTTAGCTCATTGAGGTGGACATCTGAAACACTTGTCAGCACAACACAGTTTTCTTCATCACTCTCATCTGAATCACTCCATTTTGCTGTCATGGATTTGCTGTTCTTTTTCTCAGAATTCTTGAAGGGTTTGCTTGGACAATCAGCCTCAATGTGTCCGTACCCTTCACAGTTCCAGCATTGAACTCCCTTTTTCATCTCTTTCTTGTCATCATCGTCCAGTGCTGGTTCTTTCCCTTTCTTCTTTCTTTCACTGCCCCGTCTGAATTGTCTTCGCGAGGAAGAGCTTCTCTCAGTTCTGGATTCCATGTTTTTCAGAACCTTTCCTAGATTTTTAACCAGCATGCTCAACTGATCGTCTGGAACTGTCTGCTTGATTTCTGCTTCAGCCTTCAAACCAACATTCTTGTCCTTGGAAGTGGTGTCTTCTTTGACCAGTTTCATCTCAAATTGTTTGAGAGACCCCATCAGCTCTTCCAACCTCATGAATCTGACATTCTGAGCTTCTTCAATGGCTGTCACCTTCATGTCAAATTTTGTGGGCAGCGATCTGAGAACCTTTCTGATAAGCTTTTCTTCTGGAATGGGCTCACCAAGGGCATGAGCTTCATTTGCAAGATCACAGAGTTTAGCATTAAACTCAGTGATAGTTTCTTCATCAAGCATCCTCAGATTCTCAAATTGTGTGGCAATAATCTGGAGTCTTGACAGCTTTACTCTATCAGTTCCCTCATGGGCAGTTTGTAGAATCTCCCATGCTTGCTTGGCCATGTCACAGTTTGAGATCAACCTGAAGTTATTAGCATCAACTGCAGCAAAAATTGCATTCAGAGCCTTTGAATTACCAGTTGCTGCAGCACCTTCTTCAGCAGTCCATTCCTCTTCAGGTTTAATTCTTGTCACTCCTTGCTGATCCATGGTGATTGGGGGAGACCACTGAACCACAACAGCTCTCCATGTCTTCTCATCAATAGCTTTGAGAAAAGCTTTCATTCTAGCTTTCCAATAACCATAGTTGCTCTCTTCCAGGAGAGGAGGTCTACTCGTGCTCTGTCCTTCCTTCATTGTCTTGGCAACTTCGGAGACACTGTAGGACCTTTTAAACTCTGTGTGTCGAGTTCCCGCTCTGATACCAATTGAAATTTCAAGTGTCTCTACTTATGCAGATTTGTGAACTAGCAGTTGCTGCAGCACACTCTTGTTCACTTAAATGTAGGCACAGCAGACAATGAATAGGACACAGATTTGTTCACCCAGTTCGGCCAATCTGCCTACGTCTGGGGAGGACTATTCTCCAGTCCTCAATCCACTCAACCAAAGGTTCAGATCACACTAGGTTACAACGCACGCAACCTATGCTACTTTAACCCCGTGTGGACTACTCAACACAATCAGAACAAGCTCTGATTTGTGCCAGCACACCCTCTACAATATGTCAGCCTAGAATAGCTACAATCCTCTTCAAGAACTCAGCCTATTCTAGCCTACACTACTCAGCAGGGTTGCTGCAGCAACAGCTGTAACACCAGCTGAAGCACTCTGTCCGCGTCGCTCCAAGGCCTTCTGCCGAGCCGATCGAACCACTCCAAGAGCGCTGCACACTCTGAGTCACTCCCCCTCACTCAGTGACCACCTGCCACTAGTGAGTTCTTCCGCACGAACCTCGACCGAGCCTTCCACCCGTCAGCTCTTCCGCGGCTGCCTTTGATCAACCAACAAGCTCCACAGCTCTAAATTGGCTTCCAGATCAAAGCACGAATCAGTCTCTGCAAGACCTGACTCTCTTCTGCAATACGCACCACAGCTCTGCGCTCAACGCTCTGCCTGTGTGTGTTGATCGAAGAACAACTTCCGTAGCACACCCAGAAAGTCCTCTCTCTGAATTTCGTGTCTACTCTCGTGTATCACACAGCTTCGATCACCCTCTTCAGCCCTCGAACCTTCTGCTTAAGTACTCTCACCACTTTAAGCAATTTCCAGGTTTAGGCCATTGACCCACAAGATCAATTATCTCCTAAAATCTAGGAGATTAGATTTGATTAATATCTTGAAGCATATCTCCTTCTCTGACTGATAATCCTTGCTGAAATATGCTCAGCAGCATTTTAGAAATTCTTCTAAGCACTTTCACAAAGCTGCCAAACCTTCAAAACTCACCCAGCACAAAACTGTTATTCGGACAGATGAACTAGCTCTTGAACCAGCACCTGCTGCAGCATCCCCTGCTGCATCTGTTGCTGGTTTACTTCTGCTGTATACTTCTGCTGGCCTCCTTGATTGATTGAGCTGCAGCAGCTCCTTGTTCACTCATGCTGGTTTTGTCAAACACTGCCATACTTGCATTATCAATTTGGACTAAGACAAGCAAGCTAAGGTTAAATTGACAAATTTCGAGAAGATTCCAAGGTTGATTTCACTTGCCTAGTGTTTTCTAATAAATTGACAAAGATGAATGGATGATTGAAGACTATAGAGGTCTATGATCAATCTTATAAACTAGCTTTCTCTCAATTTCGAATATCAATCTATTACGGAAGTCGAATCTCAATCTCTCAATATGTTGATTCGCTCTAATATCCTCCACTAATCACAAACCGTCGTTATGATGATCAGTAAAAGAGTTCGGATTAAGCTTACCTAACCTCTAACTTATCTCTCTACGCTACTTTCGTATGTCAATAAGATCAAAGCCGGTTTTACTCTCGTCTTTCCTAAGTATGTATCTCTCAATAACATACTTAAGTTAAAACGGATTTCATGCTGGCATTCTTTCAAACATCTAGCATGCATAACATAACATACTTGAGTAAACCGTAATCCATCAATCATCCACCTAAACTTTCATTTAGAACATCATCACAATACTTTGAACACACTAGACAAGATTCATCAAACCTTGGAATTAGGTAGATTACTCACAATACATGGAAAATGCTTTCATTGCTTTCATAGATAAAGATCGAATTACGAATCCAATTCTCTAACGAAAACAATAGATTTCAACCATGCACTCGAGTAACAAAGGATCGAAACACCTCTTTTCTTCCTTCTTTTCTTCTCTGGTTCGTCCTCTCTTTCGTCCCAGCTCGTCTTCTCGTCAAATCCAATCTGCCTCTCCTCTCTTCCTCCATCCCTTCAAATTCTATGAAAAATAAGCTGAGTTGTCAGTATCGATCGTACCAATACGGTCGATACGATTGATATAAAATTATCCACTCTACATGGTCGATACGACCTCAGCTGCGGGTGATACGGGCCAGGGATGATTTGAGATCTTCCTCGGTGCTTTTGCACGCAATTGCTTCTGACCTTGCTTTCCATGGCGCCTGAGCTGATTTGTCCTAAAATAAGAAAGAAAGTGTATAAAGGCCAGTAATACTCACAAAACAAACGAAAACAACCAATAAACACAAGCGAGAATCGGTCGGAAATCCAACCGATCACTTGGTTAGGGAAGTTCCAGAAATCAAAAGAGAAGTAAGCACGATTTGTGGAGAATGTCAGATAGGCAAGCAGAAAAAGGCCTCTCACCCCAAAACTACCAACATCAACACTGTCAGACCTCTACAACTGTTACACATGGACCTGATGGGACCGATGGAAGTAGAGAGCCTTGGAAAGAAGAGGTATGCATTTGTTTGTGTGGATGATTATTCAAGATTCACTTGGATTGACTTTATCAGGGAAAAATCAAACACTGGAAGAGTTATATCAACTCTGATATCTTGACTAAAACAAGAGAAGAATCTCAGAATCTTTGCTATCAGAAGTGATCATGGAAAGGAATTTGAGAATGAAACAGTGGACAAGTTCTGCAACCATCGGGGGATCACGCATCAATACTCCTCAACAATCACCCCTCAGCAAAATGGTGTTGTGGAGCGAAAGAATCTAACAATCCAAGAAATGGCCCGTGTCATGATTCATGCCAAGAAAGTCCCGTTGAGTTTTTGGGCTGAAGCAATGAATACAGCATGCTACATCATCAATAGGGTCACCATACGAAAATATACCAACCAGACTTGCTACGAACTCTGGAATCAGAAGAAGCCCACGGTGAAATACTTTCATATATTTGGAAGTGACTGTTACATCCTGAGAGATCGAGAATACAGAAAGAAGCTCGACCCCAAAAGTGACCATGGAATATTCTTGGGTTATTCTGTCAACAGCCGTGCATATCGCGTCTACAACGAAATAACCAAAACAGTGATGCAATCCATCAATGTTGTCATTAATGAGGTTGAAGAAGAAATTACCACCAGTCCAGAGGATGAAGATTCAGACACAGAAGGTGGTCCCAGTAACCACAACAAGAGTGAACAAGAAGTGGTGCAAAAAGATGTTACAGCAGATTCTGAAGTAGTATGCCTGGATCAACCAATAAACAATTTTATCACTAAACAAAATGACGAGCATCCTCCCACAACATCCAGACAACCTCCAAAGAAGATTCAGAGGAATCATATATTAACTAAAGTAATTGGAAATCCTACGGAAGGGAGACGAACGAGAAGTACATCACATTTTAGCTCTTGCGAATCGATCTGCAATTCTTGCTTTCTATCTAGTGCAGAGCCAAGGAACTTCAAGGAGGCAATGAGTAACGAATATTGGCTACTGGCAATGCAGGAAGAATTAGCAGAATTCAAAAGACATAATGTGTGGGATCTTGTTGCCAGACGAGAAGGGATAAACATCATTGGAACCTAGTGGATCTTCAAAAACAAAATTGATGAAAAAGGGAATATCACAAGGAATAAGGCCAGACTTGTTGCACAAGGGTACACTCAGATTGAGGGAGTGGACTTTGAAGAAACATTTGCACCAGTTGCTTGCTTGGAAGGCATCAGACTTCTTCTGGCCTTGTCCTAGCACCTCGGGTTCAAACTCTATCAAATGGATGTCAAGAGCGCATTCTTGAATGGGGAACTCTCGGAGGAAGTGTATGTAGCTCAGCCCAAAGGCTTTGAAGACCCTCATTATCCAGAGCATGTATACAAACTAAAGAAAGCGCTCCATGGGCTTAAGCAGGCTCCCATAGCTTGGTACGAGCGATTAACCGTCCTTCTGAAGAAACATGGATATGAAAGAGGAGGAGCTGACAAAACTCTCTTTGTGAAAAGAACCAGGTCAGATCTTATCATAGCTCAAATTTATGTCGATGACATTGTGTTTGGGTCCAGGTCACAGCGGTTGGTAACCACATGAAGAATGAATTCAAAATGAGCATGGTGGGTGAACTCTCTTATTTTCTTGGGGCTGGAAGTATCTTGATGAGCGGACAAATAACCTTATATTTGTCCATATTTTCCCCTTACTTCTTGTTTGCTTCCCTATTTTATAAAGTCACTTGATGTTTTCTTTGCCCATTTCAGGTTAAAAATGTATATTACATGATATGAAGTAGTGTGAAGAAAATCTGGATGAATTCTAGTCGATCGAGAACAAAACAGAGCAAAATCAAGCAAAAGGCTAGTTTCACTACAAGAAAAACTGCTAAAATCCACAAAGCAAAACCAACGGATTGTATTTTGTCGGTTATATATGTAAAGGCCACAAAAAATGGTGGGAATTAATTCTGTCGATTATATTACTTGTAAAAGCAACAGATATTTGTCAATAAAAATACCGTTGGTATTTGTTCATATATACCACAGACTTTCGTAGGAAATAAAGGTCGTAAATAATTAATTTTCTAAACTAGATAATGAGTAGTTTTTACTTTGCTATTTGCAACAAAAAATATGGTTGGAAATAATTCTGTTGCTACTAAGATCCGTGGATTTTGTCTATCATATACCTAAAAGAATTTCCGTAAGAAATAAAATTTGTAAATTTAATTTTTGGAATTTTTTCATTGTTGCAAACAGAACACGTGCTTTGTGTGTTTCTATTTAAAAAGCAGCTGGCTTTTTCTTTTTCACCCCAGTTTGTGCAAGGAGGATGGGTTCCATTCCAGCATGCCACTGATTCATTATTTTCTCACAGCCCTTCTTACGTTGTTAGTTGACAAAAGATCCATTTTCATCCCCTTGTCCTGTTTTTTCTCATCTTTTATGCAAGATTACCATATATTCTAATTATCTAGTGTAAATCATATTTTCGCAGAATATGTATCATACTATCATGTGTACTTGAAATTGATACCGACAGGTCACCGCAATATGTGCAGCATGTGAACCTAAACTGATTTTTGATGGGATCATGTATTAACTATATGTCATGTTAAACGAGTGAGTTAGCTTGTGCTTATAACCTGTTTGATTAAATTTCTAAAAGACAATGCCCATGACGTGTTAATGGGGACCTGTAGAGGTAGGACGTAGGAGTGCGATTTCATCAAAAGTTTGCGTTTGTTTTTTTAATTTATTCTCATCTCTAGTGTTGGCATGGTGCTAAAGAGATTCTATCGCGCCTTTTGTGATTATGAAATTTTTGTAAGTTATATAGTGCATGAAGATATTACATAAATGTGGTTTATCAAAAATATAAATTGCTAGTATAAAAAATCAAATTATTAAAGATAAGAATATCAAAATAACTCCTCTTAAGGAAAGAGTTGTGAATGATAAATCAACTTCCTTGAAATTCTCTAACTGTGATCGATAAGAGAACTCTGATTCCCGCTTTAATTTTTCTCAGCCCGCCTACAGTACAACTCCATAACCATGGTGCGCCTTAGGGTTCCGAAGGAGTCCTGCTGCCAACGTCGACCTGCACCCGCCCTTTATAGTAAGTCACTAAGTAATTCAATCAATTTATATGCGAAATATTGATATGTGACGTTCGAAAGTAAAGATCTGTTTTATATGTGAAGGAATCAACTGGTGGGTTATTGGTATTTTTTGCTCTCCTTACCGTGATAGCTATTGTTGTTGATGCACCCCGACGTGGAAGAGGTCGCAGCAATCGTACTAGTACCACTGATATTGAAAATCAAGTTGACGGAATGGAAAAACAAAATGATGGCCAGAGAAGTGTTGCAAGTTCTAGCGATGATGATGCACTTGGAGTAGATTAACAGATTAGCTAATAAACTTTGATACTTGGCACTTTTTACGTTTTCCCTCTTCTGTTCAGAACAATTTATACTTTTATTCAAGTTTAATATTAATGCTTCTTTCGTATTAATTAAATGTATTAATTTTGTTTTTTATAAATTAATTTTAATTTTAATTTTTTATAAATATAAACGACAAACATTAAAACCCACAACTTTGTTTGTTGGAAACTCAATATTTTATAACCGACAGATATTTGTTGAAAATAAAATCATAAATTCGTAGGAATTAGAAAAGGGCAAAATAGTAAACTTATTTTATAATCAACAAATGGTAAAACCCACAAATTATTCGTTGATTTTATCTTGATTGTAACTGCGCGCAACTTATAAAACCAACTGATTTATTGTTGAAATTAATGTCATAAATTCGTAGCTAATAAAAAAGGGTATAATAGTAAATGTATTTGATTAACAATTTACCCACGAATATTAGAAACGACGGATTAATTGTTACTTTTGATGATTTTTTCCATTATTTTCAATGAATTTAAGCAACAGAAATTCTGTAGATAAAATCTTCAAAACCAACAGATACAATAAAATCTACGCCCCTATAACCCACGGCGTACCAACGGAAATATCCGTCATTTTTAATCCCATAACCAACGGATATAGGCCAAAGCTGACAGAACGTGCCGTTGATTTTAGCAGTTTTTCTTATAGTGTTTGTCTTGTTGGAAGGCTCGCCGAGCACACGTTTCTTATCCGATTAAGGCGTGTCATGTCTTGTTGGAAAGCTAACTCAAAGGGCTACAACTTCATAGTTACATCAAGACATAATTCGAAGGTTTAAGGGGTCAAACAAGCGAGTTGCTAACGCAGCAGAAGTGATTCGGACACCCTGTCCGAATCAACTTACTAAGCCTTGTCCGAATCACCTGATTCGGGAAGTGAGTGTAAATGTTGGAAAAGGTATAAATAGAATGAGATGCAAGTTAAGAAGAGAGCTTCCATATTTTCTCAACCCTAGGCGATTGGAGCTTGGAGAAGACCAAGCTTGGGTGAAGAACCAAGCTTGAGTCGAAGATTCTGATAATGCAAGTGTGGCAGATTTGACAAAACCAGCATATGTGAACAAGGGGCTGCTGCAGCTCAAACAATCAAGCAGACCAGCAGAAGTAAACCAGCAGCAGATGCAGCAGGGGATGCTGCAGCAGGTGCTGGTTCAAGTACTGGTTCAACTGTCCGAGTAGCAGTTTTGTGCTGGGTGCTTTTTGAAGGTATAGCAGCTTTGTGAAAGTGCTTAGAAGAATTTCTAAAATACAGTTGAGCATATTCCAGCAAGGTTTGCTAGTCAGAGAAGGAGATTTGCATTGAAGATATTAATCAAATCTAATCTCCTAGATTTTAGGAGATAATTGATCTTGTGGGACTATGGCCTAAACCTGGAAATTGCTTAAAGTGGTGAGGGTATTTAAGCAGAAGGTTTGAGGGCTGTAGAGGGTGATCGAAGCTGAGTGATACACGAGAGTAGACACAGAATTCAGAGTGAGGATTTTTCTGGGTGTGCTACAAGAGTTGTTCTTCGATCAACACACACGGGCAGAGCGTTAAGCGCAGAGCTGTGGTGCGTATTGCAGAAGAGAATCAGGTCTTGCAGAGACTGATTCGTGCTTTGATCTGGAAGCCAATTTAGAGCTGTGGAGCTTGTTGGTTGATCAAAGGCAGCCGCGGGAGAACTGACGGGTGGAAGGCTCGGTCGAGGTTCGTGCGGAAGAACTCACTAGTGGCAGGTGGTCACTGAGTGAGGGGGAGTTACTCAGAGTGTGCAGCGCTCTTGGAGTGGTTCGATCGGCTCGGCAGGAGGCCTTGGAGCGACGCGGACAGAGTGCTTCAGCTGGTGTTACAGCTGTTGCTGCAGTAACCCTGCTGAGTAGTGTAGTATAGAATAGGCTGAGTTCTTTGAGAGGATTGTAGCTATTCTAGACTGACATATTGTACAGGGTGTGCTGACACAAATCAGAGCTTGTTCTGATTGTGTTGAGTAGTCCACACTGGGTTAAAGTAGCATAGGTTGCGTGCGTTGTAACCGAGTGTGCTTTGAACCTTTGGTTGAGTGGATTGAGGACTGGAGAATAGTCCTCCCCAGACGTAGGCAGATTGGCCGAACTGGGTGAACAAATCTGTGTCCTATTCATTGTCTGCTGTGCCTACATTTAAGTGAACAAGAGTGTGCTGCAGCAACTGCTAGTTCACAAATCTACATAAGTAGAGACACTTGAAATTTCAGATTCTACATCAACTTCTCTTAAACCCTTTACCCTTTGTATTTACATTCATGTCTCATTTAGTTTTCATGTATTTGTGCACACTCATTATGAGTGAGTAGTTGTTCTTGTGGTTGGGGATTAAATGGATCCCCTAGGATTGGATATGATGTAGAACACTATGTTATTGTATTGAATGAAGTTTGGTTTGATTGCTTGTGCCCTAGCTATGTATTCACTGTATGCACACCAAGCGTTTGACGAAATGCGTAAGTGAGTATGCTTGGGTAAAACCCCTAAGGAAGGAACGAGAGTTGAACTTAGGATGTTCCATAGCTATTGTATGATCATAGATGGAGTGTTTGTGCGTGAGAGCGACATGCACTCTTGACATTAGGCTAAGTTTTAAGCGGATTTGAGTAACCGGCCAATAGACCGAGAGGGTGCGGTTATGGGACTCAAATTCTACACGGTTCAATAGAATGAGAGTTTGAGAACCATGTCATTTGTGTATCCTCTCCATTCTAGGGAAGGAGCGAGAGTTGAACCTAGAGCGGACGATGCATTAGCCTTGCTTTTATCAACCAAATGTAGTTCATGCATGTATTAGTGAGTTATTTCATTTTCCTCATATCTTAGGGGAGAAGTTGAATCCCTAGTCACCTCTTTTGTTTCATCAACCAAAAACCAAAAATATCATTTATCTTTAGTGCTTGCTAGAGATACCTCTATAGGAGGACAAAACCCCCTCAAAAACCGTAGACTTACAATAGTAGCATTAATTAGTTGTCAATTAGTCTAAGCTTTTCTCTTGGGTTCGACCCGAGGTCACTCGGTTATAAATATTTTTTGATATTTGCGTGACTAGAATAGCACTTCATTTTGTTTGCCTAAAACGCCAACGTCAAAATGGCGCCGTTGCCGGGGACTTAGGCATTAGACTAGATTGCTAATTAGTATTACTTTTAGTTAGTTTACTTCACTCTTTTTTCTTTTATTTAGTTGTAGTAATTGCTTGCGTGTGTGCTATTCTTGTTTGTCTCTATTTAAGTTCACACTTACAAAAGCTTCTTTGATTGCTTCATAGGTGTTTGAATGCAAACTAGAGCAAGGAGCAAGAGAGTACAAGAACAAGCTTCTACCTCAACTACAAGCCAACCTTCTCATCCCTCCGCTTCACACGAGCTTCACACTCCTCATTTGGATACTCCTTCGCCTACACGAGCCGAACAACCGGGAAATATGGATCCACAAATTCCTAGAAGGCAAGGAAATGCTCCTCTTCCGCAAGAGGAAGAAGAAAGACCCGTTGGGGCATACATCGCCCCAACCATTGGACATTATGGTTCCCCTATTTGCTTACCGGGGGGAGAAGACCAAGAATTTGAAATTAAATCCGCCCTCCTCCATATGGTGGCCGCACATCAATTTGACGGGTATGGAAACCCAAATGCACATTTGGCCCAATTTACGGAGCTATGCCGCACATACAAAATGTCGGGCATCCAACAAGAGTGGGTATACATGAAGGTTTTTCCGTTCTCACTTTCCGGGAAGTCTAAAGATTGGTTGATGAGTCATGAACCGGATACATTCAACACTTGGGAGGGACTAGCACAAGCCTTTTTAATCCAATATTTCCCTCCCGCCAAGACAAAGAAGATTTGGGATAGAATCAATCAATTTACTCAACGTGACGATGAAACCTTCTATGAGGCTTATGAGCGCTTCAAAAAGCTTCAAAGAGATTGCCCTCATCATGGATTCAACAAGTGGCAATTATTGCAAAGCTTTTACGATGGGATGGACCAAGATGCAAGGAACCATATGGACCATGCGAGTAATGGAGCAATGATGGACTTAACGGCTACCGATGGTTTCAAGATCAT
Organism: Umbilicus rupestris; assembly: GCA_963678935.1. Classification (NCBI taxonomy): domain Eukaryota; kingdom Viridiplantae; phylum Streptophyta; class Magnoliopsida; order Saxifragales; family Crassulaceae; genus Umbilicus; species Umbilicus rupestris. Next base: position 15,035,969 of record OY787609.1, read on the forward strand.
CGAAAAGATTGCACGAAATTCGCATCAATGGGGTGGTGAAAGGAACCACTTGAAGAAAAAGAGCAAGGAGGAAACCTCTAAAGCCGTAACAAAGGAAGATTTCAACTCCCTTGCAAAGACGGTAAATTCCTTGGCACAATCTATTGGGAACATGAATTTGAACAAGAGAAGAGAACATCCGCAAGCTTATAGCATATGCGCTGACCCGTCGCATGACGAAGATTCTTGCACCTCCAAGCATGCGGATGAATTTGAAGATGTTAGCTATCTTGTGAGGAACCAAGAGAGAGCTTATGTGCCACCTCAATCAAGTGGGTATCATCCAAGAAATCCTCCCTATCAACCAAGGAACCCTCCTCAACATGTAAGGTTGCATGAAGACCCAAACTTTCCGAGGAGAGCGCCCATCAACAATGAGCCAAAGCCTACACCTCCGGGTTTCCCACCAAGGAAACAAGGGCAAGCTCCTTACCAAAGAAATGAGGAGAAGCCTAGCCAAGAGGAACCATCCCTATTATCCATTGTCGCGCATTTGTTTCTAAGCTCATGCCTAGCTATATGTTCTACATTAATTATATCTCGCATAGCTAGTTGTTTTAAACATGGGAATTCAAGTGTTGCGCTAACCTTTTTCGTGAGTTTCAGATTTATTGCAACTGCCAAGAGCATCATTCACGGACACGGACGGATGTGCATTAGGCTACCTCCACACGAGAGAAGTTCCTTCGCAACTTTCTCTTTACAATCCTTTGTTCTTTATATTGCTTAGGGACTAAGCAAAATTCTAAGTGTGGGGTGTTTTGCGCTTTTGCTTTGATTTTCTACAACTTGATTCTATGCTACACACTCACTTTGAGCACATTATACTCGCATAATTGCTGTCATCCAAGCTTTAAGTATTGATCACACGAAGTAATGTTTGCTAAGGAATTAAGTAGTATCAAAAAAAAAAATTTGGATTGAGTTGTGCCTTAAATTCATGAATCGCATCTTTAAGTCGATTGATCCTCTTTGTGATGATTTTATTCACATGATTCGGTGTTCGACTAGCTTAGTTCGATTTATTTTTAAGCTCTTTCCATGCATGAAAAATGAAGTTAAGTTTAGCGAGCACAAAAATAAAAAAATGTTTTCATACAAAAACCTTGTACTTGCTCTTGTTTGCTTTTAGGTGATTTTAGCGTCCCTATTTAGCCTTTGCATTTGCTTAGCTTGCACTTCATGCTCCATCATATAACATTTAGGCACATTGTCAAGTATTAAGTGTGGGGTGTTTCGAAGTGATTGCGAAAGAAGAAAAAAAGGAAAAGAAAAAAAAGGCACAAGAAAGAAAAAAAAAAGAATTATCATATTTTGAAGGTTTTACAATTGCCGAGGGTTAGGAAGGTAATTTCCCCCTCGAAAGCATTTGTATAAACGCAAAAAAATAGGCACACTTAATTCTTGACTTTGTGCCTTTTCCGCAAGTTCTTTCGCATATGTGTGAGCAAGGCTTTTGCATTGGGTTTTTAGGAAGCGTCTAAGGTATGACCCTCGTAATTTATAACTTAAGCATCCAGATCCAGATTTGTACGAGGGAATTCTAAATTGTTCATTGTCAAAACTCCTCTTCTCTTACGGTTTATCACGTATAGTCTAAAACTTGAGAACGAGTTTATTGTCTTGAGCTTATGGACTTGCCCTTAGCAAGCATATGTGATTGATTTGACAAAATTTTTAAGCTAGCGACGCTTTTCTTCATACTACTTGCATAGGAAATTGAACGGAAATTTGAATTTGACGAATGCTAGGTTGATATCGATTCTATGAGTATTTATTGTCACATTGAAGTGAATGATCCTTAGAGTTTGCGTGAAATGAATAATTTGCACAACTCTATTATTATTTGAGGTGATAGTGAACTACTTGCTTAGCTAGCTATATTTGGATTTTGAACTCTCATGGATGATTGCAAATGGGATTTGTGAGTATTCCTTTTCTGAAAACTCTCACGAGACTTCAACTCGTCCGCTAGGGTAACCTAGAGGTTTAAAGGCTTGATGCATATGCTAAATGCATTCGTGATTCCTACGACAGTGAGTTACGAGTAGATTAATTTTCTTTGTTTAAGTTTTCTTTAGTTAGGTTACATGAGTAGGAGGTTGATGTGTTTCATGTGCGTAAGATTTGCTACGTGCTTTGATATTGCCATATATGATCTAGCATCTTACTCTCCGCTTGACTTATGCACATATTTGTTCGGGACGAAGAACACTTAAGTGTGGGGTGTTTTGATGAGCGGACAAATAACCTTATATTTGTCCATATTTTCCCCATACTTCTTGTTTGCTTCCCTATTTTATAAAGTCACTTGATGTTTTCTTTGCCCATTTCAGGTTAAAAATGTATATTACATGATATGAAGTGGTGTGAAGAAAATCTGGATGAATTCTAGTCGATCGAGAACAAAACAGAGCAAAATCAAGCAAAATGCTAGTTTGATTCGTCCATGATTGACCTATTCAGCTTTGAAGGCTCGCCGAGCACACATTTCTTATCCGATTAAGGCGTGTCATGTCTTGTTGGAAAGCTAACTCAAAGGGCTACAACTTCATAGTTTACATCAAGACATAATTCGAAGGTTTAAGGGGTCAAAACAGGCGAGAATTCCAGCGCTACAAAGTTGATTCACCCAAAGAGGAATTCAGGATAGGCCGAATCACTTTTGATTCGGCCAAAGAAAAGTGATTCGGGCAAGCATGATACTTCATTACAGCACTGAACAGATGATTCGCACGAATCAACTCAAGGCTTGCCCGAATCAAAGTCGATTCGGGGAGAATTCGCCTGTAGATCAAATCTGGGCAGACTGACCTGTTTGTTTTCGAAGGCTTGCCGAGCGCGTGATTCTTATCCGATTGGGACGTTCTATAGCTTGTTGGAAAGGTAATTCAAAGATCTACAACTTCTTAGTTTACATTAAGACGTAAATCAAAGGTTTAAAGTGTCAAACAAGCGAGTTGCTAACGCAGCAGAAGTGATTCGGACACCCTGTCCGAATCAACTTACTAAGCCTTGTCCGAATCACCTGATTCGGGAAGTGAGTGTAAATGTTGGAAAAGGTATAAATAGAATGAGATGCAAGTTAAGAAGAGAGCTTCCACATTTTCTCAACCCTAGGCGACTGGAGCTCGGAGAAGACCAAGCTTGGGTGAAGAACCAAGCTTGAGTCGAAGATTCTACATCAACTTCTCTTAAACCCTTTACCCTTTGTATTTACATTCATGTCTCATTTAGTTTTCATGTATTTGTGCACACTCATTATGAGTGAGTAGTTTTTCTTGTGGTTGGGGATTAAATGGATCCCCTATGATTGGATATGATGTAGAACACTATGTTATTGTATTGAATGAAGTTTGGTTTGATTGCTTGTGCCCTAGCTATGTATTCATTGTATGCACACCAAGTGTTTGACGAAATGGTGAGTATGCTTGTGTAAAACCCCTAAGGAAGGAACGAGAGTTGAACTTAGGATGTTCCATAGCTATTGTATGATCATAGATGGAGTGTTTGTGCGTGAGAGCGACATGCACTCTTGACATTAGGCTAAGTTTTAAGCGGATTTGAGTAACCGGCCAATAGACCGAGAGGGTGCGGTTATGGGACTCAAATTCTACACGGTTCAATAGAATGAGAGTTTGAGAACCATGTCATTTGTGTATCCTCTCCATTCTAGGGAAGGAGCGAGAGTTGAACCTAGAGCGGACGATGCATTAGCCTTGCTTTTATCAACCAAATGTAGTTCATGCATGTATTAGTGAGTTATTTCATTTTCCTCATATCTTAGGGGAGAAGTTGAATCCCTAGTCATCTCTTTTGTTTCATCAACCAAAAACCAAAAATATCATTTATCTTTAGTGCTTGCTAGAGATACCTCTATAGGAGGACAAAACCCCCCCAAAACCATAGACTTACAATAGTAGCATTAATTAGTTGTCAATTAGTCTAAGCTTTTCTCTTGGGTTCGACCCGAGGTCACTCGGTTATAAATATTGTTTGATATTTGCGTGACTAAAATAGCACTTCATTTTGCTTGCCTAAAACGCCAACGTCATATCTCAAAAGGATGAAGGGATATTCATATCCCAAAGCAAATATAGCAAGAATCTGGTAAAGAGGTTCCAGCTAGATAAAGCTAGCCACGAACGCACACCAGCTGCAACACATGTCAAAGTGGTAAAAAATGAAGCTGGGGTTGAAGTTAATCAAACTACCTACAGAAGCATGATTGGGAGCCTATTGTATCTCACTACTAGCCGCCCTGACATCTCCTTCTCAGTGGGAGTCTGTGCAAGATTCCAAGGCTGTCCAAAGGAGAGCCACATGCAACTAGTAAAGAGCATCATTCGGTATATTGCGGGAACTGTGAATTATGGTATATAGTACACCAAACATACAAATGCAAATCTGGTTGGCTACAGCGATGCAGACTGGGCTGGGTGCATTGAATATCGAAAGAGCACCTCTGGAGAATGTTTCTTTTTGGGGAATAATCTCGTATCTTGTTTTAGCAGAAAGCAGAATAGCATTTCACTTTCTACGGTGGAGGCAGAATATATTATAGCAGGAAGCTGCTGTGCTCAGATGCTATGAATGAAACAGATGCAAATTGAGCATGGGATGACTCAAAGTGAAATGGTTATGTACTGTGACAACATGAGTGCCATCAGCATTTCCAAGAATCCAGTGCAACACTCAAGGACCAAACACATTGATATAAGGCATCACTTCATTCGAGATCTGGTTGAAAAGAAAACCATCGCCCTCCAGCATATAGAGACAGGCAAACAGCTTGCTGACATCTTCACCAAACCTTTGGATGCAGCCAGATTCAAAGCTTTGAGATCCTCTTTGGGTCTCTGCGTCTTGTCCTCATAGGCCATTACTGTTTCCCCGTTTGTCCATTTGTAACAAAAAGGAGGAGATAATGAGAGGCGGGCCTGCGTTACCTCTCGAATAGGAGAAATAAAGGGTTTTGTCAAAAATGCCAAGGGAGAGATTGATAATGCTACATGGCATTCGATTGACAAAACCAGCACAAGTGGACAAGCCCAGTGCTCAAGCAGGTGCTGTAGCAGCAGATCAGCATTCCCGTGGAGAGCTTTCGAAGGATGATCAAGGAGCAGCAGAGTGACAGGGAGCTTCTAATTATTTAGGGAGAATATCCCAGTGGAGATTCTCGTATCCAGGAGAAGATTTGGTTAGGGAAGATTTGTTTCTCCAATCAAATCTAATCTCCTACATATTAGGAGATATTGTTGTTTTAAGGAACTTCCAAAAGTGTAATTCGGTTGCTGATCAGTTGAGTACTTAAGGAGGGCGAGGCCAGTGCAGAAAGGGGTGCGAAGAATAGAGAAAGCTTGAGAGCACATATAAAGTGAGTCTACATACCGCAATGAGAGTCGGGGAGTCACGAAGAGCAGAGCGTGCGCGCAGAGCTGGGTGACTGAAGCAGAGGCTGATCAAGACTTGCAGAGTCTGGTCAGAGGTTGATCATAGAACCAATTCAGAGCAGGATGAGCATGTTTGTTGATCAACACGGGCTGCAAGGGGATTGTCGAGTGGAGGAACTCGGACAATCAGCGGAAACCTTTGGAGCGCCGCGAACAGAACCCGCACCAGCTAGTTGCTATAGTGGGTGCTATAGCAGACCTATGGTAGAATTGTTTTAATTAGAATGGGCTGAGTCTGTGGGATCAGTAGAATAGCTATTCTGAATAATCCAAGTGTGTAGGTGTGTGAGACACAAGTCAGAGGGTGTTCTGATTGTGTGTGATTGACTAGCTAAGGTTGAGTAGCTTAGGTTGCGTGGAGTCGAACCGTGTTGTACAACAGACCTTAAGACTAGTGAATTGAAAGACTGAGGTTCAGTCTTTCCCAGAGGTAGGCACTTGGCCGAATTGGGTGAATAAATAGTTGTTCATTGTTTTAGCTTGCTGCAAAAGATCGATCAGTACAAGAGTGTGCTATAGCAACTGCTTGTACACAATCTATAACTCAGAGACGCTGCGAATTTCACCTTTTTGTACACAAAGATTTTGTTGTGTTGAAGCACACATGATTGAGATGATCCATTCCTGATTTCCAATTCTTGTTGAGTGTTGGACAGTACCTTCGGATATGATCAGATTGATTGCAATGATAACAACATCGTTTGTCCTGTCGAATTATGGGTAAGTGTTGTACCGTTTGCTGAAGCATTTCTGGCTTTTTCTTCAAAAAAATTCCTTCATAACCATTTTGTCTAGTTCATCAGCCTGTTCTTTCATACTTGAAATAACACTTAGGAGTCTCTTTTTCTCGTCATTTAGCTCATACACTCTAGCAATCAACCCCTCATTCACCTTCACTAATTTCAAATACTTGTCGATCATTTGTCTATAGTGTTAAGCCAAATACTCCTTGGTAACCATGTTGCTATAGTTATACCCTTCCTATCGCTGGTTTGAACTTTGTCTGTTATCCATAGAATTTAGCAACGCTTTCCCGGATCACACTCTGTATGTTGAGCAAACGGCTCTGATACCAATGAAATTATGTTACGCTGTTGATGCAGAGCTAAGCCTTTAGAGTTATAGTTTCTGCTTAAGCACTCTCTAGATCTTTCTGCTGAATTACTCTACTGACAGAATAAGAAAGACACAGTGTTTGTTCACCCAATTAGGCAACTTGCCTACGTCTGGGGAGCATCACTCTCTGATGCTCAAGACTTAACTATCGTGGTTCAAAGTACAAAGGACTCAACACCTCTACTTCTCCCCTAGTCGAAATCTTTCACTCAGTTTAACTCCCTAGACTAGCTAGCAGTTTGATCACACAGACTCTCTTCATGCTACCTACACACTCCCATTAACAAATAGCTCGGACCTGACTCACAGATCTAGCCTATTCTATTACAATGAAATTGTGCAGCATTGCTGATGCAGAGTTACAGCCTCTGGAGTTACAGCTTCTGCTGAATCACTTTCTGTATCTTTCTATGGAATTACTCTCTATTTGTTCACCCAGTTCGACAACTTACCTACGTCTGAGGAGGATACACCGATTCTCAAGATTATACTATCTCAGTTTGAAGTACAAAGGACTAACGCCTCAACTTCTCACCTAGCCGAAATCTAGTGTTCAGTTTAATCTCCTAGACTAGCTAGCAATCTGATCACACAGACTCTATTCATGCTACCTACCATTTCCAGTAACAAATAGCTACGAACCTGACTCACAGACCTAGCCTATTCTATTATAATGTGCGGTACTGAATGCTTTAGCACACTCTTCACCAGAGTTGTTATATCTTAAGTCAGCGACACTCCAAGCTCTCCAGCCAAGTAGTCAGACACTCTGAGTTCTTCAAACTCAGCCTCTGCTCCACCTAAATCAATGACTCACTCCATCACTATTGGGTAGCCACGATCAATGCTCCTCAGCCCACGACACTACATGTCCGCAGCTGATCACCGAGCTCCGATTGTCCCTTCAACGAGCAGCGCTCCAGTTGAACTCCAGATCAATCCAGAATCAAGTGTACAAAACCCTGCTACCGTAAGTTGATCTCTTTGTGCTCTCGAGTCGCTCTCTCTAATCGTGTGTGTATTCTGTGACGCGTCCCCGCCTTCCTTTTCAAGCTCTCCACCATACCAAAAATGCCAAGGATCATTATCAGAATCTTCTCATAGATTCCTGCAAGTTTGTTGAAGATTTCATTGCCAAATTTGAACTCTTGGATCTTTATCTTCTTACACCACATGCTGGCAATTGTTGAGCTCTTGATGACGTCTCCATACCAGCCGGAGCCTCAGCGTGTAATGCCAGGATTCTGCTCTAGCTCTGGACCATCACGAAGTGTTGAAGCAAACTCTGTTTCTTCATAGCTGTCTCTTGCCCATTCCTTAAATAGTGTCTCAGCTTCAAATCATTAGGGATTACTGAAGCAGACTCTGGCTCTTTATTGTTATTGTTTTGTTAGTCTTTAGATTGTGCTCCAGCCACCAATCTTCGGGGAGTGCTTTAGCAGTCTCTTGAGTAGTTTTGTCAAGGATGGCATATCCTCAACACAGAGTGTACCGTGTAAACATAATTTCTACATAAGGAATCAGAACTCGTGGAGTTTGATTCAGGATTGGTCTGTAGTTCAACCGAAGAGCTGCTCGTTAAAGGGACAATCGGAGCTCGATTATCAGCTACAAATAGGCAGTGTCGCGGGCTGCGGAGCATTGATCGAGGCTACCCAGTAGTGACGGAGTGTGTCATTGATTGAGGGGAAGCCGAGACTGAGTTTTCAGAACTCAGGGTGTCTGACTTATTGGGGGGAGAGCTAGAAGAGTCATTGACTGAAGATATAGCAACTCTGGGGAAAAGTGTGCTTAAGCATTCCGTGTACCACACATTATAATAGAGAGGCTATGTCTGTGAGTCAGGTCCGTAGCTATTTGTTACTGTTAGTCTGTAGGTAGCGCGAAGAGAGGCTGCGTGATCAGACTGCTAGCTAGTTTAGGAGATTAGACTGAACATTAGATTTCGGCTAGGTGAGAAGTAGAGGTGTGAGTCCTTTTTACTTCGAACTGAGATAGTGGAATCTTGAGGATTGATGTATCCTCCCTAGCCGTATGCAAGTTGTCGAACTGGGTGAACAAACACTACGTCTTTCTTATTCTGCAAGTAGAGTAATTCCGCAGAAAGATACAGAGAGTGCTTCAACAGAAGCTGTAACTCCAGAGGCTGTAACTCCGCATCAACAACGCTGCACAATTGCAATTGGTATCAGAGCCGTTCGCTCAACATATAGAGTGTGATCAGGGAAAGCGTTGCTGTCATAGATGGTCACCATGAAAGAAGGACAAAGCACCAGTCGACCTCCATTGCTAGAAGGTGGAAATTATAGCTACTAGATGGCTCAAATGAAAGCTTTTATCAAAGCCATTGATGAAAAAGCATGGAAGGCAGTCATCACAGAGTGGGCTCACCCTCATACAGTTGATGAGGCAGGAGTCTCTCACAAGAAAGCATAAGAAAAATGGATTGCTAAGGAGGTAGCCAAGGCAGCTGGAAATTCCAAAGCTTTTACTATTATATTTGTTGTTATGGTTGCTAACAATTTTAGGTTAATATCTAACTGTGATATGGCCAAACAAGCTTGGGAGATTCTTCAAACAGCCCATGAGGGAACAGACAAGGTGAGAACCTCCAAAATGCAGATTGTCACCTCCAGATTTGAAAGCTTGAAGATGCAAGAAGAAGAGACAATTGCTAAGTTCAATGCTAGATTATGTGACATATCCAATGAGGCCCATGCTCTCGGTGAACCAATTCAGGAGAAGAAATTGGTAAGGAAAGCCCTCAAATCACTCACCTCGAGGTTTGATATGAAGGTCACTGCCATTGAAGAAGCTCAAGATGTCAAACATATAAAGCTGGAGGTGTTGATTGGCTCACTGAGACAGTTTGAGATGTAAGTCACAGAGACTGCTTCACCATTTTTGGGAAAGACCTCGGGCTGAAAGCTGAGACAAAAGAGAAAGAGGTTGTCCCAGATGATGTCAACCAACAATTGTCTCTACTGGTCAAAAACCTTGGAAAGTTCATGAAGAGAATAGACCAGAAACCTTCATACTCAGGTCACTCATCCAGGGGGAGAAACCGAAGAGGAGAAAATTCTAAGAGAATGAAAAAGGATGCTGACAAAGACAATGATGAAGAAAAAGACAAACAGAAAGGAATCCAGTGCTCGGAGTGCGAGGGATATGGTCATTGCCAAACTGAATGCCCTACATATCGGAAGAAAAACAACAAGTCTCTCACGGCAAATTGGAGTGATGAAGATAGTGAAGAGGAGACTGGTCACAAAGGAAATCTAGCCCTGACTACTGTATTTTGTAATGTTGATTCAGATCAAATAAAGACAGAGTTTGTTTATTGGATTGTTGAATCTGATAGTAGTGATGATGAAGAATATTTAGTAGAAACTATAGCTGATCAGTTCAGACTGATACAAGAAAAAGTGCCAGAAAGTTATTGAAACCAACAGAGAACTATTGTCAAGGGTTTCATAACTGGAAGATGAAAGAGATAACCTTCAAAGCATCATTACCTCTATGTTCAAGAAATAATCAGATGATGCTAAGACAGTTGGTGAGGTATGTAAATAGAGAATCACACCTGAAGTAAACAAAGGAGAGTCATCCATTCTGGATGAGATTCTAGCTTACCAAAGGTATGGAGGTGGAATTGAAGGTCTTGGATACGCTAGTGATGAAGGAACATTTGTCAAAGCTACAGTGATTGGTTCAATCACAGTTGTTCTAGAGAGAGTGCCAGAAAAGAAGTACAAGAGAGTGTTGAAGCATTCTCTAGATCAGTCACATGCTCGGAAACACAGACCAAAGCAGAAGAGATGCTATGCTTGTGATCAAACTGGACATCTTCAGAGAAAGTGTCCAACACTGACCGTGCACAAGGAGAATCGAAGAAGATCAAATGACCGACAAGTTAGAACAAGAAATCCTCCGAGCATGTATGAATACTACAGTTCACAGATGCAGACAAACCAAGGTTATCGTGTTACTATGCAAGAAACTTGTAGGAGTGTTGAAGAGGCATTAACTCAGAGAAGGGGCATACAAAGAAACGAAGCAAATGTCACTCTTCAATAGCGGCAAAAATCAAAAGTACATCTGAGAAGAACAAATGTCAAATGCGCTGGGTAGAGGTGAAAAGGAACAAGTGTCAAAAGCACTGGATTGAGAAACAGCCAGCAAATATCCCCACTAAAGAAGGAACTAAGGAACGGAAGCTTACAACAAAAGTTATTTTATTGCCAGAAAAGATAGCTGAATGATGAGCGAACAAATGACCTGATATTTGTCCGTATTTTCCCTTTACTTCTTGTTTGTTCCATTATTTTATAAAGTCGTTTGATGCTTTCTTTATCTATTTCAGGTTAAAAATGCGTATTACACGATATGAAGTGGTCCAAAGAAAATCTTGATGAATTACGGTCGATCGAGAGCAAAAAACGAGCAAGATTGGAGCAAGCTGCAAAAGTGACTCGCCCGGGCACAATTTGACTCAATCAACTGGGTGACCGAATCACATATGACTCAATCAACCTTGGCAGAATCATCCTCTAGCTGCACAGATCAACCTGACTCAAGGATAATTCAAGGCTTGACCGGATCAAATAAAGGCTTGACCGAATCAAAAGTGATTCGCTCAAGTGTTTGACGAAACGCATGAATGAGTATGAATTAATGAAACACCTAAATGAGAGATGAACTTATGTTGTTTAGAAGATCAAGCATGTTTATTTTAGATAGTGTTTGTGCGCGAGAGTGACATTCGCATTCTATTAGGCTAAGCATATAGCGGACTTAAGTTATCGATCGATAGACCGAGAGGGTGAGATAAGGAGACTTATGTTCTACCAGGTTCAATAGAGCGAGAGTTTGAGAATTGTGTCACTTAGGTATCATTCTCATTCTAGAGAAGGGGAGAGAGTTGAATTTAGAATTCGTGATACTTTAGCTTAGAATTATCAATCAAATTACCTTATGCATGAATTGCTGTTTTGTGTTGCTAATCGCATGACCTAGGGGTGAAGTAGCTACGTTTTCTCTATTTGCTTACTTCAAACCAAATTCAATCTTGTCTTTAGTACTTACTAGAGATACCTCGCCTAGAGGAAAAATCTAAGCTTTTATTTAGTAGACTTGCATTAAGCATTACTAGCTAGCTTTAGACTAATCTAGGCTTTTCTCTTGGGTTCGACCCGAGGTCACTCGGATTATAAATATTGTTTGCGTACCGTGATTGTACTAGATTTTTACTACTACAATTTCTACAATGTTTAAAATGGGATTAGCCATTAGACTAGTTTGCTATTTAGTATTATTTTAGTTAGTCTACTTTATTTTTTTTCTTTACTTTGTTGATTTTGATTGGGTGTTTGCGTGCTATTCTTGCCTACTTTGGTTTTAAGTTCACTTGGTAGGTGTTTGAATGCAAACTAGAGCGCGCACGAAGAAGGCACAAGAACAAGCCTCCATGTCAACACCAGATTTTGATACTCCTCCTCAAATTCAAGTTGATCAACAAATAATAGAGAATATGGATTAGCCACCAGCAAGAATTGTGGATCAACCGAACCCGAGGAGGTTAGGAAATGCTATTCGTCCGCAAGAGGACGATGAAAGACCGGTTGGGGAATACATTGCCCCAACCATCGGACATTATGGATCACCCATATACTTGGAAGAGGGTGACAATAAAGAATTTGAGATAAAGTCGGTCGGCACTTCTCCACATGGTAGCCGTAAATCAGTTCAAAGGGTATGGAAACCCAAATGCCCATCTAACGCAATTCATAGAATTATGTCGTACCTACAAAGTGCAGGGGGTCAAACCAGAGGCCATTTAAATGAAAGTGTTTTCGCTCTCGCTAAGCGGAAAAGCCAAGGATTGGCCAATGAGTCACGAGCCGAACACTTTCCGCACTTGGGAAGAATCTTCCTAAAGTTTCTTATTCAATTCTTCCTGCCGGCAAAGACTAAAAAAATCCGGGACAGAATATGCCAGTTTACGTAGCAAGATGATGAGAATTTTTATCAGGCATATGAGTGCTTCAAAGAGTTAGAAAGAGATTGTCCGCATCAGGGGTTCAGCAAATGGCAGCTAATGTAAAGTTTTTATGATGGAATAGATAAGGACGTAATAAACCATATGGACCAAGTTAGCGGAGGAGCAATGATGGATTTGAGAGCCTCTGATGGTTTCAAAATTATAGACAAGATAGCGCAAAACTCGCATCAGTGGGGTGGAGAAAGAAATCACCTAAAGAAGAAAGGAAATGAGCATTCATCAAAGGCCGTGAAAAAAGAAGATTTCAATTCCCTAGCAAAGACGGTGAATTCTTTGGCAGCATCAATCGGGAACTTGAATCTCAACAAAAAGAGAGACCACCAGCAAGTGTGCAGTATTTGTTCTAGCCCGGTGCATGATGATGACTTGTACACCGCAAAGCACGCAGACTAGTATGAGGATGTTAATTACTTGGTCAGAAATCAAGGGAGAGATTATGCACCACCGCAAACCAGCGGTTATCAGCCAAGGAACCCTCCCACCCATGTGAGGTTCCATGAGGATCCAAACTTTCCGAGAAGAGCGCCGTTGAATATAGAGCCCAAACCAGCACCGCCAAGATTTGTACCGAGAAATCAGCATCAAGGAGCCTCCTCCAACACATATCAGCCAAGGAGCAACTATCAAAGCGGCAATTATCAAAGGCCAAACAATTACAACCACCAAAATCAGGGAACGCACCAAAAGCACGAAGAGAAACAAAGCAATGAGAAACCGTCCCTGATTTCTATTGTCGCCCAATTGGCTGCAGAAGGACAATCCGCTCTTCTTCAAATGCTAGATTAGTTGCAAGAGCACAAGAAGCTGGTTCGTCTTCAAAATATCAAGGGAAGCTGCCCCCACAACCCGACGTGAACTCCTCCGAGACAATCAATGCAATTACACTCAAAAGTGGGAGAGTTCTAGAGGAGCCGCAGCCAAAAGCCAAGGTGGGAAAGACAGCAGATGGAGTTGTCGAAGAAGGGTCTTCGCCGCTGAATCCAATTGATAAACGGGAGAAGGAAAATCCGCAGGAGCCAGCGCCTTATGTGCCGCCAGTTCCCTTCCCTCAAAGGCTCAAAAAGAAGAAGGAGGATGCGCATTTCAAGCGTTTTGCAGAGATGCTAAAGAAACTTCAGGTGACCTTGCCATTTACGGAGGTACTCACTCAAATGCCAATTTATGCAAAATTTCTTAAAGATATTATATCGCATAGGAGAGAAATGCATGAAATTGATCACGTAGCTTTGGATGCTAATTGTAGCGCTATTATTCAACATAAAATGCCTAGAAAGCTAAATGACCATGGTTCATTCTCTATCCCTATTCCTATAGGCAATTTTTTCATAGACAGCGCATTATGTGATTTGGGAGCTAGTATTTCTTTAATGCCATTTTCCTTGTTTTAAAAACTTGACATGTGAACTCACTCCTACATCCATAAGCCTTAGAATGGCGGATAGATCATCTACGTTACCTAAGGGTATTTTAGAGGATGTTTCGATTAGAGTAGGGAAATTTTATGTTCCCGTTGACTTTTATGTGCTTGAAATGGATGAGGATCGTGAAATCCCTATTATACTAGGAAGGCCTTTCTTGAATACGGTTAAAGCCGTTATTGATTGCGGAGAGGGAGTTATAGAACTTAACCTAGGGACCGACAAATTTAAATTTTACTTGAAAAAGGTTTTAAATGCTCCTAGTAGTTCTATGGATTGTCATTTGCTTGAAATATATGATGCTTGTGATGTTTTTGATGCTTATGATGAGTTGACAAGTTTTGAGTAAGAGTTGCTCGCCCAAGATAGTGGTAGCCAATCTTCCGCCTCTATAATGGAAATTGATAAGGACCCCGCTGATTTTGATGAAGGCGCAAACGAGGTAAATGACACGCCAAAAGGTAAGGAATTCGGCGAGGGGTTGAAACCTCTTCCACCGAATCTAAGGTATGAAGTCTTGGGACCGAACGAGTCTTTACCTATTATCGTAGAAGTTTCATTGAATGATATTGAGACTTCTAAATTGATGCATGTGTTGCATGAATATAAAGGTGCCATTGGGCACTCTATTGATGATTTGAAGGGGGATTAACCCCGATGTTTGCATGCATAGAATTCGTTTCGAAGATAATGCGAAGCCCAGTCGTGAGTTCCTTAGGTGTTTAAATCCTAAGTTAGGAGAAGTTGTATTGAAGGAAGTCACAAAGTTGCAAAATGCAGATATTATTTATGTTGTTCCAGATTCTGAGTGGGTGAGCCCATTTCATGTGGTGCCTAACCGTGGTTAGAAATGAGAAAAATGAGTTGTACCTACGCGTACTATCACGGGATGGAGAATGTGCGTAGATTATAGGAAATTAAATACAACCACTAAGAAGAATCACTTTCTCATTCCCTTTATAGATCAAATGTTCGAACGTCTAGCAGAGCATGAATATTTCTGTTTTCTTGATGGGTATAGTGGTTTCTTTCAAATTCCTATCAACCCCGATGACCAAGAAAAGATCACGTTATACTTTCCCCTACGCCACATTTGCTTATAGAAGAATGCCTTTTGGTCTTTGTAATACACTCGGGACTTTTCAACGTTTTATGATGTCCATTTTTGCTGAATTTCTAGAAAACTCTATGGAAGTATTTATGGATGATTTTTCTGTGCATGATTATTCTTTCCATGATTGTCTCACAAATTTGTCTCGTGTGTTGGCTAGGTGCATCGAAATGGACCTAGTGTTAAACTGGAAAAAATGTCACTTTATGGTCAAAGAAGATATTGTGTTGGGACATCTTGTGTCAAAAAGAGAAATCGAGGTTGATAGTGAAAAGATCGATGTTATTGAGAAACTGTCACCACCGAGAGACGCAAAAGGAATAAGGAGTTTCCTCGGGCATGCTGAATTTTATAGGAGGTTCATCAAGGACTTCTCAAAAATTGCTAAACCCCTCACAAATCTGCTATGTAATGAGGTGGAGTTCAATTTCGATGAACCGCGTCATCAAGCGTTTCAAACGCTAAATAAAGCTTTTTGGTGTCCGCCCCGATCATTCAACCGACGAAATGGGAGCTTCCGTTTGAGCTGATGTGTGATGCTAGCGATAGCGCTATTGGAGCGATATTGGGTCAAAGGATAGACAAGCGTTTGCACGTGATTTATTATGTGAGTAAGGCCCTTGACTCTACACATGAGAATTACTCGACCACAGAGAAAGAAATGCTTGCTATCGTCTATGCCTTCGAGAAATTCAGGCATTACTTGATCGGGTCCAAAACAATTGTCTACACGGACCATGCAGCGATCACCTTATGGTAAAGAATGAGGCGAAGCCTAGACTAATCCGTTGGATACTCCTTTTACAAGAGTTCGACGTGGAAATTTAAGATAAGAAATGAGTGGAAAATGTAGTCGAGTATCACCCATCGAGGCTTGAGCAAATCAGTGGAGGTGGTGCGAAGAATGTGCCGATTGAAGACTCTTAAATTGGCGAATATTTGCTAAGTGTTGAGGCAACGCAAGCTCCCTGGTATGCTAATTTTGTGAATTTTCTTGCTTGTGGAATCTTACCGGAAGGGGCAGATCACAATCAGAAGAAGAAGTTCCTCCATGACGCAAACCGTTATTATTGGGATGAGCCATTTCTCTATAGGCTATGCAGTGATGGATTATATCGGTCATATATTGCGGAGGATGATCAAAAAGGGATTCTACGAATCTGCCACTCTTCCCTATATGGTGGACATGGTTCGAGCTCCAAAACAGCCGCAAAGGTTCTACAATGCGGGTTTTATTGGCCTACGTTGTCTAAGAGCATCTGCACCAGGAGGGTATTTTAGCAGCTACTGCTGACATGGCGCAGCTGCTGAGTGCTCTTTCGTGTGCAGCGGCAGCTGCTGAAGAAATCCAAAGCCTCTTCATGTCCCCCCAGAGCCTCTCCCCTAGAAGCCAAGAGCCTCTCCCCCCCCCCCCCCCCCCCCCCCACTTCCCCTAAATCATCTCCCAGGTACAATCTGCTGGAGAAGCGAGAAAAGGAGAAGTGGTTCTCGAACAGCTACTCGGCTCTGGGACAGCCCAATTTCGAGGAAATTGATGTCACCGACAAGGGTTGGTGTAGGTGCTGGAGTGGGAGGTTGAAAGATAGGGTTTTGGGATGGTGGGTCGTTGTGGGAAAGCTCATCGCCGGTGATGGACTGTGGAGGAGATGAAGAGGACATGGGTGCAGATGAAGAGGATAGGAGAAAGCTTGAGTCGGCTGTGTCCAATTCATTACTTGTTGTTTGCAATTGTGTGGTTGTGTTGCTTGCAAGTTTGATATTTGTGCAATAAATACATGGCTTGCAACGGTCATATTTGTTTCAATTTTATTCTGCAATGAACACATGGGGGTTGCAAACGGCCATATTTTGAGATCGCAATTAATGCTTGCAACGGCTATATTTGGTTCAGCAATTAAAACATAGGCTTGCAACGGCTAAAACAAAACTTTACAAAAAATGTCTATAAATACACAATTCGTTTACTCATAAATCACAAAAATTCATCTCTCACTTCTTATATTCTTACAAACTTCAAAGTTTCATTGAGATAAAATGTCTCATTCTTGGTCCATGGCCAAAGATGTTCAATTGTGTTTCTCATATTGTCGGCAGTCTGTTGATCCAATTTCTGGCAACAAGCAAAAGATTGATAAGATATGGAAAAAAATTTGCATGGAATATCACAATAATTGGGTGTCGAATGTCACAAGTGTCACTTGCTTCTCGATTTTGCAAATTGAAGGCAAACTTGATTTATCGGGAGTCTTGTATTTCCTACGCACAAAGAAACAAGGAATCTAGATGCAATTCACAAGACGAGGTATGTATATATATACATTTAAATTGATGTATACAATTATATTTTAAAAGTATAACGTTTATTTATTTAATTGATAGATAAGAAAAGCACAGATTATGTACATCTCAAAGAAGAAGAAGAAATTCATACATTTTCCATGTTGGGAAGTAGTATGTGATCATCCAACTTTTGCTCATGTTGAGAGTAGTACACCGCCATATTACATATACGAAACGGTTGCTCCTTCTACTAATGAGGTGTACCCAAATATGAGCATTGAAGATCTGAATTTTTCTACACCTGACAATAATCTCAGGCATTCATCAAGTCCAGTCATACCTCCTGGAGTAAAAGCGACCAAAGAAGCAAAAAAGAAAAGGTAAGCAAGTCGAGAATAAACGCCGAGATGATGCTTTGGAAATGATGGCAACTAATCAGGCAAATTATATAGAGTGGCAAAAGAAAAAAGGAGATGAAGAATTAGTAATTCAAAACGAAGCTATGCGGATGACGAGAAAAAAATCATGGAAACTAACACAGAATTGATGACTCCTCTATCCAAGCGGTATTTTAGCAAGAGAAAAGCATCGATCATGCAACAATATGATGATGATGAGGGACAAGGGACTTCGGCAGGATTTGATAATTGTTATCGTCCTAATCATAATCTTAATTTCGATGAGTAGAATAAATTTGTAATATTCAAGTATGAAGAATAGACTTAAAATTAAATATTTTTAATTAATAAATAGTGTAAGGAGGTGCTGAATTTTTGAACTGGTGCATAAACTGCAAATTGAGGAGGTGCTACATATGAAGGAGGCTAACTATACTGAGGAGGTGTTGATGGGTGCATATGCCCCAAGGACGCGTATGAATTTGTGAAGTCTTGCGACGCATGCCAACGAACGGGATATATATCAAAGCGTGATGAGATGCCGTAGAAGGGAATTCTTGAGGTTGAAAATTTTGATGTTTGGGTAATAGATTTCATGGGGCCGTTCCCATCATCGTACGAGAACAAATATATTCTGATCGCCGTCGATTATGTCTCCAAATGGGTGGAGGCCGTCGCTGCTCCTTCTTGCGATGCTTATGTGATGGAGAAACTTTTCACCAAGATAATATTTCCAAGGTTCGATGCGCCAAAAACAGTTATCAGCGACAATGAATCGCACTTTAAGGAAAAACAGTTTGAGGCATTGCTCTGAAAATATGGTGTCTACCATAAGATAGCGACGCCGTATCACCCTCAGACCAGTGGCCAAGTTGAGGTATCTAATCGCAAGATCAAGGCCATATTGAAGAAGACGGTTAGTAGTTCTCGCAATGATTGGTTATCGAAGCTATATGAAGCATTGTGGGCTTACTGAACGGCGTTTAAGACATCAATCGGTATGTCCCCTTACAGACTTGTGTACGGCAAGCCTTTCCATCTCCCTATGGAACTTGAGTACAAAGCCATGTGGGGAGAAGAGACTACTCCAGCTTCACGAACTCGATGAAATCAGACTTGACTCGTTGATCGCGCGTCGTTGTACGCGTCAAATTAATCCTTCCTTCTCCACTTAGTATAGCGGCTAAGTCGGGGTCGATCCCACAAGGAGCGTGCAGACTCGTTTTAGCTAGCAATCTACAACTTACGAAATTGGGGTTGTGAGTAATTGGGTTGCGCAGGTGCGCGAATGAACAGTGGTGAAAGCAGAATTGCACGATACGTGCGCAGGCAGTAGATTTTAAGTACTATGACTATGAAGAGTATCGGTACAGACAATCCTCTATGAATGTATCCCTTATCATCGACTCTAAACATCTATAGTGCAGTTCTACTTAAGTTAGTGTCCGGTCAAGGCTTCCTAACGTGCGCGCATGTTCCAATCAAAGTCCATGAGCTATTAATTCCTGAAACTAGTCTAAGCAGCCACGAATCCTATCACAGTAGCAGCTGATTATCCTAGTGTGTTACTCCTAGTTGTCATCGTCAAGCTATCAACTAGTTTAACATACAATAACTAGCAATTAGAATAAGATTGCGGTTCAAGGCTTCCCTTATTCGCACAACTAATATCACCCATATGCATAGAATTAATGTAAGTAGATGTACCAAGCATTAAGCACAAGTCTCAAAGGAAATACTTCACAGAATCATGCCCAACCGATACAAAGTGTTTAGCTAGACATGCTAAAAACAAACATCATAGCAATAATAAATAAAACTAAGGCAGCAAGAGAAAAAGTAGCAGGTTGGCGCAATTGCGCGTTGCTGTTCTCGGCTGGCGCAAATGGTTCGTGCAAATTCTGGCTGAAGTAGCTCGTGTGTTTTGCTGCTAAGTGTCCTTCTCTCTATCTGCTCTCTCTCTCTCTTTCAAACCCTAGCTTCCCTCCTCTTATATAGTGGTCTTGAAGCCCAAGGAATGCTTAGATTTGGCCCGAGAGACTTTTAGCAACTTCCCAAATCTAGGAGATCAATATTTAGAAACTCTGCCATTCTGCGCACGCTGATTGCGCTACTTGCTTCGCGCAGTCGGTTTGCGCACTGTAGTCCGAAACAGCTATCTCTTTTTGCGCTGGTAGCTCTGCAGGTCGTGCATTGCGCTCTAAAAACGTTCGTTAGCGCACATCTGACTTATGCTCCTATTTTATCCTGAAACACAAAAATACCAAAAACCAGTAATCTTGTACACAAAATAATGCAAACAAACACAGTGTTAAGATCTAAATAGCGCATATAACTAGGCTTTATCAACTCCCCCACACTTGCCCTTGTTCGTCCCGAACAAGTACTGAAGCACAGATACTTTTACCTCTCTGAAGTCTAGCGCACAGCCTCATACTCATGCGCGATCCGCACAGCGATTCACCCTGCGCTGCTCTATCACCTACGCGCACGAACCCTTAACAATTCTAGTATAATACTTTCGAAATTTGTTACCTCTCAACCAGGATGCCCTTTAATTCGGATGATTCGGAGATAGCTCTTCATAGGCTCCGGGTTGTCGGCCTCCACTCCGATTTCTGGTACATGGATAATCTCGCAGGTTTCTTCAGGTGTGTGATTCATTCACGCGCTTCTTGGGAACTCAAGCCTTTCGTCTTTGACGATTTTTACTTTTGGACTAGTGCATGCACTGATATGGAGTTGTGTGCGCACGCCGATTTCTTTTCCTTGCCCATATCGTCAACTGATTTCTTATTTTTATACGCTTCGTCCACTCTTCTGATTTTCTCCAGAACGGTTCCAGTCTCGGCCTTCGGATAGCAGCTATGGAACAACGCCCTGCTCTCCCTTCTTGGTCTACTTGCGCAGGTCAGCGCACACGTTTACACCCGCGCCCACTTTCCTACACTCGATTTCCAGAGGAAAGGTGGTCTATTTTCTCACCTTGCCACGCTTTGGGTATTCGCCTTTGGCATCTGCGTGGCTGAGCGCGCTCTACTGTTCCGAAGGTTGCGAAGCACCGGCCTCCACTAGCGCTTTTAGCCATGTACCTTACTCTCGAAGCAAAAACGACTAACCGCCTCTCTAGAGCTTTTTCTTTTAACTCCACATCCCCTGAATATCCCGACTAAAAAGACAAAAATCGAAAAAAAAATATACTAAATCGGTTAAAGGCAGTGCATGTAGGATGAATAAGGCAAAACAAGTCGAAAGGTGTGCGCAATCCGCACACAAGCGCACAACCACTGCTATTTCCTATACTGCACTAACTAAGCTAAACTACAATGATAAATATGAATGTAAATGTAACGCCCCTTCCCCCCCCCCCACACACTTAAATAGAGACGTGTCCCCACGACTCAAGCTCAAGCGCAACGGAGAGCGCACATATGCAAGCTACTAAAAAAACTGAAATGCATCATGAAAATTGAAAACAACGTCAATGCAGCAAATGAAACACGGTCAGGGGTTCACAAAATATCCACACAAAATAGGAACAGAATATCCAATGATAGTTTTCAAAAGCAACAATGACAACCCGAGATGATTTGTGCCTAGCCCCCTGCTGCGCCCTAAAGGTCTTCTGAGCTGGAGTCCTGCGAAGACCCTTGTTCCTCCTCGTCCATGGACTCTGTCTCTGTCTCATATTCTGAACTGAAGGATGGCTGCGCAACTGATACTGCTGCGGGTTGGGTGGCGGGCTCCTCGTCCGAGTCAGTCTCCCATATTGAATCTGAACTTACCTCTTTGACGGGGGTGACCTCAGAGGGCGATCGGATTATCTAGGCAGAAGGTTGCTGAGGGGGATCTGATGGCATTGGCTGTGGGTCCATGATAGAGCCTAGTTATACATGTTATTTAGATCATAAACCCATGCTTGTTTGCAATATTTTATGGGCAAGATTACTCGTTTCCACTATTTTTGTATATCAGGTCAGAACGAGTCCTTAAGTCGGATACGCGCTAACAGGCAGCGTTCTAGGAGTGAAAGATCAGCCTGTGGAGCTAGCGGTGCAAACAAAAGAAGAAATGGCGAAGGACAGCAGAGGTGCGCCACCCGATTGCGCCAATCAATGCTGTGCGCCAGGCGCAAAGTCCCAGTGACCAGACTTGGAAGTTGCCAAAAGATGAACTTCCGGGGGCACTATTTAAACAAAGAAAGTCTAGGGTTTCACAACAACACAGAGAGGCGGACACCATCACTCAGTGACATTCCAGAGGCACTGCGCGGCAGAACTGAAAAACACACGGACCTGTCAAGGAGAGTTGCGCCAGCCGACTGCGCCAGCCAAGAGAAGACCCTGCACGCACTGTTTGCTACCGTTTTCTTGGATTCAGTAGTTGTTACTTACTATTTTATGATGTTTACCACTAGCATGTCTAGCTAAACACTTAGTGTTGGTCGGGCATGAATCTATGATGTATTACCTTTGAGACTTGAGCTTAACGCATAGTTTATTTATTTGTATTAATTCTGTGCGTACTGAGACAGTTAGTTGCATGAGTAGGGGAAGCCTTGAAACCGCAAACTTACTTGTGTTGCTTGCTTGTCACCTGTTAAACTAGTTGCATGCGTAGGGGAAGCCTTGAACCGCAAACTTACCGTGACAATTAGGAGTAACGAGTTAGGGTAGGCAGTTGCTACTGTGACAGGATTCGCAGCTGTTTAGTCTAGTTCTAAGGATTAATAGCACATGAACTTTGAACGGAACATGCGCACGTGTTAGGAAGCCTTTACCGGACACTAACCCAAGTAACCCACAAGCTATAGATGTTTAGAGTCGATGATAAGGAATGCATTCATAGAGGATTGTCTGCCCAATACTTCTCATAAAGATAGTACTTCATCTCTACTGCTTGCGCACGTCTAGTGCAATTCCCTGAGTTACGATATTCGCTGTTATTCGCGCATCGCGCAAAACCCCCAATCACTCACGCAACCCCCGTTTTCTTAAGTGTAGGTTACTGGCTGAGACTCACTGCTTGCTCCCTGTGGAGATCGACCCTTACTTAACCGCTGTACTAGTGGGAGAGGAAGGAATTATATTTGACGCGCACAACGACGCGCGATCAAATTTTGGCGCCGTTGCCGGGGAGCAACACAGCTAAGTTTTAGCTAGCTTACATTCCTCATTTTAGTTATTTCATTTTGTTTTGTTTCCTCGTTGTTGTTTCTGACAGCGCGCAATCACATCAGCCTGCGCAACCTTGAAACAGTTGCGCTGCGCAGATTCTAGTTGCGCACTGACAGACGCAACAACTTCGTTGCCATTTAATTTTGTTTCTTAAGTTTGGATCAGGACATGGAGGATAACAGTGTGGTTGGAGATAACCTGGGAGACAGAACCCCAGAGGAAGCAAGGGCACATAACCGCGCAGCCCTATTCAGAGAGGAAGTGCAGCGTGAGGACGACGCACGAATGGCCGCTGAACCATACATTGCGCCACCCGTTCGTCCAGTCGCGAGGCGCAGGACAGTGCGCGAAATGTCGGCCCCACTCACTGTTAACCAGCCATGGTGCATAGTGCTTCCGCCCGACGGACAGTTCGAACTAAGGAGCTCACTCATCCATCACATGCCCAAGTTTCACGGAATGAACAACGAAAATCCAGTAAAGCATGTGCGGGAGTTCCTAATCATTTGCGAGAACATGAAGGCTTTGGGGGAAAACGATGAAGCGCTGAAGATGAAAGCGTTCCCATTTTCATTGAGCGATGCAGCCAAACACTGGCTGATGAGCCTACCCGCAGGATCAATCCACACATGGGAGCAGCTGCAGAAGAAATTCTTAGATAAATTTTATCCAGCAGCGAAGATTGCGCTGCTCAGAAGGGAATTGGCCGCGCCAAGGCAAGGCGCAGGGGAGTCTCTGTCAGAATACTACGAGCGTTTCAGGGAGCTAGAAGCCAACTGCTACAATCACGGGCTTCCCCAGAATGTGCTGATAGAGAACTTTCTGAATGGACTGCTGCCCATGGAGCTGCGACTACTGAATGCATGCGCAGGAGGGGACATTTGCAACATGTACCCGGAGGATGCATGGCAGCTGATAGAAGATTCTGCTGGACAGGTAAGACATCAATTGACACTTGAAAGTAGTCGTAATCGTTCTGTGCATCAGGTAGAGGCAAGCGCTGAGATCAAAGAAATGAAGGCCATGCTACAGAAGCTGATGAGTGCGCAGAGCGCACAACCAGTTGCACCAAAGGTATGTGAATTCTGCAGGTCCACTGAGCAGAAGACAGACGAGTGCCCAACACTTTTTGAAGAAACTGGAGATGTAAATGCCCTTGGAGGATGGGACAGCAGAGGACCGCAGAGGCAGAATCAGCCGCGCTTTGGGCTTGCTGCAAATGGTTTCAGATGGAGAAGAGAACAATTTCCAGAGACAGCCCCCTGATCAGCGCGCACCACAGCAGACGCAACATGCTGCACCCTACAATCCACCGCATCGCCGCACAGACGCACCAGCGCAGAACAGTCAGCAACCACGGCGATCCTTGGAAGATATCATGGGGCAGCTAGCAGACACAGTGCGCAAGAATGACGAAAAGTATGACAAGAGGTTCGAATCCATAGAAAAACACCTATCACAAATTGCAACCACAGTGTATGAGCTGAAAAAGAGCGATGGCAACCTGCCTTCGCAAGTGATTCAGAACCCTAAGGGAGGAGTTAACGCAGTAACACTGAGGACTGGGCGCACAGTGGGAACAGAGCAGACCGCGCAGGCGCCCGCGCAACCAGTTGCGCAAGTCCCAGATCCAGCAGCTCAGAGTGCGCAACCAGAGCCAGAGGCGCAATCAGAAGCGCCAACCACGAACCAGCAGGGCAATGCGCCAGGTATGTCTCACTCGAAAAACAAGAACAAAAATTGTACTAACATACCTGCTCCTTTCCCTGTGCAGGCACCACTGGCGAGAAAAGAAGCACTGGACAAGGAACTGTATGAGCTGTTCAGCAAAGTGGAAATCAACATACCTCTCATAGAAGCTATTCGACAGATTCCCAGGTATGCGAAGTTTTTAAAAGAGCTGTGCACGAATAAAAGAAGGACAGGCGAATGCGCACAGGTAATGCTAAATGCGCAGGCCTCAGCAATCGTGCAGCAAAAGGTACCACCTAAGTGCCGAGATCCAGGTACATTCATTATCCCTTGCACCTTAGGTAAAACCACGGTAAGCAACTGCATGATCGATTTAGGCGCATCAATCAATTTATTACCATATTCTCTCTATGCGACCTTGCGCCTTGGACCACTAAAACCTGCAGGTCTCACAATTCAGCTAGCAGATAGATCGTGCAAACAACCTGCAGGCATGATAGAAGATGTCCTAGTTCGAGTAGGAGAGCTGGTGTTCCCAGCAGACTTTTATGTGCTCGAAATGGAGGGTGAATCAAGCGCCAGCGGTGCGCAGATCCTCCTAGGCAGACCGTTTCTGATGACTGCGCGCACGAAGATAGACGTGTGGAGGGGCACGCTCTCCATGGAGGTAGATGGCGAAGAAATCCATTTCAACATCTTCGAAGGGATGCAGCACCCACATGAGGACGCTACCGTGCACGAAATGGACAGCTTTGACGACTTAGTCACAGAAGCGCAGTGTGCGAGCGCAACCATAGGACCAGAGCTACTGACACAGGCAGAACTGGAGGAGCAAGAGAAGGAGCTAAGCAGTGCTGAACCAGCATCCACACAGGTACGTGACATAGTTCATATTTGCACCGCTAACAAAACCTTGCCCTCTGTTGAGCAGGCACCCAAGATCGAACTGAAGCAACTCCCGGAGCATCTCAAGTACATTTTCTTGGGAGATGAGGACACCTTGCCAGTGATCATCAAGAAGGGATTGGAAAAAGAGCAGGAGGCGCGCTTACAACAGGTGCTGCGCAGGAACCAGCGCGCTATTGGATGGACTCTTGCTGATCTGCGCGGAGTGAGCCCGGACGTGTGCATGCACCGAATTCTGTTGGAAGACGGCGCCAAACCATCCAGGGAGGCTCAGCGCAGGTTAAACCCAAATATGATGGAGGTAGTGCAAAAGGAAGTTCTGAAGTTGCTTGACGCAGGGGTCATTTACCCAATCTCAGACAGCAGATGGGTCAGCCCGGTGCACGTTGTGCCAAAGAAAGGAGGAATCACGGTGGAGGAGAATGCGCAGGGCGAGCTAGTTCCCAAGCGCATACAGACTGGCTGGCGCATGTGCATCGACTACAGGAAGCTGAACGCTGTAACGCGCAAGGACCACTTCCCGCTACCCTTCATGGACCAGATGCTGGATCGCTTGGCAGGTAAACCTTACTTTTGTTTTTTGGACGGATATTCAGGTTACAATCAGATACCCATAGCTGCGGAGGATCAAGAGAAGACCACGTTCACATGCCCCTTCGGAACATTTGCGTTTCGGCGTATGTCTTTTGGGCTATGCAACGCGCCAGGTACGTTCCAACGCCTCGTCATGAGCATTTTCTCAGATATGATTGGTATATGTATAGAAGTGTTCATGGATGACTTCACTGTATATGGGAGTACCTTTGATGCATGCTTAACACATCTAGATAAAGTCTTAGCACGCTGCATCTCTAAGAACTTAGTGCTAAACTACGAGAAGTGTCTGATAGAGCCTAGTTATACATGTTATTTAGATCATAAACCCATGCTTGTTTGCAATATTTTATGGGCAAGATTACTCGTTTCCACTATTTTTGTATATCAGGTCAGAACGAGTCCTTAAGTCGGATACGCGCTAACAGGCAGCGTTCTAGGAGTGAAAGATCAGCCTGTGGAGCTAGCGGTGCAAACAAAAGAAGAAATGGCGAAGGACAGCAGAGGTGCGCCACCCGATTGCGCCAATCAATGCTGTGCGCCAGGCGCAAAGTCCCAGTGACCAGACTTGGAAGTTGCCAAAAGATGAACTTCCTGGGGCACTATTTAAACAAAGAAAGTCTAGGGTTTCAAGGAGAACACAGCGAGGCGGACACCATCACTCAGTGACATTCCAGCGGCACTGTGCGGCAGAACTGAAAAACACACGGACCTGTCAAGGAGAGTTGCGCCAGCCGACTGCGCCAGCCGAGAAGACACCCTGCACGCACTGTTTGCTACCGTTTTCTTGGATACAGTAGTTTGTTACTTACTATTTTATGATGTTTACCACTAGCATGTCTAGCTAAACACTTAGTGTTGGTCGGGCATGAATCTATGATGTATGACCTTTGAGACTTGAGCTTAATGCATAGTTTATTTATTTGTATTAATCCTGCGCGTACTGAGACAGTTAGTTGCATGAGTAGGGGAAGCCTTGAACCGCAAACTTACTTGTGTAGCTCGCTTGTCGCATGTTAAACTAGTTGCACGCGTAGGGGAAGCCTTGAACCGCAAACTTACCGTGACAACTAGGAGTAACGAGTTAGGGTAGGCAGCTGCTACTGTGACAGGATTCGCAGCTGTTTAGTCTAGTTCTAAGGATTAATAGCACATGAACTTTGAACGGAACATGCGCACGTGTTAGGAAGCCTTTACCGGACACTAACCCAAGTAAACCACAAGCTATAGATGTTTAGAGTCGATGATAAGGAATGCATTCATAGAGGATTGTCTGCCCAATATTTCTCATAAATATAGTACTTCATCTCTACTGCTTGCGCACGTCTAGTGCAATTCCCTGAGTTACGATATTCGCTGTTATTCGCGCATCGCGCAAAACCCCCAATCACTCACGCAACCCCCGTTTTCTTAAGTGTAGGTTACTAGCTGAGACTCACTGCTTGCTCCCTGTGGAGATCGACCCTTACTTAACCGCTGTACTAGTGGGAGAGGAAGGAATTATATTTGACGCGCACAACTACGCGCGATCAAATTTTGGCGCCGTTGCCGGGGAGCAACACAGCTAAGTTTTAGCTAGCTTACATTCCTCATTTTAGTTATTTCATTTCGTTTTGTTTTCTCGTTGTTGTTTCTGACAGCGCGCAATCACATCAGCCTGCGCAACCTTGAAACAGTTGCGCTGCGCAGATTCTAGTTGCGCACTGACAGACGCAACAACTTCGTTGCCATTTAATTCGTTTCTTGAGTTTGGATCAGGACATGGAGGATAACAGTGTGGTTGGAGATAACCTGGGAGACAGAACCCCAGAGGAAGCAAGGGCACATAACCGCGTAGCCCTATTCAGAGAGGAAGTGCAGCGTGAGGACGACGCACGAATGGCCGCTGAACCATACATTGCGCCACCCGTTCGTCCAGTCGCGAGGCGCAGGACAGTGCGCGAAATGTCGGCCCCACTCACTGTTAACCAGCCATGGTGCATAGTGCTTCCGCCCGACGGACAGTTCGAACTAAGAAGCTCACTCATCCATCACATGCCCAAGTTTCACGGAATGAACAACGAAAATCCAGTCAAGCATGTGCGGGAGTTCCTAATCATTTGCGAGAACATGAAGGCTTTGGGGGAAAACGATGAAGCGCTGAAGATGAAAGCGTTCCCATTTTCATTGAGCGATGCAGCCAAACACTAGCTGATGAGCCTACCCGCAGGATCAATCCACACATGGGAGCAGCTGCAGAAGAAATTCTTAGATAAATTTTATCCAGCAGCGAAGATTGCGCTGCTCAGAAGGGAATTGGCCGCGCCAAGGCAAGGCGCAGGGGAGTCTCTGTCAGAATACTACGAGCGTTTCAGGGAGCTAGAAGCCAACTGCTACAATCACGGGCTTCCCCAGAATGTGCTGATAGAGAACTTTCTGAATGGACTGCTGCCCATGGAGCTGCGACTACTGAATGCATGCGCAGGAGGGGACATTTGCAACATGTACCCGGAGGATGCATGGCAGCTGATAGAAGATTCTGCTGGACAGGTAAGACATCAATTGACACTTGAAAGTAGTCGTAATCGTTCTGTGCATCAGGTAGAGGCAAGCGCTGAGATCAAAGAAATGAAGGCCATGCTACAGAAGCTGATGAGTGCGCAGAGCGCACAACCAGTTGCACCAAAGGTATGTGAATTCTGCAGGTCCACTGAGCAGAAGACAGACGAGTGCCCAACACTTTTTGAAGAAACTGGAGATGTAAATGCCCTTGGAGGATGGGACAGCAGAGGACCGCAGAGGCAGAATCAGCCGCGCTTTGGGCTTGCTGCAAATGGTTTCAGATGGAGAAGAGAACAATTTCCAGAGGCAGCCCCCTGATCAGCGCGCACCACAGCAGACGCAACATGCTGCACCCTACAATCCACCGCATCGCCGCACAGACGCACCAGCGCAGAACAGTCAGCAACCACGGCGATCCTTGGAAGATATCATGGGGCAGCTAGCAGACACAGTGCGCAAGAATGACGAAAAGTATGACAAGAGGTTCGAATCCATAGAAAAACACCTATCACAAATTGCAACCACAGTGTATGAGCTGAAAAAGAGCGATGGCAACCTGCCTTCGCAAGTGATTCAGAACCCTAAGGGAGGAGTTAACGCAGTAACACTGAGGACTGGGCGCACAGTGGGAACAGAGCAGACCGCGCAGGCGCCCGTGCAACCAGTTGCGCAAGTCCCAGATCCAGCAGCTCAGAGTGCGCAACCAGAGCCAGAGGCGCAATCAGAAGCGCCAACCACGAACCAGCAGGGCAATGCGCCAGGTATGTCTCACTCGAAGAACAAGAACAAAAATTGTACTAACATACCTGCTCCTTTCCCTGTGCAGGCACCACTGGCGAGAAAAGAAGCACTGGACAAGGAACTGTATGAGCTGTTCAGCAAAGTGGAAATCAACATACCTCTCATAGAAGCTATTCGACAGATTCCCAGGTATGCGAAGTTTTTAAAAGAGCTGTGCACGAATAAAAGAAGGACAGGCGAATGCGCACAGGTAATGCTAAATGCGCAGGCCTCAGCAATCGTGCAGCAAAAGGTACCACCTAAGTGCCGAGATCCAGGTACATTCACTATCCCTTGCACCTTAGGTAAAACCACGGTAAGCAACTGCATGATCGATTTAGGCGCATCAATCAATTTATTACCATATTCTCTCTATGCGACCTTGCGCCTTGGACCACTAAAACCTGCAGGTCTCACAATTCAGCTAGCAGATAGATCGTGCAAACAACCTGCAGGCATGATAGAAGATGTCCTAGTTCGAGTAGGAGAGCTGGTGTTCCCAGCAGACTTTTATGTGCTCGAAATGGAGGGTGAATCAAGCGCCAGCGGTGCGCAGATCCTCCTAGGCAGACCGTTTCTGATGACTGCGCGCACGAAGATAGACGTGTGGAGGGGCACGCTCTCCATGGAGGTAGATGGCGAAGAAATCCATTTCAACATCTTCGAAGGGATGCAGCACCCACATGAGGACGCTACCGTGCACGCAATGGACAGCTTTGACGACTTAGTCACAGAAGCGCAGTGTGCGAGCGCAACCATAGGACCAGAGCTACTGACACAGGCAGAACTGGAGGAGCAAGAGAAGGAGCTAAGCAGTGCTGAACCAGCATCCACAGAGGTACGTGATATAGTTCATATTTGCACCGCTAACAAAACCTTGCCCTCTGTTGAGCAGGCACCCAAGATCGAACTGAAGCAACTCCCGGAGCATCTCAAGTACATTTTCTTGGGAGATGAGGACACCCTGCCAGTGATCATCAAGAAGGGATTGGAAAAAGAGCAGGAGGCGCGCTTACAACAGGTGCTGCGCAGGAACCAGCGCGCTATTGGATGGACTCTTGCTGATCTGCGCGGAGTGAGCCCGGACGTGTGCATGCACCGAATTCTGCTGGAAGACGGCGCCAAACCATCCAGGGAGGCTCAGCGCAGGTTAAACCCAAATATGATGGAGGTAGTGCAAAAGGAAGTTCTGAAGTTGCTTGACGCAGGGGTCATTTACCCAATCTCAGACAGCAGATGGGTCAGCCCGGTGCACGTTGTGCCAAAGAAAGGAGGAATCACGGTGGAGGAGAATGCGCAGGGCGAGCTAGTTCCCAAGCGCATACAGACTGGCTGGCGCATGTGCATCGACTACAGGAAGCTGAACGCTGTAACGCGCAAGGACCACTTCCCGCTACCCTTCATGGACCAGATGCTGGATCGCTTGGCAGGTAAACCTTACTTTTGTTTTTTGGACGGATATTCAGGTTACAATCAGATACCCATAGCTGCGGAGGATCAAGAGAAGACCACGTTCACATGCCCCTTCGGAACATTTGCGTTTCGGCGTATGTCTTTTGGGCTGTGCAACGCGCCAGGTACGTTCCAACGCCTCGTCATGAGCATTTTCTCTGATATGATTGGTATATGTATAGAAGTGTTCATGGATGACTTCACTGTATATGGGAGTACCTTTGATGCATGCTTAACACATCTAGATAAAGTCTTAGCACGCTGCATCTCTAAGAACCTAGTGCTAAACTACGAGAAGTGTCATTTCATGGTTACGCACGGAGTAGTATTGGGTCATATCATTTCAGAGGAGGGTATTAAGGTAGACAAAGCTAAGATAGATATTATTTCTAATCTGCCTTATGCCACCAACGTGCGCGACGTGAAATCGTTCTTAGGGCATGCTGGGTTTTACAGGCGTTTTATTAAGGATTTCTCTAAGATTTGCATACCCCTGTCTAACCTGTTGCAAAAAGACGTGTGCTTCGATTTTACTGATGAGTGCAGGGCGGCGTTCGATAAGCTGAAAGAAGCGCTGACCAGTGCGCCAGTGATGCGCGCACCAGACTGGAACCTGCCATTCGAGCTGATGTGTGACGCAAGTGACTACGCAGTAGGAGCAGTCTTGGGGCAGCGCGAGGACAAGAAGCCGCATGCCATCTACTATGCATCGCGCACACTGGACTCCGCGCAGAAGAACTACACCACCACGGAGAAGGAGCTTCTGGCAATTGTATTTGCGCTGGAGAAGTTCCGAGCATATGTTCTAGGCGCCAGAGTCATCATCTACACGGACCACGCAGCTATCCGCTACCTCATATCCAAGAAAGAGACCAAGCCGCGCCTGATGCGTTGGGTACTTCTGCTTCAGGAATTCGATTTAGAGATCAAAGATAAGAAGGGCACAGAAAATACCGTCGCTGATCATCTGAGCAGGATCATAAAGGAGGAGGAGCCAGGGCAGATCAAGGAGACATTCCCTGACGAGCATCTAATGGCGCTAACAGGTAAGGTACCATGGTATGCGCATATCGCAAATTACCTGGTCACAGGTGCGTTCCCTCCTCATTTCAATAAAACTCAGTGCATGCGATTAAAACATGAGTCCAAGCATTATCTTTGGGATGATCCTTACATGCTTAGAATAGGTCCAGATCGGATATTAAGACGTTGCGTGCCTGACCATGAGATTAACTCTGTATTGATGTTTTGTCATGCGCACGCCTGTGGAGGACATTTCGGTCCCAAGCGCACGAGCAGGAAGATCTTGGACTGTGGATTCTACTGGCCGCACCTATTCAGAGATGCCTATGACCACTGCAGGAAGTGTGACAGGTGCCAGCGCACTGGAGGAATATCCGCGCGCAACGAGATGCCGCAGACCCCGATTCTGGTGGATGAAGTGTTCGATGTTTGGGGAATCGACTTCATGGGTCCATTTCCCCCATCTGCCGGCTACGAGTACATACTGGTGGCCGTGGATTACGTATCCAAATGGGTCGAAGCTAAGGCCACGCGCAAGGATGATGGTAAGACTGTCGCTGATTTTCTCAGAACTAACATATTTTGCAGGTACGGCGTGCCTAAGGCAGTTATCAGCGACCAGGGGACGCACTTCTGCAACAGGGTTGTGGCGCAAGTCTTCAAGCACTATGGGGTGCGCCACAAGACGTCCACCGCTTACCATCCGCAGACGAATGGACAGGCCGAAGTTTCTAACAGAGAGATCAAGCGCATCTTGGAAAAGACTGTGAGGCCGTCGCGCAAGGATTGGAGCCAGCGCTTGGATGATGCGCTATGGGCGTACCGCACTGCACACAAGACACCCATTGGAACCTCACCATTCCGGCTGGTCTATGGGAAGGCATGCCACCTGCCAGTGGAGCTCGAGCACAAGGCATATTGGGCTCTACGTATTTGCAACTTGAACTTGGAGGAGGCAGGACAAGAACGCGCATTTGAGCTGAGCGAACTAGACGAGCTGCGCCTGGACGCCTATGAGGGACTGCGCGATTACAAAGCGCGCACCAAGGCGTTTCATGACAAGCACATCCTCCGGCGCACATTTGAACCAGGCGATCAGGTATTATTATTTTCATCACGCCTGAAGCTCATGCCTGGGAAGCTGCGCAGCAAGTGGACGGGACCATACACCGTCACCAAGGTTTTCCCCTACGGCACAATTGAATTAGAAGACGGGCACCAGCATCGTTTTCAGGTTAACGGGCAGAGAGTCAAACAGTACTTGGGCGAACCTTGGGATGGCGCAGCACGCAACATTGACTTGGCCGAGCCAGAGATAGTAGACGAGCAAGCTGTTGCGCCAGACGCACCACCAGATGTTTCAGAGGGAGACCTGGCACCCATCGCCTATATCTCCTCTTCCTCTGCATCTGCCCTCCTTACGAATAATGTATCACATGCTGACCTCTCCTTTTATCCTTTGCGCAGGACCACTGAGATCGTCACACAAGCACTGGCGCAGGGACACTCAGGAGCAAGAGTGGGGGAGGCTGCAGACGCACTACTTGGCACGTAACGAGGTACCGTCGAGCCAACGACGTTAAACAAAGGCACTTGTCGGGAGGTAACCCGACACATTTTATTTTGGCACATTTTATTCTGCTTGTTTCGTTTTTTTGCGTGTTTTTAGTTAGAATAGGGTTCGGTAGTTTTTTTTTTTTTTTTTTTTTGTAGTCACACAAATGCGCAGGACCGTGCGCCTAATGCGCAGGTCAGTTGCGCTAGCCTTAGGGGGTATATAAGGCCAGACTTAGAAAAATTCCCAGCACTTTTTCACTCGACCGTTACACACAAGCTCCCGCCCTCAGACCTCTGGCGTCGCCCAGCGCCCATCCCACCGTCCGTCTAGAGAGATTCACGGACAACACGACCACACAGCACCCAGGTAACCCCCGATCCCGCTTTGAGCCGCTTCTGTTAGGGTTTGCGCGGAGAAGACAGTTTTTAGGGTTTTGAAATCGCACCAGGCTAGAGTGCGCGGCTTGGAGTGCTGTTTTGTGCGTTGTGTAGGCGACCAGTAGGCGCTCGTTCGGTGCAAATTTCAGAGGATTCTGGGCAGTTTCGATTTTTAGGGTTTTGGGGAGCATAGACCGCGATTGACCGGAGCCAGCGCAAGATGAGACCCGCCGCAGACCAAGTAACCCCAGCGGCTTTCGCTAACAAGTACGCAGCATTCATTAGCCTGGACATGTACGGGACACCGTACATCTGTCGGGATTTCCTGCGCGAGGTAGGGTTCGAGGACCTCGTGGCGCAGAGGCTAGCGATTGCCGGTTGGGAGGCGCTAATGGACCTCCGCAGCGCAGCAGACCAGGAGGATACGTGTGAGTTCCTGGCGTCTATGGAGGCAGGGGACAGGGAGATCAGATATAGGCACAGGGGTGTCTGGTTCATAGCCTCGGACAGGAGGCTAAGGCGCGCATTCGGGTGCGCCAAGGTGCGTGAGGAGGAGTTAGACACGCACAATAACCAGGAGGCTTGGAGGGACATGGCAACAGGGCCAGCATTCGCCGCGGGGCGCAGCAGGGGCCGAGAGCTGCGCGACCCGTGGCTGTTCTACTTGTGGCGCATCGTGGCCTACGTAATCATTGGCCGTTTCAACGGCGCTCCAAAGATCAGCCTCCTGGATATGGAGATTTTGACGGGGCTTTATTATGAGCGGAAGGTGCTGTTCATCCTGAACATGGTGCACCATTGGAGCCGAGTCAGCATGAGAGGGCCGCTGACGTGTGGAGGGCTTATCACGCACTTGCTGCGGAGTTTACATGGAGAGCCCGAGGTGCCAGAGCACACCTTGGTGCAGCCTATACCTCTGGACCGCGCCCACATGCTGCAAATCAGGGCGGTAGCCGTTCGGGACGATGGCACACTAGAGTGGTGCTACCACCTGCAGCCAGCCAGACCACCGAGGGCCAGAGTAGAGAGCAGTGCGCGGGCCAGGGCCGAGAGCAGTGCGCAGGGCGCAGCTGCAGGCGCAGCAGCAGCCGCCGCAGCAGACGAAGAGATGGAGGAGGCCCTAGAACCAGAGGTGCCTCTAGTCAGGCGCCCAAGGACTCGGGCGCAGACTGGAGCGCAACAGAGGGCCCGCGCACCATTGGGGGAGCCAGTGACCATTTCCATAGAGGACTCTCCCCCGCGTGCCCCTGCCAAGCGCCCAAGGACTGAGACTGAGGCGGCGCCTGAGGAGGCCACTGCCGAGCAGCGCATGCTGTTCAACGTCATGCGCGTGCTCGAATACTTAGCGCCAGAGGGGGCGGATTTAAGTATGAGTCCACCATCCGGGTGGAAATTTGGAGACGCAATTCCCCCTCTCCTCAGCCTGCACCATCCACCTCCTACCCGAACCCCAGAAACTTCAGCAGCTCCAGCTCCAGCACCCTCTCCAGCCCCAGCCCCAGCAGCGCCCGCACCAGAACCAGCAGCCCCAGCAGCAGAGCCCACCCCTGCACCTGAACCAGCACCGGTACCACCACCAGTAGTTGCCCCTGCCCGGCCTTCTGTTCCGGAGTCCCCAATTAACTTTCCCAGCGTCGACTCCGATTCCATATGGGAGTCACTTTCCGAGGACGAGCAGCCTGACCCCCTCACCATTGTGCCACCATCCTCCAGCACCGACTCCATGACTGATTCTTCAGAGGATGAGGCGCATGGGTCAGCAGCAGCGTCTAGCTCGGGGAACTTCTAAGGCCGAGGGCAGGCGCAGTGATTTTCTTTAGGGTGTTGTCTTTTATTTTGCTGCGTCTATTTGACTATTAGGTGTGCTGAATATTTGTGCCCTACATTCTGTGACTCCCTTGCTATATTTTGTGTGACTATTGGTGTTCACTCTTATATTCTTTATTTTCGTTGCATTGCATGCATGTGCGCAGCCTCCGTGCGCTTGAGCTTGAGTCGTGGGGACACGTCTCTGTTCAAGTGTGGGGGGGGGCGTTACTCTTACATTCCATGTTTTTTAGCATTTTTAGTATAGCTTAGTTAAGTTGAAGAAAACTAGTAGCAGTAGTGCGCTAAGGTGCAGGATGCGCATGCGCTCCAGCTTGTTTTGCGCTATCCGTATTGTGTGCACTGCTATCTACTGTTTTAGCATAATTTTTTCGTTTTTTTCTGCTCCTGTTAGTTGGGATATACAGGGGATGTGGAGTTGATAGAAATGCTCCAGAGAGGCGGTTAGTCGCTTCTGCTTCGAAGGCGAGGTATATGGTCGATTGCGCGAGTAGAGGCCGGTGCTTCGCAACCTTCGGAACAAAAGAGCGCGCTCAGTCACGCGGATGCAAAAGGCAAAATACCCAAAGCGTGGCGAGGTGGGAAAACAGACCACCTTCTCTCTGGATGTCAAGCTAAGGAAAGCGGGCGCGGATGTAAACGCGTGCGCTGACCGGCGCAGACAAACCAAGGAGGGAGAGCGGAACGAGTTCCATAGCTGCTATCCGAAGGCTGAGATTGGAACTGTTCTGGGAATAAAAAAAAATATTGGAAAGGAAGCTGTACAAAAGAAAATACCAACAGAAGCAGATGATGTGCGTTACAAAGAATCAGCATGCGCACTACCTAGTACCGGCGTGCGCAAGACCACAAGGATATCATCAAAGGCTCAGGTTCCCAGGAAGTGTGCGAACGAATCACGCACTGGAAGAAGCTCGCGCAAGAAACCATATACCTATCTTCGGAGCGGGAGCTGACAACCAGGAGCCTAAGAAGAGCTATCTCCCAGTCATCCAAAGACCTTCATCCCGGCTGAGAGGTAACGAAATTTCGGGATTATTATATTAGAACTATTGAGTGCAGTTGTGCGCAGGTGATAGAGCAGCACAAGTTGAAGCAACTGTGCATCTTGCGCTAGAATGCAAGGGTTGTGCGCTAGTCTCCAGAAAAGGTAATTGTATCCGCGTTTCAGTACTTGTTCGGGACGAACAAGGGGTAAGTGTGGGGGGTTTGATAGAGCCTAGTTATACATGTTATTTAGATCATAAACCCATGCTTGTTTGCAATATTTTATGGGCAAGATTACTCGTTTCCACTATTTTTGTATATCAGGTCAGAACGAGTCCTTAAGTCGGATACGCGCTAACAGGCAGCGTTCTAGGAGTGAAAGATCAGCCTGTGGAGCTAGCGGTGCAAACAAAAGAAGAAATGGCGAAGGACAGCAGAGGTGCGCCACCCGATTGCGCCAATCAATGCTGTGCGCCAGGCGCAAAGTCCCAGTGACCAGACTTGGAAGTTGCCAAAAGATGAACTTCCTGGGGCACTATTTAAACAAAGAAAGTCTAGGGTTTCAAGGAGAACACAGCGAGGCGGACACCATCACTCAGTGACATTCCAGCGGCACTGTGCGGCAGAACTGAAAAACACACGGACCTGTCAAGGAGAGTTGCGCCAGCCGACTGCGCCAGCCGAGAAGACACCCTGCACGCACTGTTTGCTACCGTTTTCTTGGATACAGTAGTTTGTTACTTACTATTTTATGATGTTTACCACTAGCATGTCTAGCTAAACACTTAGTGTTGGTCGGGCATGAATCTATGATGTATGACCTTTGAGACTTGAGCTTAATGCATAGTTTATTTATTTGTATTAATCCTGCGCGTACTGAGACAGTTAGTTGCATGAGTAGGGGAAGCCTTGAACCGCAAACTTACTTGTGTAGCTCGCTTGTCGCATGTTAAACTAGTTGCACGCGTAGGGGAAGCCTTGAACCGCAAACTTACCGTGACAACTAGGAGTAACGAGTTAGGGTAGGCAGCTGCTACTGTGACAGGATTCGCAGCTGTTTAGTCTAGTTCTAAGGATTAATAGCACATGAACTTTGAACGGAACATGCGCACGTGTTAGGAAGCCTTTACCGGACACTAACCCAAGTAAACCACAAGCTATAGATGTTTAGAGTCGATGATAAGGAATGCATTCATAGAGGATTGTCTGCCCAATATTTCTCATAAATATAGTACTTCATCTCTACTGCTTGCGCACGTCTAGTGCAATTCCCTGAGTTACGATATTCGCTGTTATTCGCGCATCGCGCAAAACCCCCAATCACTCACGCAACCCCCGTTTTCTTAAGTGTAGGTTACTAGCTGAGACTCACTGCTTGCTCCCTGTGGAGATCGACCCTTACTTAACCGCTGTACTAGTGGGAGAGGAAGGAATTATATTTGACGCGCACAACGACGCGCGATCAGTGTCATTTCATGGTTACGCACGGAGTAGTATTGGGTCATATCATTTCAGAGGAGGGTATTAAGGTAGACAAAGCTAAGATAGATATTATTTCTAATCTGCCTTATGCCACCAACGTGCGCGACGTGAAATCGTTCTTAGGGCATGCTGGGTTTTACAGGCGTTTTATTAAGGATTTCTCTAAGATTTGCATACCCCTGTCTAACCTGTTGCAAAAAGACGTGTGCTTCGATTTTACTGATGAGTGCAGGGCGGCGTTCGATAAGCTGAAAGAAGCGCTGACCAGTGCGCCAGTGATGCGCGCACCAGACTGGAACCTGCCATTCGAGCTGATGTGTGACGCAAGTGACTACGCAGTAGGAGCAGTCTTGGGGCAGCGCGAGGACAAGAAGCCGCATGCCATCTACTATGCATCGCGCACACTGGACTCCGCGCAGAAGAACTACACCACCACGGAGAAGGAGCTTCTGGCAATTGTATTTGCGCTGGAGAAGTTCCGAGCATATGTTCTAGGCGCCAGAGTCATCATCTACACGGACCACGCAGCTATCCGCTACCTCATATCCAAGAAAGAGACCAAGCCGCGCCTGATGCGTTGGGTACTTCTGCTTCAGGAATTCGATTTAGAGATCAAAGATAAGAAGGGCACAGAAAATACCGTCGCTGATCATCTGAGCAGGATCATAAAGGAGGAGGAGCCAGGGCAGATCAAGGAGACATTCCCTGACGAGCATCTAATGGCGCTAACAGGTAAGGTACCATGGTATGCGCATATCGCAAATTACCTGGTCACAGGTGCGTTCCCTCCTCATTTCAATAAAACTCAGTGCATGCGATTAAAACATGAGTCCAAGCATTATCTTTGGGATGATCCTTACATGCTTAGAATAGGTCCAGATCGGATATTAAGACGTTGCGTGCCTGACCATGAGATTAACTCTGTATTGATGTTTTGTCATGCGCACGCCTGTGGAGGACATTTCGGTCCCAAGCGCACGAGCAGGAAGATCTTGGACTGTGGATTCTACTGGCCGCACCTATTCAGAGATGCCTATGACCACTGCAGGAAGTGTGACAGGTGCCAGCGCACTGGAGGAATATCCGCGCGCAACGAGATGCCGCAGACCCCGATTCTGGTGGATGAAGTGTTCGATGTTTGGGGAATCGACTTCATGCGTCCATTTCCCCCATCTGCCGGCTACGAGTACATACTGGTGGCCGTGGATTACGTATCCAAATGGGTCGAAGCTAAGGCCACGCGCAAGGATGATGGTAAGACTGTCGCTGATTTTCTCAGAACTAACATATTTTGCAGGTACGGCGTGCCTAAGGCAGTTATCAGCGACCAGGGGACGCACTTCTGCAACAGGGTTGTGGCGCAAGTCTTCAAGCACTATGGGGTGCGCCACAAGACGTCCACCGCTTACCATCCGCAGACGAATGGACAGGCCGAAGTTTCTAACAGAGAGATCAAGCGCATCTTGGAAAAGACTGTGAGGCCGTCGCGCAAGGATTGGAGCCAGCGCTTGGATGATGCGCTATGGGCGTACCGCACTGCACACAAGACACCCATTGGAACCTCACCATTCCGGCTGGTCTATGGGAAGGCATGCCACCTGCCAGTGGAGCTCGAGCACAAGGCATATTGGGCTCTACGTATTTGCAACTTGAACTTGGAGGAGGCAGGACAAGAACGCGCATTTGAGCTGAGCGAACTAGACGAGCTGCGCCTGGACGCCTATGAGGGACTGCGCGATTACAAAGCGCGCACCAAGGCGTTTCATGACAAGCACATCCTCCGGCGCACATTTGAACCAGGCGATCAGGTATTATTATTTTCATCACGCCTGAAGCTCATGCCTGGGAAGCTGCGCAGCAAGTGGACGGGACCATACACCGTCACCAAGGTTTTCCCCTACGGCACAATTGAATTAGAAGACGGGCACCAACATCGTTTTCAGGTTAACGGGCAGAGAGTCAAACGGTACTTGGGCGAACCTTGGGATGGCGCAGCACGCAACATTGACTTGGCCGAGCCAGAGATAGTAGACGAGCAAGCTGTTGCGCCAGACGCACCACCAGATGTTTCAGAGGGAGACCTGGCACCCATCGCCTATATCTCCTCTTCCTCTGCATCTGCCCTCCTTACGAATAATGTATCACATGCTGACCTCTCCTTTTATCCTTTGCGCAGGACCACTGAGATCGTCACACAAGCACTGGCGCAGGGACACTCAGGAGCAAGAGTGGGGGAGGCTGCAGACGCACTACTTGGCACGTAACGAGGTACCGTCGAGCCAACGACGTTAAACAAAGGCACTTGTCGGGAGGTAACCCGACACATTTTATTTTGGCACATTTTATTCTGCTTGTTTCGTTTTTTGCGTGTTTTTAGTTAGAATAGGGTTTGGTAGTTTTTTTTTGTAGTCACACAAATGCGCAGGACCGTGCGCCTATCAATGCGCAGGTCAGTTGCGCTAGCCATAGGGGGTATATAAGGCCAGACTTAGAAAAATTCCCAGCACTTTTTCACTCGACCGTTACACACAAGCTCCCGCCCTCAGACCTCTGCCGTCGATCAGCGCCATCCCACCGTCCGTCTAGAGAGATTCAAGGACAACACGACCGCACAGCACCCAGGTAACCCCCGATCCCGCTTTGAGCCGCTTCTGTTAGGGTTTGCGCGGAGAAGACAGTTTTTAGGGTTTTGAAATCGCACCAGGCTAGAGTGCGCGGCTTGGAGTGCTGTTTTGTGCGTTGTGTAGGCGACCAGTAGGCGTTCGTTCGGTGCAAATTTCAGAGGATTCTGGGCAGTTTCGATTTTTAGGGTTTTGGGGAGCATAGACCGCGATTGACCGGAGCCAGCGCAAGATGAGACCCGCCGCAGACCAAGTAACCCCAGCGGCTTTCGCTAACAAGTACGCAGCTTTCATTAGCCTGGACATGTACGGGACACCGTACATCTGTCGAGATTTCCTGCGCGAGGTAGGGTTAGAGGACCTCGTGGCGCAGAGGCTAGCGATTGCCGGTTGGGAGGCGCTAATGGACCTCCGCAGCGCAGCAGACCAGGAGGATACGTGTGAGTTCCTGGCGTCTATGGAGGCGGGGGACAGGGAGATCAGATATAGACACAGGGGTGTCTGGTTCATAGCCTCGGAAAGGAGGCTGAGGCGCGCATTCGGGTGTGCCAAGGTGCGTGAGGAGGAGTTAGACACGCACAATAACCAGGAGGCTTGGAGGGACATGGCAACAGGGCCAGCATTCGCCGCGGGGCGCAGCAGGGGCCGAGAGCTGCGCGACCCGTGGCTGTTCTACTTGTGGCGCATCGTGGCCTACGCAATCATTGGCCGTTTCAACGGCGCTCCTAAGATCAGCCTCCTGGATATGGAGATTTTGACGGGGCTTTATTATGAGCGGAAGGTGCTGTTCATCCTGAACATGGTGCACCATTGGAGCCGAGTCAGCATGAGAGGGCCGCTGACGTGTGGAGGGCTTATCACGCACTTGCTGCGGAGCTTACATGGAGAGCCCGAGGTGCCAGAGCACACCTTGGTGCAGCCTATACCTCTGGACCGCGCCCACATGCTGCAAATCAGGGCGGTAGCCGTTCGGGACGATGGCACACTAGAGTGGTGCTACCATCTGCAGCCAGCCAGACCACCGAGGGCCAGAGTAGAGAGCAGTGCGCGGGCCAGGGCAGAGAGCAGTGCGCAGGGCGCGGCTGCAGGCGCAGCAGCAGCCGCAGCAGCCGCCGCAGCAGACGAAGAGATGGAGGAGGCCCTAGAACCAGAGGTGCCTCTAGTCAGGCGCCCAAGGACTCGGGCGCAGACTGGAGCGCAACAGAGGGCCCGCGCACCATTGGGGGAGCCAGTGACCATTTCCATAGAGGACTCTCCCCCGCGTGCCCCTGCCAAGCGCCCAAGGACTGAGACTGAGGCGGCGCCTGAGGAAGCCACTGCCGAGCAGCGCATGCTGTTCAACGTC
The DNA here is from genome assembly GCA_963678935.1 of Umbilicus rupestris. Lineage (NCBI taxonomy): Eukaryota > Viridiplantae > Streptophyta > Magnoliopsida > Saxifragales > Crassulaceae > Umbilicus > Umbilicus rupestris. Next base: position 15,078,207 of record OY787609.1, read on the forward strand.
ATGCGCGTGCTCGAATACTTAGCGCCAGAGGGGGCGGATTTAAGTATGAGTCCACCATCCGGGTGGAAATTTGGAGACGCAATTCCCCCTCTCCTCAGCCTGCACCATCCACCTCCTACCCGAACCCCAGAAACTTCAGCAGCTCCAACCCCAGCCCCAGCCCCAGCAGCGCCCGCACCAGAACCAGCAGCCCCAGCAGCAGAGCCCACCCCTGCACCTGAACCAGCACCGGTACCACCACCAGTAGTTGCCCCTGCCCGGCCTTCTGTTCCGGAGTCCCCAATTAACTTTCCCAGCGTCGACTCCGATTCCATATGGGAGTCACTTTCCGAGGACGAGCAGCCTGACCCCCTCACCATTGTGCCACCATCCTCCAGCACCGACTCCATGACTGATTCTTCAGAGGATGAGGCGCATGGGTCAGCAGCAGCGTCTAGCTCGGGGAACTTCTAAGGCCGAGGGCAGGCGCAGTGATTTTCTTTAGGGTGTTGTCTTTTATTTTGCTGCGTCTATTTGACTATTAGGTGTGCTGAATATTTGTGCCCTACATTCTGTGACTCCCTTGCTATATTTTGTGTGACTATTGGTGTTCACTCTTATATTCTTTATTTTCGTTGCATTGCATGCATGTGCGCAACCTCCGTGCGCTTGAGCTTGAGTCGTGGGGACACGTCTCTGTTCAAGTGTGGGGGGGGGGGGGGGGGGGGGCGTTACTCTTACATTTCATGTTTTTAGCATTTTTAGTATAGCTTAGTTAAGTTGAAGAAAACTAGTAGCAGTAGTGCGCTAAGGTGCAGGATGCGCATGCGCTCCAGCTTGTTTTGCGCTATCCGTATTGTGTGCACTGCTATCTACTGTTTTAGCATAATTTTTTCGTTTTTTTCTGCTCCTGTTAGTTGGGATATACAGGGGATGTGGAGTTGATAGAAATGCTCCAGAGAGGCGGTTAGTCGCTTCTGCTTCGAAGGCGAGGTATATGGTCGATTGCGCTAGTAGAGGCCGGTGCTTCGCAACCTTCGGAACAAAAGAGCGCGCTCAGTCACGCGGATGCAAAAGGCAAAATACCCAAGGCGTGGCGAGGTGGGAAAACAGACCACCTTCTCTCTGGATATCAAGCTAAGGAAAGCGGGCGCGGATGTAAACGCGTGCGCTGACCGGCGCAGACAAACCAAGGAGGGAGAGCGGAACGAGTTCCATAGCTGCTATCCGAAGGCTGAGATTGGAACTGTTCTGGGAATAAAATAAAAAAAATTGGAAAGGAAGCTGTACAAAAGAAAATACCAGCAGAAGCAGATGATGTGCGTTACAAAGAATCAGCATGCGCACTACCTAGTACCTGCGTGCGCAAGACCACAAGGATATCATCAAAGGCTCAGGTTCCCAGGAAGTGTGCGAACGAATCACGCACTGGAAGAAGCTCGCGCAAGAAACCATATACCTATCTTCGGAGCGGGAGCTGACAACCAGGAGCCTAAGAAGAGCTATCTCCCAGTCATCCAAAGACCTTCATCCCGGCTGAGAGGTAACGAAATTTCGGGATTATTATATTAGAACTATTGAGTGCAGTTGTGCGCAGGTGATAGAGCAGCACAAGTTGAAGCAACTGTGCATCTTGCGCTAGAATGCAAGGCTGTGCGCTAGTCTCCAGAAAAGGTAATTGTATCCGCGTTTCAGTACTTGTTCGGGACGAACAAGGGGTAAGTGTGGGGGGTTTGATAGAGCCTAGTTATACATGTTATTTAGATCATAAACCCATGCTTGTTTGCAATATTTTATGGGCAAGATTACTCGTTTCCACTATTTTTGTATATCAGGTCAGAACGAGTCCTTAAGTCGGATACGCGCTAACAGGCAGCGTTCTAGGAGTGAAAGATCAGCCTGTGGAGCTAGCGGTGCAAACAAAAGAAGAAATGGCGAAGGACAGCAGAGGTGCGCCACCCGATTGCGCCAATCAATGCTGTGCGCCAGGCGCAAAGTCCCAGTGACCAGACTTGGAAGTTGCCAAAAGATGAACTTCCGGGGGCACTATTTAAACAAAGAAAGTCTAGGGTTTCACAACAACACAGAGAGGCGGACACCATCACTCAGTGACATTCCAGAGGCACTGCGCGGCAGAACTGAAAAACACACGGACCTGTCAAGGAGAGTTGCGCCAGCCGACTGCGCCAGCCAAGAGAAGACCCTGCACGCACTGTTTGCTACCGTTTTCTTGGATTCAGTAGTTGTTACTTACTATTTTATGATGTTTACCACTAGCATGTCTAGCTAAACACTTAGTGTTGGTCGGGCATGAATCTATGATGTATTACCTTTGAGACTTGAGCTTAACGCATAGTTTATTTATTTGTATTAATTCTGTGCGTACTGAGACAGTTAGTTGCATGAGTAACGGAAGCCTTGAAACCGCAAACTTACTTGTGTTGCTTGCTTGTCACCTGTTAAACTAGTTGCATGCGTAGGGGAAGCCTTGAACCGCAAACTTACCGTGACAATTAGGAGTAACGAGTTAGGGTAGGCAGTTGCTACTGTGACAGGATTCGCAGCTGTTTAGTCTAGTTCTAAGGATTAATAGCACATGAACTTTGAACGGAACATGCGCACGTGTTAGGAAGCCTTTACCGGACACTAACCCAAGTAACCCACAAGCTATAGATGTTTAGAGTCGATGATAAGGAATGCATTCATAGAGGATTGTCTGCCCAATAATTCTCATAAAGATAGTACTTCATCTCTACTGCTTGCGCACGTCTAGTGCAATTCCCTGAGTTACGATATTCGCTGTTATTCGCGCATCGCGCAAAACCCCCAATCACTCACGCAACCCCCGTTTTCTTAAGTGTAGGTTACTGGCTGAGACTCACTGCTTGCTCCCTGTGGAGATCGACCCTTACTTAACCGCTGTACTAGTGGGAGAGGAAGGAATTATATTTGACGCGCACAACGACGCGCGATCAGTCCATGACTGGGGTGCGCACTGAGGATTGGGCTGGTGACTGCGCTGGAGAACTGGCTGGCTCGCGCCGCTCTGAAGGTTACCCTGGAGGTGGCCTGCGCAGACTAAGGAGAGGGGGAACGGGGTCTCCAAATTGCCACCCAGCTGGTGGATTGATGATTTAATCTGCCCCCTCTGGGTCCAAGTACTCCAGCACGCGCATGACGTTAAATAACATGCGCTGTTCTGCTGGCGCCTCCTCAGAATCCTGTCTGCGCCGCTTCACCGGCGCGCACGGGGGAGAATCTCTGATGTCAATGGTGACAACTTCCCCTGGCGGTCCACTCGCCCGTGCGCGCTCCAGTCTGAGCGCGCGTCCTCATGCGCCTAGCTGGCTGCACGAATGGTGCCTCTACATTCTCCATTTCTTCCTCAGCAGCAGCTTCCGCTTGCCACGCACTACTCTCTGCGGGTGCTCCTCTGATTGCCGCGTGCCTCGGTGCCCTAGCAGCCTGCAGCCGGTAACACCATTCCAATGACCGGTCTTCCTTAGCAGTTACCGCTCGGTACTGCAGCATCTGGGCACGGTCAAGAGGAACGGCTGGAACAACTGTGTGCTCAGGCACCTGTGGCTCTCCGTGCAGCCCACGCAGCAAATGCGTAATCACACCTGCACAAGTGAGCGGGCCCTTGGTGCTGAGCCGCTCCCGTTGCACTACCATGTCCGACACGAACCTCACCTTCTTCCCATAATACAACCCCTTCAGCACGTCCATATCAAGCAGGCTGACTTTCGGCGCACCGTTATAGCACCCAATGATTGCGTACGCGACCATGCGCCACAGGTAATACATCCAGGGGTCGCGCAGCTCACGCCCTCGGCTGCGCCCAGCGGCAAATGGTTTGCCCGGCGCCATCTCGCGCCTCCTGATTGGTGTGCGTATCCACCTCGTGCTCACGCACCTTGTCACAGCGCAGGGTGCGCTTCAACCTCTTGGCCGATGCAATGTACCACACCCCTCGGTGTCGGTACCGGATCTCTAAGTCTTGGATCTTCAGGGACGCTAGGAACTCACAGGTGTCCTCTTTGTCGGCTGCGCTTTCTAAGTCCATCAGCACTTCCCAGCCGGCCTGCGCGAGCTTCTTTGTGACCAATTCCTCTAAGCCCACCTCGCGCAGGAAGTCCCTGCTGATACACGGTGTGCCATACATGTCCAGCCTCCAGAAGGGGTCATACTTCCGTGCGAAAGATGCTGGGGTGTCCTGGTCCTCTGCCGGCCTCATATTTGCAGCGGTCAACTGTAGTCAACGCTCTACTAAGGATCCCAAAATCAGAACTTCAAATCAAACCCTCAAATTCCTACCAGATGGGCGCCTCACTCGTGTCAACAAAACCCAGCAATGAAATCACCAAACGGAGCTAGCTAACTAGGTGCGGTTTTGATCCTAGGGTTACGTCCTCAGTCGGGTTCCTTCACCAAACCCTCACTAAAATGACTGAAACAAGGAATGAGAGGTTACCTAGTGTGCTGGTGTTGTTGTGCTCTTCAAATCTCTCTAGAGAATGCTAGAAACGGTGGGCGGACAGCAAAGATCGGCTGGCAGCAGTGCAGAGCGTTTAACGGTTGAAATTGCAGAATGTCCGGATTTTTCTAAGTATCTGCCCTTATATACCCCCTGACCTACGCATCTGTCCTGCGCACTGACTCGCGCATTGCTGTGTGACTCAAGAGAAAAAAATGCAAGTGCTGAATTAGCTAAAATGCAAATCCTAAAAACGTGTAAAAATAAAACGTGGAAAACGTGTCGGGTTACCTCCCGACAAGTGCCTTTGTTTAACGTCGTTGGCTCGACAGTATCTCGTTACTTGCTCAAGTTCGTGCTCCGAACCACCCCCACACTTGCTCCTGCGCGCTCTGGTGCGTCAGTGTGTGCTATGTCTTCTTTAGTCCTGCGCAAAGGAACAGATAGGTGGTCAGTGTGGCAAAAATCGTGTGGCACATCTTAAGTAACGAGGTTAATCAGTGAGGGAGAAGATATATAATCAGTAGCTTCTAGTTCTCCCTCCGGTGTAGCAGGTTGTATTTCTGGCACAGCAGCTTGCGCATCTTCTATTTCTGGTTCCACCAAATCAACTTCGCGCGTGGCCTCTGATAATGCAAGTGTGGCAGTTTTGCCAAAACCAACATATGTCATTTGTGAACAAGGAGCTGCTGCAGCTCAAGCAATCAAGCAGAACAGCTAGCAACAGATACAGCAGGGGTGCTGCAGCAGGTGCTGGTTCAAGAGCTAGTTCATCTGTCCGAATAACAGTTTTGTGCTGGGTGAGTTTTGAAGGTTTGGCAGCTTTGTGAAAGTGCTTAGAAGAATTTCTAAATTGCTGCTGAGCACATTTCAGCAAGGATTATCAGTCAGAGAAGGAGATATGCTTCAAGATATTAATCAAATCTAATCTCCTAGATTTTAGGAGATAATTGATCTTGTGGGTCAATGGCCTAAACCTGGAAATTGCTTAAAGTGGTGAGGGTATTTAAGCAGAAGGTTCGAGGGCTGAAGAGGGTGATCGAAGCTGTGTGATACACGAGAGTAGACACGAAATTCAGAGAGAGGACTTTCTGGGTGTGCTACGGAAGTTGTTCTTCGATCAACACACACGGGCAGAGCGTTGAGCGCAGAGCTGTGGTGCGTATTGCAGAAGAGAGTCAGGTCTTGCAGAGACTGATTCGTGCTTTGATCTGGGAGCCAATTTAGAGCTGTGGAGCTTGTTGGTTGATCAAAGCAGCCGCGGAAGAGCTGACGGGTGGAAGGCTCGGTCGAGGTTCGTGCGGAAGAACTCACTAGTGGCAGGTGGTCACTGAGTGAGGGGGAGTTACTCAGAGTGTGCAGCGCTCTTGGAGTGGTTCGATCGGCTCGGCAGGAGGCCTTGGAGCGACGCGGACAGAGTGCTTCAGCTGGTGTTACAGCTGTTGCTGCAGCAACCCTGCTGAGTAGTGTAGGCTAGAATAGGCTGAGTTCTTGAAGAGGATTGTAGCTATTCTAGACTGACATATTGTAGAGGGTGTGCTGGCACAAATCAGAGCTTGTTCTGATTGTGTTGAGTAGTCCACACGGGGTTAAAGTAGCATAGGTTGCGTGCGTTGTAACCTAGTGTGATCTGAACCTTTGGTTGAGTGGATTGAGGACTGGAGAATAGTCCTCCCCAGACGTAGGCAGATTGGCCGAACTGGGTGAACAAATCTGTGTCCTATTCATTGTCTGCTGTGCCTTCATTTAAGTGAACAAGAGTGTGCTGCAGCAACTGCTAGTTCACAAATCTGCATAAGTAGAGACACTTGAAATTTCAATTGGTATCAGAGCGGGAACTCGACACACAGAGTTTAAAAGGTCCTACAGTGTCTCCGAAGTTGCTAAGACAATGAAGGAAGGACAGAGCACGAGTAGACCTCCACTCCTGGAAGAGAGCAACTATGGTTATTGGAAAGCTAGAATGAAAGCTTTTCTCAAAGCTATTGATGAGAAGACATGGAGAGCTGTTGTGGTTCAGTGGTCTCCCCCAATCACCATAGATGAGCAAGGAGTGACAAGAATAAAACCTGAAGAGCAGTGGACTGTTGAAGAAGGTGCTGCAGCAACTGGTAATTCAAAGGCTTTGAATGCAATTTTTGCTGCAGTTGATGCTAATAACTTCAGGTTGATCTCAAACTGTGACATGGCCAAGCAAGCATGGGAGATTCTGTAGACTGCCCATGAGGGAACTGATAGAGTGAAGCTGTCAAGACTCCAGATAATTGCCACACAATTTGAGAATCTAAGGATGCTGGATGAAGAAACAGTCACTGAGTTTAATGCTAAACTCTGTGATCTTGCAAATGAAGCTCATGCCCTTGGTGAGCCCATCCCAGAAGAAAAGCTTATCAGAAAGGTGCTCAGATCGCTGCCTACAAAATTTGACATGAAAGTGACAACCATTGAAGAAGCACAAAATGTCAGATTCATGAGGTTGGAAGAGCTGATGGGGTCTCTCAAACAATTTGAGATGAAACTGGTCAAAGGAGACACCACCTCCCAGGATAAGAATGTTGGGTTGAAGGCAGAAGCGGAAAGCAAGCAGACAGATCCAGATGATCAGATAAACATGCTGGTTAAGAACCTCGGAAAGCTCCTGAAAAACATGGAATCCAGAACTGAGAAAAGATCTTCTTCGCGAAAACAATTCAGGAGGGGCGGTGAAAACAAAAGGAAAGGTAAGGAACCAGCTCAGAGTGAAGAAGAAAAGAACGAAGTGAAGAAAGGAGTCCAATGCTGGAATTGTGCAGGCTACGGCCATCGACAGATCAACTGCACCAGCAAACGGATGAAGAAGAAAGCCCTTTCTGCCAGTGAAAGTGAAGATCTGAGTGAAGATGAATGCAACTTGGCCAGATACAGGTCAGCAAGAAGAGGCACAAAAACACAAAAAGGAGTGAACCAGGACTTGCTGCAGCAATGTCTATTTCACCGTAACAAGAGAGCTTTGAAGTTTAAGAAATGTTACAGCTGTGGTCGCAGAGGACATATTCAAAGAAACTGCTCCTCAGCTCATGCCAGAATTACATCGCCCAGGAAATCTGCCAAGCAGAAACATGCGCAGGCTCAGCTCCTCGCCCTAGTCAGCACAGCTTGCACCTCAGACAAGATAAGCTGGTACTTTGACAGTGGCTGTTCAGGCCATATGACAGGAGAAAGATCCTTTCTGAAGAATATTACTCCCTGTCTGGAACAAAATGTGAAGTTTGGTAATGGTCTGAAAGGAAGGGTGCTGGGAAGAGGAACTTTGGCTGTAGAAGGAATGCCAAATCTGAGCAATGTTCTTCTGGTGGAAGGATTAAAGGCTAATCTTATCAGCATCAGCCAGTTGTGTGATGGAACTAAACAAGTTAAGTTTACAAGAGACTCATGCCAAGTTCTCGATAAATCTGGAAAGTGCATAATGGAAGGAGCCAGATCCAAGAGCAATTGCTACCTTCTCAATGTGAGTTCAAACTCACGGATTCAGAAATGTATGCTGACAAAGGCCGAGGAAATGACCTTATGGCACAAAAGGATGGGACATGTTAACCTGAGAACTCTAAAGAGAATTGCCACAGAAGGGCTGGTCAGAGGAATTCCACTGCTGAAAGGAGAGACAGACTCCATCTGTGGAGACTGTCAGATTGGGAAACAAAAGAGGGCTTCACATCCTCGGGTCAAAGATATTGGTACCATCAGGCCTCTTCAGCTGATCCATATGGATCTGATGGGACCAATGGAAGTGGAGAGCCTAGGCAAGAAAAGGTATGCATTTGTCTGTGTTGATGACTATTCTAGATTCACTTGGATTGAATTTATCAGAGAAAAATCAGACACTGTGAGTGTCATTGTGTCTCTGGTGTCTCGGCTAGAGCAAGAAAAGAATCTTAGAATCAGCAGCATTCGCAGTGATCATGGCAGAGAATTTGAAAACAAAGACATGGATGAGTTCTGTCAACAAAGAGGTATAACACATCAGTTCTCGTCTCCTATTACTCCTCAGCAAAATGGTGTGGTGGAACGGAAGAACCGAACAATTCAAGAAATGGCCAGGGTAATGATCCATGCTAAGAGGATTCCTCTGAAATTCTGGGCAGAGGCCATGAATACCGCCTGCTACATCATCAATAGAGTTACCTTGCGAAGAGGTACCATGCAGACCTGCTATGAGCTGTGGAATCAGAAAAAGCCCACTGTTAAGTACTTTCACATCTTTGGAAGTGACTGCTTCATTCTGAGAGACCGGGAGTATCGAAAGAAACTCGATCCAAAGAGTGATCCTGGAATATTCTTGGGATATTCAACAAACAGCAGGGCATATCGTGTGTTCAACCAGCGAACAAAGACTGTCATGGAATCAATAAATGTGGTTGTCAAAGATGTAGATGAAGGACCTAACTCTGAGTCTGACACTGGTGAAGAAGACTCTGATCCTGAAGAAATGTCTGATAGACAGACCAGAAGTGAACAAGCTGCGGCTCCAGCAGATGCTACAGCAAGTGCTGAAGCAGAGATTCCAGATGACCAAGCAGAGAGTCTGTCTGAGGATTTTCACACTGAAGCTCCTGATCCACCTTCAAGGCAGCCCCCAAAGAAGATACAGAAGGATCATCCCTTGACAAATGTGATTGGGAATCCCTCAGATAGAAGAAGAACCAGAGGCCATGCCTACCTCAATACATGCTTCATGTCCAGTCTTGAACCAAAGAACTTCAAGGAGGCCATGAGTGATGAATTCTGGATTATGGCTATGCAAGAGGAGTTGGCAGAGTTTGAAAGGCACGATGTCTGGGATTTGGTAGACAGACCTAAAGGGGTAAACATCATCGGCACAAAATGGGTGTTCAAAAATAAAACTGACGAAAAGGGCAACATTACAAGAAATAAAGCCAGACTGGTTGCCCAGGGATATTCTCAGATTGAAGGTCTTGACTTTGAAGAAACTTTCGCTCCAGTAGCTCGCCTGGAGGCCATCAGACTGCTTCTAGCAATGTCTTGCTGCCTGGGATTCAAATTATATCAAATGGATGTTAAAAGTGCGTTCTTGAACGGAGATCTCTCTGAAGAAGTCTATGTCTCTCAACCAAAAGGTTTTGAAGATCCTCATCATCCAGAACAGGTGTATAAATTGAAGAAAGCTTTATATGGACTGAAACAGGCCCCTCGGGCTTGGTATGAGCGATTGACAATCTTCCTGGAAAATCATGGCTACAACCGAGGGGGAGCTGACAAAACCTTGTTTGTCAAAAGAACTCGGTCTGATGTGATCATTGCTCAAATATATGTGGATGACATTGTCTTTGGATCAAAGTCCCAGCACCTGGTGAAGCAGTTTGTGCAACACATGCAGCAAGAATTTCAGATGAGCATGGTAGGAGAACTTTCCTATTTTCTTGGTTTGGAGATTACTCAGAAAATGGACGGGATCTTTATTGCTCAAAGCAAATACAGCAAGGCCCTTGTGAAGAAATTTCAGCTCGACTCAGCCAGTCACAAGCGTACTCCTGCTGCTACTCATGTGAAAGCCATTAAAGATGAGCAAGGTTTGGAAGTAAGTCAAACTGTCTACAGAAGCATGATTGGGAGCCTTCTTTACCTGACTGCCAGCCGTCCTGACATTTCCTATGCAGTAGGAGTCTGTGCCAGATTCCAAGCCAGTCCAAGAGACAGCCATATGCAGTTGGTCAAGCGCATTATTCGGTATGTCGGGGGAACTGTGGGCTATGGCCTATGGTATACTAAAGACACAAAGGCTAATCTGGTTGGATTCAGTGATGCAGACTGGGCAGGGTGCTCAGAAGACAGGAAGAGCACCTCGGGAGGATGTTTCTTCTTGGGGAATAACCTGGTCTCTTGGTTCAGCAGAAAACAGAATAGCATTTCTCTATCCACTGCCGAGGCTGAGTACATTGCTGCTGGGAGCTGCTGTGCACAAATGTTGTGGATGAAGCAAATGCTGAGTGAGTATGGGGTTGCTCAAGATGCCATGACTCTCTACTGTGACAATATGAGTGCCATTAGCATATCCAAGAACCCTGTCCAGCACAGTAGAACCAAGCACATTGACATCCGTCATCACTTCATCCGTGACCTTGTTGAACAGAAAGTCATCTCGCTCCAGCATGTTGTGTCTGCCAAACAACTTGCTGATATCTTCACCAAAGCTCTGGATGCAGTTCGGTTTGAAGACCTGAGAGCCTCTCTCGGGCTCTGTGTATTGCCGTCATAAGTGCTCCCGGTAGAGACACCCCCTCGTCATTTTGTTCCAAAAAGGGGGAGAAGAAAGAGCAGGCTGAGAAGTGGAGTTATGAAGTGGTTTTGTCAAAATGCCAAGGGGGAGATTGATAATGCAAGTGTGGCAGTTTTGCCAAAACCAACATATGTCATTTGTGAACAAGGAGCTGCTGCAGCTCAAGCAATCAAGCAGAACAGCTAGCAACAGATACAGCAGGGGTGCTGCAGCAGGTGCTGGTTCAAGAGCTAGTTCATCTGTCCGAATAACAGTTTTGTGCTGGGTGAGTTTTGAAGGTTTGGCAGCTTTGTGAAAGTGCTTAGAAGAATTTCTAAATTGCTGCTGAGCACATTTCAGCAAGGATTATCAGTCAGAGAAGGAGATATGCTTCAAGATATTAATCAAATCTAATCTCCTAGATTTTAGGAGATAATTGATCTTATGGGTCAATGGCCTAAACCTGGAAATTGCTTAAAGTGGTGAGGGTATTTAAGCAGAAGGTTCGAGGGCTGAAGAGGGTGATCGAAGCTGTGTGATACACGAGAGTAGACACGAAATTCAGAGAGAGGACTTTCTGGGTGTGCTACGGAAGTTGTTCTTCGATCAACACACACGGGCAGAGCGTTGAGCGCAGAGCTGTGGTGCGTATTGCAGAAGAGAGTCAGGTCTTGCAGAGACTGATTCGTGCTTTGATCTGGGAGCCAATTTAGAGCTGTGGAGCTTGTTGGTTGATCAAAGGCAGCCGCGGAAGAGCTGACGGGTGGAAGGCTCGGTCGAGGTTCGTGCGGAAGAACTCACTAGTGGCAGGTGGTCACTGAGTGAGGGGGAGTTACTCAGAGTGTGCAGCGCTCTTGGAGTGGTTCGATCGGCTCGGCAGGAGGCCTTGGAGCGACGCGGACAGAGTGCTTCAGCTGGTGTTACAGCTGTTGCTGCAGCAACCCTGCTGAGTAGTGTAGGCTAGAATAGGCTGAGTTCTTGAAGAGGATTGTAGCTATTCTAGACTGACATATTGTAGAGGGTGTGCTGGCACAAATCAGAGCTTGTTCTGATTGTGTTGAGTAGTCCACACGGGGTTAAAGTAGCATAGGTTGCGTGCGTTGTAACCTAGTGTGATCTGAACCTTTGGTTGAGTGGATTGAGGACTGGAGAATAGTCCTCCCCAGACGTAGGCAGATTGGCCGAACTGGGTGAACAAATCTGTGTCCTATTCATTGTCTGCTGTGCCTTCATTTAAGTGAACAAGAGTGTGCTGCAGCAACTGCTAGTTCACAAATCTGCATAAGTAGAGACACTTGAAATTTCAGCCTCATCCCACGGTTCTCCCAAGTATTTCTTGACTCTTTGCCCATTAATCTGAAAGCGATGCTTGCGCTCGTTCTCTAACTGGATAGTTCCATACGGGAAAACCTTTGTGACCGTGTAAGGTCCCGTCCACTTGCTGCGCAGCTTCCCAGGCATCAGTTTTAAGCGCGAGGAGAACAATAGCACTCGGTCTCCTTGCTCGAAGGTGCGTCTGAGGATGTACTTGTCGTGAAATGCTTTCGTGCACGCTTTGTAGTCGCGCAACCCCTCATATGCATCCAGGCGCAGCTCCTCTAGCTCGCTTAACTCAAATGCGCGCTCCTTACCAGCCTCATCAAGGTTCAGGTTGCAAGTGCGTATTGCCCAGTATGCCTTGTGCTCCAACTCAACCGGCAGGTGGCACGCCTTTCCATACACCAAACCGAAATGGTGAAGTCCCAATCGGTGTCTTGTGCGCAGTCCTGTATGCCCAAAGTGCATCGTCCAGCCGCTGGCTTCAGTCTTTGCGCGAAGGTCTCATGTTTTTCTCCAGAATGCGCTTGATCTCTCTATTGGAAACCTCGGCCTGGCCATTCGTTTGAGGATGGTATGCAGTGGACGTCCTTTGGCGCACCCCATAATGCTTTAGTACTTGCGCCACTATTCTGTTGCAGAAATGCATCCCCTGGTCGCTGACTATTGCCTTAGGCACTCCGTACCTGCAGAAAATGTTAGTTCTTAAAAACTCAACGACCGTTTTACCATCATCCTTGCGTGTGGCCTTAGCTTCGACCCACTTCGACATAGTCCACCGCAACTAGTATGTACTTGTATCCACAAGATGGCGGAAACGGCCCCATGAAGTCAATTCCCCACAAATCGAACACTTCGTCTACCAGTATAGATGTTTGTGGCATCTCATTGCGCGCTGAGATATTTCCTGTGCGCTGGCACCTGTCACAAGCCCTGCAGTGGTTATATGAGTCACGAAACAAGTGCGGCCAATAAAAACCGCAATCTAGGATTTTCCTGCTCGTGCGCTTTGGACCAAAGTGTCCTCCGCACGTGTGCGCATGACAAAATCTCAAAACAGAGCTCATCGCATGATCAGGCACACATCGCCTCAAGATCTGATTAGGGCCTATTCTAAGCATGTATGGATCATCCCAAACGTAATATTTAGACTCATGTTTTGACCTCATGCATTGAGTTTTAGTGAAATGAGGGGGAAACGCACCTGCGACCAGGTAATTTGCAATATGCGCATACCATGGTACCTTACCGTTCAGCGCCATCAGGTGTTCGTCAGGAAATGTCTCCGTGATCTGCCCTGGCTCCTCTTCCTTCACTATCCTGCTTAGGTGATCAGCAACAGTGTTTTCCCTTCCCTTCTTATCCTTGATCTCTAAATCAAACTCTTGGAGCAGCAGCAACCAACGCATCAGGCACGGCTTAGTCTCTTTCTTGGACATCAGGTAGCGGATAGCAGCGTGGTCAGTGTAGACAGTGACTTTAGCGCCCAAAACATATGCGCGGAACTTCTCCAGCGCAAATACGATTGCCAGAAGTTCCTTCTCGGTCGTGGTGTAGTTCCTCTGCGCAGTGTCCAGTGTGCGCGACGCATAATAGATAGCATGCGGCCTCTTATCCACGCGCTGGCCAAGTACTGCGCCTACAGTGTAGTCTGGCATCGCACATCAGCTCAAATGGTAGGTTCCAGTCTGGTGCGCGCATCACTGGCGCACTGGTCAGCGCATCCTCAAATGGTAGGTTCCTGCACTCATCAGTGAACTCAAAGCACACATCCTTTTGAAGGAGGTTAGACAATGGGATACATATTTTAGAAAAATCTTTAATAAAGCCCCTATAGAACCCTGCATGCCCAAGAAACGACTTAATGTCGCGCACATTAGTGGAATAAGGCAGATTTGAGATAAGATCAATTTTTTCTTTATCGACCTTAATTCCTTCCTGCGAGACGATATGTCCCAGTACTACTCCATGTGACACCATAAAGTGACATTTTTCATAATTGAGAACTAGGTTCTTGGTAATGCAGCGCGCTAAGACCTTATCAAGATTATCCAAACATGCATCAAACGTCTCACCATGCACAAGTGAAGTCATCCATGAATACCTCAATTACATAAACCAATCATATCAGAGAAAATGCTCATGACTAAGCGTTGGCACGTACCTGGCGCATTACACAGCCCAAACGACATGCGCCGGAACGCAAAGGTACCGAATGGGCAGGTAAAGGTTGTCTTCTCCTGATCCTCCGCAGCAATAGGGATCAGATTGTACCCTGAGTAACC